>OW240917.1:186959726-186975408 GCA_933207985.1 Pelobates cultripes | reverse complement strand
TTTTTGTTTTTAAATCCAAGCTATTGTGACACCAGATGTAATTGGTGGCACTGACTGGGGAAATGGGCACAGTATGCACTGTAAGCCTGACACAGAAGCTGGCAGCAGTGGCAGACAACTGACTGCTATTCAATCTATAACAGTGAAAAAAGTTTTTTGTTTTTAAATCCAAGCTATTGTGACACCAGATGTAATTGGTGGCACTGACTGGGGAAATGGGCACTGTGGGCCTGACACAGAAGCTGGCAGCAGTGGCAGACAACTAAGTGCATTTACATTAGATAGAAAAAAAAAATCCAAAAAAAGCATACCCTTATCCCTAACCTAGCTATGCTTTTCCCTATCTTATGAACAGCAGCTACACTTTCCCTCCTCTTACTAAGCATGCAGCTTGAGAATGAATCTAAAATGGATGCTGTCCAGTAGGTGGGAGGGTCTGCTAGGGAGGCTGTGCTGCTAATTGGCTGGAATGTGTCTGCTGACTGTGAGGTACAGGGTCAAAGTTTACTCAATGATGACGAATAGGGGGCGGGTCGAACCGCGCATATGTTCGCCCGCCGTGGCGAACGCGAACATGCTAAGTTCGCCAGGAACCGTTCGCCAGCGAACCGTTCGGTACATCACTAGACATGAGTAGAAAACGGCTTTCAGTACTAGAAATGGGCATTACGAGTATTAGTAATGCCTTTTGGCTTATGTAATGCCCCAGCCGTATTTCAAGATCTTATAAACAATGTACTTAGAGAATTCATTAATTTGCCTGTATTGGTGTATCTCGACGATATACTAATATAGTGTTCTGATCTCTCCACTCACCATGTGCATGTAAAACAAGTTTTACAAACACTACTTAAAAATAGATTATATTGCAAACTTGAAAAGTGCCTATGACAGACAGTCTGGCCATTCTAAGGTCTAAGGTATAGGTTGTTTGTGTTAATATAGTTCTGCGTGTTGGGTCACACAGTAATCGTGACACCCACACATACAGACTGACTCCCCCACACCCATACACACACAGACTGACCCATACACACACAGACAAACCCATACACACAAACTGACCCCCCACACACACGGACCCCCCCCACACAGACTGAACCCCCACCCCCACACACAGACTGACCCATACACATACTGACCCTCTCACCCCCATACACACACAGAGGCTGAACCACACACACTGACTCACACTTACCAGCAGCTGCCTGGATGCCTCTATGCAGAGCTGCGCTTCTACTCCCTGTCTCTCCCCTGCGCTGTTCTCTATGACCCAGGAGGAAGTCCTCCCCGCACAGTTCCCCCTCTGGCTGCTTGTGGGAAAAGGGTGGAGCACAGTTCCATTGTGACAATGTTGCTGCAGCTTGTGTAGGGAGATGCAGTACTCCCGACTTCAATTTCAATTGGGGGGGCACTGCATGATGTAGGGGGTGGCATGGCCCCCTCTGTACCCCCCCTAGTGACGCCACTGTGGGAGGTGTGTCTAGGGCTGCATGGACAGAAAGAAAAGTGACTTAACTCCAAAATAGCAGAGAATGGAGCAGTGAGACTGAAAGGGCATGATCTATACACAAAAATCGGTCCATTAAGCTAAAGTTGTTTTGATGCCTGTAATATCCCTTTCACAAATTGTCCTTTTATGCCTCTGAAGTACAATTGTAAAGTTTTTTAGTTCTCAGATTAGTAGGTGCTTCCTGGAATTAAAATAATCTTTAAGTAATAAATGGTGTGGCAGCGGTATAATGGCTTCCTAGCCATGGGGAAACCAGCACCCACCTACGGGAAATGGGGATATGGAGGGTGGCGCCCCAAACCGATCTCTGGAAGGTGGACTTTAACAAAATTCGACCCTTTCGGAGTGAGGACCTCCCGACCACAAACCAGCGCAGATGGGAACAAATGTAGTTGAGGATACTGTTCCTGGGAGAACAGCCATTAGAGGACTGTGTTATAGAACTGGAGACGCTGGTCATGACGGAAGTGTGGCTGGATGACTCATTCCGGGCCTTGCAGTGGCATGTGGCAAGCCTCTACCCGTGGCTGGTCGAGCACAAATGTATCGAGGGAGAGGACTTTGATGGCCCTGGTCTTTTGTGAGAGGCTTTTGAGCATGGTATGGCATTTGGAGACCCAGACAGATTCCGCTTCTGGTACATCCACAATGTGAGTAAAGACAGCTTGGGCCTTATGGAGACAGCAGAAATGCAGGCGGATCTGACTTTTCTGGCTATCCGGGAGTGGGAGCTTTAACAGGATTACATACGCCTGTTTCGCCAGATAACGCCACCGGTCTCTGAAGCTCATGAACTTGGCAACCCATGAAGAGAATATTGTCCTCCATCCCCAGCAGCAGTGTGAGTTATTTGATGTGGAGACAGTCTGTCTCACTCCCCAGCGGCAGAGTGAGTTACAGGGAGTGGAGATAGCTGGTCTCACTCCCCAGCGGCAGAGTGAGATACAGGGAGTGGAGACAGTTGGTCTCACTCCCCAGCAGCAGTGTGCATTCCAGGGAAAGTAGAGTATTGTCCTCCATCAACAGCAGCAGAATGTGTTCCAGGGAGGGGAGACGGTCGGTCTCACTCCCCAGCAGCAGATTGAGTTCCAGGGAAGGGAGAGAGTCGGTCTCACTCCCCAGCGCCCCAGCGGCAACTTGGTCCATGAGGAGTGGAGTGCAGTTTTCCATCCCAGCAGAACCCTGGATTTAAAAATGGGAGCATGTGGCAGGAGGCCCTCTGGATAACTGAACCTTTTGGGAAAGGTCACCAAATACAGACCCAAACCGATTGGAGGTCTGGGGTCTGGTTAGTGGGGGAAGATATGTGACATATGCTCTGTACTTTTGCCATGGACTCCTGGAGGAGTGTCGAAACCGGCCTCCTGCCCACCAACTATGGTCAAGGTCTGAGACACTGTTTGGAAGTTACCCTGCCCAGCCGCCATTAGCAGACTTCCCTGGGTGCCCCTGGTTCAGCACTTTTCCTTCTCACGAATGGAACCGAACGCTAGCTCCCTGGGGGCTGTTTGCATGAATCAAACCCACGAATGGTCCTCAGCGGTAGTTAGCCGCGACCGCTATAGAAGTAATTCCACAATGAGGACTTAGTGGATCCCCGATCACCTCGGCAGGACTAAGCCGCAAATGTTATGAAACTGTTTTAGTCATGAGGTGACCGTGCAGTTCCTGGACAACTTGGTCTGGGATTTTGAACCACTTTACAAGCTGCCAGTAGAGCACTTTTTGGAGAGAAGGTGCCTGAGACTAGGGGAACAAATGCTACCTGAGAGCCAGGCGGAGCACCCCGTATTTCGGACACAGGAGCTCCTTGTAGTTGACCCTCAAAAGCACCAAACGCTCTGGAACTACTTTGGGCATAGGACCACGTGTGCAGCCGGTCAGAACTTTAACACGGTGGCGTTTCCCCTACACTGCATGGATCTGAGCGATATTTGGAGAACTTGGGCACCCAGATCAGGGCTATTTGGGGATGTATTATTTGTGGGGTTACTGTATATTTTTAGAGGGAATAGAGCTAGTCCCCTATCCTGTTCCAGAATGGAGAGGCTCCAGGAGGACCCCAGTCAAGCCACAGCGACAGGGGCAGAAGAGCCGCACTTTTCCCTGGTTCCATCTAGGAAGTGATCCTGGGCGGAGGTACCCGGTCGGGGTACAGTGAGCTTTGCTGGGTTTTTTACCCAGGGCAGCTAAAAACCATCCAAGTGTATTTTCACTTTATACACTTAAAAAAATATATAAAAATCCAAACATTAAAGGATGACAGTGCACACTATTATATTTACCTTTTCAATATAAAATCATAAATAAATCCTGTATAATACAAACATAAAAACATAGTGTAGTATATATAACCAAAATAGGGTAGTGCAGTAAATTGGCTGTGGTGTCAGGAGTGCACTGGTATGATCAGAGGGTTAAAGGGACAGTTTAGACACCATAACAACTTCATCTAAATGAAGTTGTTATGATGCCAGGAGGTCTCTGGACGTACTCTAACCTCAACTCTTACCTCCAGGCCGCATTTGGTTTCTGAAATTTCAGTGGTCATCTGCCACTCAGTGACTACCCATTCACAAAACTTACTTGAAAAGAAAAATACCTTTCTCAAACCAGTTCTGACCGCTCTTTGCCAACAGCAGGACATCTATTGTGAGATCCAACCATTTATTTCATTTTTGAATGGACTTTATATTTTTGTTGATTTTTGTGTGCTGGATTTTTTAGAATCTTTTTTTCTTATAACAATAATTTAAATGTGGGACTATAGAGATACAGGGAGTGCAGAATTATTAGGCAAGTTGTATTTTTGAGGATTAATTTTATTATTGAACAACAACCATGTTCTCAATGAACCCAAAAAACTCATTAATATCAAAGCTTAATATTTTTGGAAGTAGTTTTTAGTTTGTTTTTAGTTTTAGCTATGTTAGGGGGATATCTGTGTGTGCAGGTGACTATTACTGTGCATAATTATTAGGCAACTTAACAAAAACAAATATATACCCATTTCAATTATTTATTATTACCAGTGAAACCAATATAACATCTCAACATTCACAAATATACATTTCTGACATTCAAAAACAAAACAAAAACAAATCAGTGACCAATATAACCACCTTTCTTTGCAAGGACACTCAAAAGCCTGCCATCCATGGATTCTGTCAGTGTTTTGATCTATTCACCATCAACATTGCGTGCAGCAGCAACCACAGCCTCTCAGACACTGTTCAGAGAGGTGTACTGTTTTCCCTCCTTGTAAATCTCACATTTGATGATGGACCACAGGTTCTCAATGGGGTTCAGATCAGGTGAACAAGGAGGCCATGTCATTAGATTTTCTTCTTTTATACCCTTTCTTGCCAGCCACGCTGTGGAGTACTTGGACGCGTGTGATGGAGCATTGTCCCGCATGAAAATCATGTTTTTCTTGAAGGATGCAGACTTCTTCCTGTACCACTGCTTGAAGAAGGTGTCTTCCAGGAACTGGCAGTAGGACTGGGAGTTGAGCTTGACTCCATCCTCAACCCGAAAAGGCCCCACAAGCTCATCTTTGATGATACCAGCCCAAACCAGTACTCCACCTCCACCTTGCTGGCGTCTGAGTCGGACTGGAGCTCTCTGCCCTTTACCAATCCAGCCACGGGCCCATCCATCTGGCCCATCAAGACTCACTCTCATTTCATCAGTCCATAAAACCTTAGAAAAATCAGTCTTGAGATATTTCTTGGCCCAGTCTTGACGTTTCAGCTTGTGTGTCTTGTTCAGTGGTGGTCGTCTTTCAGCCTTTCTTACCTTGGCCATGTCTCTGAGTATTGCACACCTTGTGCTTTTGGGCACTCCAGTGATGTTGCAGCTCTGAAATATGGCCAAACTGGTGGCAAGTGGCATCGTGGCAGCTGCACGCTTGACTTTTCTCAGTTCATGGGCAGTTATTTTGCGCCTTGGTTTTTCCACACGCTTCTTGCGACCCTGTTGACTATTTTGAATGAAACGCTTGATTGTTCGATGATCACGCTTCAGAAGCTTTGCAATTTTAAGAGTGCCGCATCCCTCTGCAAGATATCTCACTATTTTTGACTTTTCTGAGCCTGTCAAGTCCTTCTTTTGACCCATTTTGCCAAAGGAAAGGAAGTTGCCTAATAATTATGCACACCTGATATAGAGTGTTGATGTCATTAGACCACACCCCTTCTCATTACAGAGATGTACATCACCTAATATGCTTAATTGGTAGTAGGCTTTCGAGCCTATACAGCTTGGAGTAAGACAACATGCATAAAGAGGATGATGTGGTCAAAATACTCATTTGCCTAATAATTCTGCACTCCCTGTATATAGCCATACATACACAACTATCAGATGGTTCCACTGGACTATGTAATGGTTATTGCCATAAATTTGTCTCTGAACTTATGTTGTTGATACACTTTGCCTATTGATTATGTCACATGTAGGAGTAAGAGAAGGAGGTACCTATAAATTACATGTAATCTACCACACTATTGGGAAGTTATGACACGGATGGATTTGATGGACCCGTGCTTTGCATATATATATATATATATATATATATATATATATATATAATGCCAATTTTTGCACCCTTCTAAGTAATAGCATGTACAGATTATTTTTGGCATAGGCCGTCATGCAGTAAAGCTACCAGCAGGAGTTGAATTCCTGCTAGTTCCAAGAACCTCCAGGTATTTTCCAATATCTGGGGTCCCCTCTGTCAGCAGAGGCCACTGTTTGTGGAGGGCTCTGCCAGCTACCCACCACCGATCTACAGGGTGGCCAATAAGTTCCTACCCATCCAGCACACAGATACATTGGATACATGGATGGGTAGGGACTAATGGGCCACCCTATGTGTGTGCTGCAGAATGAGTGAGAGCTCTCTCAGTCATGCTGCAATCATACAGTACAGAGTTCTCACAGTACTGACATCAGCAGAGGGATTCCTTGAAAAGTGGGATTAGGACTGAGATTATAAGTAGGAATATAGGTTAGATAAGGGTCAGATAAGCATCCGATTATAAATAGGATTAGGGGTAGGAAAAGGGGTTAGAGTAGAGGAAAAGCTATATATGTGGGGTATCATTCAAAGAACTGCCCCCCACCAATTTAAATTTTCCCCACCCCTTCCTGTCAAGGCCGCACTTTGACTGACAGACGATTACTCATTGACAGATACACACTCTCATATACACTGACAAACAATGACATACACACACACTATTACTTGGACAAACATTGACAGACGCACACATACACATTTCTCCCAACACTCACAAATTATTATTTTTATATTTTATTGAAAATATATTTTCAATCCACCCAGCCTCCCTGGGAGAGCTGGAGTGGATTCCTTACCTGTGGTCCAATGGGGCTGCTGGGCAGGCAGGCTGAGTAGGTGGCAAGGAGCTCTGATTTTCCTGCTCAGCTTCCTCGTGCCGCTTAGTGATGCCGGAGTGACGTCATAGTCCATCTCCCGGCTTCATTAAGCAGCGCGGAGGGAGCTGAGCAGGAAGAGCTCAGGTGAGTATGCTCCTGCCCGCCTGAAGGGGGGGAGCTCAAAAGTGGCCAGCCAGCTAGCTCTTGAGCCACCCAGAACACACAAGGGATCTGCCTGGGCGTTTGGTTGGCTTTTTTTGCCACAGACTGCAAAGTGCCGCCCAAAGCAGATGCCTTGTTTGCCTCGCGGAAGACACGTCCCTGCTGCCAACCCAGCGGTGTATGCCTTACATTATAGAATCCCTTTAAGGCCAGATTGGTCACAGCTAAAGCTTAGTTCACTTAGATAATTTTTCCTGCTGGGCTATTTGACTTTAAATGTAAGATTCCCTGCCTCTGTGCCTGTAACATGTATCTCCTGGCCCCCGAATAACGTGGAGAGGCAGTAACACGCTTTTGGGTTTTTGAATCTCGCGCAATTTAAAAGCCGGATCGCGCTGGGTGATGACGTCGGAGAGCGCGTGCTCTTCGTGACCCACGGCTCGGGGCATAGAAAGAAAGAAAGAAAGAAAGAGAATCAGAACGCGCTCACGGATTGAGCCCAGCGAACACCCGTCACCAGCCCCTTAGGCGTGCCAAGCCCTGGGAGGAAAGGCAAGAGACGTGACGTCGACAGGTGGGCGGGGACTAGCAGTTCCATAGCGTTTCTGTATGGTGAGCGCTATGGGGAGCATGAGAGGGAGCGGGCAGCGGCGAGGAAAGTTTCACCGGGACTAAATGCATGTGCTTCAGCCAGCTCCCCCTCACACGGCGCAGAGTTCCCGCAGTCCCCGTCCTATGTGGAACAGGCACTCCCACAGCAGCTCGATTCACTCCTTGCTCTGATCGCAAGTTGGTTCCCCATGGAGGCGTCCGCAGCCGGCTCGGGCAAAGCCACCTCTGGCTCCAGGAGTGCTGGCAAAGGGAGCTGCGATGGAGGAGTCGCCAGCCCCAGCTCGGGTTGCCTTGGGCTACCAGTATGTGGCCACAACTCGCCCACCTGTCTGGAACCGCAGTCTGAGTACAAGTTGGAGGACTTTGATACTGTAGCTACTGTGGGTGAGTCCTGATCTGGCTTCCCAATCATACTACACACTGTCACTTATTATAAAAAAAAAAAAAGACAGACAAGTTTGGGCAAACCAAGTGGCTGAGCATGATGGTCATTGCATTCCATATTATGGTTTATTGATTCTTTTCTTAGAATTCTGGATAGGCTTGGCTGTCCAGCTTGTTGAGCATCCTGTGACATGTAGTCTTTAACATCTGTAACACCAAGAGAGCCCTAGTCAAATACAGCTGTATTGTACAAAGGTTTGTGAACTACAAGCATCAAATAAGGATGGGATCCACAATCTGACCATGGTTAGACATGTAGCCGGCAATGACTTAAGTTCCAGCTCCTTGTAAATCTACCAGTGTGGTCAGTGACATATGATGTAGCATGCTGAACTCCCAAAGGCTTATATGAGCACAGCTGTAGCAATTTATTGATCTGATCTGGGACATTTCAGGGTTAATAGGGAACTCAGAATAATCAAAGTTAATATTGCCACCTCATGTGTTCATAAACTAAATAGAAGGCTGGCTGAGCATAGTGAGACATGTAGTTCATAAAGATCCGAGTTGCCAGTGCGAGCCATCAATAGTGCATTAGCGGTTTCTTTTGTGTGGTGGACGGATCTAGATGGTAAGACAAAGCATGTCCACCCGTTCCTTCAATTATACACCAATGCTATTCATTATAGCTCCAGAACTAAAATGCTTTCTCAGAGGTTGGCTCACATGGAAGTGATGGCTCTTTGCTTGGCTGAGCATTGTGGGAAATGAAGTCCACAGCAGTTGATGTGCCAAAGGTTAGGCATCTCTGGTGACAGCTGCTTTATCCAACACAAAGACATTCCCTTAAACCTTTGTCTCTGCAGTGTACTTCATTTCAGTGCTCGCCTCTGTCCTGTCTGTGTAAGGTTGTATGGGTTTTGTGGCTGTTTAAGAAAGTCATTTTCCACTAGTGTGATATTTTCTCTATTTTTGTTTATTTTTTTGCCTTTTGGCTCAATATTCCTGAATTTTATATAGAGTAGTTTTTTTTTTTTTTTTTTTTACTCCATGAATTGCCCAGTTAATGTTCAGCTTTACAATGGCATAAGGGGCAGTGGATGAGTGCTTCTGCTAACATGACCCAATTGTTTTGTTTTTGTTTGAATAGCACTTGAGGACAAACACAAATATTGTCATATCCAATTGAATCATGCGTGAACACGCCTTTAGCATGCATCTTGCTCTAAAAGTATATTTATGGAGCTTGACTCTGTGGTAATTTTAGTTGTGTATAAAAACATTTTAGGTAGTGAAGTAATCCAGGTTTAATTATTTTAATCATTTACGAAGAAAAAAAACACTATTAGTTCAAACTGGAAGATGAAACATGATGTTTTGTATAGTTCTTAAATATTAACATCTCTATAATATGATAGCTCACTTAACTACTTGTAGTATGTTTCTCCCTTGGCACTGGTGAAAAGTGTGGTTTTATTGATACTTATTGGTTTTACAAAGCTGCCTTGTAGCTGTGCATTTTCAGTCTGGTGTCTGTTCTATACTTTTGCATAAGACCTTTTAAAATATACAAAGTTATAAAATGAGGAAGACTAGCATGCAAAGTGAAGTATAACACAGTAGCAAAAAAGTAGCCAGTTCAATAGTTAAGAGTTCTAAGTCCATATTATGTAGATATTGTTCTTGGAGGAATAGTCTAGCCATGTCTGACGCACATGCATTTAAAATTTTCCCCAATATCATAATGTGGGACCCAAAACCTCCTGCGTAAACTGCTTGAGTAGTTGTTTGTAGATATCCCCTGTCCTCTCTGGGCTGCACTAATAAAGTTTCACATTGAGTGGAGTGGACATTTTTCGTTCCACAAGTGTAAGAATATTATTGGGGCATCTGAACATTATATTTCTCTCTCTTATTTAATTCAATGTATTTTATATATTGTCTAAGTTCCAGGACTTTAATACATTTGTGGCTGATATCTGGATAGACCATATTGATTTACTTTATTGTACAACTCTCCAACCCCCATTCAACTATGAACTCAAGTTCTGACAGTTGAATTGGCTTTTCAGCTGGATTTTGTGGGAACTTGCTACTAACTCAGAAGCAAGTTCAGCAGCTTTTCCTTGACTTAAGAAAATTGACAGTTTCTGTGGTGTCCACCAAAATGTGACAAAGTTCAAAGCACAGAGACAGACTTCTTCAGCCAGGCGATCTCCCCACCACTGAATTTCTCAAATGAGACTTCCAATCAAATTTTTTTTTATTTTTTTTAAATCGTAAACATATGCATTGTAGGCATGTGGTGTATTCATGGCTACCACCACAATCTGCTAATCAAGTGCTTCACTATAAGAAGTATTGTATTGAATACAATACATTTGTGAGAAACGTTAAATATACTAACATTGTCAGCATACGTTGCATGCTTACTCTGGATATCAAATAGATTCAGTTATCCCATAACCACCATCTGAATGGCAGTCAAAAGAGATGGAGATATTGCAAAATTTAATCTGTCCCGTTTATAAAGCTGCCAAAAATCACTTAAAGGCGATTTTTGGTGCTTAGACTGTCCCATTAAAGATTGTTCTTGTCACAAGTAATACTCATTTCTATTGAACAATATTTAAAGAGACATTATAGTCACCAGAACAACTACAGCTTATTGAATTTGTTCTTGTGAGTAGAATCATTACCTTCAGGCCTTTTGCTGTAAACACTGTCTTTTCAGAGAAAATGCAGTGTTTACATTACAACCTAGTGAAAACTTTACTGGCCACTCCTTAGATAGCTGTTAGAGATCCTTCATGGGTCATGGCTGCCTAAAATGCATCCAAACATTCAGTGTCTCCTCCCTCTGCATGCAGACACTGAACTTTCCTCATAGAGATTAATTGAATCAATTAATCTCTATGAGGAGAAGCTGATTGGCTAGGGCTGTGTTTGCATTGTGCTGGCTCTGCCCTTGATCTGTCTCTGTCAGTCTCAGCCAATCCTATGCGGAAGCATTGTGATTGGATGAGGCTACCACTTCTGATGATGTCAGTGGGCAGGTCAAAAGGAACCAGGGACAAATTAAACCGCTCCAGACTTGACTACAAGTACAATTTTACTATATTTAGGGAGGCATTATGGGGAGAGGGGGGGCTAGATGGTGGTTTTAACCCTATAGGGTCAGGAATACATGTTTGTGTTCCTGGCCCTATAGTGCTGCTTTTATAGGATAGTCTAAGCACCAAAATCACCTTTACTTAATGAAGTGATTTTTGGCAGCCTTGCAAACATAACTAGTGCAGTTTTTGACAATCATGGTTATTCTGCTACTAAACTGTTTGATATTTAAAGGACCACTCTAGGCACTCAGACCACTTCAGCTTAATGAAGTGGTCTGGGTGCCAGGTCCAGCTAGGGTTAACCCATTTTTTCATAATTATAGCAGTTTCAGAGAAACTGCTATAATTATGAATGGGTTAAGCCTTCCCGCTAATCCTCTAGTGGCTGTCTCATTGACAGCCACTAGAGGCGCTTGCGTGCTTCTCACTGTGATTTTCACAGTGAGAGCACGCAAGCGTCCATAGGAAAGCATTGTAAAGGTTTTCCTATGCGACGGGCTGAATGCGCGAGCAGCTCTTGCCGCGCGTGCGCATTCAGCCGGCGGGGAGGATCGGAGGCAGAGAGGAGGAGGAGGAGAGCTCTCCGCCCAGCGCTGGAAAAAGGTAAGTTATTACCCCTTTCCCCCTTCCAGAGCCGGGCGGGAGGGGGACCCTGAGGGTGGGGGCACCCTCAGGGAACTATAGTGCCAGGAAAACGAGTATGTTTTCCTGGCACTATAGTGGTCCTTTAAGGTAAAAACCAAAAGGAAAAAAGTTACCTGCACTCTCTCCTTAATCCGTATGCATATTTAAACAAATAGAGGTAATTTAGTTACTCCAATGGCTATTGGAGTGAATGCCCACCTGCCAATGTCAAGGCAGATCCCCCTCCCCCCCCCTCCCTTAACGGGTCCTACACTGACCCTTCACCTTGCTTCCTTGAGCTTCTGGTAAAGACATCTCTATTGAAACAGAGAGGGGTAATTTATTTATTATTATTTTTTTTATTTTTTTTATACACCCCTATATACTTACAAAAAGAAAAGTCCTGCGCTCACTCCCATCACTCCTGGGCGGCAGCAATGACCACAGTACACATCAGCTCCAATACATATAGTAAAAAAGTTACCTGCGCTCTCTCCTTAAAACCTATGTATATTTAATCAAATGGAGGTCATTTAGTTACTCCAATGGCCACTGGAGGGAATGCCCGCCTGCCCACATCAAGTCAGACCCACCTAGACGGGTCCTACTCTGACCCTTCACCTTGCTTCCTTGAGCATCTGGCAAAGATATCTCTGAGACAGAAAGGGGTATTTTTATATACACCCCGATATACTTATTAACCCTTAATAGGGAACACATGGGATGGGCGGCAGAATTTGACCTCCATTTGTTTAAATATACATCAGGATTAAGGAGAGAGCGCAGGTAACTTTTTTTTCTTTGGTTTTTACTGTATGTATTGGAGGTGATGTGCACTGTGGTCGTTGCCGCCGCCCAGGAGTGATGGGAGTGAGCGCTGGACTTATCTTTTTGTATTTGTTTGATATTAAACATGTCTTCCCGGGTGGTTGTCATGATAAGACCTGTTTTGGTCTCTGACTCTTCTTCATTGCCATAGTAAGGCACTATTATTTTAAATGTGCAGTTGGTGTGATATATAAGGGCACATTGTTCCAAATGTAGCTTTTGTAGTAATTCACATTGATTAAATTCAGGGCAATTTAGGATTAGAACTCATGAGGAAGTTGTAAGGATGAGGAAGTTGTAAATGTTCTGTAGAAAATACCTAGGCAAAGTTCCTCATTTAGTAATTAAGAGCAGCACCTACGGCTACAGGAGTTACTAAATGCCATACGTAAACTCTAGAATGTTTTTGTTTACTGTCAGCAAAAGTTTAAGATACTATAACAACAACTTCCGTGTTTCCTAATTTAGCACACTGTAATTAGGCTGTCATATTTGATTCCTATTCAATGATATGGAAATGGTCCAAATTCATTAGCATATGCTTCATATAGTTAATCTTATGTCTTTTTATGTGTCAGTATTGGTGAGGTATATCCATGTACTTGCCACATCGTGTAGGTAATGATGTCACTTATTTAAGAATTTTTTTTTTTTTTCAATAAAAGTTTACTGCAGTAGAATTCTGTTATATCTCTTGACAAATTACTGTCAAATAATCTGTTTTCTATGAACTGCAAAGTTTAGACCCTAATAGTTGAATTTGAAACCTCATCCAACTCAACATTTATTTAAATTTGACTATTGTGGTCTAAAATATTTTAATCACTTAAAGGAACACTGGAAATAGAAAGCTATATTCTGAACACTTTAGCGTCCCTGTCTCTTGTTAGAAATTTGGAACTTTCTTAAGCATTTATTTATTCATTTTTAATATACCCCCAATAATGCATTACATCTATTCACTGGGGACTGTGACTTATACTTTTTTTTTTTCGCATTTGGACAGTGGAGTTTCCTTTAATATATGACAGGATCATTCAGCCATGTACATGCAGTGTTTGAAAACCAATGGTTTGTTTCTATAGTCTTACCTGCTTCTGTTCATGGAGTGAAGCAGGGGAGATCTAACTGTAGGTTTGATCCAAGGTGTATGTATATGGCTGAAGGTCCTGCCATCAAATCGTTTTTAGGTGATTGTTTTTGTTAACTTGACCTGCTTTTCCTTATGAATTGTATGAAAACTTGAGCACATCGTCACACCTCAAACACAGATATCTAGAAGTAGATTAGTTAAATGTTGTTTTTGTTAACTAAACACTGCTTTAATCAAACAAATCAAACAGTTATAACTTTATTAAATGTGTAGTCTATGGTTTTCAGAATGTTGACTTTTAGTTTAAGTGGCTGAACGAAATGGTCATTGTAGTATTTATTTTAAGTATCTTAAACCATTTGCTGCTTTTTGCCTTGCCTTGATAAAAATATCCAGCTTGTCAAAATATCTTAACTAAAGATTCCCACCCCCCCTAAAATGTTAAATTTTGCTTCAGTTCATAGATCACTGCTTTGTAAATAAACCTCATCGCAATTATGCAATCTTAGCTCCTCCCATTACTAGTCATAAAAATCTAGGCTTGTTTTATAGTAGATGTACAAAATATTGTTTGTCAGGTATGAAATCACTGCCTGTTCGGGTTTACAAATTGAACATTGAATTCATGACTCATAATGTGATTATGTTTAATTTTTTTTATTTATTTTTTTATTTAGAAATATTAGTAATACAGTTAAAGTAAAGTTTTATATATTAAATATGTGAGGCCTAGTCATTTTTGTTTGTTGTGTGCATGTTGAGAGGTAAAATGTCTATTCACCTAGTTTGGAACTTCTACATGTTGAGTTGTGAGGAATGAACAGGTCATTGGGATCAGTTTATCTCTTTTTGCTGGCAACTTTGCACGTCATTTTTTTTTTTTTTTTCCTTTAATGGAATATTGATATTGTTACTAATATTCATACATGAATTTCAATTCATGTTGTCCAAATTTGCATTTATTTCCTAGAATGGAAAAATTCCTTGTGAGCCAAGTGAAATGGAATAGTTTGAGGGCTTCTGATTACCTTGTTATCATCCAGAGTTCTTTGTGGCTATAACTATATCACTACAGAAATTTGTAAAATACTTCCTTATTGGTTTACATTGTTGTTTAATTTAAATCTTATTCTGCTGACAAATTGTACAGATCTGTTCACAATTTTTACAATATATTTTATTTAATAAGATATGGTACCTTTAAAGATTACTTGTTTAGAAGTGACAAGTTCTTCATTGCAAGAAAACATTTTGTTCTCTATTTTAAGCCAGCAAAGAGAGCAAAAGATTAACCAAAATGTAAATCTGATCCAGTGATTGTAATATTCTTTTATTTTTATTTTTTTATTGTTAATCTGGATGCACTCTATCTAAACTGTATACAGACTTCGTATTATTTGGCTGTTACAATGTATAAAAAACTCTCATTAGACATCCCATGTTCTGAATTCGTTTGTAAGTACATCTAGACAATCATGTAATAAAGTTTTATTGCATACTGGTATATATGTAAAAGTAGTATTTATTTTTATTTCTTTATCTCTGACACTGATTTAATTTTTTTCAGATAGGCTACTGTGATCATAAAGGTGAATGCTTCTTACAGTACATATGTATCATTTGCCTTTTGAAATTAAAGGCGACTTCTTGTTTGCCTACAATACAGCCTGAAAGACTTCCAGTAAATAGAGGTTGTGGCTGTTGCTCTCATAATACTTATTTCTCATATTTATGTGGGCAGGGGTCAAGTCCTGGGTAAAAATAAAGTGCGGTAGCTCACTGAAGACCCACTCCAACCCCCCCCCCCACCCCTCTGAAAAAAAATAATTATATGCTCGTATTCAGGGGCTGAGGAAGGTCAGGGTCCCCTTCCCTTGGCTCTGAAGGGGTTAAAACATCTCCAACTACTTACCTTAATCCAGCGCTGGTGACCTCTCTCTCTCCCCCCCC
>OW240917.1:186860247-186959626 GCA_933207985.1 Pelobates cultripes | reverse complement strand
GTAATCTTTTGCCGGTTGCTATCCTGTATTAATGAAAAAAATGTTGAGTGGGAGTCATTTGATGTTTAGAGTAGGGGATTTACGCACAACTGAAAATATGTGGGTAATTGACTCCCCACTCACTCCCTCCAACTAAAAAGAACAAAACATACCCACACATCAAGTTGGTAGTATTAGTGACCATCATTTAAAAACATTACAACCCATCCACCACCAGCAGCACCTATAAGAATGCCTTTAGAATTTAGAAAAAAAAGATTTGACTTTGAAAGCACTTTGCAACAAGGAATAAATCAACATTCAACCTAATTCAACCTAAGCTTTGTTCATGCAGCCTCCTAACATTCAACCTAATTCAACCTAAGCTTTGTTCATGCAGCCTCCTAATTCAACCTAAGCTTTGTTCATGCAGCCTCCTAATTCAACCTAAGCTTTGTTCATGCAGCCTCCATTCTACCCCCTTTTTTTCTGGCGCAGGAACCAAAATTACAAACCACTAATCAAAACAAACATGTTCAGACTTGCGCAAGTTGGTTTCCCCGAGATCCTGGGGCTTTTCTGAAATAAGAATTTTGTCCGGTCGCCTGATCAGCTCGGTATTGCACGAATTGCAGTGTGGCCCAAAATGAATCTCCAAGTCTAGCATACACCTGTTATCCTAACTCCCACATGAGTTTGGGGAATTGTCTCAGTTA
Organism: Pelobates cultripes; assembly: GCA_933207985.1. NCBI lineage: Eukaryota > Metazoa > Chordata > Amphibia > Anura > Pelobatidae > Pelobates > Pelobates cultripes. Next base: position 186,958,931 of record OW240917.1, on the reverse strand, counting down.
TTTTTTTATTCTGTGAGTAATTTTTTTGACGTTTGATACCCAAAATGTCATCAAACTGAAATCCTTAAATTTGTCCCTAAACTTTTTTTGGGAAGTCTTTTACCATAGTTCCTTACAAGGAATCCCACGTCACACTTCAGCCACCTTTGCAAATGCACCTTGTGTGTACACAGGTAATCACTTCAGTTAAAGTTCACTAACCCATGTTCCAGAGGTGAGAACTTTTTTAGTTACCAAATCTCCATATTTTGCCCCAGAAATAGTATCATAATAAAAATGCAATGATCACAAATACAATCGTAAGATTTCTTCTTCAGTAAATAACCCTTACACATTTGTATTTAGACATTTGATAGCGATTTATCTAGGGTAGTGATTATATTCCATTTTATTATCTATGCAGTGATACCATGTCATTTTTCATTTTGAAAGTGGTGTGCAGTGTGAAAAGTACTTAATATAATACACCTATCCATTTGCTTAAGGTTAAGAACTTTTATGAACTCCATTTTTAAATCAAAATGAAATCTTCAGAAAGTTATAAAATCTAATCATATTTTGTTTATTTTTTCACATACCGTCTTTTTTTATTAAATTTATCAACTTAGATATCAACATAAAGGATCAAAATGCAGCCTTCTAGCTGAAAATCTGTAATTTTATAAAAAGAATGGGAATCCTTTTTTGACACACTCTAATACAGGTGACATTTTATTACTAAAAGAGGGCAACAAGGTTGTTTCTTTAAGATTATGTTTGGAATGAATAATCTCTTTAAACTGAAAGGATGAATCTCTATATCTAGACCAGGTCAGTGACATATTCAATTGTGCTTTCTGTATAATCCCATCATTCTCAGAAGGAGGATTGCCTATTCAGAGAAAAACTTTTTAAAGTTGGAGGCAATGGCTAAGATAAAAGCAACTACACAATATCCCCTTTAAACAGCACTGCTGCGGAATTCTCTTTCATTAGAAAAAAATATTTAAAAAAACAATTAATCAAAGGGTCCATCTTTTGTTCAAATAGCAATTAATACCTATTAAAAATAAATTTATGCAAAGTTACAGGTTTTTTTTTATGAATGTATTCACCCTTTAATGAAATGCATAAATAATGAACAAAAATCATTGACACAACTATAATGTAATTGTAATGACACCCCCTGGCATAAAAGGGCTAAACCGCCATTTAGTAGATCTTCCCTTCCAGAGACACAGGCACAGCTACTGCAGAACACCAATCCGCCGAACAGGAAACCATACGAATGCTGTAAACAGCCGAATAGGAAAAACCATACGAATAGGTTTACACTCCTAGCAGTCGAACTGGAACAGCATACAATAAATCCCCCCAAGAATGAGACAAAGCTCCATGTTGAGGGTCAAGCAGTGAACAGTCAGAGCTGTGGGTTTATAGTTCTTATATACACATTAGTACCACCCACAGTGTTTTGGAACACAACCAAATTACACATACAATACACTAAGACACTCCCACACAAAATCCTCCCCTCTGCCTGTGATTCAATTACCTTACACAATGGGTAATGTAATTATAACAAGCAGAGAAATAAAATTTTCCCACATTATTCATAACTTGAAAAGTATGCATCACAGTCGCATAAACATTTTCAGAATCAGCATACTCCAAATACAAACATACGTCAAAATCATACAAATTGGTCCAGTGGTTTAAAAGATAGATCGTAGTCCTTTGTGACCAAAGGAAGCATGGCTTTTCTGCCCAAAACCAGTTCCACAGAGTCTTCTATCCTGGAGATAATTGTGAAGTAATCCAATTATCTCCAAGGACAGAAGCAAAACTCCATTGAACACATGGCAGCAAAAGACAATAAAACACATAAAAACATATAACTGTGCAGCCATTGCACAAAACAGGTACATTCAACATATCCCCAGATAGCTCAGATCTGAGCGCACATTATTACTAAATGGCGCTCAGAGCACACACATACAGTTCAATTGCCATGGAGCCAAAGTCTTTCCCATAGTCTTTCATTATACGAATGGGCTCCATGGCATAGCTATCTGGGGTATCACTGCTCAAACAGGGCAAGCACCAAATGACCCGGCTTTCATGTCTTCGCAGGGGAAAATCAAGCGTTTCAACATGGGGCCATAGTGTAAAGGCAGCAGGCGGGCAACCAGGCTCCTCCAATGCACAGTGGCGATTTTGGTCTCGTCACAGTAATCATGAGGTTTGTCAAGTAGTAGGCAATAGAAAAGTATTGTTACATGTAATATAATTCATTACAAAGAAAATTGAATAAATATTTGTAATTTTTAGAGGCTACCCACAAAATTCTGTAAGCAATGGTTATGCTGTAAAATTAATGTACTATATGTCAGTAAATATTTAAAAATGTAATAGATATAGGAAAATAATTGGAAATGATGATTAATACTTTGAATGAAGAGCACACATTAATATTACAAAATAATATGAAATTGTTATTTTTACAAAAACTGTGAAAATATTGATAAATTAAGCATTAAAAAGCGAACATTAATACTTGCATCACATCCATATTTTATTTAAACCTTAATTTTGCAGTGTTTTAACTTAAAGGGTCATACCGCGTATCAATACAATTGTAATACATTTGATAAGAATTAATATGCTGTAGTTTTGCATGCTCAAATCTTTACAGCATTTGCATAAAAAATAAGTGTTTTGTAGAATACTGCTCCATAAGTCTGCCTCCATAGCCATGCCTCTTAATTATTTATTTTAAATTCCCTCACCCCATTGTCCATGGATAGAGGTAAGGGGGGAGACTATGCCCCCCATTATTTAACAATCTCCAACCCTATGGGATAGGGTCTTTCTAGTGATTTGGTAGCACTGACTCTCTAGTCACTAGTGTTAACCATTTAGTAGGTTGCCCCCACCTTGAGCATGGCAGGCCAGGACATAGGGAGGTTTTTGACCCCATAATGTTTTTATTTATTTATGTTTTTATATAATTTGCTGGTGAGCCAGCAAATGTTGGCCTGCCACCACATAACTAACCTTGCGGCACCGAGGATTTTAAAATTATTGGCCAACTAGATGCTAGTGCTGCCAGCAGGCAAATATTTCGTATTCTTTTAAATGCGGGCCCGATTTTGAAGCATTTAGTCTGGATATCAGCTACCCAGCAGTGTTCAGTCCTGTTGAAATCTATACCATATTGAGGCTGGAGTTTGAGGTTTGGATTGCAAAATCCAAACATTGCTGAATACTATCAACAATGTCCATGTTTTGCAGTCCAAATAGACCCATATTGCATTCATTACGTGGCCATTCAGTCTTGACTCATTTATTTTAGGGACATTCAGACTTTAGTGAATAACCCCTTTGGACCATTATTCCATCTCCATTAGATATTGTTGTGCACACCATGGAGTCTCATTGATGGTATTTTGGGGGATCTGACAAACCCAGAGTTGAATGTTGCAGGATATGTAATGTATCATTCTAGAGACCACTTTTCCATTGCTTCATAATTTCAATGGTAGCAAGGTTTATACTATTCCAGGTTGGCTTGGCATTGTACTTGTGGGCTTGTGTACTGATGTTTAGTTACTTAGATATGTACACAGATTTTATCAAATCCCAAATATCAGTTTACCTTTAGCAAGGACTCCCTATGCTGCTCCTCTGACATATCCATGATTTACATTGTCTCTGAGCCTAGTTTCCAATGCTCCTTTCTCTCAGGCATCCTATTTTTATACTATGGGCACCTCAGATCATTCTGGCAGAATTACAAATGGAACATAATTTTCACAGATGTGTACAAGAACATTTTTCCACTAAATGATGTAGGTTAGACATGTGCAATTAGTTTCGTTTCAAATATATATTCGTCCGAATTTCGTGCAATTCGCATGCCTACTAATGGCCAAAGTTCAAATTGACGAAGTTCCGAATAGCCAAAGTTCCGTAGTGCTTTGGATTTCTAAAAACTGGCAAAACTATTGGTTAGGGTTAGGGGTTATGGTTTAGGGTTAGGGGCAAAACAAGTGGTTAGGGTTAGAGGTTAGGGATTAGGTTTAGGGTTAGGGGTTAGGGCCCGAATTACCGAAGTTCCGAATTACCAAAGTTCCAAATTGCCGAAGTTCCGAATTGCCGAAGTCCTGAACCGAATGCCATTGGTCCGAATTGCCAAAGCAGACACATTTTTTTTCTTACCTGAATTTCCGAACCAAACCAAATTTTTTGCCCATGCACATCCCTAATGTAGGTCATTCTAACGAAATAACATTAACACCGCTGAGCGGTTGATGCCCTTTTGTGGTTTTTTTACAGTTAGTTCACTAAAGCTTTCCTTTTAGCTTTTGTGATTCTTACTTAGCTAAGCAGACTGTGGGAAAAGTGGAATGTGTCCACAGAAAATAATAAAATAAGGTGAAAACATGAGTCTCTCAAGGTTTGAGTTTAAATTTGTAAAAAAAATTCAAAAAAGAGGAGTTTATATATGCAATGACAGATCATGTGACACTTAGATTGCACACAGGTGGACATCATTTCACTAATTATGTGACTTCTGAAGGTAATTGGTTGCACCACAGCTTTTTATGGGCTTCATGACAAAGGGGGTGAATACATACGCACATGCCAATTTTCTGTTTCCTATTTCTAAAAAATAGTTTTATGCATATATTTTTCTCATTTCACGTCACCAACTTAGACTATTGTGTTCTGATCCATCACATAAAATTCAGATTAATAAAACATTGAACTGTTTATGCTGTTTAGGCTGTAATGTAACAAAATAGGTAAAAAGTCAAGGGGGTGAATACCTTTGCAAGGCACTGTATGCTCTTAGGGTAGCATCACACCATTCCTTCTTAGGGATATATCCTCCAATAAAGAGAGAAAATGACCAATATGGTGTAGTATGTATCACGGTTTCCTGGGAAGCTAACACACAGATAGATCACGACAGACAGGATTGCAATGTTGGTCCTTAGAGTGGCCAGGCTTTGCAGAGAGAAAGGGTAGTCAGAGTAAAGCCAAGGTCAAGGGTAACGGAGATACAGAACATGATAGAACAAGCCAAAGTCAAGGATCACAGAAGACAGAGTAAACAAGAAACAAAGCCAAAGTTCGGTAACCAGTAATCAAAATATATCGCGCTATTGGGCCACAACAGAAGACCACAACAGGCAACAAGGCAAGGAGGAGGTCTCCAATTGCTGTTAACTATCACACGTGGGAGGTACCTGTACCTCCCACTTTGACCTGTGATGTCACTATTGTGCACCGAGTCAGGTGACTGGCTCGGGCGCTTATTTAAACACACCACACGTGAGCATGCAGCATCCAAAAGGCTACTGGTGGTATTAATACAGCTGCGAGCAGCACATGGGCACTGGAAGCTGCCGCGTGCGGTAGGCAGAAATGTGAAGACGCCGCTCATGGAACACAAGCAGGGGACATGACATTATCCACCGCCAGGATGGCGGGAAGCCAAAGGCTTCAGGGGAAAACAAGCATGAAAGGCCCGGACCAAGCGGGAAGCGTGCAGATCAGAAGCAGACACCCAGGAATGCTCCTCCAGGCAGGAACCCCTCCAGTGGACCAAGTATTGCAAGGTACCACGAGAAAAGCGTGAGTCAAGAAGAGACTGCACCTCATATTCGGCACTGGAGGCAGTACGAACAGGCCCAGGACGAATAACAGGCTTGGTGTACCAGTTGCATACCAATGGTTTCAAAAGGGACATATGGAAGGTGTTGTGAATACACAGAGATGGAAGCAAATCCAAAGAGTAAGAGACTGGGTTAACCCTGCAGAGGACTTTATAAGGACCTATATATTTGGGGCCAGTTTCATAGAAGGGATTTGCAAGTGCTTTGTGGAGAGCCAAGCTCTATCACCCGGAACATAGCTAGGTGCCGCGGCCCCAAGCGATCAGTGAATTTCTTCTGGGACATGGCTGCATGAGACAGAGCAGAATGGACCTGATCCCACATTTCCCGTAGAGTGGCAAGGTGAGTGTCCAAAGCAGGTATTCCCTTTTTGGAGAACACACTGGGAAGGACGCTGGGTTGAACACCATAAGGCACCTGAAAAGGGCTTAAGTCAGTAGAAGCATGAGAGACTGTATTCATGGCAAATTCAGCCCAGGGTAGAAGGCTAGACCAGTTGTCCTGGTGCTCATTAGCAAAGCAGCGCAAGTACAGTTCCAGCGACTTGTTCGCTCGTTCAGCAGCACCATTTGACTGTGGGTGATAAGACGAGGAAAAAGATAGAGAGATACCCATTTCTGTACAAAAAACTCTACAGAACCTTGAGATAAACTGGGGACCTCTATCGGAGACTATGTCAAGTGGTATACCATGCAATCTGAAAATCTCCTTTGCAAAAATGTTTGCTAGTTGAGCAGCAGAAGAAAGTTTTTTCATAGGAACGAAGTGGGACATTTTGGAAAATCTGTCGGTAACCATAAGAATCACTGTATGGCCTTGAGAGGGGGAAAGGTCCACTATAAAATCAATGGAAAGGTGTGTCCAAGGCATCTTGGGAATTGAAAGGGGCATGAGAAGGCCAGGCGGTTTGCATGTAGGGGACTTGGACTAAGTGCAAACCTGGCAGACCTGAACAATCCTTAATGTCTTGCTTGGAGGATGCCCACCAAAACTGTCTTAAGATGTTTTCATATGTTTTCTTTATACCTGCATGACCCGCTGTTTTAGATTCATGAAATAAAACCTTTCTTCTCTCTGTTTCTTTTACATATAATAAACCAGGTGGTGTTTCAGGTGGTGCGTGTGTTTTATTTCTTTTAATCTTATCTAAGTAAGGACGACATTCTAAGATGAGTAACGGCAACAATGTTAGCAGTAGGAACAATGGGTTCAGGAGCAGAAGGAGTAATCTCAATTGGTACATGCCGCCTAGAGATGGCATCTGCTTTGCCATTACAGTAGCAGGGTCTATAGGTGATAGTGTACTGAAAGGGGGATAAAAACAAGGACCATCTAGCTTGTTGTGAAGATAGACGCTTGGCTTCAGCAATATACGAGAGGTTGTTATGATCAGTTTTGACTAAAATGGGGTATCTGGAACCTTCTACAATGTGTCTCCACTCTTTGAAGGCCAGGAATATAGCTAGAAGTTCCCTGTTCCCGATATCATAATTTCTTTCTGGGCTTATGAGGGCTTTTTCTCTGGGAAAGAACCGCTCCTACCCCAGACTCTGATGCATCCTCTTCGATGATAAAAGGTAGCAAAGGATCAGGATGGAGCAAGCCGGGGGCACTTGGTAAATGCTTCTTTTAATGTTTCAAAATCTCTAATAGCCTCGGGACTCCAAACACAGGGGGTCAGTCCCTTTCTTGGTCATCTTTGTTATAGGACTAATTACAGTGGAAAAATTATTTATGAATTTCCTGTAATAGTTTGCGAAACCCACAAATCTTGTGGAAGCAGCCAGGACTTAATAGCCTCAAATTTAGAAGGATCCATACTAAAACCCTTTTCGGAAATAATATAGCCTAAAAACTGCACTAAAGTTTGGTTGAAGAGGCATTTTTCTAACTTACAGTATAAATTATTTTGTAGCAATCTTCTCAATACTATTGTAATGTGTTTATGGTGGGTCCGAAGATCCTGGGAATAGATGAGAATGTCATCCAAGAATACTACTGCACAAATGTGCAAAAGATCATGGAGGACATCATTGATTAGGTCCTGAAAGACCGCATGGGCATTACAGAGGCCAAAAGGCATCACAAGGTACTCGTAATGCCCAATGTGGGTATTGGAAGGAGTTTTCCACTTGTGCCCCTCGGCTATTCTCATCAAGTTATAAGCTCCCCTGAGATCAAGTTAAGTGAAAAACTTTGATCCTTTCACATGATCAAAGAGTTCTGTGAAAAGGGGAATGGAGTAGGCTGTGACAAGACCAATCTCACCACTCTGCATTGGAGGAGCCTGGTTGCCTGTCTGTTGCCTTTTGACTATGGACCGGCATTTAAATACTTTATTTTCCTATGCAGAAAGGTCTATTCGTGTATTTCTGCCCAGGTGTTCGATAGATTCTATCTACCAAACAAACAGCTGTCTATTGGCCTCCCAGGAGCCGCGGTTAGCTGGCAGGCGCCGTTAATCGGCCGCCCAGAAGCCAGCGAGCTCCACCAATTGACCGCCCAGAAGCCGCGGTTAGCCGCAGCTTAACAAACGTGTGCCGTCAATCGACCACCAAGTAGCTGCGGTTAACCGTAGCTTAATTGACTATACTGCGTGGCCGCAGTCTGCAGCTCACACACGGCCGGTTCATTCACGGATTTACTGAATGAACTCATTTAACCCAGATAGCTATGGCATGGAGCCTATTTGTGTAATAAAAGACTTTGGCTCCATGGCAATTGAACTGTATGTGTGTGGTCTGAGCGCCATTCAGTAATAATGTGCGCTCAGACCTAAGCTATCTGGGGATATGTTGCATGTCTGTATTTTATGTAATAAATGTAACCTTGTATATTTTATTGTATTTTACAGTCTTTTTACTGCCATGTGCTTAATGGAGTTTTGCCTCTGTCCTTGGAGATAATTGGATTACTTCCCAATTATCTCCAGGATAGAGAGGAGGGATTGTAATGTCATTATGGGAGTGTTTATCTGTGTTGTATGTTTTGATTGGATGTTCCACAAAACCCTGTGGGTGGGACTTTGTCTGTAAAATGTGTATATAAGGCCAATAAAGACACAGCTCAGTCTGTTCACTGCTTGACCCTTAACACGGAGCTGTGTCTCATTCTTGGGGGGATTTACTGTATGCTGTTAGAGACTGATTGCCAAGAGTGTATGCCGCTTGGGGTGCTTTTCCTGTTCAGCTGCTAGCAGCTGTTCATGAGGTTCCAGTTTGTCTGCTAGGAATGTAAACCTTTCGTATGGTTTTTCCTATTCGGCCGTTTACAGCATTCATATGTTTGAGAGCATTCATATGCTTCTCCAGTTCGGTGGATTGGTGTCTACAGTAGCTGCCTGTATATCTGGAAGGGAATATCTCCTAAACAGCTGTTAACCCCTTTTATGCCTGGGGGGCCGTTACATAGGCGTTTCGAATAGTGATTTTATTGAGACCCCTTTGATCAATACAGGGTCTGAAATCCCCTTCTTTCTTTTCAACAAATAAGAATCTGGTGCCTGCAGGGAAAGAGGACCTTCTAATTAATCCTTTCCTTAGAAAGTCTTCTATGTACTCTTCCATGATTCTGTTTTATTTTTCTGATAGTGGGTAAACTCTACCCTTAGGAGGCATAGTGCCTGGTAACAGATTAACAGCACAATCATATGCGCGATGAGGGGGGAGCTTTTCAGCCTCTTTTTTCTCGAATACTCGTGCAAGATCAGCATACTGTGGTGGCACAGAGGTCGACAAAGGAGAGGCTGTCAGTAAGTTCAGGGTACACTTAGGATGTACTTGTTCGAGGCAATTGCCAAGACGACAATCACCCCAAGAGAGAATGTCCGCATTTCTCCAATCAATAAGGGTTTTAACAATCAGTGGAAACCCAAAATGATGGGGCAAGAAGGGGAACATATAACCTGGAAGGTGATTCGTTCCTGGTGCAATGCTCCAATCGACATATATAACGCTGGGGTTTCGTGGGTAATATGTGGCTTTGTTAATGGTCTACCATCTATGGCATCAATGGCCAAGGATATTGTTTTATGGATCAGATTCAGAGCTGTGGATTTGGCAAATTCCTGAACCATTAAGTTACCTGCGGCACCTGAATCGACCAAGGCTTTGGTCACGGCTTTGGTAGTGATGGTCTTACCATTAACAAGCAAAACAACCGTAATATGTGGTCTGGTGACCTTAACAGGAGGGGATAGTGTCATGACACCCAAGGCCAACCCCTTATTAGGCCTTAGGTGTTGAAGTTTCCCTGAAGGTCAGGACAAGTCTTTCTTAAATGACCCTTCTTTCCACAATAAAGGCCTTAACTTCTCCTATGCAACTTCTCCTCCTCTGTTAGTTTAGTGGAGCCCAGTTGCATAGGTTCAGGCAGAGTGGGTGGTGGTAGGGCAAGTAAAGGAATGGAGGGTAAAGAAGGGAGTTTGTGAGAAAAAACCCTTCTTTGACTCTGTCGTTGAGTGTGGCTTTCCCTGTTGCGGTTATCTATCACTATACAGTAATCAATTATATCATCCAGCAAAATGGGTACTTCCCTTGATGCTATCTCGTCTAAAAGATAACCAGCTAGACCCACCTGGAAAGGGTTACCAAGGCATAATAATTCCATACCACCTATGCTGCTAGAGTACGAAATTCGATGGCATAGTCCACCACTGAATTTATTCTTTCCTTTTTTTGTTTTATTTATTTTTTCCTTCTTTTTTGGTTAAACAAAAAAAGGAAAGAATAAATTAATACATTTATTAATTTATTATTTCCTTTTTTTTTGTTTTATTTTATTTTCATTCTTTTTTTTGGTATTAGGTTACTAGGTTATTCTGTATTATTAAAAAAAATTTTTTTTCACTTTTCTTTCTTTACTCCTATTTTCACTTTCTCTGGTTTTTCCTCCTGTTCATTCTCGGGGATATTTGGGCCAAAAATGAGGCTCCCCGATTGGCTATACAGTGGTAGGAAGGCAGAGGTATGACGGGCAGGCATCACACTGGTGAATGGAGCCACAAGCATAGCGGAGGGCAGCATCGACTCTGCCCACGTCGGCAGACGCATGCATACGACCCCTTCCGGCCTCTGTAGAGTGGAAGGTGTAGCCATACAGTGGGAGGAGGATGAGGAGGGGTTATCCATGTAGTGGTAGGCGGAAGTAATGAGCAGGATTAGTCCGCGGTATCACTTCCTCCCTCCACAGAGATGTGGTGACACAGTCCCATCAAGTCCAAATGGAATCACCAATGAATATAGGAAAAAAGATGATGGATGTTTTGGCCAACCGATATGATTGGAGAAGGTGACATAGTCAATAATATTTGATCTACCACATGTGCATCCAAATAATTAAAGGGGCAGTTAGCCTAAAGCATCCTAATTGGTTGAACTTAATCACACTTGACTCTAGGGGAGGGTGTTTATGCTATTTAAAGATGGCAGATTTCTGAGACTAACAGCTGACTGAAGAAGCTCAGAGGAGAGTGAAACGCGTTTTATCGATTTCATTGACATACTACAGCATATCGGTTTCTTTCTCTTTATCCTATTGGAAGATATATCTCATGAAGGAGTGGTGTGATGCTGCCCTAAGAGCATAGCTGCCTGATATACAGAGCCAATTGCATCCGTTACATGTAAGTGGTCTGATTTTAAGCTATTGTACTATTGAAGTATTTTTACCATGTGCACTATATTTTTATTCTTCTGTTTTTCATGTATTGAATTTCGTACTGTATATACCTGTTTCAAACGGGGGTAAGTCATTCCTCATATTCTTGTACTTTAGCGCTCCACTATAGGTACAAGTGTATCTTTTGTGTGTCATTTGAATTTAGATGCCTCAAAAACAATTAGAACATTTCTGCAGGTCCGTCACAAATGAAAAATAAGTCATCTATATTTCGATAATATTCGATCTCCAAGCATGCTCCTCCAAATGGCAGTGGACTCCCAGAGATTGGCATTAGCTAACCTGTGGTTCCCATTTCTTTTTTTAAATAAAACAAGTCTAAAAATGTAAGTTTTTAATATTGGTTAAAATAAAATTGATGCCTTTATTTTTCTATTTGTTGATCTATAATAATGTTTTCTTGTGTCAGTATCTTCTGTATCGCTAGATGGGGGAAAATTAGTGGGGACAAATTGTGTATAGGGATTGCACGTCATATTACTAGGATATAGTTTGGGTTCCACACCATTTCATCTAGAGACTGACTTAAAGACATGGAATCTTTTAAGTAAGACTTCATCTTCTTGAAGGAAGTCTGTAATAGGATACCCCATTGAGAATAAATTATTATATTCTTTCTTTATTTAACACTAAAAACAACAAAAAAGAACTCATTATACATTATACAATCTTTAACATGCATTTAACAGCAATATTACCTAAAAGATTGCATTTAAGCTCTAATATCACCATTTTGAGTTATTCATCAATACAAATTTTTACACACACAAAACAAAACAACAACAACAAAAAAACATTTAATACACTCTCCCCCCCTCTGCCTCTCTATCTACCTATACCCTTCCTATTCGCATAAACCTTCCAGGGTTCCCAGACCTTACCAAACATATAATAAGAATGTCTTACTCTAGATGATAATTCATCCATTATATAATTTTCTTGAATCTTTAATTCCACCTCTCTCATTGATGGTAAATCCAGATTTATCCAGCTAGCGGCTATACATCTACGTGCGGCCAATAAAATTAAAAATATTAATTTCTGCGAATGGCAGGGTATACCTGCTATTGATTTCGATAGCAAAAATATCCAAGGATTGAGTTCTATATTTCCCTGTATTATCACTTGAATTAGCTCCCTTATTTCCTCCCAATAGCTTTTAATCTTTGGGCAATCCCACCACATGTGTAAATATGTCCCTTGTAAACCACATCCCCTCCAACAAAGATCCGTCAGATTTTTACCTATTTTGTACAAAAAAACAGGGGTCACATGCCACCTAAATAATATCTTAAACATTTGTTCCTGCGAGATTACACAAATCGATATTTTGGATGCTGTTTCCCAGATATCTATCCAATCCTTAGTTTCCAAAGAAGAACCTAAATCTGCCTCCCAGTAGGATATATACTTTAATGGAGCCCAAAGCGTAGGTTCCTCACTTAGTTGATTATACAAATCAGAGATAAGACCTCCCTTTAACCTACCTATTTTGCACATTTTTTCAAAATTAGTGAAGGGGAATTTAACTGCCGTTTTTACCTCCATTGAATACGCAAAATCTCTAATCTGCAAATAACGAAAAAAATCTCCTGTCCTCAGTTCTACTCTGGTCAACAAACTAGAAAATAAAACTACCTCTCCTTCTGACCAAAGATCTACACATCTATAGATTCCTCCTGCCTTTAAGCCTTGAAAATTGTGTTCTTCCATACCAGGAATAAATTGTCTATTCCGAAAAACAGGGGTCATGGGTGAAGGGAAATTAGTTAGACCGTATTTTAACTTAAGTTTATCCCAAATGTGGAGGGAGTTTGCCGTAGAAGGGCATATTTGTTTCAACCCTGGTCTTGAAACCTTATTCAACCACATATACAACCCTGGCGAGTCTGGTGTCATTAAATCTTCCTCCATATCCGCCCATCTGTATTTCCCTTGATTTGCATGCCAACCAACAATTTGAGCCAATTGGGCTGCGCAATAGTAAATAATTAAATTGGGGAGACCTAGTCCCCCTTTAACTCTCGGTCTATACAAGAGAGTTCTAGCTATCCTATGTCGCTTGCCCTGCCAAATAAATGTGTCTATAGCTTTCTGAATACCCAATAAGTCCTCTTTACAGACCTTTATAGGCAATGCTTGAAATAGAAATAAAAGCCTCCGTAAAATATTCATTTTTATAGAATGAATTCTGCCAATCCATGAAATTGGCTTATCATGCCAATTCCCTAGGTCCTTTTTCAAAGTCTTAATCAAAGGTACATAGTTGTCATTAAATAATGTATTATAATCGTATCCAATTTTAACACCCAAATAGCTTAGAGATTTATCGATACTCATATCAAATTTAGTTTTTAGCTGGTCTTGTTCTATCTCAGATAAATGAAAAGGCACTCCACACGATTTATTATAATTTACCTTATAGCCTGAAATGGCTCCAAATTGTTCTATCAACTTAAACAATTCAGGGATAGATTCAGAAGGGTTTGCTATAGAGATTAAAATATCATCAGCATAAGCCGCTGTTTTATAAATCTCCCTCCCTATTTGAATACCCTGTATATTGCCACTTCCCCTGATATGGATCAGAAGGGGTTCCAATATAAGTGCAAACAAAATAGGAGAGAGAGGGCATCCTTGACGTGTGCCATTGTATATTCCAAACGGAGTATTAACTGAGCCAGGGAGCTGTATTGTTGCTTGGGGATTTGAATATAATGCACGGATTATAGTAATGCAATTGACTGGAAAGCCCCAATATTGAAGCAAATAAAATAGATAAGGCCTATCAAATGCCTTTTCTGCATCTAATGATAAAAGTATTGATGGTGTCTTCCCTACTGCCATAACCCAAGCAACATTAACTGCTCTATGTGTATTCTCATACAGCTGTCTACCTGGAACGAAACCTACCTGATCTGGATGAATCAGAAAAGGAAGTAGGGGAGAGAATCTCAGGGCAAGGACTTTAGCTATTATTTTTATATCAACATTTATTAATGATATAGGCCTATAATTTCCCACTGAAGAAGGGTCCTTATCTTTTTTTGGTAAAAGAACAATTTTAGCCATTGTAAGGTCGGCTGGAAGAACTCCGCTTTGACAAATTTCATCTATGACCTCTTGTAAATATGGCATAAGAGTGTGTTGAAATATTTTATAATAACTACTACTAAAGCCATCTGGCCCTGGTGCTTTACCCCCCTTAATAGAAAAAACAAAAACAAACAAACAAACAAAAAAAACAAAAAACAAACACAACCATATATACATATATACACAATAAACACCTCCTGGACTTACCCAATGCCAGGAGTTAATTAGGGGGCACAGTTTTCCCAGGTCTACTTCGGCCTTGGGATAAACTGCAACTACTCCCATCAACCTGAAACCTAGATTTTTAAACTAATACTAGCAACCTGATTTTTCTTAACATAACATGGGTCCTCTTACACTTCCCTAAACGCCTCCTTAACACATATGAGCTGTCCTCGGACCCTATACAAAACCATTCAAAAACCAAAAAACTCCATATTATCCTATAATACAACATTTTTACTGCTGAATTACTATTGAGATTTTATTTTTTATTTTTATCAAACGCATCATTTATAAAATACATACACCTATATAATATGCTTATTTCTTCTCATATATGCCTTACTATATTATTCCATGTATACCAATATGCAATAACTTAATCCCTTCACTTCCTTATTCTCCCCTTCACAATCACCATCAGTATATCACATTATATCCCACTTCCCCCCAACAAAAGAGGGAAAAAAATAAAAAATAATAGATTAACCTAAATAAATGAAAATGTATGTCCTTTTAAGTTTGATTCTCTCTCGCATCAAACCATTCTCTGGGTAAAGTTGGTAATGGGGTCTTTTGTTGAAATAATGGTATTACTCCCTCTGGTGTATCCAGGCCCATTGTCTGAAAAAATCTACTTGGATCCCCCGTTGGTAATAAAGCTCTGGTTTGTTCATTATGAAAAGCGAGAAGTTTAAAGGGATGGCCCCATGCAAAGGGAATGTGATTAAGTCTCAGATGATCTGCAATCGGCTTCCATTGCCTTCTCTTTAAAAGAGTAGATGGTGAAAGATCTTGAAAAATCTGAAGCACCTTTTCTCTGTAAATAACCTCCATCCCCCTACATTTGCGGACTACAGCGTCTTTGGTGCTATGGTAATGAAATCTCACGATTATATCTCAGGGTCGTTCATCATTCCTTCGTAGACCACCTGACAAACGGTGCGCCCTGTCAATTTCCCATCTGGGTTCAGGAATGTCTGGTAGTAAGGGTCTAAAGATTTCTAAAACCAAATTCTGTACCGGACCCTCATCTCTGGTTTCCGGTATCCCTCTAATTTTAATATTATTACGTCGGGATCGATTTATAAGATCCTCAAATGCCACTTCTAAAGCGTCAAGCCTTGTGCCCCATTCCGAGCTCTGGATTAATAAATCATTATGTGCTTTTGCCACAGCCTCTACCCTCACTTCTAGGGCGGCAGTCCGATTACCAATTGCCTGGATCTCTAACCTTATTTCCTTAGCATTTCTCTCAATCTCTCCGGCTAAAAAAATTCTATCCTCTTTCATTTGTGCCAATATACATTGTATGCCGTCTAATCCTGATGTCCGCATAATAGGTATAGAAATATTAGCTGTATCAATAGGTAACATTTTACCTGATCCTCCCTCTCCCAGGTCTGGATGGGTCTGGTCTAGATGGTCTGACTGGATCTCGTGGCTATCCCCATTTTTCCTTCCTTCCAGGCTGTTTGTTGTATCCTGGCAATTATTCACCATGTCAGTGCTATTCGCTGCTCCTGAAGCACGCTCGTTTTGTGGATTTTGCAGCGTCTTCATTTACATCCGCAGATTTCGCTGGCTGAAACATGGAGTGCATAGAATGTAGAGTGCTGCTCCTGGACTTCGGCTTAGATCCCTTACGAAAAGATTTCATCAGTAACAAGCCCAGGAGGGGGTATAATACCCTTTTTTTTCCCCCCCCTTTAAAAAAAAAAAAAACCCAAAGCAAAAAAAAAATAAAAAAAAAAATTCCTCCTCGTTAGAGATCTGCTAAAACGCTGCCCTGTTACACTGTTACAACAATATATGCCAATATGTAACAGTATGTAACAATATGTAACAGTGTACCAATATGTAATATGCAATGTGCAATGCGTAGCTGTATAGCAGTACTTTCTCTATAATTCACCCGCAGAGTAGAGGAAGATTAGGGGAGAGATTGAGTAATTGAGGTGAGTAAAATAGAGAATATAAACTGATATAATATAGCAGGTAGAGCAGGTATATTACCAGCTACCCAGCTATCTAACAGTCTAGCCGGCTATCTGACCGGCTGTGCATGCAGCTGCTCCTCGTCGGACAGGTAATTGAAAACTTCACCGGCTCAAATTAATTTTAAATGCTGAAGGGATCAAAAAAAAAATAAGAGAGACAATATAGTATGCTGGATTTTCAATTTTTCAAAAAAAAAAACCTTCGATGTCCAGATCAGGTTGTTTTCAGAGGCTTCTGTGGCTTCAGTGAAGGGAGCTCTCTCCCTTAACGTCTACCTACATTGATGGTCAGACGATTAAACGATCAAACGATCAGACCACACCCCCTCCCATTGAGGATAAATTAAAAGGAAGGAAGGGAATCTATACCTGACACAATGGGTCATCCTGAGGGATTTTTCTTGTTTTTGTGTATCTTGGGAAGGAAGTATATTACTGGAATCTTGGGGTAAAGTGCATTAAGGTAAACACATTTCTGTTTATTGAGGATGTTAAAGGATTTACCTTTTTTAAGGATCCTTTATTAGTAATTCTTTAAATAGTTAAGGTTTTTGTAGACTTACTTGTTTGAAGGCTTCTGCAATATACATTTCCTTGGGAAGTATGACTATGCCTCTACAAAAGTATTACTGTATCTTGCTGAAGCAACACTAAGTGGTTTAGCTGTTCTCACAAATGTGAGTATGGTTCTTATTTTATTCTGTCTACTAACTACATCTGAGAGCACTCTTGTATTTTGTTCTTCTGATTTTCATATTTATGCTCATGCTGCTGAAGAGTCTGTGATATATATACATTCATTAGTGGAGAGTGTTCCACTGCAAGCTACTAAGTCCAGAGCTGGTTAGAAGCTCCATTACATGTGAGTGGATATTCACACATTTTTATTGTGTGTCATACATATAGTGCAAACATATTGCACCATTGGTTCTCCTCTTCCTGTTTTTTCACATGTACCCACGAAACATTCAAGTACCCTAAGAAGCAAAACCATCTATTGAAAAGTCAAAATTCTGGATTGTGTCCCCTGGACATTTTTTCATAATTTTCCACTTTAATATACTATATATTTTTGACACTATGTGAAACCTGTATTTGTTATATTTTGGTTGCTATTTTAAAAGGGATTAAAGGAAACCCATGGGTTCAGTATATGCTGCCCATAATAATCTGCCGTTCGAATTATTAATTTTTATGTGTATTGTTTTGTAAACACATACTCTATATCCACTATCCACTCACACACTCTGCATCCACTATACACACACTGCATCCAATATACACACACTACATCCTTTAAACATACTAAATCCTTTAAACACTGCATCCTTGTGGGCGTACTTGAAGGTAAGCCCTGTGGACAGACTGGGCTTGGGCTCCAAGGGCCCAGGCCTTGAGCTGTGTAAGGGGCCTAACATTTCTGATGGTGTGCATTAAGTGGAGGATATTTGGACAATTTTTTAAATCTGAAAAGGTGAATATTGTCTGTTTTTTACAAGTTTTGTATTGCAAATCCTATGAACCCAAGAATCAAGGGCTGATATACCAAGACCTGTGCAGCATGATATTCGTGTATTTCACAACAGTACACTTAATAACACTTGTTTAAAACACTTTAATGACAAGTTAATTTTTAAAGCTCTCACAGAGATTTCTACCACAAAACCAAAGACAACACCATGCTGATGTGCCTAAACAGCACAGTCCCTGGGTGCTTACTAGAAACTTGCAATTGCACATAAATCTGTGCTAATAAATAGCAGGTCATTGCAAAGGTAATCTGTAGAAATGTAGCTTTGAAATTTGGAAATGTGAACACTGTCTTCTTTAGTTACATATTTTTCATTGAATTCTCAGAGAAAATCTTTTTAAAATGTTCCATACACAGATATTATGATGGATGGAAGGAAGGATGACGGTAGGGTGTGCATGTGAAGTCACAGCACCAGAACGCGCAAAACGTCACATGTGATGTCACCTGCACCATTCTCCTGCTGAATTGACTGGAGAAAGTTCAGCTTCACTGCAGGAACCCACAAGAGAACAAGACCAAGGACGGAGTGAGGGTACAGAGTGGGTACAGAGATTCTGGGATCTGGGATGGTGCTGTCCTCAGGGACTCTGGCTCTTGAGGGAGGCTTTATGGATGCCTGCAGGGCAATGGGGGGACAAAGGGTATGTTATGCTTTTTCTTAGGGCACTCGAAGAGCACTTGCCTCCTGCTGGTACACAGAGTGGTAGTCAGAGAGTTGACGAGCAAGGTCTAGGTTTTGGTACCAAGGAAGAAGATATTAGGCAGCATGAGGCTACTGTAGATGTGACTAGTGTTAGTCAGGAGATGGGTTGTGTGAGGCATTAATCACTGTTATGTGAACTTTTGCCCTTGGGGATACACGTTCCTCTGGATGTGAGAGATATGAGTGTAAAAGGGAACAACGTGGATCTCTTAACTCTGGTACCCCTGTATAGAGAGTCATAGAACAGCTGCAGTGCTGGGAACAGGGGGAAAACAGGGGGCAACAACTATCTTGGACAAAACGCCATCTCCACATCCGCCTTTGCCATTAATGCGCCCCGTCCTGATGCCTGAACCAACTCAACCGCTTGGTCGGATGATGCATAGGACACTGAGCACAGGGCTGCATCGATATCATCATTCAACGAAGCTCCATTTGGATACGACAAATGATGTATCAGCCTGAACTTACCGGTTTCCTTCTTGGGTACCACCCCCAACTGTGAAATCCGCAAATCGGCCAAGTGAGGGTCAGAGAAAGGACCTGCCATTCTACCCAGCTGGACCTCCTTAAGCAACTTTTCCCTCACCACCCCAGTGTGTTCCGCTACGGACTTTAAATTACCACAGTGCCGACCCTCACTGGTATTGACCCCAATGGGAGCTGACAAGACTGCGGTACCCCCAACACCGCTGGCGGCAGAAGTCTTACCACGCTTAAAGCATCTGTTGAGACCGTGCCCCCCCCTGCCCTGCAACTGGAACATTCATGTTTAAACCAACATGATGTCCCCCACTTACACTGGCCCTCATTAAAGAGCCAACAAAAATCCTTCTTTTGTCCGGCCGAAGAGGTGAACGAACTTTTGTGCTATCATTAATTTTATCCAGAGTGTTAGGTCCATCTGGACCCACCAAATGCCCGGATTAGCAGCCAAACGCTGGCGAAACTGTTCATCGCACTTCCACCATGCCGATCCCCGGTATGTATGATAGGCCTCCCAGATTCCATCTAAATAACAAAAAAATTGCAAGCACCGGTCTGGCGCCTTCTCCCCCACCACGCTCGCCAAGATGCAAAAGGCCCGCAACCAATTGCCAAACGACTTGGGTATCTTCCGATATAGCCACCGCTTCTCCTCATCCTCCTTCTTGGAGTCCTTTTTATCCTCCTCCTTCAGATCAATGAATTCATCTAATGGAAAGAGGGAAAAAATCTCCAGAAACTCACCGCGTCTCATCTTCTCCTTCACCTCCAGTTTCAGATGACAGCCCAATGGCCCCGCAAAAGGACACATGGACATTCTGTCTAGCCATATCCGGGATCTCTCCCGTTAACTCCTTCCATTTGATGACCACCCAGGAGGTCACCACCCCGACAGGAGAGGCCGCCTTGTCACCTTGCCCAGTTGTACCGACTATCACCGGCGTTGCCACACCAAACCCCATGACAGTTGCCGGAGCATCCCATACCTGGCTAAAATTTTGCACCCCTGTCCCTTTCTTGTCCCATGTTAACAGAAAGGACTTTAAACAACCCAATAGATCACCTGTGTGTGATGCAGGAACTGACTCACCGACAGAACCCCCAGTTGTAGCAGGACTTGGGGGGCGACGTCCTTCCATCAACCTCCCGAAGGTCCAGAGTAGCATTGTGTATCCATTGTCCAGGCTGCGAGAGAGCTGCCCATCCGTCAACCCTGGGAAAGTCCGTAGTATTGCTGCGCAGCCGCCAATCCGCAGCCTAATCCCATCGAGGGACCATGGAAGAGAGAACCGTAGACCTGCGGGGAGAACTTGGGTACAGTGCTCACTCGAGCCCCAACCCGCCCCTCCGCTCCACACTCCCTCTGACCACACTCGCTGTCCCTGCTCGAACAGCTGCTTATCCCGCTGGAAGCGCAGCGCCTGCACCTCACCCTCCTGCCTGGGGAACCTGACCACCTTCTGCCGTGGCGCCTGACTGAGGGGACCCTGTCCCTGCCACACCTATGGGACACCGACCTCCCTCCTGTTCACCCATTAGTGGGTGGTAGGTAGAAAAAGGTTGACTACCACTGGTGTAGTCGGTAAAAAATCGCCTCAATGAGGTTTTGGATGAGGTCGGGGCAGTGGAAGGGGTAGTACCCACATGTGCCCTCGTTTTTTTTGCTGCCATGTCTCAATATTTGCCGGGATCAGTGCTTATTAGGCCTGTTCTGAGCAGAGCTCGGCTCTCACGCGTCCATCCGCTCCGGAGTCCAAGCCACGCCCCTCATCGGTTCTTTTAAAGATGTGGTCGGGGTTTCTAATTTGACAATAAGATCTGCAAAAGCGAGATTTTGTATTCCTTATTTTTCATTGTAAAACCTCATTAATTGTTATCTTACTGTTTGTTTTAGTAGATCTATGTAGGACTCAAATGAATATCACTTTTTCTTCTATATTATTACTATTATTACATATAATATAAACAGGTTAACTTGTTGTAGTCTTGAAATAAATATAAATGACCTTAGTAATATAAACGTCATGTATTTAAAATTACATTTGAAATTCAATTAAACTAGATTATGTGGTGGATTCTACTGTTGATATCTAATATAACACACTAATATATTTTTTTTCTTCTTGGAGATTCTTGAACCTTAATTTTAATAGGAAGTAGTTTGCTCTGGCACTAAGTTAAAGGACTCTTAAATTGGCTGTCATCCGGTATGTGCATTTAGACAAGCAGCTGTCCAATGCCTAAATGCATTACGAGATGATGAAACTTGCCTTTCAAGACTTAATGCTTAATTAAAAGGATGTACATGGTCATAAAGGATCTAATGAGATAAAATCATACTAATTCCTAAATCTTGAATTGAGTTTTAATTAATAGAGTTCTAGATTGGTTTCTCAGAAGTTATCATAAATATGAAAAAAGATCATTACATGCCTGGGAAAAAAAAATCTGCAAAGTAAATGTTTAAACATCTCACAAGCTTCAGGAAAATAGCTTTTGGCTCTATTTTAAGTCTCAGCTTTTAAAATGTTTCTGCTAATGTTAAAACTCAATAGTAATAGGGGTTATGGAAATGACTCAAGTCACGTTTAACCTCTAACAGATTACATGTGCTGCTGCTGTTGATCAAAACAAAACGAAAATTGTCTAGTAGAGAAAACAAACTTGCCAATCAATTGGTACAGTCAGTTGAAATCAGGATAAGCCAAGTTTAACTATCCAGAATAACCACTAGCCAATATATGAAGTCACATACAGAGTCTTTAGACAATTTCTCTGTATGGTACATTTGTAACCGTTAGTAACACATAGGCCAAGAAGAGCTGGCCAGTAAGGACGATAGTATGTAGACTCTTTTCTAACTCCTTTTTCGGAACAGACAGTACACTTTTTGTGTGGTTACTTTTTGCAGGCTGTGAGGAGAATTGTACAAGGAACA
Source organism: Pelobates cultripes (assembly GCA_933207985.1). Taxonomy (NCBI): domain Eukaryota; kingdom Metazoa; phylum Chordata; class Amphibia; order Anura; family Pelobatidae; genus Pelobates; species Pelobates cultripes. The sequence goes on along the minus strand of OW240917.1, from coordinate 186,936,610 downwards.
ACTTATTCAATTGTGGCAAGATTATAGGGCTAGATAAACAAAATATCAACAAAATATCTTCTCAATGCAGCTCAGTACTCGCCGTATACAGGACTAGATAAAGGTATATAGGACTAGATAAACAAAATATCTGCTAGAAGCCTCAGTGTGAATTCGGTGTATTTATTGCCCAGTGGCAAACAAAACAAACAAAGAGGGTCAAATTTTAACTTAAAAAGCCAAAATTTTACTTCGCCAATTCAGGACTTTGGGAATTCAGAACTTTGGGAATTCAGGACTTTGGCAGTTCCCTAACCCTACCCCAACCCTAACACTATCCCCTAACTCAACCCTAACCCTACCCTACCCTAAACCCCCAATACTGCTTTAAGAAAGTCTGTGCTCCATCAGTTGATCGTCTGCAATAAGCAAGCCTGGTTTCAAAACTACCAAGCCCCAATACTGCTGTAAGAAAGTCTGTGCTCCATCAGCTGATCGTCTGCAATAAGCAAGCCTGATTTCAAAACTATCAAGCCCCAATATTGCTGTAAGAAACTCTGTGCTCCATCAGCTGATCGTCTGCATTAAGCAAGCCTGATTTCAAAACTATCAAGCCCCAATACTGCTGTAAGAAACTCTGTGCTCCATCAGCTGATCGTCTGCAAGACCACACTAAGACTCTATTCTGCACAGCATCATTTATATTTAATTTAACACCCCTGTACATTTATTTTATTTTATATATCCTGTGTACATTGTATATTTTCTTGCCTTTAGATCTTGTCTGTCATGCTAAAGTGTAGCTTTGCTATCCCTGTATGTAATTGTTTTATTCACCTATATGCATTCCTCTATTTCCCCTCTGATTTCTGACTGATCTCTGACCCCTCCCTTCTTTTATTGAAATGTTTGTTTTTATTTGCATAACCATCCCTTGATCTCTGTGCCTAGATACATATCTCCCTACCTAGAATCATAGAAACATAGAATGTGACGGCAGATAAGAACCATTCGAACCATCTAGTCTGCCCAATTTTCTAAATACTTTCATTAGTCCCTGGCCTTATCTTATAGTTAGGATAGCCTAATGCCTATCCCACGCATGTTTAAACTCCTTTACCTCAGCTTATTGCAAGCCTATCTGACCCTTACATATATTTTTTTCAACAGCCTGATTTCAAAACTATCTAGTCCCAATACTGCTGTAAGAAAGTCGGATACCCAACCCCACCCCATGCTCATTAATTCCATTTATAGATTGACTGTCACACCCAAATTTAAGATAAGTAAAAATAACAGGTGTACACACTGCCTCTTATTAGTACACTCCTGCACTTTCTTAACCATTAAAACTCAATGTTTACCCTACCTTCACCTGCTCTTGATATTCCAATTATTTCCAATTGACTTTTTCCCAGTTTAGCAATGATCTGTCTTCTCCTCCTCTTTATTTCTTCCTTCTCCTTCAGTATAAAAATCTCTCCTAAGTTACACCCACTTCACTCATCCCCCAACCACTTTTACATATGCCCCTCTCCGCTACACTCTCCCCTTCTCTCATCTCATGCCTTGTACTAATTTTTCTACTCACACTCCTACCCACAATCAATCTCATTCTAGACACTTTGCATACAAAACCCATTTACATCTCCTGTCACTTTCCTCCTGCTTCTAGCTGATGATGTCTCTCCCAATCCAGGGCCCTTCACCTTATCTACACACACTAAGAAAACCAGAAACCCCACAAACCTCATCACGATACCCTGCCCTTTACCCTCACTTACCAACATTCTGTGTGCAGTCTGGAACACCCGCTCCATCTGCAGTAATTTGAAATCAACAGCCATACACAACTTTTTCATCTCAAACTCACTCACATTACTTGCACTTACAGAGACCTGGCTATTCCCCTCTGATAGCACTACTCTTAGGCTATTCATTGAGCACTTTTCTGCTTGGCTTCCCCACTTCCTCTCATCTAGCACTCCTTCCCTTATACTTGGGGATTGCAATATCCCAATCATCAACACCAATATCCCAATCAACAGAGATGCCTCTCGTCTGTTCTCTGTAACCTCCTCCTTTGGCCTCACGCAATGGTCCAATTTAGCAACCCAGACAGCGGGAAACACTCTTGATCTTGCCTTCGCCAATCTATGTACAATCTCTGCCTGTAATCTCTCCAATATTCCTTTTCCTCTATCTGACCATCACCTGCTGACTTTTGACATTAGCATACCCAAAACCCAATTGACACCACCATCTGAACATCAATCTCACAGGAACATCCAATGTCTTGACCTAGAGCATTTCTCCACTAATCTCCAAACTCTCCTTTTACCTATCTCAAACCTCACCTGTACTAGCTCTGCAACCTCCTTCTACAATTCCACTCTCTCCACTCAACTAGACATCATGGCATGGCACCTCCTACATTTAAACGCAGCAAGCCCCCCCAACAACAACCTTGGCACACCAAGATGACTCAATACCTCCAAAAATGCTCCAGAACTGCTGAACGCTATTGGAGAAAGTCTCTTTCTCCACTATAAATTTATGCTGCCCTCCTACAGCTTGGCTCTTTCCTCTGCAAAAGTAAATTACTTCAATACCCTCATAACCACACTCTCCCGCGAACCCAAACGACTATTTCACACATTTAACTCTCTTCTTCACCGTATTGTTCCTTGACCACCTCAGACTTTGCAACTCACATCACTGACAAGATCTCTACAATCAGGGAAGAGATCTCTCATCTTTCTTCTTCCCCTTACAATACTTCCCCTAACCTCACTCCCTCTGCCGTTCTATGTTCATTCGCACAGGCTACAGCGGAAGAGGTTTCTGCTCTGCTCCAGTCCTGCCGCCCCACCACCTGCTGCCTAGATCCAATTCCCTCGCATCTAATCCATACTCTGTCTTCTTCTCTTTCTCCACTTCTCACTAAAATTCTCAATCTCTCTCTCTCCTCTGGCATATTTCCATTGCCCTTAAAACATGCAACTGTAATCCCAATTCTAAAGAAGCCCAACCTTGACCCTAACTCCCCGTCCAACTACCTATCTCGCTACTACCTTTTGCGTCCAAGATCCTTGAAAGAGTTGTGTATGCAAGATTCACAGACTTCCTTGAGTCCAACTCTCTGCTAGACCCACTTCAGTCTGGTTTCCACGCTAAGCACTCTGTGGAAATGGCACTGACCAAAGTATCCAATGATCTACTCGCTGCAAAATCTTGTGGTCACTACTCTATCCTAATTCCAGAGGCGGCTGTGATAAGGTGAATGGGGTGGTCTCTGAGGGAGTTTATATTTCAACTGCATTGTTCAGAGAGGCATATGAGCTTTAACCACAGGGGGAGTGTGTGTATGTATATAACTTAAATGCATATTTAGTTATGGGCCCCTGGGGTCCCTCTCTGTAAGGGATGCATTGAGTGTGTGTAAGGGGTGCATTGAGTGTGTGTAAAGAATGCATTGTGTGTTTCTGTGTGTGTAAGGGGTGCATTGCTTGTGTATGTGTGTCTGTGTGTGTTATGCATTGTGTGTTTTTCTGTGTGCAAGGGGTGCATTGTGTGTGATTGTGTGTGTGTGATGGATGTCAATCTCCCCCCGTCAATTTCCTTCTCCCCCCCTCAATTTCTTTATCCCCCCCACCTCTGTTGTAGCGTGGCCGAGCTCTGTATGGTCCGCGGGTACAGGGAGCTTTTGTTTCCTGTACCCGGCCGGACTAACAGGAAGTGCACACTTCCTGTTAGTCCGGCACTGAGTGTGCACTTCCTGTTAGTCCAGCCGGGTACAGGAGACAGATGCTCCCTGTACCCAGGGACCACACAGAGCTCGGCCACGCTACAGTGAGGGAGTGACAGGAGGGAGCGCTGAGCGCTTCCCTGCTGTCAGCCCCTCTCCTCATGCTGCGCCCGGGCAGTGTGCCCTCATGGACGCACCAGCCTGGGCAAAGCTCAAGCCGCCTGAGGCTCTCTACAGAGCGCTCGGGCAGCTGCAGCATGAGGGGGGCCAACGCTCCTGGCGGTGCCCCTTCCCAAGAGGCGCCCTAGGTGGCTGCCTAGTCTGCCTAACAGGTAGCGCCGGCCCTGCTGCCCGGGAAAAATGGCCATCAGACCAGTGGGCGGGGCTTCTAGATCCATGTGTGAGTGGGGAGTGCCAGAAAGCCTATGAAGATTTGTCTTCAGACCAGGCCCAGGATTATAAGCATCTCAAAGACGAAATTTTAAAGCGTATAGGCATAACACCTGCATTTAGGGCCCAAAGGTTTCACAACTGGATTTATGATGTGAGTAAATCCACCAGAGCCCAGATGTATGGATTGCCAAGGCTCGCTCAGAAATGGCTGGAACTGGAGCACAACCCTGCTACCAAGATAGTGGAGATGGTTGTTATGGACCATTTTCTCAGACACCTGCCAACAGGACTGCGACAATTGGTTAGCCAAGGGGACCCTCAGGATCCAGAAGCAATGATGTGCCTGATTGAGAGGTATTTGATCGCCAAGGAGCCCCACAGTATTGATCCCCAGCATAAGATCGGCTAACAACCGGATAAGCAGGAAAGTGGGAAACAAAGGACAAAACTTTGTACCGAACCTTGGACAATATGACCATGGTGGTAGAAGGTCCCCACAAGCTCCATTGTGGCTACAAGACCAAGCTGAGGAACAACTCCGGTGCTTCAAATGCCATGAGCCTGGACATTTTGCATGCCACTGTCCAGAGAGTGAAGAGCCCATGCAGTGTGACTTGTTCAAAGATGTGTGTGGTGACTAGTGCTGTTGATACAACACATTTAAAAATGGTGAGGGTGGAAGGGAAGAATGTACAAGCACTGAGTGATTCAGGGAGTGATGTTACCTTGATAAAAAGTGTTCTGCTCCAGCCAGGGAAGTTGGATACCAGACAAGTGGGGTATGTGTTGGATACCACACATACCCCATGGCAGAGGTCCTCTGTTACCATATGATGTGGTATTAGGATGGGACTTCCCACATTTCTACCACCTATGGGAAAATGCTCTGCTCATCTGAAAATGCGCTCTGGGGTATAGATAATATTTTTCCTTTCTCCGATATAGATTGTGAATTGGGTACCGAGCAAGAGTCACCCTTGGTGTGCCTGGGTAATGAGGTAGAACCTTCCCATACTGAAGATCCTATAGAACAAGTGGTGTTTCAGGATCTCAGAGTCCCCCCTGGTAACTTCCGAGCAGCCCAATGGGAAGATATGTCCTTGACAGCAATAAGAGAGAGTGTGCAAGTAGTGGAGGGTACAAGGGTGGACCCTGACAAGCCCTTAAGTTTTCCTTATTTCATGGTGAAACATAATCTGCTGTATCGGGTAGAGAAGAAAGAGGAAGAGGAGGTAGAACAGTTGTTAGTTCCCCAGTCTCACCGAAACACTGTTTTAAAGCTAGCCCATAGCCATGTGTTAGGTGGGCACCTCTGTTTTGAAAAGACGAGAGATCGAATCATGACCCAATTCTATTGGCCAGGTGTATTTTCGACAATAGAAAGGTTTTGCAAATCCTGCCCAGAATGCCAACTGAAAGCTCCGCATAAGGGCTTTCGTAGTTCGTTGGTACCCTTTCCCATCATAATGGTTCCATTTGAAAGAATAGCAATGGACCTAATAGGGCCATTGCCTAAGTCTGCTAGAGGAAATTCTCACAGATCAGGGAACCCCTTTCATGTCAAAAATCATGCGTGATTTGTGTAAGTTGCTCAGAATCAAGCAACTGAAAACCTCAGTATACCATCCGCAAACTGACGGACTGGTGTAGAGGTTTAATAAAACTCTAAAAGCTATGCTGCGGAAGGTGATAGACAAGGATGGAAAAAAATGGGATTATCTCATACCCTACCGGATGTTTTCTATTAGAGAAGTCCCGCAAGCTTAAACAGGGTTTTCACCTTTGAGTTAATGTATGGTAGGCATCCAAGAGGCATACTGGATATTGCCAAGGAAACATGGGAACAAGAGCATACCCCCCATCATAGTCTTACAGAGCATATCGCTCAAATGCAAGAGCGTATCGAAGCGGTAATTCCCATAGTTAAGGAAAACATGGAGGAAGCCCAGAGAGCCCAACAAGCAAGCTACAACCGGAATGCATGGCTACGGGTTTTCAAACCAGGTGATAGGGTTCTAGTTCTCATCCACTCGGTTGAAAGCAAATTCTTAGCCAGCTGGCAAGGGCCATATGAAATCACTGAGCGGGTCAGTGAGGTGAACTATAAAGTAAGGCAGACGGAAGCCAGAACAGACCTATCATATAAATTTATTGAAGCCATGGATAGAACGAAAGGTCCTCGTAATGACCAAAGATAAACCTACTCAAGCCACTCGTGAGCAGGGTTCGTGCACATCGCCTATACTCTTGCCCCCCCATCAAAAACAGGAAGTCAGGGAGTTTGTATCTAAAAATAGGGATGTGTTTTCCCCCATACCAGGAAAAAGATCGGTCTGAAGCCCTACAGGATACCTGAGGCTAGACGTGAAGCAGTTAGTGCAGAGGTAAAAAAGATGCTTGAGTTGGTGGTGATTGAAGTGTCATAGAGTGGAACAACCCAATAGTGTTAGTGCCCAAACCAAATGGGGAAATAAGTTTCTGTAATGATTTCCTTAAGATTTATATAAGTTTGATGCCTACCCGATGCCTCGAGTGGATGAAATAATAGAGCGATTAGGTAAGGCCAGGTATTTGAGCACCCTGGACCTCACCAAGGGATACTGGCAGGTTCCCCTGACAGAGAGAGAGCAAAAGAAAAAAAACGCGTTTTCTACCCCTGACCCCCTGTTCCAATGTAAAGTACTGTCATTTGGGTTGCATGGTGCCCTAGCCCCTTTTCAGCATATGATGGATAGGATACTTCACCCCCACAGGGAGCATGCAGCCGCCTACCTGGATGATGATGTGATTCACAGTGCGGACTGGGAAACCCACTTGATGAAGGTACAGGCAGTTGTGGATAGTATAAGGGCTGCTGGTTTGACAGCTAACCCTGCTAAGTGTTCTTTAGGGCTAGAAGAAGCAAAATATCTAGGTTACACAATCAGGCGGGGGCTCCTTAAACCACAAGAGAGCAAGGTAGCGGCCATCACCGGTTGGCCACGTCCTGTAACTAAAAAGCAAGTCAGGGCTTTCTTGGGCTTAACTGGCTACTATCGCAGGTTCATCCCTGAGTTTGCTACCATTGCCAACCCGTTGACTGAGCTTACTAAGGCAAAAGGCCTGGTTATGGACCCCAGAAGTGGAGCATGCCTTTCAAGTCTTGAAAGAAGCCTTGTGTGCTGACCCTGCTTTAGTTGCTCCGGATTTCACTAAACCATTTGTGGTATAGACCGATGTGTCTGATGTAGGCCTAGGCGTGGTTCTTTCCCAGGTACATGAAGGAGAGGAACATCCTGTCATGTATCTGAGCCGGAAAATGAATCCCCATGAACGGTGGTACTCTGTTGTTGAAAAGGAATGCCTGGCAATAAAATGGGCTTTAGAATCCTTGAGATATTACTTACTGGGGAGACTTTTACACTGATCACGGACCATGCACCTTTAACGTGGATGAGGCAGAACAAGGAAAAAAATGCCATGTTGACTAAGTGGTTCCTAAGTCTTCAGCCCTATCAGTTTACTATAGCTCACAGGGCCGGAACTGCCCAAGGTACTGGAGATGGCCTCTCCCGAGTTCACTGTCTATGGTTCCAGGCCGCTCGCCCCAATGGATCTGAGCTGGGGAGGGGGATATGTGATAAGGTGAATGGGGTGGTCTCTGAGGGAGTTTATATTTCAACTGCATTGTTCAGAGAGGCATATTAGCTTTAACCCCAGTGGGAGTGTGTGTATGTATATAACTTATATAGTTATGGGCCCCTGGGGTGGGGCATTTGGAGAGAAGGGTGGGCCAGTGCTCCACTCCGCTGTTTATTGTTTTCTTGGGAGACTAGGTCCAGGCCAGGACTGTCTCCAACTCACTGCTCGGCTGCAGGTAATCAGCTGCAGCAGTGGGAATAAACCCCTCCCTTCTAGGCAGGTAAGGGGAGAATGTTTGTTTCTCTCAGCAGGCTGACAAAGACACTAGGTTGGTGAAACCAATATTATTTTTGTTATAGTTTAACCCCTGAGATATAGGGAATCTGATGTTAGTTAGTGCTCAGACGAGCTAGGCTTTTGTTTATAGGGATTTGTGTTACATTATTGTTTTTTTTTTTGTCAGTTTGCTGTTGTCTCCGTGGGGAAGCTCAACAATAAAGTGCCTGGAATTAGGTTACTTGTAAAAGACTGTGCATGTTTGTACCCAAAAAGACCGTGCTAACTGCAGACAAGGATCACACAGCTCTCTAATTAGGTGGTTTAGGTGGCCGCCTAAGGCCTCGCCCTGGCTGGGGCCTCGCGGCCGCCTAAACCATCTGAAGGCAGACTGTGTCGGGTCCTCGGTCAGTGACCGAGGACCCGACACCAGGAGGAGGCCCAGCGAGTTGCCGGTATGCCGCCGGGTGCGAGGCCCCTCTTGGCTGACCGGCCAGCAACCGCAGACACTGGTCTGCAGCTCCGCAGTGAGCAGATCTGCAAACCATGTGTCTCGCGAGAACTGGCCAATCAGAGCATTGCCACAGGTTACCACGGCAACGCTCTGATGGTCTTGCGAGATTACATGGTCTGCGGAGCTGCAGACCAGAAATAGTGGCCACTGGACCACCTGGGAAAAAATGAAGGTAGATTGTCTCCTTATTAGACCCCCTCTCTCTCACATATCCCACCACCCTCAGCATCAGCCCCCCACCACCCTCAGCATCACCCCCCCCTCACCCCCCCTCACCACCCTCCTCCCCCTCACCACCCTCAGCACCTCCCCTCCTCACCCCCCCTCACCACCCTCAGCATCACCCCCTCACCCCCCTCAACCCCAGCATCACCCCCTCAGCATCACCACCTAACCTCCATCAGCATCACCCTCTCACCTCCCTCAGCATCACCCCCCTCACCCTCTCAGCATCACCCCTCACCCCTCAGCATCACCACCCTCAACATCCCCCACCACTCTCAGCATCACCACCCTCACCATCTTCAGCATCACCCCCCCTCCATCACCACCATCATCAGCCCCTCCCTCAACATCAATCCCCACTCACCATCAACCCCTCACTCACCCTCAACATCAACACCCTCCCTCTCACATCACCCTCCCCTCCCTCTCACATCACCCTTCCTCCCTCTCACATCCCCCCCTCACATCACCCCTTCCCTCTCAAAACACCCCCCTTCCCTCAAATCACCCCAATCCCTCTCCATCACCCCCACCCCTCCATCACCCCCCCTCTCATCACCCTCCCTCTCACATCACCCCTCCCTCTCACCTTCACCTGCCACTCACCATCATTCGCATCTCTCACCATCACCGCCTCACATCATCATCCCCCCTCCCTCTCACCATCACCCCCCGCCCCATACACACACAACACACTTCAAGCAGCTACCCCATACACACAGGGTCTTGGACAAAAACGCAAACATGCTCACAGAGACATACATTCACACACAAGGATACTCTCTGTCAGACACAATCTCAGGCACATACACAGGTAAACTGTGCATCAATGTGTATATGTGACACTTTTTTGTTAGTGGGGCCTCATGTTTGAGTTTCACCTAAGACCTCATAAAGTCTAGAGCCGCCTCTGCCTAATTCTCCTTGACCTTCCTGCAGCTTTTGACACTGTTGATCATCAGCAGCTTCTTCTCATCCTCCGCAGTATCGGTCTACAAGATATTGCTCTCTCCTGGTGCTTCTCCTACCTCTCCCAGCGCTCTTTCAGCGTTTCTTTCTCTGGCTTTGCTTCTTCTCCCCAACTCCTCTCTGTTGGTGTCCCCTAAGGTTCAGTCCTTGGTCCCCTACTGTTCTCTATCTATATTGCCTCCCTTGGTAATCTCATTAGCTCCTTTGGCTTCCAATATAATTTCTATTCGGATGACACGCAAATCTATCTGTCCTCTCCTGATCTCTCCCTGTCCCTCTTGACTAGTGTCTCTGAGTGCCTCTCTGCTATTTATAACTGGATGGCTGCCCACTTCCTTAAAATCAACTTGACCAAAACTGAAATTCTGGTCTTTCCTACCTCAAGTGTTGCTACTCCTGTGTCTGTCTCCTTCCAAGTCAACCGTGCTACCATCAGCTCCACCATGCAGGCTCGCTGCCTAGGTGTTCTCTTCGACTCTGACCTCTCCTTCACGCCTCATGTTCAGTCTATCAACAAATCCTGTCGATTCCATCTCAAAAACATTGCGTGCATCCGACCCTACTTAACGCCAGATGCGACTATCATGCTGGTCCATTCCACTGTCCTTTCTCGCCTTGACTACTGTAATCCTCTTCTCAGTGGTCTTATGTGCTCCAAACTTGCGCCGTTACAGTCCATGATGAACGCGGCGACGAGGCTCATCTTCCTGTCCGCCCGCACCTCCCACGCCTCACCCTTCTGTCAGACCCTACATTGGCTTCCTGTAAGATATAGGGCTCAATTTAAAATTCAGTTTTTTGCTTTCAAATCTCTACATAATGCTGCTCCCACCTATCTATCCTCCCTAATACACAAGTATGTCCCGTCTAGGCCCTTACGCTCTGCTGAAGACTTACATCTATCTTCTGTCCGTACAACAACCTTTGATGCTCACCTTCAAGACTTCTCGAGGGCTGCACTGTTCCTGTTGAAACCACTTCCCTCCTCCGTTAGATGCTCACCCAGTCTCCACTCCTTCAAAAAATCATTAAAAACCCACTTCTTCATAAAAGCGTATCAATTAAACTGTTAATAGCTCCCGACAGATTCCTCTCTTGCAACTGTCATTAGTCTAATACTATCCTTACCTTTTTGTGTCATTTTAACCCACTCCCTCTAGCATGTAAGCTCATTGAGCAGGGCCCTCAACCCCTCTGTTCCTGTGTGTCCAACTTGTCTGGTTACAACTACATGTTTGTTCATCCATCCACTGTAAAGCGCTGTGAAATTTGTTGGCGCTATATAAATAATAACATAATAATAATAATAATAATAATGTCTGAGAATTTAAGGACACCATATGTTTTCATATATTTTGAAAAAATGATGAGAATTACAGTCTGTTACAGGTAGAATTGCAAAGATTACCTACAGCCAAAACCACCCAAGAAATTCTATCCTTTTTAAAAAGTGGAATTATTTTTGTCTTGTGAATTTTTCTCTCTAACATTTCCAATTATGCGAAGTGCATAATATCAATAGATCAGACTCTGCATAATATTCCACTGAGATAACCTTCCTGGAAGTAGTTAAAAATGTTTTACCTGCCAGTAATTATAATTATATGTTAAAAACATGTGGAACGCACGTTACACATTTTATAACCACTAAATTATATTAGAATTACACTAAATGAAAAGGGAAAGAACATACATTATGCTTCTGAATGTGGAATTGATTTCATTTTGACTACTTTATAATAATTTTGTCAAATGTGACGTTTCCTTAATACATTGTAATTTTGCCTAGGCAAAAGAAATACCACATGTCTGAAACGAACAGCTCCTGGTATTAGTTGTATTTAATGTACACATTACATTGATTTCCATAAGAGAACAACAAGGCACTACAGTGAAATTTGAGTGTTCCTTTAAGTAAGTTATGGAGAGAGGAGTTTCTTTTTTTCCTTTTAAAGAGGAACAATCTGCTATGGTGGTTTGGCTCTATCCGATGACTCAAGTACATAGACGTTAGTTTTTATCTGTTGATAGTATATAATATGATAGACAGATAGATTTGTAACACATATACACACAATATTACATATATCCAAACTTAAACATCCACAGATACATACAGTTGCAAGAAAAAGTATGTGAACCCTTCAACAACAGAATGACTTAAACAGAAGAAAATACGCCTTCTGAAGTGGCCCAGAAGTCATTCCCGATTGAAATGCTGTGGAATGACTTCAAGAAAGCGATTCACACATCCCAAGAATATCGCTGAACTGAAACAGTTCTGTAAAGAGGAATGGTCAAGAATTACTCCTGATCGATGTGCACGTCTGATCTGCAACTCCAGGAAACGTTTGGTTGAAGTTATTGCTGCCAAAGGAGGTTCAACCAGTTATTAAATCCAAGGGTTCACATACTTTTTCCACCTGCACTGTGAATGTTTACATGGTGTGTTCAATAAAAACATGGCAACATTTCATTCTTTGTGTGTTATTAGTTTAAGCAGACTTTGATTGTCTATTGTTGTGACTAAGATGATGATCAGATCAAATTTTATGACCAATTTGTGCAGAAATCCATATCACTTCACTACTTTTTCTTGCAAATGTATAAACTGTTAAACATGCTCATCACAGATACTCTCTGTGACAAGACCAATCTCGCCACATTGCATTGGAGAAGCCTGGTTGCTCGCCTGTTGCCTTTGGATTATGGCCCCATGTTAAAAGGCTTGATTTTCCCCTGCAAAGACATGAAAGCCGGGTCATTTGGTGCTTGCCCTATTTGAGCGGTGATACCCCAGATAGCTATGCCATGGAGCCCATTCGTATAATGAAAGACTATGGGAAAGACTTTGGGTCCATGGCAATTGAACTGTATGTGTGTGCTCTGAGCGCCATTCAGTAATAATGTGCACTCAGATCTGAGCTATCTGGGGATATATTGAATGTACCTGTTTTGTACAATGGCTGCACAGTTATATGTTTTTATGTGTTTTATTGTCTTTTGCTGCCATGTGTTCAATGGAGTTTTGCCTCTGTCCTTGGAGATAATTGGATTACTTCCCAATTATCTCCAGGATAGAAGACTCTGTGGAACTGGTTTTGGGCAGAAAAGCCATGCTTCCTTTGGTCACAAAGGACTACGATCTATCTTTTGAACCATTGGACCAATTTGTATGAATTTGACATATGTTTGTATTTGGAGTATGCTGATTCTGAAAATGTAAGTGAATGTGATGCATACTTTTCAAGTTAATGTGGAAAAATTGTATTTCTCTGCTTGTGCTAATTACATTACCCATTGTGTAAGGTAATTGAATCACAGGCAGAGGGGAGGAATTTGTGTGGGAGTGTCTGAGTGTATTGTATGTGTTTATTGGTTTTGTTCCAAAACCCCGTGGGTGGTACTGATGTGTAAGAATGTGTACATAAGCACAATAAACCCACAGCTCTGACTGTTCACTGCTTGACCCTCAACACAGAGCTTTGTCTCGTTCTTGGGGGGATTTATTGTATGCTGTTCCAGTTCGACTGCTAGGAGTGTAAACCTATTCATATGGTTTTTCCTATTCGGCTGTTTACAGCATTCGTATGGTTTCCTGTTCGGCGGATTGGTGTTCTGCAGTAGCTGTGCCTGTGTCTCTGGAAGGGGAAGATCTCCTTTTAACCGGTTTAACCCTTTTATGCCTGGGGGTGCCGTTACACTCTCATTATTACAAATATACACACTCATTTACTCACAGATACATACACATTGTAGCCCCTCTGGCTAGGTTTTCATGGTGATCCAGTGTACTGCTCTGCACCTCCACCAAATGCAAGCAGTGCAGGCTGCTCTTGCAAGTTCTGGGATTCAGAGAGTTGCCATAGTAACCTATGGAGCCATGGTACTCTCTGCTCTTCTATTTTTTTATTTTATTTTTTCTTTAATCATTTTTACATTCATTATTGTTATCCTTCCGCCCATTGTTCTGCACAGGCACAGAACAGCAACAGTAATACATTTCAAAATTTAAAACCGCACTTTTCGGGGCCCACTCAGGGCCCTATCCAAGGCTAGGCCCCCACCCTCCCACTCTCTGCCAACACCCCTGATTTAATGTTAAAGTGATCCTGCCATGACAGGTTCACTTTAAGGTCTATAATTATTTGTCATTAATTTATCTAACATTTAGCTTCCTGTTTCGAGGTTTTTATACTCTTATTTCCCCTTTTCTCTAACTGTACAGGCGCCAATTTAAATCGAATTCCTGATTCACTAATTTGAAAAACTATGCTGCTGTAATTACAGTGTTATTTTCTGGTTGCATATTTATTAGTTTGATTATAACTGAAAATTTCTGCTTGCATAGAAATGCAATATGTGATTGAAAATTACGACTACACATTGGTGCAAAAATCTTTTTTTTTTTTCTGTCACTTAACTCATCATTTTGTCATTACCTTTAAAGATGAAGCACTTTCCTAATTATAAAAATTAAATTAGCACCATTCCTTAAATTAGATACAGGCATTCAGTATATCTTTGCTTGGCTACACCGTAGATTGCTTCTTACAGCATTCAAAACAGTCTGTATGTTAAATAATATTAATGTTAAAATTCATGCCACAAGGAAAGCTTATAGTAATTGTTTTAAGTCGTGACATGTATTATGATTGATGAATTGCGTGTCATGGGGTGTTTAAATCACAATGCTATTTGTTTTGCACTAGCATTTGTTATTCGGACAGATTGCATCTACACATTATGTATGCACATTCACAGCAATATCGTATTTGGTTTGAGAACTTATATTATGTTCCCATTCAGCATCTGTTAATCTGATTTACTGAAAAAGCCACGGTTTCCTGCATTCTGCTCAGTGGATTGTTGTTAACCTGAAATGTCTTTGTTAGCTTCACAAGTTTGTCTTCTTCACAAAAAAAACTCTATAATTTGTATTGAAAATATTAGAGGAGATAGTGATAGAACTTATTTGCACAGGATCACTCCATAAAACAAATGTCAATAATAATGTGTTTTATTATAATTAGATGTTATGGATACCTATTGAGTATTTTATTGGTTTCATGGGAAAATATTAACCTGGATTTAGTTATAATCCTACTTCAGACACCTTTTTAATTGTTGTCAAAATGCATGACAAATTTTAAAAAATGCACAGGTTGCGCTGGAGAAAAATTGCCACCTAGAGTGGAGAAATGGGAGCTGTAGTGGGAGAGTAGGGGCAGTGCTGTAGTGGGGGGATAGGGTTGTAATGGGGGAATATAGCTGTAGTGGGGTAATAGGGGCTGTAATAAAGGGATAGGAGCTGTACTAGGCAGAAAAGAGCTGTGGTGGGGGGATAGGGGCTGTAATGAGCAAACAGAGGCTCTAATAGGGGATATGGGCTGTAATGAGTGAATAGGGACTATAGTAGGGGTATATAAGCTGTAGTGGCAGGATAGGGCTGTAGTAGGGAGACAGGGGCTAAGGGGAAATTATTAAAAATTAATAGTGTCTGTAGTGAGGGTATAGGGCAGTGATGGCGAACCTGTGGCACGCCAGGCCCTCTCTGTGGGCACGCGGCCATGGGTCGCCGAGAGAGGCCCCCACAGAACCCCTCCCCCACAGCACCCCTACCCCCAAAGCTCAGCACCCCTACCCCCACACAGCACAGCACCCTTAACCCCACACAGCACAGCACCCCTAATCCCTACCCCCACACAGCACATCAACCCTTCCCCACACAGCACGTCACCCTTACCCCACAGACCCCACACACAGACAGACACAGCACTCCACACCCTTACACACAAACACATACACTGCACCCCTCAATGCAGTATGTATGTGTGTATTCAGCAGACTGTGTGTGTATGTATTCAGCAGACTGTGTGTACTCAGCAGTCTGTGTGTGTATGTGTGTGTATTCAGCAGTCTGTGTATGTGTATATTCAGCAGTCTGTGTGTGTGTGTATTCAGCAGTCTGTGAGTGTGTGTACTCAGCAGTCTGTGAGTGTGTGTACTCAGCAGTGTGTGTGTATTCAGCAGTCTGTGTGTGTGTGTGTGTGTGCGTGTGTATGTACTCAGCAGTCTTTGTGTGTGTACTAAGCAGTGTATGTATTCAGCAGACTGTGTGTGTGTATTCAGCAGTGTATGTATTCAGCAGTCTGTATGTGTATTCAGCAGTATGTCTGTATTTGTACTCAGCAGTCTGTCTGTGTGTATGTATTCATCAGTCTGTGTATGTATGTATGTAATAGTGGGATCCACTGGTAGTGGTTTAGTCCTAAAGGGACAAACCTCCAGTGGATTCTAAGAGACACATAAACGGACACTCCAGGGGTGTCCTGGGGCTTAACCCCTAAATAGACAAAAAAAAAATCAAAGTCAAATCACTGGAAAACCAGTGATTTGAACATATACTGGAACTATAATGTGGAATAGTAAATAGTATAGTTGATTATGCTATATATACAACAGAATCTCTTGTCCAGATTATAAAGTCATCCCAATGTGGTAAAAGTGAAACCAGCCTGTTAGGCGAAACCTCCCTGGTACTAATCCGTGGCTACAATGTACTATAGACTGCTGACTTTATTTTAACTTGATTAGTCAAAGTCTGAATATAGTAATAAATACTTGTCATTAAAGTCACGGAAAAAGGTGCCTAATTCCAAAGATACTGCCTGTTAACATCAATATAGTCATACAGACAGTATAACCATAATGTATCAATTTCTAAGTTAGAGAGTATCTAAATCTCCATATATTGCTAAATAGCTTGTTTTGAGTCCTGTGCTCACTAAAACTGCTGTGGTAGCAATAACTAAATAATTAAGCGAGAAAGATAACTCTCAAACTGATATGATGAAGTCAAATGAAGAGACTAATAGTGGTAATTAATATCCATAGTCTGATTCACATGATACTTAATAAAAAAGTGGAATTAGGACAGAAAAAAGAGGTTAGAAAAATATAGAGGTGCTAATGTGCAGAACCATACTTAGAGTGTTGGTTGCCTGCACATAGTGAAAGTGCCCTGTGATAGAGTGAATAAGAAAAGAAACGGAAAACCCGACGCGCGTTTCGGTGCTTACATGCACCTTCGTCAGAGACCACACCCAGCACTCCACACCCTTACACACAAACACATACACTGCACCCCTCAATGCAGTATGTATGTGTGTATTCAGCAGACTGTGTGTGTATGTATTCAGCAGACTGTGTGTACTCAGCAGTCTGTGTGTGTATGTGTGTGTATTCAGCAGTCTGTGTGTGTGTGTATTCAGCAGTCTGTGAGCGTGTGTACTCAGCAGTCTGTGAGTGTGTGTACTCAGCAGTGTGTGTATTCAGCAGTCTGTGTTTGTGTGCGTGTGTGTGTGTGTGTGTATGTACTCAGCAGTCTGTGTGTGTGTGTACTAAGCAGTGTATGTATTCAGCAGACTGTGTGTGTGCATTCAGCAGTGTATGTATTCAGCAGTCTGTATGTGTATTCAGCAGTATGTCTGTATTTGTATTCAGCAGTCTGTCTGTGTGTATGTATTCAGTAGACTGTGTGTATTCAGCAGACTGTGTGTACTCAGCAGTGTGTGTATTCAGCAGTCTGTGTGTACTCAGCAGTCTTTGTGGGTGTATTCAGCAGTCTGTGTGTGTGTATTCAGCAGTCTGTGTGTGGGTGTATTCAGCAGTCTGTGTGTGTGTATGTATTCAGCAGTCTGTGTGTGTGTGTGTGTACTCAGCAGTGTATGTATTCAGAAGACAGTGTGTGTGTATTCAGCAGTGTATGCATTCAGCAGTCTGTGTGTGTGTATGTATTCAGTAATCTGTGTGTGTGTATGTATTGAGCAGTGTATGTGTACTCAGCAGTGTGTGTGTATGTATTCAGCAGTCTGTGTGTGTGTGTGTACTCAGCAGTGTATGTATTCAGCAGTCTGTGTGTGTGTGTGTATTCAGCAGTGTATGTATTCAGCAGTCTGTGTGTGTGTACGTATTCAGCAGTCTGTGTACTCATCAGTGTGTGTGTGTATCCAGCGGTCTGTGAGTGTATGTACTCAGCAGTCTGTGAGTGTGTGTACTCAGCAGTCTGTGTGTGTGTGTGTGTACTCAGCAGTGTATGTATTCAGCAGACTGTGTGTGTGTATTCAGCAGTGTATGTATTTAGCAGTCTGTGTGTATTCAGCAATCTGTCTGTATGTGTATTTAGCGGACTGTGTGTGTATTTAGCGGACGGTGTGTGTATTTTAGAGGACGGTGTGTGTATGTATTTAGCAGCCGGTGTGTGAATGTGTTCAGCAGTCTGTGTGTATGTATTGCATTAGTTGGAGATACTAATAAATATAAGCTTAATTGTATCTATTTATATCAATATTTAAAATTTGTATCATTGAACTCTCTGTTGTGTTCTTCTTTTAAAACAAAAGTTGTTAATTAGTTTGGACAACTGTACGAGTAGTTTTTTTCTAAACTTAAACCTCAGTATTCAGGTTTAATTGCCATATTGGCACTTTGAGGGAAAAAAAGTTGGCATGTATTGCGGTTTGGGCACTCGGGCTCAAAAAGGTTAGCCATCACTGGTATAGGGTCTGTAGTGGGGAGATGGGGACTGTAATGTGAGGATACGGGCAGTAGTGGGTGTTGAAGGCTGTAATGATGGGGTATAGGTTGTAGTGGGGAAATAGGTGCTGTGGTAATGGATATTAGGGGCTGTAATAGAGTAATAGGAGCTGTAGTGAAGGAATAGTTGCCGTAGTTGGGAGATAGAGGCTCTAATAGAAGTTGTAGTTGTAGAGGGAGAATAGGAACTGTAGTGGGAGTATAGAAGCTATAGTATTGAGACAGGGGCAGAGGGGAAATTATTTTTTAAAAAACAAAAAACAACCAAACAAAAACTCAATAAAGTTATTCCTTCTTCCCTGTGGCTTACCTTGTGGGGGGGAATCCTGATCCTTTTTCCAGTGGGAGATACACTTCAAAGGTTCTCTATGGCACAGTATATCTGCTCATGTGAGGTCCAGTGTTCAGCATGTTGCCGTGGTAACCGACAACAATGCTCTAAAACCCCAGAACTCACACAAGCAATGCTGGCCTAGATGCTGCTGTGGTTGAGCACTTTCCTGATTTTAACATGCCTAGCGGCCATTATTTGAAATACAGTGTACAGTGGCTGACCTGAACGGAGATGCCCAGAATGAAGGGCCTCTTGCATTGCCCAAATGTTGAAATGGTCAATCCACCCTTGGTCTATCCTGAAATACCTTGCAGTCTCACAGCAACTCTTCATGGCTAACACAATGGTTCTTCTCAAACTGCATGGAGCTGTAGACAGGGAAAAGAGTGTTAATTCAACTACCAGACGTTATAACTTGCTATTGAAAAGATAAATGCCTTTTTTTTAGACCCAGGTCCCCTTCACTTAAGGGAGGTAACTTTTTATATTATGGCTGCTATTTTAAACTCTGTTTTTTATTATTATTATTATTATGCTCAGCATGGCAGAGACTTGGTGCATAATAATGTTTTGTTAGAAATTCAGTATGGGCCATGGGCAATGGTGTATTTTGGATTTTTGCTGCCTTAGGCATGATGGAACTTGGGCAAACCCTAATTTAAATTTGGCCTACCCCTTCTTGTCAAGACCACACTTCTTCCTTTCAAAGACTAATACACGCTTTGACTGACATACACACAGACACACCAACTCACTGACCAGCACACACTCTCAGATACACTGAGAGTCACTCACTGGCAGACACACTGACATACCCACACACTCATTGATTTGACACAATCTGACAGGCACACACAATCACTCAGACACGCACTGACACACATGCATTGAAATACATGCACACACTCATTGACATACACACACACACTCACAGGCACACACTGATAGACATACCCACATATTCACTGACAGACACACACATTAACAGACATACACACATTCACTGACAAGCACACACACACACAAGCTCACTGACATAAACACACAAACTCACTGACAGAAACACACATTCACTAACAAACACTGACAGACACACTCACTCACTTAGACACACTGACAGATATAAACACACATTACTGACAGACACACACACTGACACAAACTCATACTGAAAGATATACACACACACACACACACTGACAGACACACACACTGACAGACACCCAAAAACAGACAGACACCCACATTAATCAACAAACAAACTCACTGACAGACACACACACACACTGACAGACACACACACACACACTGACAGACATACACACACATTCACTGACAGACAGACACACACACACAGACAGATACACTGACAGACACATACACATTTCCCCCCCAACATTTACAAATAATTATTTATTTTTATTTTAGTTTGGCATGAGCACTTCCCTCTTTCTACTGCTAATACCTCTCCCTATACAACCAAGCATTCTGCTAGCATTTCCTGCTGCTCTATTACATTGACTGCCTACCTTTAAGTCATCAGAAATAATCACCCCTAAATCCCTTTCCTCATATGTTGAGGTTAGGACTCTATCAAATATTCTGTACTCTGCCCTTGGGTTTTTACGTCCAAGATGCATTATCTTGCACTTATCCACATTAAATGTCAGTTGCCACAATTCTGACCATTTTTCTAGTTTACCTAAATCATTTGTCATTTGGCTTATCCCTCCTGGAACATCAACCCTGTTACATATCTTAGTATCATCAGCAAAAAGACATACCTTACCATCAAGACCTTCTGCAATATCACTAATAAAAATATTAAAGAGAATGGGTCCAAGTACAGATCCCTGAGGTACCCCACTGGTGACAAGTCCAAGCTTCGAATATATTCCATTAACTACAACCCTCTGTTGCCTGTCACTCAGCCACTGCCTTACCCATTCAACAATATTGGAATCCAAACTTAAAGATTGCAGTTTATTGATAAGCCTTCTATGTGCAACAGTGTCAAAAGCCTTACTGAAATCTAGGTAAGCAATGTCTACTGCACCACCCTGATCTATAATTTTAGTTACCCAATCAAAAAAATCAATAAGATTAGTTTGGCATGATCTCCCTGAAGTAAACCCATGTTGTCTCTGATCTTGAAATCCATGTGTTTTTAGATGTTCATCAATCCTATCCTTTAACATGGTTTCCATCACTTTCCCCACTACTGAAGTAAGGCTTACTGAAGTAAGGCTTAAATCCACCCAGCCTCCCTATCTTTGGGAGAGCTAGGTGGATTTTTACCTGGGGTCTGCTGGGCTGGCCGATGGGCAGGCAAGCGGGCAGAAAGGTAGTATGGAGAGTGGGCAGGCAAGGGGGCAGGTGGGTGCACAAAATAGGTGGCGAAGGAGCTGTAATCTTTCTGCTCAGCTCCCTTGCACACAGCTTAGTGTTGCCGGGAGCCGGAGTGATGTTATCTCCCGGCGCCAAGTAGGGGTGCAGTTATAAACATGTATGTATGTATGTGTGTCTACATATATAAATATATATGCTCCCTTAATCCCTCTGCAAACTGCAGTATCGGACAGGTAAGTAATGTGTCATACCTTAGATGTAGCCGCACTGTATGTTGAGCTCGCATCTAAACTATGGATTGAAGAATCATTGTATTTTCTGCCCCTCCTCCTACCATTCATGTCTCTGTTACCCTCCCTTTTATGTCTTTTCTTCCCCCTTCTTCCATGGTGTGGATGTAGTGTGTATTGAATACATTGTGTGTATGTGTGTAGCGTATCTAGTGTTTGTGTGGTGAATGCAGTGTGTGTAGTGGATGTAATAGTGTCTGTGTAGTGTTGGATAAGTGCTGGGGATGACACATTTAGATTAAATTGGGCTTATCCCCCCCTCCCTTCCTCTTACCTGTGGGCTGGAGGGGGGGCAATGTGTAGGAAGGTAACAGTATGGGGGCAGTGTGTAGGAAGGTGACAGTATAGCGGGGCAGTGTGTAGGAAGGTGACAGTGTGGGGGCAGTGTGTAGGAAGGTGACAGTGTGGGGGGCAGTGTGTAGGAAAGTGACAGTGTGGGGGGCAGTGTGTAGGAAAGTGACAGTGTGAGTGGAAGTGTGTAGGAAGGTGACTGTATGGGGTGCAGTGTGTAAGAAAGGTGACAGTATCGAGGGGCAGTGTGTAGGAAGGTGACATTGTGGGGGGGCAGTGTGTAGCATCCAAATGTCCGAATTCCTGAAATTCGTCCGAATTTAAATTTGAACCGAAACGAATTGCACATGTCTTCAATTTATACTGCTTACTTTTTTTTCTGAAATTTCTTACAGGTAACTTTTTTTAGAAAAATTAGACAGGTAATTCGAGAATAGAGAGATTCGAGAATTAGAGACACGATGCATATTTTTATATTTTAGAATGCATATTTTAGTCTTTCATTCATTATTAGGTACTGATGGTATATCTTGTGAATATATTAACTATACTAAACAGAATACATTTAATATGCCATATGAGCAGGTAATATGCAGTACAATTTAAACATTTGATAATATTTGTCATTATGCTGAGAATGTATGAATCAGATGATTGTTTTCCAACCAATATTATCACAAATGGTCGTAGACTAATGCATAATGTTGATGTTTTGATTACCACAAATCATGTATTAAGTTATACAGCTTAAATAATTCCACACCTTTTTGAATTAATGCTGAAGAGCGAAAGAAATATATTTTAATACTAAGAGACCATATGGGTAATTTATTTTCTACTATTATGTGTCTGGTTTGACAAGTATAGATGAGGAACTTAAAACAGTAATATTGTTAAATCAATTATCATCTACGTGGTTAATGCTTAGAAATAATTAAGTTGACGGTAATTTGTTGAGCATGGATTTGATTACTAAGCAACTTGGTTTAAACGATAGTTTGAAATACTGTTAAAAGTTTTAATGTATTTATTACATTAAGTTAAAAAGTTATGTGTTTTGTATAACATTATATACAATAGCTTCAAAACGTACATTTTTGTAATATTTGCTAATTTTCTTGTTTTTGGAAAATATTGTAATGTAGTTGCTTATTTAAATGTTATAACATAATATGACTATTTTCTATGCACACAAAAAAACTGAGTTTAATGCACTGGTGCAAGTCTGTTGGTTGGACATTGTGTCAGACAGGAAAGGTGAACCCTTTGCAAGACAATGTTTCTGTTCTCATCACTTCCATTGTTTGCCTTGGTTGTGCCTCAGTTGAACTGAAACTTGCTAAATCTCTTCTATACATCTTAAAAGAGAATTGAACATCTGATAAAAAAGGTCACTCGAAGCACCAATAAACAATACAATACAGTGTAGTAGTTATGGTACAGGAAGTGCCCTGGAGCCTCTCCAGTAAAAGTAGTCTCAAGCCTTGATAAAGTCTCTTTGCAACCAATATAGAGCATGACATGCTTCTATAATTTGCCTGGAATCATTTCCAATTGTATGCTCCATTTTATATTTGTACGTGTGGTTTATTGAAGTTGAGTCACTCCAGACAGGTAGCATTGGGATTTTTTCCATTATTTATATGTGCTCAGTACAATGACCAAGTACAAAAAGTAGAAACAAGTGTGGACAGTAAACCAGACAGCATCCCAGATGTTACTGCTCGAAAGGCTTAACAATTTAAGGTAATATGGCACCCAGAGACTTCAGCACTCTAAACGATTTATTTGAGAGAAAGTTGTTCTGAGGGTAGAAAGTGCCTTTAAGGAGGGAAATTGGCTTATAATTATTACCAGCAATAGGGTTTTTATCCTTTTTATGGATTACTGTGGTTGTGGTCATTTGGTTTGCACAATAAATGCCTACCTATCTCTGACTGAATTCAATGATTTTGTGGTAGTTATTTCTTTATGGACTATGCAAAATAAGATAAAATGCATTAAGCCAGGCATAGGCAACCTTTGTCACTCCAAATGTTTTGGACTACACCTCCCATGATACTTTTCCAGCATTATGGGTGATGTAGTCCACAACATCTGGAGTGCCATAGGTTGCCCATACCTGCATTGAGCACTTGTCATATCAAGAGTTTGGCAAAATATCCAACACGAAACAGGCATAAAATCGCATATTTCATCTTAAAATACATAATAATTTCTGCCTTTCAAAACTTTTCTGCATATATAAGCACATCACTGGATGCTATGCATTTACTAATTTTTGTGTGTCTTCAGAAAATTAACATGGAATTTCAGCAAAGTGAGAAATGGAGTCCCTGTAAAAATTATTTTCATTTCAATTAATCAAAACGAAGATTCCCAATTCAAGTTTCATAAATATAATGAACATTTACTAGACAGATGCGGAAAGTCTCCCGTCAATAGTAATCAGTGCTAGGTTTTAAGCAAATGAGGAATTGAAGAACATAGTTCCATATTCTAGAATATTTATGGGGCCTCAGTGAAGGTGCTTTTGTAACTGTTCCTCTGTATCTTTTCTTTTGGTGACTGGACCATTCCTTTGTGGCTTAGTACAACGGTATTAAACCTCTCTTCAAGCATGGTATTGTATAGCAATTAAGTGAAGTACTGAACCTTAGCACAACTGGTGAAAGAGTTATAGGGATCTGTCTTGTTCCTCACAAAATATAATCAAGGATAGGGTCCATAGGGAAGGCAGAGCTGCCTTGCTCTGATCTCCTTGGAAAGCAGCCTAGTGGCGTGTGCGTCCACCCACTGTATCTGTGCCACTGATCGAAAGTGACTAGCACAAATAAATCAAGGATACAGTGCCCTTTACCTGAAAGTTAATTTTGTGTACTCTTTGTAACCACATGTCATTTGAACAACATTTCCTCAAAGCCTTCATAATCATCATGGAAAGGTAGCCAACAAACATCGGCAGTTCCGAGATTAGCTACCACTGCTCTAGCACATCTATTGCTTAGACACAATTTGAAAATAACCTTGTCTATTTTTTTTTTTCCTTTCTGCTTTGCCCTGTCTGTCTATGCTCGTGGCAGCTCTCCGTCAGTTAGGACTGTCAAGAAAAGTCTGAGAGAGACTCATGCTGTTTGACTTTATTAATGCAGGTGCCAAATCAAACGCACAGTCGCTGCTTCCTGAGATGTCTATATTTCATTTAAACTGGGATAAAGCAAAGAAACTGGAATATTGTCTCATCATGCATTCTAAATCAGGCAGGGTAGAAAATAATGGGGAGTTAATCAGATCACCGAAACTCTAATTCACTTGGTATTGATCGGGCAGATTCCTAATGGGACGGCAGACCAATTTCAAATTACAGTAAGCTGACTTGTTCTGGAATACCAATGATCGGCTTCGAAGCTCAGCACGACGAAGAAAGAACCATCTCTCTTTCTCTCATTCTAAATGTAACACAGTCATGGTAGGACGTATAGATGTATAATATCATTCAGCATTTAGCTAATTAATAGTAGATTGATGAAAGGTGCTGTTTTACAAGAACAGTGATCTTGCTCAGATAGACAAAGACACCATAGGGGATGAAGCAGAGAAGGCCTTTGAATACGAAAGAATCAAAGTGAAAGCTAATGGAAGGTGAAGCAATTAAACCAGCCTTTTAATTGTATTAATCAGAGACTTGGTTTGAACTTGACATTTATGTAGAAATTAACTCTTTCCGATACCGTTCTCAGTGAGACAGGTCGTTTATTCCTTCATTTTTTTCAAAATTTGTTGGATTTAATTGAAATATAACGTGCCAAATGAGTTACACCGAGAAACCTTTAAAGCCCTTTATTAAATTACAGAACAACAGTTGCTGTACAAAGGCAATAAAAGATTTTGTAATTGCCCTATTAAAGCAAGATGGCTTAGTTCAGGAGAACATACAATCAACTTTGGATGCAGGTGTCGCTGGAAGTACCAGTTCTTTCTTGGAAGATTGACAAGTTGGCTAGAGGAGGCCGTGTGATTTTAATGGGGACAGCTGTCCACTGGGACCAGCAGAAATAAACTCATTTCACAAGCCCTGAAAATGACTTTTACTTGGTAAAAAGACCAAATCATTTCAAATCATTTTGCTTGCTTTTAACACATCAATATGTGGTGGGGACTTGGTCCTTCTAGATGAAATAGAAATCAAAAGCATAAAATGATACTGACTTCACTAGATTCTTTTAAATCCTTTTCATCTCTTCTCTCTTATTTTATATATTTTATACCTCTGTATAGTTAGCTAGAGCTAAGATTGGGTTGTTTCAATATTTCACAAACATTTTGCAGGTTAAAATGAAAATGTGCAAATAATAAGAATTTTAAAACATAAAATATTGAAAATATGCTGAAATCCCTATTATGATAAGATTTGCATATTTCATTTTAGAAATATGCTTCACCAAGGAATTCCTCCACTCATGTCCAAAAAGGAAAACATTGTCACAAATGTATACGGATAGAAAATAATAACAAAACGTGATAATCATTGTGTAGTAAACATTGATTGCTACAACATTGAAATTGCTAATAAATTAATATAAAGATACATAATCAAATACCAACATTAATGACAGCTGACTATATTGATGGTATTCATTGGCAACCTTATTAGTTATTTTGTGTTTAATGCTTCCTAAATGCTAATAACAATCAGATATTCATAGGAGTTAAATGCAGAAAACATAAGTGTAGGAACATATTAAGACTGTAACACACATAATTGAACCCATCACTCGCTCTTAATTGTGTTGAGTATAGTTTTTTGTGGCTCAGAGATGAGGCCTAAGGGAGAGTGCCCAGCTTAGTGGACAAAGGCACATGTATGAGTGTGGGAATGGAGGAAATATGATTGGCTGTTTGTTATGTGTGGGAGAGTTGGATGTGAGGAAGTGGGTGGTGACAAATTAGGCTGACCTCAGTGCCACTTAGGATCCAGGCTAGCAACAGTTATTATTATTATTATTATTATTATTATGATGTTATTATTTATATAGCGCCAACAAATTCCGTAGCGCTTTACAGTGGGTGGACAAACAGACATGTAGTTGTAACCAGACAAGTTGGACACACAGGAGCAGAGGAGTTGAGGGCCCTGCTCAATGAGCTTACATGCTAGAGGGAGTGGGGTAAAGTGACACGAAGGGTAAGGATAGTATTAGACTAATGACAGTTGCAAGAGAGGAATCAGTCAGGAGCTATTAACAGTTTAATTGATATGCTTTTATGAAGAAGTGGGTTTTTAATGATTTTTTGAAGGAGTGGAGACTGGGTGAGCATCTAACGGAGGAGGGAAGTGAGTTCCACAGGAACGGTACAGCCCTGGAGAAGTCTTGAAGGCGAGCATCAGAGGTGGGAGTACAGACAGAAGATAGACGTAAGCCTTCGGCAGAGCATAAGGGCCTAGAGAGGACATACCTGTGTATTAGTGAGGATAAATGGGTGGGAGCAGCATTATGTAGAGATTTCAAAGCAAGAATCAGAATTTTAAATTGAGCCCTATATCTTACAGGAAGCCAATGTAGGGACTGACAGAAAGGTGAGGCGTGGGAGGTACAGGCAGACAGGAAGATGAGCCTCGGTGCCGCATTCATTATGGACTGTAACAGCGCAAGTTGGGAGCACATTGAGAAGCGGATTACAGTAGTCAAGGCAAGAAAGGACAGTGGAATGGACCAGCACCTTAAACGCATCTGGCGTTAATTAGGGTCGGATGCGCACAATGTTTTTGAGATGGAAATGACAGGATTTGGCGATAGACTGAACATGAGGCGTGAAGGAGAGGTCGAAGTCAAAGAGAACACCTAGGCAGCGAGCCTGCATGGTTGAGCTGATGGTAGCACCGTTGACTTGGAGGGAGACAGACACAGGAGTAGCAACACTTGAGGGAGGAAAGACTAGAATTTCAGTTTTGGTCAAGTTGAGTTTAAAGAAGTGAAAAAAATAGTTGCAGCGCACTCAGACTACAAAAAATACAACACAAAGAAGGCTTCTAAATTGCCTATCTAAGAATAAATATGGGGATTTAGTTCCACCATATGGCCATATGATGTTAAGCCCACCACTGCTTTCAAATTACCCCAATGTTGGTGGGTCCTACGCTAAAATGTGGGGGGCAAATTAAATAGTACTAGTGTTAAAAATAAAGTGTATTAAATTAAATCCTTGTAAGAGCAAAGTGAGTATACAAAAATAAAGTGATGAAAGCAATTAAAAACAGTGTTAAAACTAAACAATTAAAGTGTTAGTGCTAGAATGAATATACTCACTATTGCAGATGATATCTGTGTTGAATGGAGAAAATAATAAAAGTGACCTGACTATTGAAAACTCCTCCTATATATACACACCTGTGGCCACCTCTAAAGGGGCCTCTGAAGCTGGGGGGCCTGGGCGGGGTGATTAACCCCAAAGGAATCTGGTCTGAATTCCAAATATACTGTGTACAGAGAAAGGATTGGGGGCACACCCGAGACCTGCATTTTGCATGAAAGGTGCTGCCACAGTGACCAAACTTCATACATGAAAAAAATAGTTGCGGCGCAGTCAGACTACAAAAAACAACACAAAGAAGGCTTCAGACAAAACACACACAGTCAGAAAACATTCCACACACATTAGACACACAGCCAGTGCACACTGCACACATTTCACACAGCTGGAGCACACGGCAAATACATTATACAAAGCCAGCTTACAACACACACATTATACGCCATTGACACACATATTACACAATGTAGCACACTTTACACACAGCTTAAGTACACACACACATTACATATAGTCTTACACACTAAGAAAGGACTACAGATATAACGACTATAAGGGGGAGGCAGAGAATGACAAACACAGAGTTAATCACTAAACTACAACTTAACACTAATTAAAACTGAATGTAAAATACCAAGGATCTCAGAATAATCCACAAGGTGGACCAGAGAAAGTGCACATTTTTATTGTAGTAAAAAAAATGGTTAACAACATGCCATACAAATATATATATATGCAGACCTCATCAATGAGGAATGAGCAATCTAAAATCTTCAAGCAAATGTAATTTAATGCAGACTTTTTCTCCCTCAGTGGAGTCCAATGTTAAAAAAATACAAAAAATGCAATAATACAAAACTACAAAAAAACAAAATACCTGCACCTGCCAGAATGGGAGGGACAAATATATGAACAAAAACTTACAAAAAAACGCTTCATAAAGCATCAGGGCAGGTGCAAAACACATCCAGAGTTACTCTAAGTAACTCTGTTCATGTAGTTTTTCTGTAGTTAGAGATGGATTGTTGGCAGTGTGCTTCAGTGCTATTGCTCGTGCTTTGTAAACGTCAAGCTTCTTCTTTCAGTACTATACGTAGTGTGTGACCACGTGAACCTACGTTGAGTTTGTGTGTTTTTTTTGTTTTTTATATAGGAACACTATAGTCTTAGCAGTACAAACCTTCATTGAAATAAAGTGGTATGTGTGCCTATAGTATCTATTTAACTGTTTGTAGAAACAAAAGCTATTTAAAATGTGGTGGTGTGGGTGATCTTGCAAAATAAAGTACTCCTGCTGCTGCTGCTGCTGCTGCTGCTGCTGCTCCCCCTTTTTTTCAAATGCATTCACTGCAGAGGATTTTACATGCAGTGAATCTTGCAGTACCTGCTACAATTGTTGAATGTCAGCACAGTCATATGCACTATTCTTGCTGTTGTTTTGATGCCCAAATTGCTTTCCTAAATTTTTTGGGGATATGAAATTTAGCCAATTTGTACTGTGACATATTCTAAATTGTGCCTACCTGAAAAACAAATTGTGTCGTAGTAGATTGAAAGAACCAACATTTTTCAACCTGCAATATTCTAACACTTATTATTATTATTATTATTGCCATTAACATAGCACCAACAGATTCCGTAGCGCTTTACAATATTATGAGAGGGGGGATTTAACTATAAATAGGACAAATACAAGAAAACTTACAGGAACAATAAGTTGAAGAGGACCCTGCTCAAACGAGCTTACAGTCTATAAACGAGCTTACAGTTACAGTTACAAATATGTTTGTACTAAAGAAGCTGTATTCACAACAGCAGCATCTAGTGGACAGTGAGTTGGCTACTTTTAATATTTTGTGGAGTAATATTTTATAGAATCCCTTTACAATATCTGAAGAGAAAGAAATGAAAAAAGGAGAAATTATTTAAAATTTGTATTGTATACTGTAGTGCAGGGATGTCCAAACATTTTTCAAAGAGGGCAAGATTTGATGAAGTGAACATGCATGAGGGCCGACCATTTTGCCTGACCTTCTTTGAACCATTAAAATTAAATGCAAATTAACTATTTTATGCAAAGTTTATTGCAAACGGCATACTTTTCATTTCATCTCTTTATTTTGTCTTTCTTTATTCTGTCCCTTCTCTCTTTAATTCTGTCTCTCTTTATTCTGTCCCATCTTTCTTTATTCTGTGTCTTCTCTCTTTAATTCTGTCTCTCTTTATTCTGTCTCTTCTCTCTTTTTATTCTCTCGTCTCTCTTTAATTCTGTCTCTATTCTCTCTTTAATTCTGTCTCTATTCTGTCCCTTCTGTCTTTATTCTGTCTTTCTTTATTCTGTCCCTTCATTCTGGCCCGTCATTATGTCCCTTCATTCTGGCCCTTCATTCTGTCCTATCATTCTGTTCCTTCTTTCTGTCTCTCTTTATTCTCTACCTCCAGGGAGAAGGAACCAAAGCCCGTGATGTTGACGTACAATAGATCGCGAGAACACAGACCGAGGACGAGCAGTGACTGCATGTCCGTCTGCGTTCTCGCAATCTTTTGGTGCTCAGGACCGCTGCGTTCAAAGATCCAGGGATCCTGAGCAGCGCCCGGGGATTAGCCAAATTACTTGTGGGGCCGTATTAAACCGGAAGCGGGCCAGACTTTGGACATGACTGCTGTAGTGTATAGAGGTATTTAAAGAATATTTTTATTGTATACTTTAGCAATTAATATGCTAAGTAACCTTCAGTACAAACACTAGAAGGGCTACATAGTAATAAAAACATGGCAACAAAGAAAAATTAAAAGTTCCCTGTTCAAAAGTCTGCATACCCTTAGTTCTTAATACTTTGTATTGCCCCCTTTAGTATCAATGACATTGTGCAGTCTTTTGTAATAGTTGTCTGGTGAGGCTTCTAATTATTGCAGGTGGTATAGCTGCCCATTCATTCTGGCAAGATGCCTCCAGGTTATGCAAAGTCTTTGGTCGTCATGCATGAACTGCACATTGGAGATCTCCCCAGAGTGGCTCGATGATATTACAGTCAGGAGACTGTGATGGCCAATCCTTCACCTTTTTCTGCTGTAACCACTGGAGTGTCAACGTAGACTTGTATTTAGCGTCATTGTCATGCTGGAAAGTCCAAGAATGTCCCATGCGCAGCCTTCATGCAGAAGAATGCAAATTGTCTGCCAGCATTTTCTGATAACATGCTGCATTCTTCTTGCCATCCATTTTCACAAAACAGTGCACTGGGGCCCTGCTTACACAACAGTTTATATTATCGATAAAATTACACTTATATGTAATGGTTCCTCCAACAAATGCAATGCATTCATACAATACAAACACACAGACTGCTGAGTACACACGGACTGCTGAATACACGCACATGGACTGCTGAATATAATTTTTTGCCTAGGTGAGGTGTTTTTAAATAAAACTATTACAATCTGTGAGATTTGAAATCATTGTTTAGTGAATAAACAAGTGCGCTGGATTTGTATTTTGTAAAAAGGGGGA
Organism: Pelobates cultripes; assembly: GCA_933207985.1. Classification (NCBI taxonomy): domain Eukaryota; kingdom Metazoa; phylum Chordata; class Amphibia; order Anura; family Pelobatidae; genus Pelobates; species Pelobates cultripes. Next base: position 186,905,200 of record OW240917.1, on the reverse strand, counting down.
AGACAGACTGAATGTGTTTAATGTTTTTTTATGAAAAAAAGTAATGATGGTCCAGGCTCTCAAATTAAATCCAGTGAGCAGATTTATTGAAGCAGATGCAAAGCAACGTTTTCAGCCCACAACAGGTCCTTTAGATTTTTTTAGATTTTATACAGCCTCTGTCTGATTTATGTGTAGCTAAACTGTCTCTGTAATATATTAGGACATTATATTTTGGTTAAGTAGTCCATTTAGATATATTTCTTAGCATATCTGGTTCTGTTCTCTGTCACATATATTGATTTATTTTGTTAAGTTTTTTTAATTTTATGGTTATATTTAATGGTAAATGTTCCCGAAGGGAACCAAAGTATGGGAATGACACTCCTGTATAGAGTTGTAAATAAATTAGATCAAGTCCCACAATAGATAAAATGTGCAGAATTAAAGTGTGATAAAGAAAGTTAACACTTCATAATACTATTCCCCAGCTAATCCAATTGCTTAATTATGAAAAATGCCTTTTTGCTAGGATGGCGTGGTATGTCTACTAATTGTTAAAAAGTAATAACAGTACCGTTTCATAGTTGTACATGTAGTACCCTGTTATCCTTAACTGCTCAGACATTCCGTTTGTCTAACGCACATATAAGATCTGACTCTGAAAATGTATACCATGTGCCCATAACCACGTTTGGGATATAGAGTGGGTCAGACCACGCGGCCCATAAAACTGCCTGCGATTTCCTCTTAGGGCTCCAGCTCACGCTGCGCTAAAAGACACACCGGAGCTCCGATGGTCAGTTTCTAGTACAGCACCCCGGCTGGAGTGCCCGGTTGCCTCATAGAGTCTAACCCACGATACACTCCCTCCCCCAAGCTGCTATCCCGCAGGGACACCTCACTACACACAAATATAGGTGCTTTCACAAAGCTCCACTGCTGTTTCGCTGAAATGGTTCCTATATGTTAAAGTTATGAAGTTGTGCACGTATCATCTCACTCATTTAGCCTGCTCAGACCAACGCCTGCCTACCACCTTCGATCCCATGCCCCCCATGGCACTGAACCTCTGCGCTATGCACTGAGATTGGGCTTATCTGTATATACCTTTGTTTACAGTTTTTGTTATTTCACTAAAACCCTGCCTGTCCCCTCTGGTTACATCCCCACTCCACCCCACCAGACATCCAGCTCCCCCCACCAGGAATGACATATCCAGGAACACCAGCCAGTTCCCTTTCTATTTCAATTGGCGCAGGGCATATATCTTCAACCGTGACTCTAACTCGCTTAGTAACAGTTTCAACTGTAACTCACACTGAAAGTCTTCTCCCATAATGTAAGGGGACTCAATATGCCCCACAAGAGACATATGCTGCTTCAGGAAGCCCGCAAATTAAAAGCAGACATACTATGCCTTCAAGAAACCCACTTCCCTAAAGCAAAAATTGCAGACCGCTTGGTGGCCGCCGTTCGTACAGTCGAACACGTGGCGACGGCCATCTTTTTTCAGTCGAACGCGGTCAGCGGTGTGTGCCCCTGAATCTATGGAACTAAAATTGGCTACAAAACGGCACGAACACTGCTGACCCTCCACTTCGACGCTTCGGCTGGAAACTAAGTGCATTCGACGATTCGAACGCTATGCTATACTGAGCCATTTGCATGAACGGAGCCCGTTCATGCAATCAAACAGGACTTAGTCACTTTTTCAGTGTAAAAGGACTTCCGACTAACTTTTTAACTACTGGAGTGATTTGTATGATTTTTCAGAGTGTTTATATTTGAAGCATATTGGATGTATATTTTTAAAGTTACAGTATATGTGTAAAAATTATATTTTTCCTGCCTGTGATAATTACATTAACCCAATTGTTTACAGTAATTATATCACAGGCAGAGGGGAGGATTTTGTGGGAATGAATGGGAGTTTTTTACTGTATATTACGTGTTTTATTGGTTGTTTTACAAAACTCTGTGGGCGGTACTTTGTGTGTAAAACCTGCAGAAAAGAAAGCCCTGTGTGCTGATTAAACAGATCATCTTGTACCTTCATGAAGTTTTGGCTCATGTTTGGGGGATTGGAGAACTACACTTTTGCTGGGATTTCTATAATCACTTTACTCCCCAGGGTATAATCACTAAGCTTGTTCCTGTTCCTGCTCTCTGGAATTCGGAGAGGACAACCCACCTCGACACCTCGGTGCCCTCCCATGCAGACAGACAAAAATCCCTCAAACCACACTGCAAAGCCCTGACATAACTTCTGACGAAATTTAACCTATACGACTGTTGGCGGACCCTTCACCACTTAGACAGGGGCTACTCCTACTACTTCAAACCTCACAAATCCTACTCCAGAATAGATGTGCTACTTCTACCGGGCCCCTCTCTTAACTTACTCCAGTCATGCACTCTGGGCGACATTTTATGGTCTGACCACGCGCCAGTGATAGCCACCTTTTAGAGATAACTTTACATACAGAGGCTGCAACCCTTGGAGACTAAAAAAATCAATCTTGCGAGACGAAAAATGTAGCCTCAAGTTAAAGTCCGAGCTCAGACACTGCTTCTCCACCAATGAAACACCGGAGATGCACCGACATTAGTGTGGAGAACCCATAAGGCGGTTGTACGCGGTTTGTTTATAAGACGAGCCTCCTACCTTAAACGGATCTCCCAAACCAAATCCTTGAACCTGCTGAGGAAGTTGAGGGATGCTTCTGCCTCCCATATGCTTAACCCAAACCCAGCAGACGCTGCACTTATAACCCAACTCCAATCAGAACTCAACGATATAAACATAACCAACAAGACACGCACACTTCACAGACTGAAAACTAGAGAATATTGCATGGGCAACGAAGCCAGTCAGCTCCGGGAAGCGCAGGCCCACACCAAGATATCACATCTCCTCACACATGATGGGAAAAAGTGATCAAACCCCAGGAGATCAGTGACCTTTTTGCAGAATTATATGGGAAACTCTATAATTTAAAAAATGACCCTACAGTCCACCAGCCCACCAAAGGGAAGATAGCTAGTTTTCTAGCTAGTGTCAAGTTACCCACACTATCGGTCAGACAACAGAAGTCCCTGGCAGAACCCATTTCCCAAACGAAAGTAGACATGGTTATACAGGATCTGCCACTAAACAAGGCTCCGGGACTGGACAGGCTCCCTAACGTGTACTATAAAAAGTTCTCCTCCATCCTCGCCCTCCAACTGGTCTCGCTTTTTACATCTGCCACCATACTAGAATCCATGCCACCAGATATGCTTGCGGCCAATGTAGCCACCTTATTATTATTATTATTATTATTATTATGATATTTATATAGCGCCATCAAATTCCGCAGCGTTTTACAATGGGTGGACGAACAGACATGTAGTTGTAACCAGACAAGTTGGACACACAGGCACAGAGGGGTTGAGGGCCTTGCTCAATGAGCTTACATGCTAGAGGGAGTGGGGTAAAATGACACGAAAAGGTAAGGATAGTATTAGACTAGTGACAGTTCCAGAAGAGGAATCAGTCAGGAGCTATTAACAGTTTAATTGATACGCTTTTATGAAGTGGGTTTTTAAGATTTTTTGAAGTAGTGGAGACTGGGTGAGCATCTAACGGAGGAGGGAAGCGAGTTCCATAGGAACGGTGCAGCCCTCGAGAAATCTTGAAGGCGAGCATCAGAGGTGGGAGTACAGACAGAAGATAGACGTAAGTCTTCAGCAGATCGTAAAAGCCTAGACGGGACATACTTGTTACACATTGTTACACACCATGCACAAACAATCCCCCAATAGTCTTTTATTGTCCTTAGACACTGAGAAGGCTTTTGACCGCCTGCACTGGCCGTTTCTGCAGGCGGTCATGTCTAAATTTGGCTTTCCCACACAGTTCACCTCAGTAGTCAAATTGCTGTACAGCAATCCCGAAGCCCAAGTCTTCACATTGGAATTTCAATCCACACCCTTCCCAATCACAAACAGGACTAGACAGGGATGCCCTTGTCACCCCTCCTATACATCATGGCTTTAGAATAGTGATGTCCCGAAGGGTTCGCCAAACGGTTCGCGAACAGTTCGCCACGAACGGTTCGCCACGGACTCATCATTGAGTAAACTTTGATCCTGTACCTCACAGTCAACAGACACATTCCAGCCAATCAGCAGCAGACCCTCCCTCCCAGACCCTCCCACCTTCTGGACAGCATCCATTTTGAAGCTGCATTCTTAGTGAGCTGTCCAGGAGGTGGAAGGGTCTGGGAACCGTTCGCGAACCGTTCGGCGAACCGTTCGGGACATCACTACTTTAGAACCCTTAGCCGAGTCCATCCGTTCAGCGGGGGGGGATCACTGGGGTCCAGGTTGGTGGGGAAGAACATAAACTGAACCTCTTCCCTGCTGGCATTCCATTCTATACTGCAGAAATACAGCCGATGTTCGTACTATAAACTAAACCTTTCTAAGACACAGGACATGGGTGTGGGGATGGAAGACGAATAGCTGTCGGCCCTACGGAGCCAATTTTCATACGACTGGAGAACGGATTATCTCACGTTCTTGGGTGTCAAACTCCTACATAACCTGTCCAATTTGTATCACCTGAGTTACACCAAATTCAACACCACTCTCCAAACTTGGAGAAATAAGTTTATCTCTTGGTCTGGCCGCATAGCAGCAGTCAAGATGGTGATATTCCCTAAACTACAGTACTTGTTTCGGACGCTTACCCTACAGATACCGTCAGCTTACTTCACGTCACTACAAAAAGATATCAACCTATTCATTTGGCAGGGGAAAAGACCTAGAGTAACCATATCTACACTATATCAACCTAAAAGAACAGGAGGGATGCCCAAGCACTCCCAGCCACTTTGGCAACGTTAAAAATCTGGGACGTCTCCGGCAAACTCCTGTGCAGCTGCCATCCGACCCCCCTCACAACCCCCATTAAAGCTCTAGCGCAGGTGATACCTGACTTGAACTACAGGGTTTGGAACAGATGCAGAGTGTTTCACGTGCACACCCTCCTGAACAAGGGTAAACTAGCCACATTTGACCAACTAAAAATAGCCACCTACTCCCGAACAATGTGCACCATTCCTACCTCCAATTGTCATCCTGGTGGAAGACCCACCTGCCAAACTTCACGTCTCACACTAGCACTGCCCTAACAGCATTAGAAAAGTTTATTACAGCAGAGAAACCAGTGAAAAACACAACACCGTGTATCTGCTGGAAATGTGTCCCCTAATACCAGCACCATATATCTGCTGGAAATGTGTTCCCTAGTACTAGCATTGTATATCTGCTGAAAATGTGTCCCCTAATACCAACATTGTCTATTATACCAGCACTGTATATTTTCTGAAAATGTGTCCACTAATACGCTCTAACGCTATTGCAGTGATGCCTCCATGTCGAGGCATCCTGCAATACCTCCCCTGACTGCCGGGTCGCCAGGTGATTGCTCTGAAAGAACGATCACATGGCCGCAGTAGGTGTCCATAGTGCTGCCTGCAGGGTAGATATATACATATATTTTATCTACATATATGTATATATATATATATATATATATATATATATATATATGATATATAATGTCATACTAAGTGATTTTTTAAATTAATATATACATATATTAATTTAAAAATACACTTGGAGTAAAATTACACATGTGTGTATGTGTATGTATATATATATATATATATATACATATATATATATATGGTAAAACAAAACGGAGGAAGAGTCTGTGCTAATTCAATTGAGCAGCAACCCTAAAAGGGAAATCCCTCACGGAACCCTTATGTAAGAAATGCAAGAAAAGAGGGGGTCAAGGGCTGCGCTTAGGTAAAAAAAAAATTTAAATATATAAGATCGTATATTTGTAAAATAAACAGCGATAATAAAATCAAATAAAGTTCATCCGGATTTTTTTTTAAAATATAAAATAAAAACAGTCTCACTGATATGCAGTACCACGATATTAATCCTCAAGTATGGCTCCGTCCGTGTAGTAGGTAGTCCATATATGTGAAGATAAAAAACAAAAGAGAAAGCTGCCTATGGTGAAATATTGTATATCCTGATGTGGTATATATTCAAAGGAAATATATTTCACTCACATTTGGTGGAGCTTATTGCCAGCTCTGGGAGAAGAGACACTTAGTGGTTTGATCCCCACTAACGGATATACTTGGATGGTCCGTCTGTCCGGCTTGGAATTCCTGTGGTATCGGCTAGGATATACTTCACATATGCGTTGATTCCTTAATGCTTGGAAGATAGGTCCGCCTTTCCAGTATCGGATAGTAGGTGTCCACGGAGTATATATGAAACAGCAAATAGTGCTCTCAGTATGAACAACAAAGTAATATCTTTAAGTGAGTTATACTTACAAGAATAGAGCAGATAGGTACTGCTCTATTGCCACAGCGCTGGTGGAATTATCCCCACCTAAGGATTTCTTTGGACGGAATATACTTTCAAGTAAAAAAAAATAATAATAAATAAAAAATAATAAAAAAATAAAAATAAAAAAAGGGGATAGATAAAACTATAAGATTGTAAGTGATAATACAAAAAATATATATATATAAAAAAACTTTATATTTTTATATATAAGATGCCAGGGGTAAAAGAAAGTGTATAAAATACAATAAAAATAAGTATACAATTGGTCCTAGTATAAAAGGTAACCAAAAATAACTTTTATTGATTAAAATACACTTATTAAAACCATTTACGCGTTTCACCTTTGGGGTTTTCTCAAAATGGTAAAAAACTATAAGATCTTATAGTTTTATCTATCCCCTTTTTTTATTTTTATTTTTTTATTATTTTTTATTTATTATTATTTTTTTTTACTTGAAAGTATATTCCGTCCAAAGAAATCCTTAGGTGGGGATAATTCCACCAGCGCTGTGGCAATAGAGCAGTACCTATCTGCTCTATTCTTGTAAATATAACTCACTTAAAGATATTACTTTGTTGTTCATACTGAGAGCACTATTTGCTGTTTCATATATACTCTGTGGACACCTACTATCCGATACTGGAAAGGCGGACCTATCTTCCAAGCATTAAGGAATCAACGCATATGTGAAGTAGATCCTAGCCGATACCACAGGAATTCCAAGCCGGACAGACGGACCATCCAAGTATATCCGTTAGTGGGGATCAAACCACTAAGTGTCTCTTCTCCCAGAGCTGGCAATAAGCTCCACCAAATGTGAGTGAAATATATTTCCTTTGAATATATACCAAATCAGGATATACAATATTTCACCATAGGCAGCTTTCTCTTTTGTTTTTTATCTTCACATATATGGACTATCTACTACACGGACGGAGTCATACTTGAGGATTAATATCGTGGTACTGCATATCAGTGAGACTGTTTTTATTTTATATTTTTTTTAAAAATCCGGATGAACTTTATTTGATTTTATTATCGTTGTTTATTTTACAAATATACGATCTTATATATTTTAAATTTTTTTTTACCTAAGCGCAGCCCTTGACCCCCTCTTTTCTTTCATATATATATATATATATATATATATATATATATATATATATACTATATGTAATAACTATATATATTGTGTGTATATATATATTATTATAAAAAAAAAAAATAATTAATAAAAAATAAAAATTTTTTTAAAAATAATGAAATTTGTTTTTAAAAATGTTAAATATGTATGTAATTTTATTCTAACTGTATTTTGATATAAATATATATATATATATATTAAAATACACTTAGAATGAAATTATATATATATCTATGGTGAAAAAAATATGTTAATGGGTCAGCGCTCAAAGTTTTAGTACATGTAAAACAGCAGATAATAGGGCAGCAAACAAGGGTAGTAAGGCTCCCTCAAAAGGCCATACAAGTAGACAAAGCAATCGGGTAGAAGGTAGTATAAAGGCAGCACCAGTTATTAACTATAAAAACTAATAAAAAACAATAGTATAGTCATAGAGATATGAGGAATAAGTTCCAGAAGAAGAGTTCAGGAAAGTATTTAGAGAATTGTATGTCAAAGCCAACGAAAATGCAGAATATGGGGTAACAGCTCCGTAAGTTGAGAATGTTCTTACACCCCGTATGTGAAAATAAAAGAAACAACTAATGGTGCAATATATTCAACAATCAGGTTTTAGCTGGTAAAAAGTCTAATGATCCTACTCACGTTTTATAGAGCTAATGGACTAGCTCTTGTATGAAGTACGTACAGTGGCATACCACTCTACGTACTTCATATATATCTATGTATATATAAATAAATAAAAAATAATACGAAATATTCATATGTCCATATACATAATTACTTAAATAACTTCATAAATATACACATAGACTTCAAATATATAAATATGTGTATAAATGTATAAAATAGCTTGCACTCATGGACTTGAAGTTTGAAAAAAGTCGCTTTATTCAAAGCATATCATATAATCATCGCACCGACGTTTCAGCCCACGTCCGGGGCTTTCCTCAAGGTGAATTGACAATAAAATATTGAATCAAAGTGTTCAAATATATACCCATAAAAAGAAAAAACTAACTCACCACAGGTGATGTCTTGCAGTATACCGGCGTCCTACTAACCCAGTGCGCATGCGTTAACAACCACAACCCGGAAGTAGTGGACTCGTGCGTAACCCGGTTACCATAGTAGCATACCCACGCCGTGAACTGCCGAAATAGGAGATACACCAAAATACAAACACCAAGTGCCATACGAGAACCGCTTGATACAATTGTATCATACAAGCTCAAATCGATAGAGTGAGCACACACGGTTATGGACCCATCACTGTTACAAGTTCATTGAAACAAAACAAATTTATTAGATTATAAAGTAGGAAGTTACCAAATATAGTCCCATAATAGATACATATACAATTCATTACACGGGATAACTATCATTATTTACTCCTACAACATAAGTGCAATATTTGGCACCTCAATATGTATCCAATAAATAACAGACGGTCCAAAAACGTGTGTACTCCACTTCCATCAAAATTACAGTACCAAAACACTTTGTTAAGACGAATTCATATATATAGGCAGATTGAAATTATATAAAAGGATGATAAGATAATAACTCATTCAGTCCATTAGGTGACACAGTATTAAGTTCATAAATCCAGTATGTTTCTTTCTGTAGCAAAAGTCTACTCCGATCTCCTCCCCTAGGGGGTTGGGGTATGTGGTCAATCGCGGTAAATTTGAGGGTGGCCAAGGAATGTCCCTTTTCCAAAAAATGTTTAGCAACCGGTTTATCAGAGTGGCCATCTCTGTAGGCTGTCCTAATATTAGACCGATGTCCCCGAATACGTTCGCAAAGAGGTGTATCCGTTTTGCCAATATAAATTAAGTCGCAAGGGCAAGAAATTTTATAAATTACAAAAGAGGTTTTACAGGTAATTGTATGCATTATATTATATCGTTTGTTATTATGTGGATGATTAAAGGTGCGCGACGGGACCATATGGCCACACGTCACGCACCCCAGACACCTCACAGAACCCCTAATCTGTACTTTTTGCTCCTGTTGGTAGCTCCGTACTGGATCAGTATTCACCAGTAAATCACGTAGATTTTTATTCCGGCGGTAACAGATCATCGATAGTTCTTTAAAGATAGGGGGTAAAGTAGTGTCCAGAGATAACATGTTCCAGTTCTTCCTCACAATATTAGCAACTTGATTTGCTTTATTGTGATATGAAAAACAAGCCTAGGTGGTGTCAAAGATTCTTTCTCAGCATGAGCATTCTGTGCCTTCTCTAATGCCTTATCCAGGGCACCCGGCCCTTATATATTAAATATAGCCTGAGTGCAAGGATATCAGCTTTTTTTTAAATATGTGTATATATATATATATTTAAATTCTACATGCATATTTATGTAATATTTTTACATAATTAAGTAATTTTATTGATTGCAATTTGGGGGACCTGTCTGACAACCTAGGCTGAATGTCCAGAGAATTAAATTTGCTAGCACTTTATTTAACCCTGTAACTTTTCAAAACACCATAAAACCTGTACATAGGGGGTACTGTTTTACTGGGTAGACTTCGCTGAATACAAATATTAGTGTTTCAAAACAGTAAAAAATATCACAGCGATGATATTGTCAGTGAAAGTAACGTTTTTTGCATTTTTCACACACAAACAGCACTTTCACTGATGGTATCATTGTTGTGATACGTTTTACTGTTTTGAAACACTAATATTTGTGTTCAGCAAGTCTCCCAAGTATAACAGTACCCCCATGTACAGATTTTATAGTGTTTTTGAAAGTTACAGGGTCAAATATAAGGCTTGATTTTCCATTTTTTTCCTATTGAAATTTGCCAGATTGGTTATGTTGCCGTTGATAGCATATGGTAGCCCTGGAATGAGAGTTACCCCCATGATGGCATACCATTTGCAAAAGAAGACAACCCAAGGTATTGCAAATGGGGTATGTTCAGTCTTTTTTTGGTAGCCACTTAGTCACAAACACTGGCCAAAGTTAGCATTCATAATTGTTCTTTGCATTTTTAACACACAAATATAAATGCTAACTTTGGCCAGAGTTTGTGGCTACTAAAAAAGACTGGACATACCCCATATTGAATACAATGGATTGCCTACTTTAAAAAAATATGTACATGTGAAGTGTGATTCAGAGATTTATGACCGATAACAGTGTTACAATTGATACATTTTTAAAATATATGTTTTGAAACAGCAATATCCTACTTGTACTTATAGCCCTAAATCTTGCAAAAAACAGCTAAGAACATGTTAACTCTGGGTATTTCTAAACTCAGGACCAAATTTTGAAACTATTTAGCATGGGTGTTTTTTGGCGGTTGCAGATGCGTAACAGATTTTGGGAGTCAAAGTTAGAAAAAGTGTGTTCTTTTAAATGTTTTCATCATATTTTATAGTTTTTTATAGTACATTTTCTGTGATAATAATTAGCAATAAAATTGTAACCATTTCAGTGGAAGAGATGGCTTCACACATTACTCACTTTGGTTTGTTATTTATATTGTGAAAGTTGCTGATGTGTTTTAAATGGTTTTAAACTCTGTGTGCACTTTTACCTAACGTTTATTAAGGGGACGGTTGCTTAGTTTCCACTTGTGTGGCTTAGTGTGCACCTATATAACGCACCATATAAACTCACAAAGTTTATTCACGAAGAGCTTCTCTGTCAATATATATCTAAAAGTAGCTTTTCTTTAAGTAGGAGTTTGAACCCACAGGAGACAGAAAAATACATAAGTTAGAACACGCTTTTATTCTGCAATCATTTTAGTGGGGCAAAACAGGTAACAAGAGTGGACATTTACATCTGTGCACAGTCTGATGTATGTATCATGCCTTGAAGAGTTTTTTGGGGGTACCTACCTCTTTGGCAAATGTACGTGAGTAGCTTCTCTGGAAGCTCAAATTGGAGATCTATAAAAGTAAGTTGTAACACTGAGACAGATTGAAAACCTTGAAAAGGGCTTACTGCTCACTGAGCAGAGTTTAGTAGGGGCAAGTAGTGAAGTGGGAGCACACAAGCCAGTTGGGGAACAGGCGGGTGGCTGGGTAACATTCAGAATGTGACGGAAGCCCCTGTGCCACTGGCTCTTGGAAGGTCAGCTTCCTGCACACGGATTATGGGCCTGGTCCCAAGAGCCCCTAGAGAATAAAAAGGGGCTATTGTCACTATTGGGGATTGGCACTTTCGGGGCCCAGATTCCCTAGTTTTCCTGTCTGGAAAGAACACAGCATAGGGATATATCATGAAATCTGAACTGACCTAATTAAACTCTTATCAGCGTGGTGCCTGGGAGGGAACTTGTTCTGTTTTATTTAACACTCCCTACAGATGTGATATACATTCTACAGTGTATAAATGCATGTAAGTTGGTTAAACAAAGTACATTCTGTTTTCACCCTTTATCAAAGGTGAGCTGCTAAAATCATTGAAGGTGCGCTACAGGAAAAGGAGGGAGATTACCAAGGTTGAGTACTGAGTTCCATCATATTGATGATAATAATAACTAGAACGATTGCAGAAGCAAGCTACAAAATTAATAAGGAGGATAGAAAACAATAATTATGAGTAAAAACTGATTTTTTTAAATTTAAAAAATAAGGTGATTTAGAGGGGATATGATAGCACTACACAAACAAACACAGGGTCAGTACAAACCTCTATGTACTAACCTGTTCTTTAGCAGGAATATACAACCCTCTCAGATTTGCAGCAGAGGAAAGGGTTCTTTGCAGTAAGTACAATATGGAATTATCTGCCTAAAGAGGCTGTCTGATCAGATTCTATAGATACTGTTTTTAAAAGCTCTTTTGCAAAACATAATATTTAAGAATATAATTAAAATGTAAGTAAACAGGTTGTTGATCCAAGGAGAATTCTGATTGCCATTATGGAGTCAAAAATATTTTTTGTGGCATTATTAGAAATGGCTACAATTGTGGGGGGTGTTGCCTTCTTTCAAATCAACAGCATAAAAGAATGGGTATCAAGGTTGAACTTGATGGACTATTCGTTTTTCAACCTAGATCACTATGTAACTATGTCATTACTTTGCAATGTGCTTATCATATGTCTGGCACTCAAAAGGTTAAACATTTGGTTGGAATGTAGATCTCCACTTCTGGCTTCTAACCATCCTCATCCGGTTAGCAGCAGTTTCAAATTCTGGTCCTTTGTACATTACCTATGAGTTTTTTTTTTGCAATCTAAACTCCCTCGGCTTCTCTTTTTTTAGCTGCTAGGTTTAGATGGGAGAACCAGCGTAATTATTACTCTTTAGATTGTATCACACACACATTTTCCAAATGTACCTGAGGAAGACAAGCATGTCGAAATGCGTTTTGCATTGGTGGGACTGACTATTGAGGCACTTACTTACTTACTTGTAAGAACGTTCATGTTTTTATCCAAATAAATGTGGTTGTTTTAGTCCAATTATTGGTTTCTTTATTTCATTCTGGGAGCATCTATCAATTTATGTCAGTTTGTATGTATGTATGTGTATATATGTGTACAAAGGTATGTGTATTTGTACATGGATGGATAAATGTCCATTGGTTGTCACACATTTCTTTCTTTTGTGTTATCCTTGTCCATACTGTGTTGCAAGCTGCCTCTGTCTACTCTAAAGGCACAGTTTAAAAGAGTTGTGTAGTCATGCGTGTGCTTCAGGTGATCGAGGGTCAGCATAGCAGCCCCTACCTTGTCTGTCAGTACACTCATTGCTATTTTAACAACATATTTTGGTTCCCAGAAGACAAACATTGGGTAGAAATTACTTGTAAGATATATCCCGGTATAATAGTGTATGCACCCGGGATGTTAAGTACATACTGCTTGGTGCTAGCCTGTTCATTAGAAAAAGAAAAAGAAAGTTTCACTATAGGATGGGCAGCCAGTTATGATATGATAAGCAAGTACCAAGTAGGTAACCATATTTAGTATAGATAATTAGCATGGGGTGCATACTGTGTTAAACACTGTCAAACCAAAAAATATATATACAATATATATAATTTTATTTTTTTCAAATCAGGTGCTCTCTCAGAACCCAAATCCGTCTGGAATAAATATGTCAAGAGCATACTATGAAAAATACAATAACAAAAATTGATGGAAGAAAATGAATATAGGTAAATGTCAATAATAATAATAATTTAAGCAGAAACCAGGCCTGAGATGAAGAGAGATTAAAACATCTTAGAAAAGTAATATATCAAGACATTAAATAAACAAACATCACAGATAACATACCAAAAAGTACTGGCAAAACCAGTGCAAGATGAAAAGGTGGACACAAATAAAAAATGCCTCCAAATGTTTCAGCTTTTTTAAGGGTCCTCTTTTATATGATTTTATTATATAATTTTTAGTCATTTTTTTTCTTGTTTAATCCTCTTACATACGCTTGGCTTCACTGCATATTGAGTTTCTCCAGGTATTTGTTTGTTAACAGTTCACTTATGTTTCTCACCCAATATCCAATATTTACAGGGATTACACGACCATGTATTTATCCCTCCACCCCATACAATCTTAGGCATTCTATACATGTTTATTTTTTGTTTATGTATTCTTGGTTAATTAATAACAGAGTTTGTTATACTTACGTGTACTGGCCACCTTAGTATTGGCCTATTTCATGTATGTCTACTCCTGTTTAGTATTGCTAACGCTTATTTTCAATTACATCTGTACATCAAGTCATGCTGCATAGGGTTTATTCCAGCCCATTACATTACCTCAGCCACTCTGTGCACTGGTTAACAATTTAAATATTGTTTCTTATTCCCTTGGCTCCTTTTGAATATGGGTATCACTAAATAAACATCAAATTGTTCTGAACTCATACTTACACACACCTACCTTATTTGCAATTCTAACTTGGTCTGGCCATTATGATTCCTTAGTTGGCCCTAGGTAGATTTTGGCTTCTTCTTCTCAGTCCAGTGAGGCCAATTCCCATCCTCAACCACAGAGATATTTTGCCCCACAGACCAAATTATAGCTAGTGCCTGGCAACTCCCCCTTCTTGGCAAAGCAATTAGGTCCTCGCCTTTCACAGCCAATCTATCGTGAACCTCTTTAATGTCAGTGAGAAGCCACACACAAAGTTCTTTGGCATACTTACCCCATGGCCCAATTCATAGGTAGTGTCTCACTGCCGCTTTGCAACTAATAAGGCTTCCCAATTTACCAATTCTGGCTTAATTGTTTCACCGCTTGTTATAACAAAGGGCTGCCAGTACCTGGGTGCTTCACAATTCCATGCACAAACTTCATAGTAAGGGGTCCATAGACACTTTTTGGTAATTTTCTTTTTTTTTCAGGTATAGTAGAATCATCTGCAACAACTCTAGGAGGATAGGAGGAGAAGCAGAAAGAGGGAACTGGGGGGAGGACAAGCACCATACTATTGTGTTTTACAGGTCCAGCATTGGGTGATGCATCAAGACATTGACCTTCGGGAACAGCCAGTAATTTCCTTACAACAGTTAATCCTGGGCAAATGTTCTATCCACATTGCTACTTTACACCCAGCTTAGTCTTCTATTTTACTAGCTTCTTGATAGGTTACAATGTCTATTTGCCCATTTATACCAATTTTTATTAATTTTTTTATAATAATTCCCTTTGGTTTATTCTTCATAGCAATCCGGGAATCTTTCTGCTATAAACCACAACCGATTTGCCTTGCTAGGATTGGCTCTTCAACTTGTGTCCCAGACCATAAATATATATATAATATCCCACATTCTCATCATATATCATATATTCAGTAAAGATTATTGAAAAGGGTATGGTTAAAGACCCCAAATTATGGATCTCAATGATAAGACTGAACTCTGAGTACTGACAGGCTCTTCACAAGTAAGGGGGTGAAGCAACAGACCCTCCACGCTACCCCTGGTTTCCAGTTGCTATGACAGCCACTGACCATTGTTGGTGGTACGCAGTGGTATCACTAGGGTTGGTGTCACCCGGTGCAGTAACTCACAGTGTCACCCCAACCCCCTCCATGTCCCTTAGTGTTCCTCTCCCTTCCCTCCCCTGTTGTGATGGATTACCCGGGGATATAGGACTTGAGAAGGTACCTACTTGTTAAATATGTATTTTAGGGTGTTTTTGTTATACATGTCCTGAACCTTACAGTTAATGTAATTATTTGTGTACTTTTACTGTAGTCCCCTCTCAGGTCCAGTGGGGAATGCCCCTGTAATATATAATAAGAAACTCCTTGCATAAGGGTTTGCATATACAGCCAATTTGGCTTCCAATAAATCAGTTCCTGCTTACCCTCAACATAGAATCTCATCTTATGTTGTAGGGAACAGCTATACTAGCTATACCATTTTTTTTTTTTTGGATTATCGTGCTTTGGATTATGATAGCATCGCTCTGAATAGGGGAAAAGAACATCCTTGGTGATGAGACCCCTCTTCTTCTCTGGCTGGCCGCCACACCTGTCCCTTAGTATTCCTCTCCACTCCCTTCCCTGTCCCGGAGTGTTCCTCTGCCTCCCCTGTCCCCTAGTGTTCCTCTTTCCCCCCTTTATCTGTCTCTTGGTTACTATTATTGTCCCCGCCTCTTAGTGTTCCTCTCCCTTCTCTTTTAGTGGTCCCCCCTACCTGTGTTCCTTTTCCCTTTTCTCCCCTGTACCTTAGTGTTCCTCTCTCTCCCCCTAGTGTCTCCCCCTTGATGTTCCTCTTTCTCCCCTTAGTGTCTCCCCCCTGTCCCATAGTGTTAGTTACTCTCATGTCCCATAGTGTTCTTTCCCCCCTCCCATCCAATAGTGTTCTTTCCTCCCCCTCTTCCGTCCCATAGTGATCTTTCTCCCCCCCTCCCCTGTCCTATAGTGTTCTTTCCTCCTCCCTCCCCTGTCCGATAGTGTTCTTTTCCTCCTCACTCCCCTGTCCCATAGTATTTTTTCCTCCCCCTCCCCTGTCCCATAGTGTTATTTTCTCCCTCCCTCCCCTGTCCCATAATGTTCTTTCCTCCCCCCTCCCCTGTCCCATAGTGTTCTATCCTCCTCTCCTGCCCCCCTGTCCGATAGTATTCTTTCCTCCCACCTGTCCCAGAGTATTCTTCTCCCCCCTCCCCTGTCCCATAGTGTTCTTCCCCTCCCCTGTCCCCTAGTGTTTTTTCCTTCCCCCTCCCTCCTCGTCCCATAGTGTTTCTTCCCCCCATCCTTGGTGTGTCTCCTACCTTTCTGGTAGCGTGGCCAGCCGGAGCAGATGCGGTACAGGAGCTTCAGATTCTTGTACCCGGCAGGACTGACAGGAAGTGCTCTCTCCCTTTCAGTGTGGCCGGGTACAGGAAACATAAGTTCCTGTAGCACGGTCTTAGCTTCCTGGCCACGCTACACTGAGTGATTGGCAAGAGGGAGCACTGTGCGCCCTCCTCCTAGCAGTCACTCTAATCTTGACTCTCTACATTACCCAAAAAGATCCTATACTTCCTACTTCACAAGTGTACTCAACACACACTGCATCCACAGCACACACTGCATACACTACACACAAAAACATTTTACATTCACTACACACACTGTGCATCTACTAAACACACACTGCATCAACTACACAAGCACACACAAACACACTGCATCTACTACACACTCACACACTCTGCATGCACTATACTCACTGCATCCCCAAGGCCTAGGCATTGAACTCTGTAAGGGCTCCAAAATTTCTTATAGCCGCCCTGAACATGTATGAGAAAAATGCAAGAGATATGTGTGAGAACTGACAGAGGTTGGTGATAAAATGGCTAATTGACAAGTGCTAAAATGCTCCTAAAATACCCTTAGGTCTAGTTTCTACAAATATGTACTTTGTGTAGTAGTTTTGAATCATGTGACTGCTATTAACATTATGGTCTCAGCAGACAACCATATGGTGTAACTGAATCTCCATATTTGTTTGCCAAGTTAAGTGATTTTAGGCAGTGTTGTAAAATTTGAAACTGTGTTTTGTTTGTGTGTTTATTAATCTGTATTTTGAGGCATATTAACTATCAGGACTTATTGTATCTTTTTCGAATGGTTTTGTTTTGTTTTGGCTTTGTCTTAGTTGTGTAGAATTGTTTATAAGCAGTTATGAAAAAAATTTAGTTTTTTTTTCTATTTTTTAATATCTTATTAAAATAGAAAGTTGTGCTATGTCATGTATAGGATATCAGAAAAAAAAACAGAACTGTCCTTTAAAAAAACAACATATGTAATATGTATGGCTGCATTCGAAGAGCAATCGTTAAATTACGCTGGAACAAACACTTACCTGTAGCAAAATAGACAAAATGGCCTCATTCACAAATACATGGAATTAAAAAAAGTCACGAGTGAGTTAAAATTCCACCAGCCGCCATTGGTTCCTATGAACTTTATTTCCTTTTGATATGTCCTTTTAAAATGCTTAGTATTTTTAAGAAGTATTTGAAAATCTATTGAGCTTACATACATTTCAAACAGAGTTGCTCTCTTCAAATACCCAAAGGATTTCTAAAGTGATACAGCAAATGTCTTTTTCGATTACACGTATTTAATATCTCTTCAGATGTTCAAACTACTAAAGATGCATAGCTTACAATGAAGTAATAAATCTTTTGCTCTACTAATCAATATCTGTCTTGTTCTTGTATTTCCAGTAAATAATGAACTAAAAATAATTTATAGAAGTCTACAAAGAGCTGTCCCTTTGACTACTCTTTTTTTGTATCTGTGCTGAGATCATAATTCTACTTTAATGAGACATATAAAGACATCCCTTAAACCATATTAAGTTGTTTCTATTTAATTCTTTTTTTCTAAGTATATTTTGTGGTCTATGCAGCAAAAGTAGAATTGTAACTATTTTGCTACCGACTTTGTCAAATGAAATAGCAAATTTGGGGAAATACATGCAAGTTTGCTAATTCTATGAAAGGAAGTTGTATTCTATGAAAGGAAGTTGGATGAGTCACCCATATTTAAATTTAAAATGCATAGCAAGTCTCTTGCCTAGAGCCATATTCTTAAATCATCAACCAGCATATGATTCACCATCCATGTTTGCTAGAACATTATTATGTTACGATTTCCTTGTCTCCATTACCTAGCTAATGTGTACTAAGCTGATCAAGAGGACTTTGCCAAAATGATGAGTTGGATTGTATGTTCTTCGGTAATGTCTAAGAAAGCATTGCCAATAAAGAAGATTCGTCACCAGTCCATTCATCAATAACAAGAATAAAGGTGATCATATGTTTCATTATATCTTATAAAAAGTATAGTGGATTCTAGATTGAAGCCAAGATATGGTAAATGATCAGAATGTAAAAATGGACAGCGACCATTAATGAAACCACAAAACACTTTCTTAAAATATGGAATCCCTGGATGGAGATGTTTGCCCTGCAGGGATTTAATATGAAAATCCTTATGGTGCCAAGCCGGCTGCCCGCTTGCCCAGCTAGGACGTCTCTCTGCTTTGTTTTCTTTCTTCTTTCACTTTTTCTCTCCTGTTTGCTATTCCATCGTTTAATCATAATAGCTTCTCCTGTTATGGGAATACTTGTTTCTGGTTCTTTTGGGACCTCTTGTCTTAATGTTTGACTGCCGGTTTGGTGGTTTACTCTTTCAATCAATTGTACTGAACTAAGCCACAGTAATAAAATTGCAATTTAAAAACTTGTGGTATATCATGAAGAAGAAGGTAAAAATAAATTATGAAGCTTAAGTACATTTATTTCTGTATTACCTGGTGGATTCTCTGTCGACAAAATGTGCCCATTCAATTGTATTTTATAATATTTGTATTCTGGAAGAGATGATAAGAAAGTAAGTACTAAAACAGTTGTTAAACAATTCATATTTTTGGACATTTATACACTGGTAGTTTGTATAAGTGGAGAAAGAACTGCATACAATCTGTATTTAAGGATATGCAGCAAGAGTTAATAAAACCGGCTAATGAATATGCCAAAATAGTTAATAAAACAGGCTAATGACTTTGAATTTTACATGTAATTGTAAAGTCAGTCTGTTTGGTGTATGTGGTATATTCTTCTTAAAAGTGTGTTGGGTTAGGTTTTTTGTAGAATTGATTCTGAAATCTTCACTTTGTGGACGCTAAGTAACATTTTCTATAAATTTTATATCACTACTGTGTGCATTCCGAATCTATCTATATCACTCCAATGAAGCAACCAGAATTTCTACCGTTATCCATTATTGATATAACATATACACATTATTGTATATAACTGTACAGCAAACAATAACGGTGAGAATTAAAGGGATCCTATAGTGCCAGGAAAACAAAGCCATTTTCCTGGCACTATGGGTTTAATAGGTCCCACTCCCTACCTTACACCCCCTACCACTGAAGAAGTTAAAACCCGCTCAACCACTTACCTGAATCCAGAGCCAATGTCCCTCAATTCTGGGTCAGACTCTGGTTTCACCATGGAGAATTATATTGAATGTATGGATGTGTAAGTCCCTATTGTGTGAATCAGTCCATAGTCTCTTGACCTGTAGTCTTTGGGAAGGAGGTTCACCTCCAATCCTTTCCACAGGCCTTCTAATCTTTCCTTGGTGGGTGAATAGTGCAGAATGTATGAGGTGTATGTTTGAGTTAATATGGCAGAAGAGGAGTTAAGAGCCCATCAGAACAGGGAGCATTCTGTCACAAAGAACGTGGTTTTAGAATTAACAAAATACTTCCATTGTAAATAGTAATGGATAGAGGCCAGATCTTTCATCAATACAAAAACTAGAACACCATAAATGGTGAATCTAGGTGCAATATCACCAAACATGTATCAAAAAATCACATGAAAATCTACTCAACAAAAATTTAAAGAGAGCAGACATCCAGGGCTAAATTTACATAGTAACTGTTGGAACAGCATCTGCATGACCATGTTTTTGAACAAACCCAAACAAACCACATTATAAATGTTATTTTTTTTAACATTTATTTTTTATGAAATAGGCTGCTAATTGTGTTTTTATGTATTTATCATGTATTTATAACTTCCCAGTAGTCAGCCTATACTGTGCATGGATGCTTGGCTTAATTTTGTGTGTGCAGTCTAGTTAAAATAAGAGTTAATATGAAATGTATAGATTGTGGTAGCCTTGGTTTTATACAAGAGTTTATATGCTGATGCTGAATGCTATGTCTGGATTGCAGAAAACCCCTAATGATCGATTGAAACCCCT
Source organism: Pelobates cultripes (assembly GCA_933207985.1). Taxonomy (NCBI): domain Eukaryota; kingdom Metazoa; phylum Chordata; class Amphibia; order Anura; family Pelobatidae; genus Pelobates; species Pelobates cultripes. The sequence goes on along the minus strand of OW240917.1, from coordinate 186,884,435 downwards.
AATGATCGATTGTGTATTTACCTTTTTATGCGCCATTTCAAAGCCAGATATATAACATTGCAACTACACAGAGTTCAGATGTCACATGGATCAGACATAGCTTTGCTATTTGTCCATATGTCACACAAGCAGCCCATAGCTTCTTTAACAATAGAAGTACACATTCAACTCCTCCTTTCTCTTCAAATTCATCAATTTATTTCAGATACAGTACTATGAAACTCTAAATCAAGCACTGCAGGTATCTTTTTGCTTTTTGGGTCCAACCTAATACCACTTTTGAGTTGTTTCTAGGTCTTGTATGTGTATGATAGTGTCCCTTAGAATATTTCACTTGTAAGTGTACAAATGCTGAAATCTAGACTTGAAGAACAATTACAAAGAGGTCACTTAAACACATATGAATGAAAGAAAAATATAAATAATAAAAACGTACAGTAAACATAATAAGCAAGTGTCATTTCTTCTTTCAGCCCCTGATATCTTTAGATGTGATCCTAAGTTTATCCACCAGATCTGGATGTACTGAACTATGAAGCTCAATTTAAACATAGAGTTGTGTGAAAAGATCAAATAAATTAGAAAGCAGTGCAGAACCCATTTTTATTCATTCTGGTCAGCAGACCATATAGTTCTTCTGTTATAGAGGATATCACCGACAATTCAATTTTGCCGTGAAAAAAAAAAAGCTGTAGATATGAACAATAGCTAGAAAAGGAAAAAGTGCAGGTATTTCAATGAGATTAGTAAAGCAGGACATACACTACTGAATCGGAAAGTGCTATGTTAGCTAATAATTACGTGGGTAATAATTGTCGTAAACAAAATGTTGTGATTGATTTTTCTTGTGGTTCTCTTAAAATAGAGGTATAGTGGATGTCTGGATACTGTTGGTTAAAAGGATTTCAAAAAATGTAATTTTACAAGATTTTGCAGACTGATACTGTTCAAAAGGTTATTTCAAATTAAATTATGTTGCCGATGAAGGCTTTCTTTCATAATGCACTCTGGGTTATGAAGAAAGAGCAGTTTAAATCTTCAGGCCAGTAGTCAACTATATTTTCTTTTCATTAGTCGTTCAGCTACTATCTGCATCAAAAAAAAATTCTTGGTTGTGCGGTGAATACGATCCATCAATAATATAGATATGTGAAAGGTCACGGAAGAGGCCATTAACATATGCTTACAGGGGATTCTGCCCCACAGATTCCACAATACTTCTTATACAGATATTATTGCACTTTGTTCTGTCCTTCATTTGGGACATCAAGTCCTCCACTTGGAAAGCTAGGTCATTGTGCGCTTTAGCACATTAAGCCATTTTATCTTCCATAGTGTAAGTTAGAGTACCTAACTCCTGGATGTCTTTTTGGAGGTCTGCTATAGGTGTCTGCAGAGTCTGCAGTATTTTAGAGGACATATTGCCCAGTATCCCCTGTGTCAAAAGGGGTTCTAAGGGCAGAGATCCTTGGGCCTTGTCTTTGCTCACCTCCTGTTGCTGGGAGCTTCTCCCTTGCCCCACTCTCACGTCAAAGGAATTGATTCTCTACAACTTTTCTGCATGTCTTTTGCCTTTATGCTGAGGCATGCTGTGGATTCTGGTTCTGTCGGGTTTGGTGTTTCACTGCTAGAGGGCTGATTCAGCTTGGAGTGATCAGAACATGTGACTGCTCTCCTTGACGTCCATGACACGCCCTCTGACATCAGGATTTTTAAGTACCAGATTTTGATGAGAGCAATGTGCAATTTTCCCTAAAATGGTTAAGTGAAATCTACCTACAAGTGTAACTGAGCAAGTGTAAGTGTGTTACATAGTTAGCTGAAAAGAGACAGCTTTTCTCATATCTGTTTTTGCTGATGATTCAAAAGGCGAAAAAAAGCAGTTTGAAGTGCTTTAAAATTTTGCAAATAAACTAGGAAAAAACTCATTCTAGACCACATAATGGCAGTCAGATCTCTCCTGGGATTAAGAATTTACATTCCAGAAATACTGATTTTAAAGAAGACACCATATGGTACCTAATTAGATGTGCTTATTTGGTTGAAATAACCAAATTCCATGTTGGTAGAGGTGTTTGAAGTGTTTGAGTGTATTACAGAGCTTTATAGTAATGTGCAATATGCTTTACCATAGTAAGACATAATATGCAGGGAGTATTGCTGGCTTTCAGGATCAAATGCAATTCACATGTTTATAACAGAGCATGAACAACATAATTTTTCTATCAGTCATAATTTACATCCTCTGTGATAGATGATGTATGACATACAGATTGATGTGCGTAAAAGAGGAATGAAATGTAGTAAAATGCCTCAAATATAGTAATGATATCAGCAAATGTGGACTATAGAATAAAATCTGCAAAATTAAGGAAGAAATATGGCATATGGAATTAAATGTAGCAAATGGATATTGGGATAGGGCATCAGAATGACAAACGAGAGATTAACTATGACAAATTAAATTATATAACATATGGAATTAAGTGTGTTCAATGGGGTATGGAAAATAATGTTGTAGATTAATAAGTATGGTTAAGGGTTTATTTGGGCAAAGTTTCAAAGATATGTACTTTGTAATACATGTGATGTCCCATGCTATAATTATGCACGGACTTGTTTTTTAGTGATTTCCCATTTCTTCCATATCCTGCTTTTTAGTCACTCTGTAATTGTATCATTATATTCCACTTCTCCCCATTTTATTACTAGGGAGCCTGGTTTACCTCTCTGTATAACAGTATGCATTGAAAGACTTCTTCTTTTGTATGGTTGTTTGAATCAATATATTGTTATTGTGCACAACTTCAGATAACAATGAAATGCAACATAATTGGCCTGAGAGTATATACTTTTCCATAAAAAAAAAAAAAAAAATGTAATATTGCAGGTCAGTATAGTACATTTAACATGGAGTTAAATAAGATGGTTTCTATATATTAATGGCTGATGAAACTAAAGGCAAAGCTAAGCAGGAGCAAATTTCAGTAGCCTTACATTAATGTTATTATGGCAATATATATAAAAGCTTTATTGGCTTCCATCCATGTCATTCTTTGGATGCTCTATGTCATGTACATTGCAGGAAGGGCACTGTCGCTTGTTATAGCACAAATATACACATCATGTGGGACACACCAATGGTGGATACTGCTGTAATAAGTATATCTTGTTATGATATATATTTTGTGATATACCACCGGCAGTTCCCCAGCTATTATGGAACTATAAATCTGAATGTATTCTGTCTGTGGCTTGTAAAATATGATGAGACATATAGTCCCACAACAGACCTACCTGTTGGATAGAATGTAGCTGGAATTAAGACAATTGTTCTATGAAGTACAGTGTATGTACATTTCTACACATGCTCTTAGAAAGAAAAAAAAACAACACAGGGCTATTTTTCTTGCAAAGTGTTAAAAGTTGAGATTGTGTACTGGTTTATATAGTGATTGCTCCATTTTCAGATCTGGACCGCAGAATAGCATCTGCTTTACCTTAATAAATCTCCTCTTAAATGTCAAGAATATCTTGTGTGTAGTGATGTCCTGAACTGTTCGCCGAACTGTTCGCCAAACGGTTCGCCGAACGGTTCGCGAACGGTTCGCCACGGACTCATCATTGAGTAAACTTTGACCCTGTACCTCACAGTCAGCAGACACATTCCAGCCAATCAGCAGCAGACCATCCCTCCCAGACCTTCCCACCTCCTGGACAGCTCACTAAGAATGCAGCTTCACAATGGATGCTGTCCAGGAGGTGGGAGGGTCTGGGAGGGAGGGTCTGTTGCTGATTGGCTGGAATGTGTCTGCTGACTGTGAGGTACAGGGTCAAAGTTTACTCAATGAAAGGTCCGTGGCGAACCGTTCGTGGCGAACCGTTCGGCGAACAGTTCGGGACATCACTACTTGTGTGTCTTTTTGTAGACTTTTTAGGTGTGTATAGAAATGGAATAGACTTTAGCAGAATTAAACATTTTGGTTCCTCCAAAGCACTTCGGCAATTTTTTTTTTTTCAGGTTAATGCTACTATTTTTGGCAAAATTTCAGTAATGAAAAATATTCCGGAAAGCATTCTGGACAGCCAGAACAATAGGGAAAATGGGGACTATGACTATGACTGTGCTTAAATGCAAAATCGGCTACAATATTGCCTGGCCTAATGGCTAAGCAATATCAGGCATTTTTATTTACAATGACAATTCTGAGTTGACAAATTTTGTATATCTGGATTTAAAAAAAAAAGGAAATGAGAGAATGATTTTAGAATTATATTATACCTTGTTGTAATGAAAAAAGGACAGCAGGAGTCATTTGAAGTTCAAAATAGGCGATTTATCTAAAATGGAAAGGAAAAACTCAGTGTGTAATTGACCACCCACTCACTCCTTCCAATGGGAGAGGAACAAAGCTTCCCATGGGAAAGCATTGGATTGACTGAGATTTTCAATTCTGATGATATCAGCTAATGTGGCCGGATCTGGGGCAGAGCCAGCACCAGCAGACTCATGTAGTTTTGTAATAAAGGTGATATGATCCTATTTAAGGGATGTAAGGGAGGGTCCAGTGGGCTACATAGTGATTTTTAACACTATAGGATCAGGAATGCACATTTGTATCCCTTACCCTATAGTGTTCCTTTTAAAAAAATGTTTGACTAAAGAAAAACCTGCAATGCCAATCTTCTAATCTTCAATCTTCTGGTTTGCATCTTTCTCAAAATTTAACAAATGTTCTCAGTGAGCTGTTCAGAGGTTTTGCTAGGATGTATTTAAACTTGGGGAGGACAAAAGAGTGAGAAAACATCAATCCAATTGCCCCCAAAATAAGGACAGAAGGTGCCCGTAGCAAGTGTGTTAAAAAATTATAAGCTTTGAGTCATGTCTACAAATGCTTGCAGTTTAGGGAATATGATCCATGAACTTATGGCAATAATGGCAACTGATAATGTAGATTTAGTCATTTTAAACTGAGACATGGTATAATGAGAAAAATGACTGGGACATTGCAATACCAGGGTACTCTTTATTGAGAAAAGACAGGGAAGGCAAGAAAGGGGGAGGGGTGGCCCTGTATGGGAAGGATAATATAAAATCTAGCCTAATAAAGGTTAGTGAGGCGAACATAAAGTCAGTTTGGGTTATGTTAGAATTTGATAAGACAGTAACTCGTGTAGGTGTCATTTATAGACGCCCAGGACAAATAGAAGAGTTAGATATACTACTAGTTGAGGAAACAGCTAAAATGACAATGAAGGAGGAAGTTATCATCATGGGTGACTTTAATCTTCCTGATGTGAACTGGAAAACCAAAATAGCTGCTTGTGCTAGGAGCTCACATATTCTAAACTCCTGTCAGGTTACCTTATGTATCAGTCAGGAAATACTTGAAAAGGAGAGAAATCTCAATGTATCTTTCCTGGTAAAATATTTTATAAATAAATAAATGTCACAGGCTGGCATCTCATTGCAGGGTACTGGGGACACTCCTACTAACTTTCAGCTTGTCCCTAGCGATTCTCACACCAGCCACAATAAACCTGCCTCCTTTTAAGATGCAGCTAATGAACTCTGACGTCATGATGCTGAGAATGCCATGGCCCACCAAGGTGTTCGAACAAAAACATTTTGGGGGTGTGGTTACCTACCTGAGTGAACACAGTATTTAAAGAGAAACAGGGATAGATTCATTGCCCTGTTGTGGTTCTTGTTTGACCCTTCCATATTGGTATCGTTGATCCTGATTTCTGATACTCCTGACCTCTGCTCACTATTTGACTATTCTTTGTGTGTGTAGTGTTAGTCCGGCTATCCTAAGGTCTGGTATACATTACTAGTATTTGCATTCTGTGTGTAGGATCCCTGAACGTTACTGACAACTCCCTACTGGGATTGTATCTAAAATGAGTCATTGAGGAGCCAACTCATAAAGAGGCTTACACTAGATTTAGTGTTAACAAATGGAGATTTGGTATCAGATATTACTGTAGGTGAAAGTTTAGGACCCAGTGATCATCAGTCAGTTTGGTTTAATATAAGAACAGTGACTGAGTCATACCACACAAAAACAAACGTTTTAGACTTTAGAAAAACAGACCTTTCTAAAATTAGAATATGTGTAAAAGAGTCACTATCAGACTGGAGCAGTTTAAATGGAGTCCAAGAGAAATGGGATTATTTAAAAATTGCACTGCTGAAGGCAACAGAAAATTGCATTAGGCTTGTCAGTAAAAGCAAAAAATTTAAAGGGACACTATAGTCACCAGAACAACTACAGCTTATTGGATTTGTTCTGGTGAGTAGAATCATTACCTTCAGGCTTTTTGCTATAAACACTGTCTTTTCAGAGAAAATGCAGTGTTTACATTATAGCCTAGTGATAACTTCACTGGCCACTTCTCAGATGGCTGCTAGAGATCCTTCCTGGGTCATGGCTGCCTAAAATGCATCCAAACATTCAGTATCTCCTCCCTCTGCATGCAGACACTGAACTTTCCTCATAGAGATTCATTGATTCAATTCATCTCTATGAGGAGATGCTGATTGGCCAGGGCTGTGTTTGAATCATGCTGGCTCTGCCCCTGATCTGCCTCTTGTCAGTCTCAGCCAATCCTAGAAGCACTGTGCACTGTGATTGAATCAAGCTACAACTTCTGATGATGTCAACAGACTGCTTGTTTGTTTTTTGGAGGCAAACAGCATGTAGAATTACAGCTTCAGGCTTGAATACAGTAAGATTTTGCTATATTTATGGAGGCATGAGGTGCCCTATGGGGCTACATGGTGGTTTTAACACTATAGGGTCAGGAATACCTGTTTGTATTCAGTTAATCTATTTGTATTAGAATAAATAAATAGTCAATCCTTTTAGTGATCCTTTAAGAAACCACTGTAGTACTCTGCAGATGTGGCCAAAATAGTAAAAAAAAATAAAAGTTAGCATTTAGTAATTATAAAAAACCCAGAGTGAGGAAAATAGACAGATCTATAAAATTAGGCAGAAAGAGACTAAGCAAGTTATAAGAGCTTCCAAATCACACACAGAAGAGAAAATAGCACAGTCGGTTAAAAAGGGGGACAAAACATTTTTTAGATACATAAATGAGAAAAGGAAAGTAAAACAAGGATTAGTTAGATTAAAAACAAAAGTATGAAGGTATGTACAAGAGGATTGCCTCAATTAATATTTTTGTTCAGTATTTACAGATGAAAACGAAGGGAAAAGGACAAATGAGTAATTTGTTACATGTATTCAAAAAGTGAATACAAATACAAAAAAAGAAGTCCTGCGCTCACTCCCAGTGGGCCTGGTGCTGACAATTATGATGGGCCTAATTACGGAATCTTATCCACCAAAAACACTAAAACAGTCATACCTCCCAAGCGTCATGTATCTGATGGAGATGGTGTTGGAGGCAAACTCAAAGGATGCAGCTAAAAAGAAAACACATACTCTATGCTAATCTCTTTCTCTAATTTATGCTTTCAACTTTCAAGTAAATCCATAACCCCTAACAGCAGTGTCCAGTGACGCAGGAAGTCAATGGGTGGGGTAAAAGGGTGGGCCACTGGCACGAATCACGTGACAAGACCTGCCAAAAGGGGTGAACATGCCCAAAAAGGGGGCATGTTTGTCCAAGGAATTGGAAGGACAACCTGGCATGAATGCATGTCAGGCTGCCTGCCAATCCTGCAGGCTGTCCAACTAAGGGCATACTATGCAGGCAGCACCTTGAGCTTGACATAAATGCGTCTAATAATGCGCTCACTCCATGCTTTCTAAGGACTTTCCCCTAGCACTCGCTGGTCCACTTGTCTCCTTACCTTCTTACTAGCAGGCAGAAGTTCCTGGTATATGGTCTGAGACAGAGAAAATGTGTATGTAGTGAGTGCAGTGTATGTAGTGAGTGTAGAAGAAAGGGGACATGCCACAGAGACCAACGTCTTCATTACCTAAACTAACTTTAATGTCAGCCAGTGCACACAAGTTTTGTTCCCATACATCCCTCTTAAGCTTCCAAACTTAAAGGGACACTATAGTCACCAGAACAACTACAGCTTATTGTATTTGTTCTGGTAAGTAGAATCATTCCATTCAGGATTTTTTGACGTAAACACTGTCTTTTGAGAGAAAATAACTCCACTGGATGCTCCTTAGATGGCTGCTAGAGGTGCTTCCTGGGGCAGTACTGCCTAGTGTGCAGCACTGCCATTCAGTGTCTCCACCCTCTGCATGCAGACACTGAACTTTCCTCATAGAGATGCATTGATTCAATTTATCTTTATGAGGAGATGCTGATTGGCCAGGGCTATGTTGGACTTGTGCTGGCTCTGCCCCTGATCTGCCTAGTTGACAGTCTCAGCCAATCCTATGGGTAAGTATTGTAATTTGCTCAGACCACCACTTCTGAGCCAGCAGCTGCAGAATTGAATACAAGTAATATTTTACTATATTTAGGGAGGCAAGAAGGGGCCAGGGTGGTGGTTTTAACATAATAGGGTCAGAAACACATGATTGTGTTCCTGACCCTATAGTGCTCCTTTAAGCAAGAGTATGTGAAGAGCAGTTAAGGTTGCCACCTTTCTTGGAAAAAAATACCAGCCTTAATCATTTGTATAATTAATTAGTTATGCGTGACATCACATGAAGTAAATCACAAGGAGTGATATCAGAGAAAATTCTGTAAAATCACCAACAAACTACTCACAGTTTGATTCTGCTGTATAGATGGATTGCTCCCAGTGTCTCCCTGTCTCCCAGTGTCTCAGTCTCCCAAGTCACCCAGTGTCTCAGTGTCCCTATGTATCACAGTGTCAGTGTCCCCATGTTGCCCAGTCCCCTAGTCTCCCAGTGTCTGTGTCCCCATTTCTCCCAGTGTCCCAATGTCTCAGTGTGTCCCCATGTCACTAGAATACTGGGGACACTGAGAGACATGGGGACACTGAGAGACCCGGAGACACAGAGACATGGGGACACTAGGAGACATGAGGACACTGAGACATTTAGGGAAACTGGGAGAAATGGGGACACTGAAACACTAGGGACACAGACACTGGGAGACATGGGGACACTTAAACATTTGGGGACACTAAGACACTAGGGACACAGACATGGGAACACAGACACTGGGAGACTAGGGGACACTGGGAGACTAGGGGACACTGCCTGGGAGACAGACACTTGGGGACACTGGGAGACATGGGTACAGTTGTGGACATAGACATGTGGACACTGGGACATATAGGGACACTGGGAGACATTGGGACACCAGGCACACTGAGACACTAGGAACACAGACACAGGGAGACATGGAGACACTGAAACATTTAGGGACACTAAGATACTAGGGACACAGACACTGGGAGACTAGGGGACACTGGGAGACTAAGGGATACTGGGAGACTAAGGGACACTGGCTGGGAGACAGTTGTGGACATAGACATAGGGACACTGGGACACATGGGGACACTAGGCACACTGAGAGACATGGGACACAGACACTGGGAGACTTGGGGACACTGAGACACTAGGGACACTGGCTGGGGGACATAGTGTCTCCGTGTCCCAATGTCTCAGTGTCTCCCAATGTCCCTATGTCTCACAGTGTCACCCCATGTGTCCCAGTGTCCCCTAGTGTCCCCAGGTCTCCCAGTGTCTGTGTCCCCATGTGTCCTAGTGTCTCAGTGTCCCCTAGTGTCCCCATGTGTCCCTGATGGTCTGTGTCCCCTAGTGTCTCAGTGTCCCCATATGTCCCCAAGTGTCTCAGTGTCCCCTAGTGTCTCAGTGTCCCCATGTTTTCCAGTGTCCCCAAGTGTCTGTTTTCCCAGGTCTTCCAGTGTCTGTGTCTCAGTGTCCCCTAGTGTATGTGTCATCATGTGTCCCATAGTGTCTGTGTCCCCTAGTGTCTCAGTGTCCCCATGTGTCCCTGCTGCCTTTCCCCCATCCCTCACTTACCTGAGCTGTAGGGCTGCTGTCTGGACTCTCTGTGCTGTGTAGCTGCTCCCCCACGGATCAGTGAGTAGCAGAGAGAGGCAGGAATATTCTGTAACTTCCTATACCTGCCTCTCTCCACACACAGTGACCCCAACTGGCTGGTGCTGGTATTGCAGAGTAATTTACATTTATTCTGAGAAAATTACCTGCATTTGTATTGCTGGTATTACTGCAATACCGGCATGGCCAGGCAGCATCAAATACCGTCTGTGCCATTAAAATACCAGTCAGGTGGCAAACCTAAGAGTAATGTGTAAAAAAAAAAAAAATAATAATAATAATTTTTTTTATTTTTTTTTTAAATGGGCCTATTCCATGGGCCTGGGCCTGGAGCTGCAGCTCCATCAGCCCCTATGTTAATCCGGCCCTGACTCCCATCACTACTGGGCGGCAGCAATGACCACAGTACACATCAGTACATCACAGTACACATCAGCCCCAATATATAGTAAAAACCAAAGGGAAAAAAAGTTACCTGCGGAATACGTCCAAATGGGACCTGATGGAATACATCCAAAGTTATTAAAAGAGCTTAGTGGTGTACTAGCAAAACCATTAACAGATTTATTTAACCAATCATTTTTAACAGGGGTAGTCCCAGAAGATTGGAAGTTAATGAATGTTGTACCCATTCACAAGAAAGGTCTTACTGATTTTTTTTGATTGGGTAACTGCAATAATAGATCAGGGTGGTGCAGTTGACATTACCTAGATTTCAGTAAGTCTTTTGACACTGTTGCACATAGAACAGTGATGGCGAACCTTTTTGAGCCCGAGTGCCCAAACCGCAATACATGCCAACATTTTTTCTCCTTAAAGTGCCAACACGGCAATTAAACCCAAATACTGAGGTTTAAGTTTAGAAAAAAACAACTCGTACTGTCCGAACTAATAACTTTTGTTTTAAAAGAACACAGAGAGTTCAATGATACAAATTTTAAATAATGATATAAATAGATAAAATTAAGCTTATATTTATTAGTATCTCCAACAAATGCAATACATACACAGACAGACTGTTGAATACATACACACAGTCTGCTGAATACACACACACAAGACTGCTGAATACAGAGACTGATGAATACACATACAGACAGACTGCTGAGTACACACACACACACAGACTGCTGAGTACACACACACACACACACACACACACACACAGACTGCTGAGTACACACACACAGATTGCTGAATACACACACACAGACTGCTGAATACACACACACACACTGCTGAATACACACACACAGACTGCTGAATACACACACACACAGACTGCTGAGTACACACACACACAGACCGCTGAATACACGCAAACACAGACAGACTGCTGAATACACGCAGACACACACAGACTGCTGAATACACACATACTGCATTGAGGTGGGGGGTGCGTGTGTGTGTGTGTGTGAGTGTTGTGTGTGTGGGTGGGGTGCTGGGGGGGTGCTGTGTGTGTGTGTGTGGGGGGTGCTGTGTGTGTGTGTGGGGGGGGTGCTGTGTGTGTGCTATATGTGTAAGGGTGCTGCAGAGGGTTAGGCTGTGTGAGGGGGGTAAGTACTGTGTAATGGGGGTAGGGGTACTGCTGGGAGGGTAGGAGAATGTGTGTGGGGGTAGGGGGGTGGGGGGGTAGGGTACTGTGTGTGGGGGGTAGAGGTACACTGTGTGTGGGGGTTGGGGTACTGTGTGGGGGGTGTAGGGGTACTGTGTGGGGGGTGGGGGTACTGTGTGGGGGTGGGGGGTACTGCTGGGGAGGGTTGGGGTGTTACTGTGTGGGGGGTAGGGGTACTGTGTGGGGTAGGGGTACTGTGTGGGGGGGTAGGGGTACTGCTGGGGGGTAGGGGGTACTGCTGGGGGTTAGGGGTACTGCTGGGGGGGTAGAGGTACTGTGTGGGGGTAGGGGTTACTGCTGGGGAGGGTAGGGGTTACTGCTGGGGAGGGTGAGGGTACTGCTGGGGGAGGGTAGGGTTACTGCTGGGGGAGGGGTGGGAGTTACTGCTGAGGGGTAGGGGGTTACTACCTGCTGGGAGGTGGGGAGGTACCTGCTGGGAGGAGTAGGGGTTACTGCTGGGGAGGGTAGGGGTACTGCTGGGGGAGGGTAGGGGTTACTGCTGGGGAGGGTAGGGGTTCTGCTGGGGGTTAGGGGTTCTGCTGGGGGTTAGGGGTTACTGCTGGGGAGGGTAGGGGTTTACTGCTGGGGAGGGTAGGGGTTACTGCTGGGGGTTAGGGGTTCTGCTGGGGAGGTAGAGAGGGAGGTTACTGCTGGGCAGGGGTAGGGGAGTTACTGCTGGGGAGGGGTAGGGGGGTTTACTGCTGGGGGTAGGGGTACTGTGTATGGGGGGGTAGGGGTACTGTTGGGGTTTAGGGGTACTGCTGGGGGAGGGTAGGGGTTCCCTGCTGGGGGTAGGGTTACTGTTGGGAGGAGGGGTTACTGCTGGGAGGGGTAGGGTACTGCTGGGGAGGGTAGGGGTTACTGCTGGGCAGGGGTGGGGACACTGGGGGTAGGGTTACTGCTGGGGAGGGTAGGGGTTACTGTAACTGGGAGTGGGGGGTTACTGCTGGGAGGTGAGGGGTACTGCTGGGGGAGGCTGAGGGGTTCTGCTGGGCAGGGGTAGGGGTTACTGCTGGGCAGGGTAGGGGGTTACTGCTGGGGGTAGGGGGTTCTGCTGGGGGTGGGGAGGTTACTGGGGTAGGGGGTTACTGCTGGGGGTAGGGGTTCATGCTGGGGTGGGGGTTACTGCTGGGGGTAGGGGTTAAATGCTGGGGGTAGGGGTTACTGCTGGGCAGGGTAGGGGTTACTGCTGGGGGTAGGGTTCACCACTGGGGCGGGGTAGGGGTTACTGCTGGGGTAGGGGGTAAATGCTGGGAGGTAGGGGTTACTGCTGGGGAGGGAGGGTAGGGGTACTGCTGGGAGGGGGGTAGGGGTTCTGCTGGGCAGGGTAGGGGGTTACGGCTGGAGCAGGGTGGGGTTACTGCTGGGGTAGGGGTTCTGCTGGGGGTAGAGAGGGGTTACTGCTACTTGGGGGTGGGGGTTCTGCTGGGGGTAGGGGTTTACTGCTGGGGTGGGGTTCTGCTGGGGGGTAGGGGTTACTGCTGGGCAGGTGGGGTTACTGCTGGGGGGTAGGGACTGCTGGGTGCCAGGGGGTGGGGTTACTGCTGGGGTGGGGTTACTACAGGCAGGGTAGGGGTTACTGCTGGGGGTAGGGGTTACTGCTGGGCAGGGTAGGGAGGTTACTGCTGGGGGTAGGGGTTACTGCTGGGGTGGTAGGGGTTCTGGGGTAGGGTTACTGCTGGGCAGGGGTGGGGGTTACTGCTGGGGGGTGGCGGTTCTGCTGGGGGTGGGGTTACTGCTGGGGTAGGGGTTCTGCTGGGGGTGGGGGTTACTGCTGGGGGGGTAGGGGGTTCTGCTGGGGGTAGGGGGTTACTGCTGGGGGTGGGGAGGTTCTGCTGGGGGTAGGGATTGCTGGGCAGGGTGAGGTTACTGCTGGGAGGGTAGGGGGTTCTGCTGGGGGTAGGGGTTACTGCTGGGCAGGGGTGGGGTTACTGGGGGGTAGGGTTCTGCTGGGCAGGGTAGGGGTTACGCTGGGCGGGGTAGGGGTTACTGCTGGGGGGTAGGGGGTTACTGCTGGGCAGGGTGAGGAGTTACTGCTGGGGGTAGGGGTTCTGCTGGGCAGGGTAGGGGTTACTGCTGGGGGGTAGGGGTTACTGCTGGGGAGGGTAGGGGTTCTGCTGGGGGGGGTAAGGGTGCTGTGTGTCAGTATAACCCACAGCCATCCCTGGTGGTCCGGTGGTGGTAAGCACTGCAGGGGGAGGGCTCTAGGAAGCAGCTCCCCTGTCCTCCCGCGCAATGCTATGTGGAGCGTTGCCATGGTAACGCGCGGCAACGCTCCACACAGCATCGTGCGGGAGGACAGGGGAGCTGCATCACAGAGCCCTCCCCCTGCCTCCCGACCCGGAAGCAGAGTAGGCGCCTGCCGTTTCGAGCAGGCAGGTGCCTACTTTGCAGTGATGGCAAACCTGTGGCCGCGTGCCCACAGAAAGGGCCCGGCGTGCCACCTGTGGCACGCGTGCCATAGGTTCGCCATCACTGACATAGAAGGTTTATCAATAAACTGCAATCTTTAAGTTTGGATTCCAATGTTTTTGAATGGAAAAGACAGTGGCTGAGTGACAGGGTACCTCAGGGATCTCCGTACTTGGACCCATTCTCTTGAATATTTTTATTAGTGATATTGCAGAAGGTCTTGATGGTAAGGTATGTCTTTTTGCTGATGATGCTAAGATATGTAACAGAGTTGATGTTCCAGGAGGGATAAGCCAAATGGCAAATGATTTAGATACACTAGAAAAAATGGTCAGAGTTGTGGCAGCTGACATTTAATGTGGATAAGTGCAAGATAATGCATCTTGGACATAAAAACCCAAGGGCAGAGTACAGAATATTTGATAGAGTCCTAACCTCAACATATGAGGAAAGGGATTTAGGGGTGATTATTTCTGATGACTTAAAGGTAGGCAGACAATGTAATAGAGCAGCAGGAAATGCTAGCAGAATGCTTGGTTGTATAGGGAGAGGTATTAGCAGTAGAAAGAGGAAAGTGCTCATGTCATTGTACAGAACACTAGTGAGACCTCACTTGGAGTATTGTACGCAGTACTGGAGACCGTATCTCCAGAAGGATATTGATACTTTAGAGAGAGTTCAGAGAAGGGCTACTAAACTGGTTCATGGATTGCAGGATAAAAATTACAAGGAAAGGTTAAAGGATCTTAACATGTATAGCTTGGAGGAAAAACTAAACTGGGTAATATGATAGAAACATTTAAATACATAAAAGGAATCAACTATATATAAAAGAAGAAAAACTACCACAACAAGGGGACATAGTCTTAAATTAGAGGGGCAAAGGTTTAAAAATAATATCAGAAAGTATTACTTTATTGAGAGGGTAGTGGATGCATGGAATAGCCTTCCAGCTGAAGTAGTAGAGGTTAACACTGTGATGGAGTTTAAGCATGCGTTGGATAGGCATAAGGCTATCATAGATATAAGATAAGGCCAGGGACAAATGAAAGTATTTAGAAAATTGAGCAGACTAGATTGGCCGAATGGTTCTTATCTGCTGTCACATTCTATGTTTCTATGTTATCAAGACATGAAGTCAAAATGTTGCATATGATTTTGTTCTTCTGATCCTAATAAACCATAACTTTTTTGACCACACTGTGATGCCTTTGGATTAAGTGATTTTTTAAGAGCTTTTGCTTTGAAAGAAACAGTTGCATCACTCTGCTCCAATGTTTCTCTCTCTTGTCCTGTATCTGTCATTAGTGGACTGTTCTGAAACTGAGAAGGATAGGGTAGAAGGAGGGGAGGGTGAAGAAACACCTCTTACTGAGAGGTGTACCCAACAATGCCATCTGACCAAGTTTATAGTAAGTTTATAAATGTTTATTACATACTTTTCAAAGATTTTCTTACTTTATTTCGGTTTGTATATTTCTCTAAAAGTTTTTGCTTGCTTGTTTAAAAAAATGTACCGGTAATTTTATTCTATATTTTGTATATATGCTGGTCTTTACAGCAGAACCACTGTTGCTATCCTAGGCTTGCTCCCCAATTCCCTTTTTTAAAATGAATTTTTATTCCCTGACACCACAGTCCCCAAAGGAAAAAAATTTTCCTTACTCCAAACAGTAAATAAAACTGTATATAGATAAAACAGTCTCACATGATGAATGATAACATGCCTGACAAATGACAATCTCTAGTGCTCTCTAATAGTTTATTAGTGCTCCTGGTAGTACTGCCTGCTAGATGCAGCATAAAGCTAAACCTCGTCTCACACTAGAATCAATGCCCCTCTCCCACTCTCACACAGACACAGCAAGGGTAAACACACTGTATTACTGCTGGTCTGTCTCCGTCAGTAGCTAAAGACAGAGGAATCCTGCTTGGCAGCATTGTTGTTTTATAGCTATTACATTTTTCACCCTCTTTTGGTCACTTCACCTGATCTGTAAATAAATTACAAAAATTTTGGCTATCCCATAACCATCAATGATTCAATGATCTTTCTTTGCCACCCAGTGATCGAACAGAAGCTCCAGCCCACATCACTGGGCTGTCCTTTTGTCCATCATGGGAAACTATTCTTCTTATTTGCCGCCACCAACAAACAGCCCTTTTCTCTATTCCATCCCCTCTTTTTTGTTGTTGCCAGGAGCAACACAATGAGTAATGATTGAAAACAATCATTTTCGGGGGAGCACAAATCGATTCAACTGAGATTCTGTCTTATGGTTGTTCGGAAATTAGAAATTCTTCTGATCACCGGATTGGCTTCTTTTTGGCCAAGTTGCAGTTTGTTTCAAAATGAATCTCCAAGTCTAGAGTGAACTAAAAACTGTCCATGTTGTTAGACAATTTCAATAAATGACATTCCAAATAACTTCCATTAGTGTCCCTTAGGTGTCTTTTTCATAAGAGAATACCAAGAAAGAAGAATAAATAAAATGTCATCAATTAACTTGCTCTTCAGTTAGTTCCCACTCAGATCTCAATCAAATTTCAGCTTACTTGTGCTATTCTAGAGAGTTTAAAGCCTTATCAGACAAATACAGTCTACAACTAAAATACCAAGCTGACTCCCTCTGCAGTATATAAAACTATTATATATATTACTTGTACATATATAAGTACTCTTTCTATATTGTCAAGGATCTTGTTATATAATCTATAATCTCTGAGTCAAGGAGAGAACACTTATTTAAAGTCACCATCTAATATGTCAGCAATTGCTGTGGAAATTGACAGTGATCTAACTAATCATAGTATCAGTGGTGCTGGTGGGTCAAAGAGCAAATAAAATCAAATATAAGAGATAGGATAAAATAATAATGTATGCTTCTTGAGTCTTGAAATGTCAAGATGATGACTTTGTAAGCAGTAGGAGCACGAATAGGCAAGTGACCGTTCTTTCAGTTATGACTTTGTTGTCTTGTAACATTGGCAAATAGCCCACACTGGCAATAAGCCAAATTTACATGAATGCAGCATGCTGACTCAGCGTAAGCTAATAAAATTCAGTTAATCTATTTGTATTAGAATAAAGAAATAGTCAATCTACTGAAAGACAAATGTAAAGCTACAAGCCACACATATTGTTATCTCATTTTAATTTTACTAGTAAACAACTGTTAATGTTAATCTAAATATTTTCTTCTAATTACACTATTAAGTCATCCCTGCCCTGTCTAAGGACATAGTTTAATCTTCAGTAGGGATGTGCATGATCAAAAAAATTCAGTTTGGTTCGGAAATTCGGGTAAAAACAATTCGTCACTTTTGGTATTTGGCAATTTGGCACTTCGGTTCAGCACTTCCAAAATTCAGGACTTTGGCATTTTGGGACTTCAGCAATTCAGTACTTCAGCAATTCGGAAATTCGGAATTTGGAACATCTGTACCCCTAACCCTACCCCTAATCCTACCTCTAATCCTAATCCTACCCCTAACTTACCTCTTCCCCTTTCCCTGCCCCAAACCCTTCCCCTAACCCTACCCTAGCCCTAACCCTACCCCTAACCGTGCCCCTAACCCTGTCATCATTCACATAATTTTCCCTCCCTCTCTTGTTTTCCCACTTTTCAGAAATCCGAAGCACTTCAGCACTTCCGAAATTTAGTACCTCGGCAATTCGATTCGGTTCAGCACTTCGGAAATTCGGCACTTCAGCAATTCAGTTCGGTTCAGCACTTCCGAAATGTGGCAATTCGGCACTTCGGCAATTCGGACATTCAGAAGCATCCAGATGTCCGAATATCCCGAAATTCATCCGAATTCACATTCGGACCGAAACAAATTGCACATGTCTAGTCTTCAGTTTTAACCCCAAAACTTGTGTACAAGTCATAACTTTGAAAATCATTTCCCCATGATCCTAATATTTATTTGAATTTTGTGCATGTTGCCCCCTGTGTTTAGAAGAGAATTTTATGAATTATGTGCTCAGAGTTTGATGTTTGATTTTTATGTTAGGTATATCTATATTTTATATTCCTGTTCTCCAGTTAAATTTTAATTCCCCAAAAAGGTAATGACAGATGTTCACACTTTAGGTTTAGTCCACATTTTTATTAGTCCACAGATGCTACTTGTAAAATATAGGCTATTTGGTGTACCCTTCTCAATTTGCTTTTATTTATAATTAGTTAATTGGAATGTTTTTCATTTTACACTTTTTTTGCTAGTTCCTCATTTAGAGAAAAAGAAAATGAAAAAGGATAACTTACTCTGATTGGCTAGACGCATGAGCCAATCAGGATATAATGTTTTAAAATACTGACTCTCCTCTATAGCATCAACATCAGTGCAGTCTTATTGTACACAATTATAGTAATTTGCTGCGCTTGACAAACATGAAATAAATAGTTGTGACCTCTGAACCTTTGCATTAATTCTGTTCACTTTATTATGTGTGTTTTCGTATTGTTTACTATAGTAATTACTTGTTTCCTTATCCATTAGTTCTGTATAGTAATTGGGTTGTTGACTTACATCTGCTCCTGACACATAAATTAAACATGTTACGCCTAAGAAATGAATTTGTTAGATTTACTTTTGTGTCTTCTTGTCAACCATAAATGAATTCTCTCACTATTTCAAAAAAGTATTTTAAATCATGTGCAATTGTCCCCTGACGGCTCCTATTTAAAATTATTTGATTATATCAGCCATTGGAGTTATACTGTCATAGATTAGGACAGTCATATCATCCTGCGGGGTCTGTGGAAGGAGATTAGCTATCAGAACCTATAGGACAAAATTCAGACAATCACCATCTTTCTCTTTTTCCATAATTTATAGTTTTGATGCCCGAGAGTTCAAAATGTGAGACTCCACTTTTGTCAGAACGAAGAAGTTATGGTACATGTTGATTCCTAAGTACAAAAAGGTCAGAATATAACTAATTTGTTTGAAATGAAAAAAGGAGGCTGAAACAAGAGTTTTAATAAGAGAATTGACACCAGAGCAGCATATTACAAGCATGAATTACACTTCTATCCAGACCTCTATTGAAATTCTTAGATTACTTTGTCCCTGTCTGTAACATAATAATCAAAGCTAGGTTTATTTTTGCAGAGGATATGGGTACTCTGCACAGTCCATGCAAATCAGGTACTTGATTTATGCAGAGCCGGGCTAGTGGGTGTATCACCAAATTTAATTTTGTGTGAAAAGCTGTAGGTTCTTCTATGCACTAGGTTGACATTGTGAACTATGCACAAGGCGCATACAAATTCATTACTCTTTCCAATATAAGAAATGCTGCATTTGAATGAAACATTTGTCTTTTGTCAAAACTTGTCTGAGCAAAAAAATATTTTTGTTGCAAATCCCAAAACCGCTCAGTCATCCTGTTTCTGACCCCACAACTTTAATATAATAGGGGATTGGATAGATATAAATGTTCCTTTTCTGAGCAGGAAATGATCTGGAAAAAGCAATATAACACTTATCATTCAAAGCTCTCCCTTACTAATTATTTTTGTTTTTCTCAGAAAAGGTATTTTTAGCTAGCTTGAATGTAAGAAGTTATATAAAAAAAATAGTTAACCAAAAGGGCTAGTTTATGAGTTCTGAATTCCAAGATAAATATTAAATTAATGAATAGCATATTATGGCAGATCCAAACATGTCGACACATAAAATGGTTTGCATGCAACCCTGTGTTTAGCATGGCAATAAGAAGCCAACCAACAAGTACTTCCTACATTTTAAAGTGGCTCTGTCAGCTTCTGGGGTCTTTACATATTTTGCCACTTGGAGAGCGGTGGCTAAGGGGTGCAGCAGAAGTGAGTTATCATGCCAATGGGATACCACTGGTTGGATTGACTATCCTGTATCTTTCCACCTAAGGACAACATGACAGTTTAGTGCAAGGCTTTAATGCCCCTTAATGGCATAGACCAGTCATGTCCAAAGTCTGCGGGCCAACTGCAGCCCACATTCCAGTTTAATACGGCCCCACAGGTAATTTGGCTAATCTATCTGTTGTGGTCCCCAGTAAATCCCTGGGCGCTGCTCAGGTTTCCTGGATCTTTGAACGCCGTGGTCCTGGGTCACTGACCATCCTCAGTCTGTGTTCTCGCAATCTCTTGGATGTTGCTGGATCTCTTGGATGTCAATGTTGCGGTATTTGGTGCTTTCTCCCTGGAGGCACAGAATAAATAGACAGAGAATAAAGAGACAGAATGAAGGGACAGAATGAAGGTACAGAATAAAGAGAGACAGGGTTAAGGGACATAATTTAGAGAGACAGAATTAAATAGAGACAGAATTAAATAGAGACAGAATAAAGAGAGACAGAATAAAGAGACAGAATTAAAGAGAGACAGAATTAAAGAGATGAGAGACAGAATAAAGAGAGAAGGGACAGAATAAAGAGAGACAGAATTAAAGAGAGAAGAGACAGAATAAAGAGAGAAGGGATAGAATAAAAAGAGACAGAATTAAAGAGATGAGAGACAAAATAAAGAGAGAAGGGACAGAATAAAGAAAGACAGAATTAAAGAGAGACAGAATAAAGAGAGAAGGGACAGAATAAAGAGAGACAGAATAAAGAGAGACAGAATTAAAGAGAGAAGAGACAGAATAAAGAGAGAAGGGACAGAATAAAAAGAGACAGAATAAAGAGATGAAATGAAGAATATGCCGTTTGCAATAAACCTTGCATAAAATAGTTAATTTGCATTTAATTTTAATGGTTCAAAGAATGTCAGGAAAAATGGTCGGCCCTCACTATTGTTCACTTCATCAAATCTGGCCCTCTTTGAAAAAAGTTTGGACACTAGACATGTGCAATTCGTTTCGTTCCAAATGGCAATTAAGACGAATTTCAGACAATTTGGACATTCAGGTACATCCGAATGTCCGAAAAGCTGAATTGCCGAAGTGCCGAATAGCCGAAGTCCCGAAGTTCCGACATTTCCAAAGTGCCGAAGTTCCGAAGTGCCGAAGTTCCGAAGTTACTGAGCGGTGGGTGGGGGCCCTAAATACCAATAAGGGGGGACCTATTGTCCTCCCCCCCGGCTCCCACCCCTGGGCGGCGGATGGGGTCCTAAAGTAAAATAGGGGGGGGACCTATTGTCCTCTCCCCCGGCCTCCACCCCCTATCTCCCCTCCTCACCCTAAGGAGGGGGGACCTTTAACTAGATACCTGTAAAAAAAAAATGAAAATAAAACTTACCATTTGATGTCTTCTTTCTTCTAAAATCTTCTTTTTTCAGCCCATAAAAAGGCCAAATAAAAATCCATAATAACCAACGCACTTTGAAAAAAACAAAACAAAAACCAGAGTGCAAAAAAAAAAAATCCATCTTCACCCATGGAGGGCTCCGCACAGACTGAGCTCTGCAGGGCGGGGGAAGGCTTATAAAGCCTTCCCCCGCCCTGCAATTAGGCTCAGAGCACTCTGGTTGGTTGGTTTAAGCCATCCAATCAGAGTGCTCTGACAGGTAAATAAAGAGACTGACATATAAGGTAAGAAGGGAGGGGGGTTATAAAGAATATATAATAATGTATTTTTAATTAAAAAAAATAGTTTTGCTCTGCCCCCTCCAACTATACACACTTCCCCCACAACCCCCCACACACAGACTTATCCTCCACACACACACTGCACCCCACACACACTGCACCCCCCCACACACACACTGCACCCCCACACACACTGCACCCCCACACACACAGTGCTCCCCATACAAACACTGCACACTGCACCCCCCCACACACAGTGCTCCCCATACAAACACTACACCCCCAACACATACACTGCACCCCCACACACACACCCCCCACACACACACTGCTCCCCCACGCACACACTTCCCCCCATACACACAGTGCACCCCATACAAACACTGCACCCCCACACACACTGCACCCCACACACACTTCTCCCCCATACACACAGTGCACCCCATACAAACACTCACCCCCACACATACACACAGTGCTCCCCATACAAACACTGCACCCCCACACACATTTCCCCCCCACACAAACGCTGCACCCCACACACATCTCCCACACACACACACTACACACCCATACACACAGTGCTCCCCCAGACAAACACTGCACCCCCATACACACACTTTCCCAACTGCACTCCCATACACACACACACAGCCCCCACTACACCCTCACACACACACTGGGCCCATACACACACAGTGCACCCACAGCACCCCACATATACACACTGCACTCCCATGCACACCCTACACCCCTCACATAAACACACACTGCCTCCTACACACAGTGCTTCCACTGCACCCCCATACACACACTGTCCCACATGCACTGCCTCCCATGCACACACACCCTGCATCCCTCACACACTCAGTGCCTCCCATACACACACACACACACTACTAGAGCCCCTAACCCCTACTACAGCCCCTATCCTGGCAGACCCCAGGTAAATTGTCAAACTGTTCTTAAACAGTTTGACTATTTACTCTGGGAGGGCGCCATGGCACTCCTAGCACCAAAACCTCTACAGAGAGCTGTAGTGGTTATTGTGCCTGGATTGTTTCTTTAAATATTCTATGAGTGCCCCTCCCGAGATAAGACTCTGGATCCGCCAGTGCCCAGTCTGCAGATTTTACAAAAACGGGACACCCAGGTATCAAAAGATAATTGGAGGGGGGGCGGATCCGGCAACATCGGAGGCATCCCGCACAAATCCCGTCCACACATCCAGCAGGGAACCCCACTGTGACCGCCGATGCCTTTTTTCCTGACGCCCGGCTCGAACAATAGATGCCGAGGCGGCAAGGCCTACCGGGCGGGAGGCAGCCTCAGTCCATCATGGGAGAACACTGGCCCTGGAATAACCCAGACTTTGAGGACTGGTACCCTAACACATATAGCTCAGGTGAGATGGGGCGCAGAATGCAAAAACTGCCCCAAAACACCCCGAAACCGCAGCGCAACATAGGCCAAATGCTACAGGCCCCAAGCGCAGTGAAGGCACAGACCCCCCGCAAAACATCCCCAGTCCCATCAGAGGGGGGAGAACCGCTAGAAAGCCCACACCCTAGTCCCCAACACCCCCCCTCACACATGGACACCAGAAGCCAACGCACCGGCCTCAAAACAAGTTACCCTTCTAGATGACAGAGGGCGCGCCGCATAAACATCAAAATTCGAGGGGTACCTGAGTCAATACCGCTGGAAGAATTGCCACACTTCACCAGACGCCTTGTGGCCACACTCCTACCGACAAGACAAACCAAAACATTCCAGTTCAATGGGGTTTACAGGATAGCCAAATCCCCACAAGCACCCACCTCAGCCCCACGGGACATAATATTGAGATGACAATCAATGTCGGACAAACTGGGGCTAATGGCAGCTATACAAGAAAAGACCCCTCTTGGCTTTGAAGAAAGCAATCTCTCTTTCTTTCAGGACTTGAGCAGGGCGACACTATTATGCCGCAAAAGTATGCACCCAATCACCAAAAAACTCCAAGCCGCAGGAGTTGCCTGTAACGGACCATTTTGCACACAAGGGGTAAAAACCGTTTAGGCGATCGGCCCCCTTTCCAGAGATCCAGGCACAGCTACTGCAGAACACCAAAACTCACGAACTGGATACAAAATAGCACTCCAACTCCCGAACTGGAACCTCCCAAATAGCTGCTAGCAGACGAACAGGAAAAGCAGACGAACAGCTTACACTCCTGGCAATCAGTCCTTAACAGCATACAGTGAATCCCCCCAAGAACGAGACAAGGCTCTGTGTTGAGGGTCAAGCAGTGGTCTGTTTAATGAGGGCTACCTGCCCAGCTTTTATGCAGGTCTCCCACCTGGTGGACACTCCCCTAGGGGACCAAATGGGAGACTGTGACGAGGGACAGACAAGTATACAAAAAGGACACACAGTCACAGTATATTCCCACAATGCATCCTGGCTTCCTCCCCTCTGCCCTGGGAGATAATTGGGAAGTAACCCAATTATCTCCCAAGACAAAGGCAAAACTCCATTACACACGTGGGAACACAAAACCAGCATAACACTTTAAAATGCACAAAGTAACATTTACTACATAAACCACAGACATGTAACATATCCCCCGATAGCTCAGGTCTGAGTGCACATTATTAGGTGAATGG
>OW240917.1:186777800-186860147 GCA_933207985.1 Pelobates cultripes | reverse complement strand
CCCCCCGGGGTTAAAGGGAACTGACATCAAGGGCGACATAGTAACACTGACTGGTATCAAGCTCACCGCAATGTCTAATATCCCTAGCCTAAAGCCACAAGGGCACAACTTGATCCACACTACAATGACTTCTATATACCTAGACACAAAATCCATAGTTGCTTCACTGACCAGGAACCACCTGCAACTACCACTAGGACAAAAAAGACACATTTTGATGCCTGGAGCATTACACACATGGGTGCACACCAATAGCTACAATCAGGGACAAAAAAGAGAGCGGACCTAGTCCTAGAAGGGGTACCCACAGAGGGACCTCGCAATCACCGCAACCCTCTCCCTGTCCACATGCAGAAGGGCCAAGAGACACACCAAACACCCATAACTTAAAGACACATGACCTGGAATTAGGAACAGCCATTGGCCTTAGCTGGAACTGCCCTCCTCCTTCCACCCACGACTTCACGGAACAAAGGGTGTCTTAGGCAGACAGAAGTCTTCCAACCCCACAGTTATTAGATTTCAAAACCTCACTATAACAATGTGACCTATTGTAAATACAAAATGTGTGTGAATAGCACACAGCAATGCCTTGTACTTAATATGCACGGATTCTGATAGTTGTGTAGAGGCTGTTGTGGCCAAATACATGTGTCTGTTATCTTTCCACACGAAAAATAAAGAATAAAAAAAAAAAAGATAATTGGAGCTCCCCTCTGTCAGCTGGGGCCCCAGTTAGTGGAATGAGATTAAAACTTGGATTAGGAGTTGAATTAGGGACAAGATTAGGTGTAGGATTAGGGGCAGTATTAGAAAAGGTTTACATGTGGGTATCATTTTGTTCGAGAACAGTAGCTGAATACAACTATTGGCTGATTGCAATAAAGGAATGGTCTGCATATTTCCCCAAAATAAAACACAAACACAAAAACTAACTAATTTGACATAGTTTTGTGATAATATGGTAAAATTTGAAGTGGCAATATGCTCTTAGTTACATAGCCTGGGGTATGTACTTTTTCCAAATATACTTTTGTGTAGCGGTTTTGGATTCTGGTAGAGACATTTGTGCCTGTTAATCATACCTGGAGTATAAAATCAAAGGAAAATTTAACAGGTTTGCAGAGATGAGTAAAGCATCTGCTTGTTTAAATACTCACTTTATTAGTAGATCATATTAAAACATAGAAATAGGAATTATTATTATTATTATTATGATATTTATAGAGCGCCGTCAAATTCTGCAGCGCTTTACAATGGGTGGACGAACAGACATGTAGTTGTAACCAGACAAGTTGGACACACAGGAACAGAGGGGTTGAGGGCCCTGCTCAATGAGCTTACATTCTAGAGGGAGTGGGGTAAAATGACACAAAAAGGTAAGGATAGTATTAGACTAGTGAGAGTTGCAGAAGAGGAATCAGTCAGGAGCTATTAATAGTTTAATTGATACGCTTTTATGAAGAAGTGGGTTTTTAAAGATTTTTTTGAAGGAGTGGAGACTGGGTGAGCATCTAACGGAGGAAGGAAGCGAGTTCCACAGGAACGGTGCAGCCCTGGAAAAGTCTTGAAGGCGAGCATCAGAGGTGGGAGTACGGACAGAAGATAGACGTGAGTCTTCAGCAGATCGTAAGGGCCTAGACGGGACATACTTGTGTATAAGGGAGGATAGATAGGTGGGAGCAGCATTATGTAGAGATTTGAAAGCAAGAACCAGAATTTTAAATTGAGCTCTATATTTTATAGGAAACCAATGTAGGGACTGACAGAAGGGTGAGGCATGGGAGGTGCGGGCGGACAGGAAGATGAGCCTCGCCGCCGCATTCATTATGGACTGTAACGGCGCAAGTTGGGAGCATGTAAGACCACTGAGAAGCGGATTACAGTAGTCAAGGCGAGAGAGGACAGTGGAATGGACCAACACCTTAGTCGCATCTGGCGTTAAGTAGGGGAGGATGCGCGCAATGTTTTTGAGATGGAAATGACAGGATTTGGCGATAGATTGAACATGAGGCTTGAAGGAAAGGTCGGAGTCAAAGAGAACAACTAGTCAGCGAGCCTGCGTAGTGAAGCTGATGGTAGCACCGTGGACTTGGAGGGAGACAGACACAGGAGTAACAACACTTGAGGGAGGAAAATCCCAATATCCCATATAACATAGACTTAAAGTCTCTAAGGATCTGTACTCTCACTGAAGATAAGGATCTGATACACACACAAATATATATATATATATATATATATATATATATATATATATTTAAAAACCAGATAAAATTTGTATCAAATTAGCATTATTAGCAAGCGCTGGACCTTTTAAACAAATTTAGGGAAAAGCAATACCCTGAAGATATTTTAGAGAAAGCCCTTGAAGAGGTAAAAGATGTGACATATTTATAATATTAAAAGAGGTGTGGAGTGTCACAGTGTCTCTGAACATTTTAAAAAGGTACATGTGTAGGACCCAAGTGGCCTGGGATTTTCTGGGATTAAACAGGTATCTAAAGATTGGAGAGGAGGTGGTTTTATGCAGAAGATCGGACAGGAGGAGATGCGATGGATTTTCCAACTAGAGACTTTAGCCCCGTCCGGTCTTAACAAAGATTTTGAACTGTGTAATTTTTTATAATATATAGATTTTTTCAGCAATTGTTTTCTATATTTGAGATATTCTTTTAACTTTTATAGTGTTTTTTGTATTTAGACACCTTATCCATCTACATACATCGCTGTTTAGTCCTGTTTATTTTGCATGGTTTAATGATTTATTGCATATTTTTTATTGCATGATTTTGCCGATTTTTACTACCATTTTTCATAGTTAATTTTAAATTTTTATTTTTATTCATATTGATATTTATATACATTTTTTTAATTTTTTTCTGTTTTCTCACACACCTTTATTTTAACATACAGGAGAAGGTCATATTTGTATTTTGATAAGTTTTGAGTCAGACAATCTTGCTCTTTTTTAAAGTATGGTATAGTAATGGGGAAATGAACATAGGTTCCTTGGTTAACATGCAGACATTAAGTATATCTTGGATATGTGATTTCCTATATAAATATTTTGGTATTCTAGAGACTCCCATGGTGCGAGGTGAAGATTGCTATATGCTGATTGGATCAAGGCAAAGAGCCCTGCAAATAAAAGACAAACAATGGTGGGAGGAGATACTGCTCGTTTGAGACAGCTTCAGGAGGAGCGGTGAAACGCGTCACGGGACCACGAGCATGGAAGTGTTTGAAGCTTGCACACAGGTGAGACCAGCCACGATCGGAAGGAGAAGGAAGGCGACTACATCCTAATTGTCCTTCACTACGAGAGGGCTGGTGAGCAGACGGTGGACTTATTTTGCTGCTATATGTGTTTTGAAATAAACAAGTTTTTTTTTTACCTGTAACCCGGGTCACAAGAGCATCTGTTGGATCCCACGTACTCTAGGGACTGATCCTCCCTGGGCATTAAAGCTTTGAGTGGGGCTATTACCACTCTCATCTTGTGAGTTCAATACCTACAGAGGTTTTATACACATTTGTTTTATTTTGTAACTTTATTGCACTGGGAGTGCTTTCTGTGTTTCTTTTTGTCTCCGATTTGAAAATACTACCAGTGTATACTTACGGAATAGCAAGTATATACACGTGTTATATTGTGGGTTAATATTATTTCACTATTTTGCATATAAACCCCCAGAGAACACTTTTGCTAGTTAGTATCACTAAGGGTGTTCTTTTAAATCTTGCGCACCAGCACTTTAGTTGTTTCACTGTTTGAATATTATTACCAAGATCTGAAGCGGGATGCGGCAAACAATATCAACTTTTATTTAATGTAGTTTTTGCGCCATCTTATTCATAAATAGACGTGTATAATTTGTATCTTGTAATACCTTTTTTTATTGGAATAACAGAATTTTTTAAAGACAAGCTTTCAGGAGAACCTCCCTTTTTCAAGTCTAAAGCATTTCTGAGCAAGACGACAGATAGAATTCAAAGTTTAGTTGTGATACAGGGGTTAAAGAGACAGGTTTAATTGAAAATAGACACCATTCTCACAGAGGGTTGTAAATATTTTTTGTGAAGATCACAGAGTGAGGGAGGAGAGAGAGAAAAAAAAGCAAACAGCGCAGAAGATGCTACAAGGGGAGAGTAAAAACAAAATAATTACTTAAATTTAGAATGCATGCATTCTCATTCAAGAGTTACAGGATATGCATGAATGCCTATATCCAGCATAGAAAAATACACAATAAAGGGAGATCCAGACTTTTAGGATCCCAAGATTAAAAGCTTCCACTCAATAGGCACACTCCAGAGAAGCCTATGTATATCAAATAAAAACAAAAGGTGAAGGTTTGGAATAACCCAAACCAACAAGTGAGGGCGCTAAAAACCTAGGCAAAAAGCGAGGTTTAACAACTCAAAGGATCAGATCAAAAGTAAAAGTAACAAGATTTATTGTAAAAACATATATAAAGTAGAATAAAAATAAACAGTACTATTTCAAGACCAGGATATAAAATACCACACCAACCACTGGGGGATGTTGCTTGGGTACACTCAAAGCCCTGTTGGTCGCGATACCTTTTGAAGTAAATACAGTGGTTGTAGTCAGGTCTCTGTACTGTAGTCTGGCTTGACGCATTTCGTCCCACAGTATTCGGGACTTCCTCAGGAGCTGGGGATGATCTCCGGCGTCTCTTCTTAAATATGAAAGTCTTTGCACCCAATCTGGTATTCTCGCATGCGCGCCAAGGCATAATATTCCGTCTCGTCACATGTAGGATTGGTGCAGTGGGATTCATCTTTGTGGTGTTTAATGGAGTTGTAGCGGAGAGGTAGTATAATCCACAGTATCTCCACTGGTAGACAGGAACAGCATGTAATAATCCAGGTAGCCAGGTACAGTATACAATAATCCTGGTAGCGTTATAAAAATCATTCCTTCCCAAGAACTAGACGACACAAAGGCTGGGAGACAACTGAGGTTTTATTCACAGGTCACAATAATGATGTGGTTCCCCATGCAAATAGTTTTCTGAATGACTTTACAGGGGTTGTACAGTAGGGGACTACATGGGGAACTGAACATACAGGACAATTTTCCCACCATGCACTGCTGTACGAGAGGGATACTTCCATAAGAATATCCTGTTAAGTGGATTATCCCTCTGTACAGCAGAACCGGTCTTTTTACTAAAAAATGCATAACTTGCAGGTTATTCGTGCTATTTAACTGAATGACATCTGTATAGATAGCTGGGATCTGAGCGCATACTTCGGGAAACTACCGCTCAGATCCCAGCACAATAAGCCGAATGCCACACGAAACATAGTTTAATAGGAACTCATAAGAAAACACACAAATGAACAGTTTGAATGAAAGTACCGAAAGACCAGTGGTCGCGAATGGTCTGGAAGTCCAGCGGTGTTCGTGCCGTCGAGTTGACGATTTTAGTTCCAGGCACACAACAACCAAACACCGCGGGGCTAAAAGAGGATCCAAGATGGCCGCCGCCATGTGGTCGGTATCCGAACGGCGGCCACCCTGTGAATCAATTAACCGAGGATAGATACACTGTTGCAATCTGTTAATGGGAGCCACTCGACCTCCTGTGTGTGGTATTCCATTCGGTACTTTGTTTGTTTCACAGATCTAGTGGAATAATCCATTTTTAGTTTGATATGTGTTAAAAGAGTCATGGACCTGTATCACTTTTTCTTCACTTTCAGTCCAAATTATGAAGATATCATCAATATAGCGATAATATTTCTATGGTTTGGTGTGCTGTATTTCTAGGATTCTCTGTTCAAGATCTGCCATAAACAGATTCGCATAGAGGGGTGCCATCTTAGTGCCCATAGCACTGCCCATGATTTGTAGGTAAACCTCATTGTTAAAACTGAAATAATTATGTGTGGTGATGATGAATAGTGCCAGTTCTGTGATAATTTTGGGCTGTATTTTTGGTTGTCGGCATAAGAGAGTTATGTTAGTCAAATAAAAAAGATATTACAAGATAAAAATTGTCGTGGATCAAATCAACTGTTTGATAACCTTTGTGTATCTGCCTCTGTCCAAATTAAAGTATGCGTGCACGCTCCCAAAGTAATTCACACCGGACACAAGGTTCATGGTTAATGAAAACTTGAGGAATGTTTATTCCGAGTGGCCGGCATGCCCCTTAATGAATTAGACACAGCATACACAGTTCCAAAAGGAACTAACATACAATTCTTTATTTGCACATATACACATAGAATATTATGGCAGATCAGAACCGTTCAGCACATCTATTGTTCCCAATTTTCTAAATACTTTCATTAGTCCCTGGCCTTATCTTATATTTTGAATAGCCTTACGCCTATCCCACGCATGCTTTTACACCTAAGATGCATTATCTTGAACTTATCCACATTAGATGTCAGTTGCCACAGTTCTGGCCATTTGTCTAGTTTACCTAAATAATTTGCCATTCGGCTTATCCCTCCTGGAACATTAACCCTGCTGCAAACCTTTGTGTCATCTGCAAAAAGACATACCTTATCATCAAGACCTTATGCAATATCACTAATAAAACTATTGAAGAGAATGGGTCTAAGTACAGATCCCTGAGGTACCCCACTGGTAACAAGACTTTGCTTTGAATATACTCCATTGACTACAACCCTCTGTTCATTGGGAAAGGACTAGTCTTTGGGGACTAGTGCTTAAACATGTGGTGACAAACATTTAAAATACAAATATATAGAACACTGGAGAATGAGCAAATATAATTGACGATTATGCTAGCTTTAGTGTACTAATAATCTTAATTTTAATAACAACAGGAGGCGAGTGTCATGCATTAACTTCCTTTACTACTCCATAGCAGCAAAGAACATAGAAAAAACAAGGACCAATTAGAGACAAGCAGAATATATAACATGCACCTCCCATTGAGGCAATTCCTCTTGAAAATAGCGACTTCACAAGTCATACAAAAAAGGGTTCAACAAGAAATATATATAGTCAGGAAACGTCCAACAATATCCTAATGAATAAGGAATCCAACTGTAAAATCCATGCGAAAGATGGAAATCAGAAAGAATCTTCGTATGGTTATAACTAGAGAAGTATGTTGTGTTGGATCAAGCTGAAAGAGAATATAACATACATATAAATACAGGTAACTAAAAACCAAGACTCTTCATGAAATCCTCTGAACCAGAATGTGAACCCAATATCCCAGTGATGGAAACAAAAAAGGGGGAGGGGGGAATACTCGCCCCCTGTCATTAGTAAAATTAAGATTATTAGTGAACTAAAACTAGCATAATCTTCAATTTTATCACATGACAGGAGGCTTCATATTTTGCGGTTTTAACTTTATTATAACCGTGAAAAAGCGGCATTTGGAGGTGGATGAAAATAAAAGGTCCAAAAGGTGATTTCCTGTGACCAATCCACTGCAAGTAAAATATCCAACAAAGAGACAACCGGCGCAAAAAAAGACAATGTCGAAGCAACCCGAACCAAGTGGGCACCAAACAAGGGGTCATCTCGGACCAAGGACAAAAGCCATCTCACCCACCGTGACAAGGTGGTAACCGAAACAGGTCTGTCTGGCTTTAGGTAGGAGACTAGCAGTTGTTGGGAGGATGAAGATCACATTGCAGCCATAGCCACTGTATAGGCTCTTAGAACCTGGACCACGCAGAGTTGGTGGTCCGACGGGAAAATTGGGAAGAAGACCGACGTCGAATGCGATTTGGTACATCTGGAAACCCAAAAGGTGATGCCCTCTGGAGAAAAAGAGAAGGTGTCTACATTGAAAGCCCGAATGTCTGCAACCTAATGGACGGAGACCAAGCAAAGGAGAAGGGTTAATTTAGCAGTTAACTGTCTTAGGGAGAGATGATTAATAGAAGGCCACCCTTTCAGGAATCAAAGAACAATAGACTGGAATACTTCGGGGCCAGAGGTCTACGTAACTGAATGCCCCAAAGTAGATGACAAACCAAAGGGTCCTGACCTATTGGTTTTCCTTGGACAGGGACATAAGCTGCCGAAATCGCTGCACGGGCAACGTTAATGGAGCGATAAGACTTACCTTCCGAAAACAGGGATGCCAGAAAATTTAATATGGAGGACACAGAGGTCATAAAGGAATCGAGGTTCCATCCCATACACCAATTGGACCATGAATGTCAAGCTGCAAGGTAACATCTCCATGTTCCCGGAGCCCATGAATCCCAGAGGATGTCTCTAGCCTCCGACGATAGTTCGTCGGTACACCATAAGCCCCTGAAAGAGTCCAGGCTACCAAAGAAAGGGTGTTTGTCTTGTAACATGGGATTCCCCATATGGTCTCTGAGCATCATCTGATCATACGGTAGGAGGAGAGGGTCCTCGCAGGACAACGCAAGAATATCTGGGAAACATGGTTTACCCGGCCATAGTGGAGTCAACAAGAGAGTTGTCACTTCTTGAGCTCTGATGTGGTGTAAAACTCTTGCAATCATTGCAAAAGGCGGAAAGGCGTAGCCCCCTCTGACTGGCCAATTCTGCAGGAAGGCATCCACTGCAGAACTCTGTGGGTCGAACAACCAACTGTAGAAAATTGGTAGTTGGCGGTTGGTGCGAGATGCGAAGAGATCTATCCCGAACGGGCCTCTCCATGTGTTTAGTGCTGCAAATATGTGCAGGTCTAGTTGCCAGTCGCTGCCACGTTGATGAGAGCTTGCAGGTCTGTGAGCATTTGGAAATCCTCCATGATAGGCAGTAATGAAATACACTTGGTGCTCACCTAAATGGTATATTCTGTGAGTTGAACAGGCACATGTGGCAAAACGGCTTCAGAAACCTCTAGGGGGGTACAATGGCCTATGAGGCATGGCCCATGTGTAGGCAGACAATGGATTCTGGGGCTCACCCCAAAAAAAGGAGACTGCATGCTCAGCTCTGCTCGGCAGCACAAAATTATATATGGGGGCTCACCTCAAGCCGAGTTAATAGGTAAGACCTGACCGGCTGACTCACCCTTAAGGTTGTGACTAACCTGTAGCAGATCCCTGAACAGGCAATGGATTAAAATGAGGCAAGCAGGTTGATATATGTTAATTTGGACAGCACACCTAAAAAAATCCATCTACACAGAACAAACTCCAAACTACACTCAGAGGGGAAGATGGCCGCTGCAAATCTTGCAGTACAAGATAAAAGATGGCCACCAAAAGCCAGCAAAACTGTATTCGTGGTGAAATACTCCCAAATGCTGAAGAAACTCACGAACAAAGAAACAGGTTAATCCGTCGAACAGACAAAATAGCCGTGAATGCTGTTATTACCGTTATGACCATTCACGGCAAAAATAGCCGAACCCAATGGGAAAGAAAACCACCGAACGTGAATGGTAGGTGAAGGTCCAAGTAGGCAAAAGTAATATTTTCAAACACACTAAAAAGCAATAATATATACATTTGAATACTTATTTGGTTGCCCTCATTTGCATACCAGCATTATGCAAATGTGCTCACTTCCATTCAGTGAGCTGAGGGAACTGCAGAGTTATCAAGTAACAATGGATAGTTTGTTTTTCAATTGCTACCATCACAAGCCTTTCAGGGGTTCTTGGGACCAGGTCCATATTCTGTGGGCAAGAGGCTGGCCTTCAAGCCTCTTGAAATAACCATGGCATGGGAGCTTCCATCACAATCTGTAACTAGATATATTACTGTGAGCTTATGTTCCAAGGAACAGAGGATTTAGTTTTCAAATGCTATGTATGAACTATGCTACTGAATAATTTTCCAGGAGGATGCAAGGGACAACCAAGCCAGTGGTTCCTTGGCCATAGCCAAATGGGTATATCGTCCCTTATGATCAGGGACCAATACATAATTTGCTGGGTCATAAGGAGAAAGGATAGTTAGGACTCGTTTTTACAGTCCCTAGACTGTACGCAGTACTGGAGACCGTATGTCGAGATGGATATTGATACTTTAGAGAGAGTTCAGAGAAGGGCTACTAAACTGGTTCATGGATTGCAGGATAAAACTTACCAGGAAAGGTTAAAGGATCTTAACATGTATAGCTTGGAGGAAAGACGAGACGGGGGGGATATGATAGAAACATTTAAATACATAAAGGGAATTAACACAGTAAAGGAGGAGACTATATTTAAAAGAAGAAAAACTACCACAACAAGAGGACATAGTCTTAAATTAGAGGGGCAAATGTTTAAAAATAATATCCAGAAGTATTACTTTACTGAGAGGGTAGTGGATGCATCAAATAGCTTCCAGCTGAAGTGGTGGAGGTTAACACAGTAAAGGAGTTTAAGCATGCATGGGATAGGCATAAGGCTATCCTAACTATAAGATAAGGCCAGGGACTAATGAAAGTATTTGGGCAGACTAGATGGGCAGAATGGTTCTTATCTGCCGTCACATTCTATGTTTCTATGTACCAGTCCAAATGTCTCCCTTTCTTGCATATACCATATGTTGTATGGCATGTTAAAACCCTCCTGATTTCACCAGAGCTCCTGATCTACATAATCGTATTGTGCAGCTATATTGGTACCTAATTGACTAAAATTGTTAGTTGACAGAAGTGAGCGCCACCCACAGGAGCTACCTGCATTATCAATATCACTGTAACTTGGTACCCAAAGGAGGTTAACACAAATACCCACAACACATATAAGGACAGAGCAAGAACATACAGCATATAGTCAGTGTTCATTTAGTTGATTAACAATTTTATTTAAATTCTAGTCGACTAAAATGTTTGAGATATAGTTGACTAAAACTAGACAAACAATTTAGGTGACTAAAATGGCTTTAGTCAAAAGACTATGACTAAAACTGAATAGAATTTTGCCACCAAAATTAACACTGCATATAGTGGATGCCAGAATACATTAGTATGGCACTGCATTATGAATTGTTTTATTTCTTGTTATCGTCGTTTTTCTGCTACTGTGCTTTCGTTAAAAAAAATGATCAGAACAGATGCTGCTGCATATAGAACATTCTTTTAGTAAGTCAGTACATTTGAATATTTCTGTTTTATCAGATAGTGGATTTTTTATTATTCTTGGTTTATGCATGTCTACTTTACAACTTACATATTGCAATGATTTATATTATTGTTCGAACTTGCCAATACATGTCTTTTTCTTCACTTAATTTTTGCTTATTGATACAGTATATAGCATTTGAAATGTAAAAACATACATGTCAAACTGAAATATAGCCCATAAAAATGCTTGTTCTCATGCCAAAGTATAGAGAAAAAACTTTTACTCAAATAAAAATGTCTAAGTCATAAATTAAGTCGTATCCAAGGCCAATTGAAAGAGTCTTCAATTAACACATTAACATATTATATCTCTGAATTATGGTGAACTTTTCTCCTTCCTGTCCACATTTATATACATTTTTAGTAAATGAACTACCAATCCAGCACATTATTACAAGAGATTAGACATTCCATTTGTATTTGGAATTTATTTAATAACGTCTATAATATTGAAAGTTTCACACTATGTGTGAATATTTTTATGCTCATACAAAATACAGAATGTGTAGTGTTTATAAAAGGAGATTAACAAAAGACAAAACAATTCAAAATGGCTGGAAATTGTACACATGAATTTTAGTTGAGAACAGAAAAAAATAAAAATCTTGCTGGGTTGTGGTGAGTACACTATAAAAAAATAAAAAATAAACAGTGGGCGGAACAGAAACCAGATCATGGGAGAAACATGATTTTTTAAATTATTTATTGATTTTTATTTTGATGACAAAAATACAGTATGACATTGCAATGTTAGAACTGAACATAACAAATGTCAGGGTATATTTAGCGATAAATTCCCATATTTTACTAATAACATGACGTAAAGTCATGATTTTATTAATGACACGGAGGCGAGTATTAGCTATCTCTTTCTTACTTTATTCCTCAGCAGCAAAGAGAAATATAAAACTGAAAGAGAAAAAATGTAGATATGAAATATAATAACAGGTACAACCAGATCTGTCTAGTAACAAGGCAGCCAATCAGCTTTGTAGGAACCGTCCATAAATGTCTTGCTTAGTACTTCCACTTCCTCTTCTTTGCCTTCTGAACCGAAGACCCAAACCAAACTTCCACATCAGGAAAGAACAATCTCCAACAAGGTAGACGTCATCTTAACAAAATCAAGCTGTAAAACAGAGAAAAAGTAGGTAAAATCCAAACTCCGGACCTGCATGTAACCTTTTATGACCATCTGGCCTGCAGGACTAAAAAACTTCAAAATCGTAACCACATAAGGTGGGAGGGTGGGAATAATACTCGCCTCTGTGTCATTAATAAAATCATGACTTTACGTCATGTTATTAGTAAAATCTGGGAATTTTATTAATGACACGGAGGCTCCTATTATGCTAGTTTAAAGCTGAGCCACAACTAACGAGGAAACATGGTCAATCGGGCGGAAATAAAAATCGCGGAACGTAGATTCTCTAGACCAATCCGCTGCCTTCAAGATATCATCCAGCCGACATCCCATCGTGGAGGCCTTAGACGCCATGGCGCCTCTGACTGAATGAGCCGAAAATATAGAAGTATCGATTCCTGCAGCGGATAGAAGATTCTTAATCCAACGAGCTAACGTAGTCAAGGAGATCGGGAGAAACGGTTTCTTAAAGGAAATAAACAATTGGGATAGATCTGATGACCTCAATAGGTGAGTGCGATCCAAGTACACCCGTAGGCAAGCTACCGGACACAGAGCAGGTCGGACTGAACACCTAGGTTAGGTCACTGATTTAGAAGACGTCTTCGTCCTCCTAGAGATGTTAAACAACACTCCCTCGGGGGTGAAGGATAACGCGTTCCAGTCCAAAGCCCTGACATCTGAAACCCTTCTGCATGAAAGGAGACACAGGAGCATAACCAATTTCCAGGATAGTTGCTTCAGTGACAGGTCCTCATTAAGGGGCCATGATTCCAAGAAGTCCAGCACCACGTTAACATCCCAAAACGATGAATATCTGGATTTCGGAGGCCTAGAGTAACGAATACCCTTCAACAAACGGCACACAAAAAGATGTTGTCCAATCGGTGATCCGTCAATACCTATATGTCCGGCTGAAATGGCCGATCTATAAACATTGATAGTGCGATAGGCCAAACCAGATTCAAAACGCGTGGTCAGAAAACTGAGCACCTCCTTCAGAGGGGCAGAAAGGGGATCCAGCAGTCTGCCCACGCACCAGCCAGACCACACACGCCATGCAGCCTTGTAAGATCCAGCACTCCCCACGCCAATCAACCAAGCCATGCAGACTTGTAAGCTGGAGCAGGTTCTGGTCCACTAAGTCGTGCGAGTTCCCATCCGGATCCAGAAGCACCTCTGATCGCATCCTGATCATCCGTGGGCACTCCGCCGCCATCTCCAAAAGACGTGGAAACCAAGGCTGAGTCTGCCATAGGGGAACTATCACCACCAACGTGCATTCTTGTCCGGACAAGTATGCCAGCGTCCGAGAGATCAGGTTGAAAGGGGGAACGCAAAGTGACGACCCCGAGGCCATATCTGCAGGAACGCGTCCACCGCCGTGGCTGATGGATCCGGTCTCCAACTGAAGTATTGGGGTAGTTGAGCGTTCAGTCTGGATGCGAACAAGTCCAGTTGTAACGGGCCCCATAGTTGATCTATCTGTCGAAAGATCGAAGGCAACAGATGCCATTCTCCTGAGTCTTTCAAGTATCGCGAATTCCAGTCCGCCCATTCGTTGTCCAAGCCCGGGATGTGCTCGGCCGTGACCGACACCGCGCTGTGGAGGCAGAACTGCCAGAAATCCTTCGCTAGATTCGCCAGTTGTTTTGACTTCGTGCCACCTAGGTGATTTATATATCTGACCGCGGACACATTGTCCATGCGCAGAAGGACGCATCAGTTTCCCAGGGTTGGAGACAGGCTGCGAATAGCGAACGATCCCACCAGCAATTCCAGACAGTTGATGTGTAGCGTTGATTCGATTTCGGACCATCTGCCACCTGTGGAGACATTTCCACAGCGAGCGCCCCAGCAATGCAGGCTGGCATCCGATTCTATCACCATATCCGGGGCGGTGCCGAAGATTGCTCGACCATTCCATGCCTCCATATGATCCAGCCACCATCGAAGTTCCTCCCTGGAGTCTCTGTCCAGGCATAGTTCGCTTTCGTACGAACTGCCCAAACGAAGGTGGGATCCCTTCAGACGTTGTAGGGCCCGATAATGTAGGGGTCCCGGAAAAAATGCCTGAATGGAGGAGGGCAAAAGACCAATGACCCTCGCCAGTTGTCGTACGGAGAGACTGGTGGTCCGTAGAGTACGTCTTATTTCTTTCTTCATAGCCTATTTTCTGCGTTTGGGAAAAGTCCATGGTGACCCCATTTATGAGAAAACCTAAGTTCTCCAGAAGATCCACCGTCCAACTCAGGTGCTGTAGAAGTTGGTCGGGGGACGCGGACATAATCAGTATGTCGTCCAGGTAGATAATCATGCGTACTCCCCGCGACCTGAGGAACGCCACCACCGGTTTCATCACCTTCGTGAAGCACCAAGGTGCTGAAGAGAGACCGAAGGGCAGACAGGTAAACCTCCACCAACGTCCTTGCCACGTAAAGTACAATAAGTCCCAGTGTACCTCTGCCATTGGTATAGTCAGGTATGCGTCCTTGAGGTCTAGTTTGACCATCCAATCCCCTTGCCGAAGCAGATCTCTGAGGCAATGTATGCCCTCCATCTTGAAGTGATGGTAACGAAGGAATCCGTTGAGTCGTTTGAGATTGATCACCGGCCGAACTCCTCCGCCTTTCTTGGCGACGAGGAACAGGTTGTTTAGAAATCCCGGATGATCGTACGGGACTTCTTGTATTGCCCGTTTGGCCAGAAGTTCCGAGATCTCCTTGGTAATCAGCCCGGACTGATCAGTTCCTGAGGTGAATCCACCTGGATAGGGGGAGATAAAAGATCCAGGTGAAAACCTCTGATAGTATTTAACACCCACAAATCTGTGGTGATCATGCCCCACATGTCGAGAAACAAAGCTAACCTGCCTCCCACACTCGCCCGGAGAGAAAGATCTTTTTGAGTACTAACCGTAAGGACGTCTGTATGAGGGCTGACCACGTCCTCCCCAATTCTGCCATGTCCTCCCGCGGGAGGGAAAGAAGGGAGTGGGTTTGTAGTCCTGATAGGCCCGAGGGGCAGCAAAGGAACCTCTATGAGTCGGTGAGGGACCTCGATTTCCACGGCCTGGCGGACGGCTCCTATAACTCCCGGCCCTGTTGAAAACCTTTGGGCCAAAAACTCGTTTAAGGTTGGATTGGGCCTTATCTAGGGCGGTGAAGGTACGCACAAATGAGCCCAAGTCTTTAACAAAAGACTCACCAAAGAGCATGCCTTTAGCGGCAGCGCCCGGTTCCTTCACCGCAAGGTTAACCAGTTTAGGCTCGATTTTAAGCAAGATCGCCTTGCGGCGTTTGGCTGACATAGCCGTGTTAGCATTGCCGAGTAGGCAAATCAATCTCTGGACCCAACCTATTGCTACATCGAAGTCAAGGGGGGTATCCCCTGTTTTAGCCGTCTCCAATAGCTCATAAAGCTTAGCCACGGGACCTAGAGTGTCCAAAATCTTGTCCTGGCAATTATGGAGTGAAAACTCCAAACCCTTTCTGGGTTTCCAGCCCGTTTTTGCCAGGAACTGTGAGATCTGAGGGTCAATCTCTGGCGTCTTACACGCCGCATCAGGCACTGAGAGCCTTGGGCATTCGGCCTGTAACTTACTGCGCCCCTCCTTGGATAAGGGGGTACGCATACGAAGCTCTAGATAGCTAGCTATATGCTCGGGCGGGTCCCATTCCGCCGAGCGAGGGTGACGAAGGTCATCATGATCGAACAGGGGGTAACCCTGCGGATCGCATATGCCTTGTTCCTCACTCGGAGGTAACGCCGAAGCGTCAGACCCTGCCTCCGTGTCGGAGTCCCCTTCCTCATAAGAGGCGTAGTCGGGGGTGTCCGAACCTGTTTCCCCACTTCGATCGGAGTCTGACCCATCATTGTCATGGGCACACGCCCTTTTCCACTTTCTGGCCGATTTTGCCCGGCCAGCGGCTCTCTTGCGCAGTAACGCGCCATCTTGGACGGCCAGAGGCGCGTCAGTCAGGGCAGGTACTACCTGTGTCATGTCGGGGGAGACATGTTTAGTTTTGGCATATACCTTGAGGCTGACCTGAGGTTGCAGTGCAGGCAGGGGGCTTGCCAACATAGGAGAAACCAGGGGCTGAGTCAGGGCCTACTGAATAGTGTGAGACAGCGATGATGAGACTGTCCCCATGGCAGAGGCCAGGGCCCTCTGCATAGTAGAATCAATAAGGGCCTGGAACTCTTGAGAGGGGGTGAGTCCCCCTTCACCTGAGATAGGGGCCTGAAAGGCTTCCATGGTGGGGTAACTGGGACAGCCAGAATCATCACCCTTAGTCTGCATGATAGAGAGGAGGGCAAATAAGCTTGTGGGTAGAAAGGGGTATGTCCCTTTAAATATATGCAGATAAAAAAATTAAGCCACAAGAAATTTAATGGGAGCCAGGGCACCAGTCTCAGAATATAAATGATATAACAGGATGATGGAACAAACTTAACTACACTATAGGGGTTGAGTAACCCACAAAGCAAATACCTGTGGAGAAAAACAAGGGGAAAGGGAGCCGATCGCCGGATCCGCCAGCAGCCACGTGTGTGAGTGAAGATGGCCGCCGCATGCAGAGCATGTCGCGGCCCCAAGCTCCTCCCCCGCCAATGGCCGGGGAGTTCGTGGAAAAACACACGCGGCCGGAGGTAGAGTGGGTCGGAACCGCACGCGGCCGCACATGCGGTCGCGTGGGGAGGAGGGAGGGCGGTCAGGGAGCACAGCAGCTCCCGAGAAAAGCTTCCCCAGTGATCCGCGGCCCCTGTCTGTGCTCACAAAAGGTACAGCACAGGCAGGGAGTCCGAGCAAAGCAGGGGAAAAATAGAGACACCCAAAAGGGGTGCCAAAAAAACATCAAAACAATACACAGAAATCACATAGGGCGCACAAAGCAGCATCCAAGTAAATAATACAGGAAAAATAATCAGTAAATAAGCCCATAAAAAACAATCCAAGATCAAAATATACAGGAGTGAAATTAATACTTAGCTGGTCTGAGGACAGCAGCAAAGAAAGAGGAAGTGGAAGTACTAAGCAAGACATTTATGGACTGTTCCTACTAAGCTGATTGGCTGCCCTGTTACTAGGCAGATCTGGTTGTACCTGTTATTATATTTCATATCTACATTTTTTCTCTTTCAGTTTTATATTTCTCTTTGCTGCTGAGGAATAAAGTAAGAAAGAGATAGCTAATAGGAGCCTCCGTGTCATTAATAAAATCGAGGATTACCCAATACATGTTGCAATGGTTGTCATGAAAATAGTAGCAAATGGAGTACACCCCGGTCTTTCAAAGTTGACAATATTATTAAGAAAAGTACAAGAAAAATACATAACATAGCAAATAGTACAAGATGTACATCATAAGTGTTTAATGGCATACAATAGGTATTTGTCTAGTAAGTCACTCCTGGGATTTTTGAAAAAGGACATGATGTCAGTGGTCAAACAATATGTCATTTTTAATTTGCGCTCCCAAGTATGTCCTCTATATTGGGCTTCAAAGTCAGTCACAGTGTATTTATGCTATCAAGGCTTTCTGGTTGTGATATTCACAAATTTGCACAGTGAATGAGTTATTCCATGGGTAAATGGAAGTAATATGCCTGCAACATAATGCTAAAAACCTGTGTTGGTTGTGCTGAATTTAGAATCATAAGGTGAGCATGAACAAAGAAGATATCAAAGGGTAGATGAATGAAAGTGGGAGTGGGAAAGAAAAAGAAAGAGAGAGAGGGATAGTGTGAAGGAGAAAAATATATTAAGTAGTCCAGTTGTTGAGGGGAGAGGGAGTTGGCCAAGGCGGGTTTGGTGGATCCCCTGCCCCGCGCCAGAGCAGAGCACCCTATGTTGAAATTGGAAGTTCGAAGAGCCATGGATACCGAATTTTTG
Organism: Pelobates cultripes; assembly: GCA_933207985.1. NCBI lineage: Eukaryota > Metazoa > Chordata > Amphibia > Anura > Pelobatidae > Pelobates > Pelobates cultripes. Next base: position 186,842,036 of record OW240917.1, on the reverse strand, counting down.
TTGAAGTGTTTGGTGGTATCATGTATCAAAGTAGAGGGTTTATCCATTCTCATTGTGTCTTCTACCTTGAGTTTCACTACTTCTAAGGAGGGAATGTTGGACCTTTCCCATCTCTCTGCAATTGCTCGTCTTGTGGCGAGTGCTACCTTGCCTATTAATTTGTTTTGTGCGCTAGTAGTGCCTTTATGTGGTTTAGAAAGGAGCCAGATCCGAGAGGGAATTGATTTTAATAATCGTAAGGAAAGTACTCAATGAGTGCATTTAGTGTTCCTTAAACCCATACAATCCACTTTAGTGTTTATAATGCCAGCAGACTAATGGCACCGGTGCCCCAGTTCGGTGTCAAATCTTTTTCCAGTGGTTTGACACAAACTGAGGCCCATCAATTACATAACTCATTGATTTCCCTCTATAGTGGAAGTTGCACTTTTTGTGTAGTGAATGTGTAAGCTGGCTAGCTCAACTAACAAATGCCATCTTAATATGGCCCTCAATTTAATATTTTTAGATAAGCTGTTTAGTTGATGGATAAACTTTTGAAATTATATTCTCAAAATAGTAAAATATTAAAAATAGATATCAATATATCAGAAAAAAAATATTAACGTATTTGTTTTAATTTTTAATAATTAAATCACATGAAAAGCAGGGTCGCGGAGCCTTCCAGCATACCAGAGCGGTCGCCATTTCCAATGACTCCGACAGCCTAGAGCAGAATCCGGCTGATATCAGCCGATCCACGACCTGCCTGCTGATACAAGGTGAGGGCACTATCTCCAGGCATTCTTCCAACCTGCAGATGCCCTGGGCCCGAAACGCCGCAAGAGAGGCAGGGTGTCCTAGTACATGGGCGTCCGGCCACAAGACCTAGCCAGAGTGTTAACAACGTGGTTTGAGTCTGGCACACAGCTCACTGCACCAGACTTCTACACCCCTGAGGAGATGGGACAGAGCTCTCAAAAACTCGGCACAACAGAAAGGGAGATGACACAGAACATTGGGGTAGCAGCCCCAGTGACCAAACAGGACATCCAAGACATGCTGGCCGGACTCCAACTAAATCTCCAACAAATGTGGCAGGCAGACCTAAAGGGTTTCGCAGCTGAAGTGAAAACAGTCACAGCCTGTACTCAGGCCACAGAGGAGGAGGTGAAAACCCTGCAACAAGGCCAGAATGAACTGAGAGACAGAGAAAAACAGATGCAAGCCTCACACATCACCCTCAACAGGCAAGTCAATCTGTTGGATGACAGAGGGACACCAACCTACCAAGCAAAACCTTACCTGACGGCGACAAACTAAGAATGACACATTTATGCTACCACAAGCATCACCACACCGTATCTAGCCAATATTAGAACTTAAGCACATAGAGCTGGGCAGACCCTTATGACTGCCTAGCCCACCCAAAAAGTTAAATTTTTATATATGCCATGTACACATTTTGCCTTGTTATCTAAATAATCACTTGCTCTTATGATTATGGCATCAAGCATGTGTCTTGATTCATCTTCATGCACAGAAAATGAAAATCAAGAATTTAAAAAAAATTATCCTTCTAGACAACTATAAAATGTTAGAATTGATGAGTTTGTATGAATTGGGAGGTGGGAACATTGGCATATTTATGGTGTCAAACAAAAACAAAAAAACACCTCACTAACATTTACAGAAATTCTTACATTATCATACCTGGTAGGTCATTAGCTTATTTTTTTCCCCTTACTATCACTGAAATAATTGAGTAATCTAGATGTTTAGAACCAGTGTTACGGTACCCTCAGCATCAAATGCACAAACCCTCGTAGGGTGAATACTCCCCTCACGCAATAACACAGGCTTCATTCGTATCAATTGCAATCATACGAACCACAAGCAGGGGAATGCTGTAATATCCCGAACGGGACCCGTACGGGTACTTCACTTCCCGAGCTCCAAACTCACAAATCGCCAATAGTAGCCGAACTCATATATCTCCCAAGCGGCTAATAATCCCATCTGGCAGTCTCTAGTCGTCGGTAATAAATCCCCCCAATAACGAGACCAAGCTCCGCATTGAAGGTAAAACATGAACTGGCTTTACTGTGGGCTACCCGCCCGTATTTATGCAGGTCTCCAACTTGGTGGACACTCCCCTAGGGGACCAAATGGGAGACTGTAACAAGAGACAGACATATGGCATGTTAGGACCTCCAGACACAGAATATTCCCAGCATGCATTATGGTTTCCTCCCCTCTGCCGTGGAGATAATTGAGAAGTAATTAAATTATCTCCCAGGACAGAGGCAAATCGCCATTTTAAATACAACACAAAAAACACAAAATATATCACTTTTTAATTGTCTGAGTGCATATTATTGGCGAATAGCGCTCAGATCCCATACGCATAGTTCAATCGCCATGGAGTCAAAGTCTATTACAGTCTTTCGGTATGCGATTGACTCCATGGGAAGGCTCTCTGGGTTAAGTCCATACGTGCATTGCAAACTCCCGAATGGCCGGTGTTCGTGTACTTCTGTCGATTGAGAAGGGAGGTCGGCGGCTTCAGCGCTGTTCGGCAGAAAAAGTGTCCGTTTTCAGTTCCATAGAATCTGGGCCGAACACCACTGGTCTTTCGCTTGTTTAAAATGGCCGCCACCTCGTGGTCGACATACGAACGACGACCACCCTGCATTCATTTTTAATTGAGAAGTGTCTGCGGTTAACCACAATGTTCTAATTGGGATCAAGAGGTTAACCAGCAGCACACTTCTCGTCTGGGTGGCCGTCCGTTCGGTAGTCTTGTTGGTCAAAAAACATCAATTATACGAACAGAGGCATACGAACGGGTAATTCCACAAAAATGCAAAACAGATGAACCAGCAATCCCAGTCTATACAGATGGATCTGTCACAACCAGTGTATACCAGGGAATGATTTGTTGGTGTAGTGTTATCACATGCAATGGTATTTTGGCACTATTTTGAACAAAGAATTATATGCAAAACTTAAAATATTCAATACATTTCTAACCCCCCCAAAAAACACACATACAAAACAATCACATGAAAAGCTCATCTAAAAATATTAAATCAAGGCCATTGTCTGACACAGAAGGGTTGGTACCAGGGACATGCTGAAGTAATTACATCTATATTGCAGTATATACTACAAAATAGCAGTTTTCACTGAACCAACTATTGTCGAAAAATTGGTATGGAAATGACACATTTTATGCCTAAATCACCTTCCGCAAAGCAATTTTTTCACAGTTGCTACTCTGGCCCAATATTGGAAGATACTTTGTTAAATCTCTACATTTCATCAACATTGTTTACTGACTGCATGACTACCTTCCCTTCTTCCTTTGCTGTACCCATGCAAACTGTTTATTTCTAAATACAAGTAAAATTACTGTATCCATATTATCAATAATCGATGATGAGTTTTCGCAATTACTTAAAAATATATAAATAGGATACAAATCATATGAAATATCATTAACTAACTGTATAACCCAAGGGGGCCATATAAAACTTAAAGGAACACTATAGGGTCAGTAACACAAACATGTATCCCTGACCCTGTAGTGTTAAAAACACTTTCTAGCACCTTGGCCTCCCATAGCCCCCTAAATATAGCAATAGCTTTCATTTACTCCAGTCTGCTGCTGCTGCTGCTGCTGCTGCTGGCTCTGCCCCTGATCTGCCTGCTTGGTTGACATCACCAGAAGTGATTGGCTGAGCTTCTCAAGGAGGCAGCTCAGGGCAGAGCCAGAACAAGTCAAACACAGCACTGGCTGATCAGCATCTCCTCATAGACATACCTTGAATCAATGCATCTTTATAAGGACATTTCATTGTTTCCATGCAGAGGGTGGATACACTAAATGACAGTGCTGCTCTAGTAGCTATATAAGGAGTGTCCAGTGGAGGTATCCCTAGACTGTAATGTCAACACTGCATTTTCTCTGAAAAGACAGTGTTTACTGCAAAAAGCCTGAAGGGAATGGTCATACTCACCAGAAAAAAATACAATAAGCTGTAGCTCTTCTGGTAACTATAGTGTCTCTTTAAAATATGAATCAAGCGTCCATATTTAGACAATCACATCTTAAGGATGTATCAAATAAACAATTCATATGCCTAAAGCACATTAAAGCACTTTTTCCTCTTTTTTTCATTTTATAAAACGTGAATATTTCAATAGAATTCAGCACTTTTATAAATTAATCTGTTGCACCCCCTGTCTGTCAGACAACTGGTCCTGTTCCGTCCTTGCTGTTTAGCTCAGTGGAGCTAAACTCAAGATGCAGCAATTACCCAGACCACCTGCCTTGCTAAGACTGCTTATTGAGCTGCATTAGGAAGTCTGTGATTGGACAGCAACAGAAAGTTTGGGCTGTGGAAGAGGGGGTGGTGTAACGAGAATATACCCCTACACGCAGGATCCAGCTAAACAGAGGCAAATACAGAGGAGAGATACGTCTACCGGACCTTAGAATGGCCGGACTTGACGTATATGAGAGAAGACAGAGCCAGGAACAAACCGAGGTCAAGGGCACAGAGAGACAGCGTAAACTAGGACAAGCCGGGGTCTGGTACACGGAAAACAGCAAGCCGGCAAACAGTACAGATAAGGATAAAGCGAAAACGAAGTCAGAATACGAAGCCAAAGTCAATACGAGAAAACACAACTGAACACTACAAGCGCTAAAGGGAACTGAAACAGAAACCACGATAGGGCAAGGAACAAAGGGAAGAAGGTGAGTATAAATACCTAAACATCTAATTTGATTGGTCCCTGTCACATCCACGCCCCCAAAAGGTAAGTGTATGGGGAGTGTGGCATGACAGGGACCAATGGGATGCCTTTTCCAATTTAGGCACCCACTGTCCCTTTAAGAGCGCGCCCGAGACTCGCGGCGCGCTCTTAGATTCAGGCGGGACACGTGACCGCCTCACGCGGTCACTGCCCGCCCTCCATCCGAAGTAGTTGGATGAGCCGCGCGCGGCTCGTGCAGCCGCAGGACCGCGCGCGGCTTGAAGAGAGGACCGCGACCGGCCCCCGGTTAAGGTAAGTAACGCTACAGTACCCCCCCCTGAGGACACGCCCCCCGGGCGGGTAGGACCAGGCCTGGCAGGAAAACGTGAATGGAAAGAGCGCACAAGACGGGGAGCATGGACAGCATCGGCCGAAATCCAACTGTGCTCCTCAGGCCCATAACCCCTCCAATGTACCAAGTACTGAAGTCGACCCCTAAGGAAACGAGAGTCAAGAACAGCAGACACTTCAAACTCCTCATGACCCTCCACCGAGATAGGAGGGGGAGGAGGAGTATGCCGAGTATAGCGGTTGCGTACGAAAGGTTTCAACAATGAGGTGTGAAAAACATTAGGAATACGTAGATTCTTGGGCAGGCCTAAGGCATAAGAAACAGGATTAACCTTATGTATAATACGATAAGGTCCAATGAAGCGGGGAGCCAATTTCATAGAAGGCACCCGGAGACGAATATTCCGCGTGGAAAGCAAAACCCTGTCCCCCACAACATAGGACGGAGCTGCTCTGCGATGCTTGTCAGCCTGAGCCTTCTGGCGAGTAGCAGAGTCCACCAAAGAACGCTGAACCTGCTCCCAAGTATTACGCAAACCAGCCAAATGCTCATCCAGAACTGGCATGCCCTGTGAGGAGAAAGCAGCCGGAAGAACAACGGGATGCTGGCCATAGACAACGTAAAAAGGGGTCTTGCCGGAAGAATCATGAGTGGCGTTATTCCGAGCAAATTCAGCCCAAGGAAGCAGGTCAGACCAATTGTCCTGATGGTGAGACACAAAACAACGGAGGTATTGCTCCAGAGACTGGTTGGCACGTTCAGCAGCCCCATTAGACTGGGGATGATAAGCGGAAGAAAATGAGAGAGAAATACCCATTTCTGAACAAAAGGCCCTCCAGAACCTGGAAATAAATTGGCTACCCCTATCGGATACAATAGATACGGGAATCCCATGTAATCGAAATACTTCTCTAGCGAAGATATGAGCCAGTTCCTTAGATGTGGGCAACTTGTGAAGAGACACGAAGTGAGCCATTTTGGAGAACCGATCCACTATCATCAGGATTACTGTGTTACCATTTGAAGGGGGTAATTCAACAATAAAATCCATGGACAGGTTAGACCAAGGTCTCTCGGGAACGGGTAACGGATGCAACAGCCCACAAGGAACTCTACGGGAGGATTTCATACAGGCACAAGTAGTACAAGCACTTATATAGTCAGTGACATCCTTTCGTAAGGAATCCCACCAAAAATACCGAGAAACAGCTGACACCGTTTTGGAAATACCAGGATGTCCAGCGGTCTTAGTATCATGATATAATGACATAATATCCCGTCTCTCAGGAACATCAACGAACAGTTTATCATTAGGCCTCTCGCTAGGTGCCATGCTTTGTTTCGCTTGTATGGTCTGCAAGAGGGACGAGGAAATAGACAAAATAGTAGTAGCTATTATCCTGTCTGGGGGAATGACAGGAGTAACATCAATCTCCTGTTTGTCAGTAGTTTCGAACTGTCTGGACAGAGCGTCTGCTTTAGTGTTGCGATCACCTGGCCTATAGGTGATAATAAAATTGAAACGAGACAAAAATAGTGACCACCTAGCCTGCCTGGAAGACAATCTTTTGGCTTCGCTAAGATAGGATAGGTTCTTGTGATCCGTAAAAATGAGGATAGGATCCTTAGTTCCCTCTAACAAATGTCTCCACTCTTTAAGTGCTAAAATAATAGCAAGGAGTTCACGATTACCCACATCATAATTTTTCTCTGCTTTGGACATTTGTTTAGAAAAGAAGCCACATGGATGCAATGGCTTCTCAGGCGACTCTCTTTGGGACAAGACAGCACCTACCCCAATATCCGAAGCATCAACTTCAAGTATATAGGGCAGTGAGGGGACAGGATGCTGTAAAATAGGTGCAGAGGCGAACGTAGTTTTAAGAAATTCAAAAGCCTGAAGTGCCTCGGTAGACCAAACACGAGTATTGCCATCCTTTTTAGTCATACGAGTGATAGGTGCTACAATGGACGAGAAACCTTTGATAAAACGTCTATAATAATTGGAGAACCCAAGAAAACGCTGAATAGCTTTCAGACCTTGCGGTAGAGGCCATTCTATTACAGCAGCTAGCTTCTGGGGATCCATACGAAAACCTTTAGCGGAAATCAAATACCCCAAGAACTGGACTTCGGTTTGGTCAAACAGACATTTTTCTAGCTTGCAATAAAGACCATTAGCAAGAAGGGTCTTCAAAACTGTCATAACATGTCTGTGATGAGTGTGTATATCTGCAGAATATATTAAAATGTCGTCCAAGTATACGATAACAAATGTGTGAATAAAATCTCTCAATACATCATTAATAAATTCTTGGAATACTGCTGGGGCATTGCAAAGCCCAAATGGCATAACAGTGTATTCGTAATGACCGGATCTAGTGTTGAATGCAGTCTTCCATTCGTGATTTTCCTTTATACGTATCAAATTGTATGCATTCCTAAGGTCTAATTTAGTGAACACAGTGGCATGTTTCAGCCTGTCAAATAATTCTGTAATCAAAGGTATAGGGTATGCATTTTTGATAGTGATTTTGTTTAGACCTCTATAATCTATACACGGTCTTAAATCACCTTCTTTCTTCGATACAAAGAAGAACCCTGCTCCAGCTGGAGAAGAGGATCTCCTAATAAACCCTTTTTCTAATGATTCCTTGATGTACTCCTCCATGACACGGTTTTCTTGAACCGATAAGGGGTACACCCTGCCCTTTGGAGGTATAGTGCCAGGCAACAAGTCAATAGCGCAATCATAGGGTCTGTGAGGCGGTAATTTCTCAGCCTCCCTTTTATCGAAAACAGTCTTTAGAGATAAATACTGAGGGGGTATAACCATAGACAAAGGAGGACTGGTAGGTACCTCAATAGAATTCAAAGGTGTGACTTCCAACGTACAAGACTCGTGGCAGGCCTTACTCCATGATTTTATTTGCCCTGTCTCCCAGTCAAAAATGGGATTGTGAGCACGTAACCATGGATACCCTAATACTAACTGTGAAGAGGGAGAGGTGATAACCTGGAATCGAATGGTTTCGTAGTGTAAAACCCCTGTGTACATGTGTAGTGGTTCAGTCTCATGAGTAACAACTGGAGAACTTAATGGTCTACCATCTATGGCCTCAACGGCCAAGGGTATCTCCTTCTCTCTGATGGGAATGTTGTTTCTCTTTATAAAGCCAGAGTCTATAAAATTTTCAGCTGCCCCAGAGTCAACCAGAGCATATATGTTGTCAACTATACAAATCTCTCCCATATATAAAGAAACCGGGAGAAGCAAGCGGTTAGGAGGCAATTTAGGAGACTTAGATATCACACCCAAGGCCAGTCCCCTATAAGGTCTTAGGTGCGAGAGTTTTCCGGGAGTAAAGGACATTCCTTTACCATATGGTCTCTCCTACCACAGTATAGGCAGAGTCCCTCCCTTCTCCTATGTAATTTCTCAGTATCAGAGAGTTTGGCAACCCCTAATTGCATAGGTTCCTCCTCAGACACTTTAACACTCTCTGGTATATTAACTCTGGGGTTAATGGGTGTAACAAAACGTCTATTCCTGTTCTTGGTATAGAGCCTGTCACGAATTCTATTATCAATATCGATGAGGTAATCGATAAGGTCCTCTAAGGCAATAGGAAGCTCCTTAGCTGCTACCTCATCCAATATCGTATCTGACAAACCTTCCATAAAGGCAGTAGTTAACCCATTGTTGGTCCAATCTACCTGTGAAGCAAGAGTGCGAAACTGAATAGCATAATCAGCCACAGACCTAGAACCCTGTTTAATTCTCATTAATGCTCTTGCGGCATTCTTTGACCTTTTCATTGTGTCAAAAGTTCTACGAAAAGCCGTAAGAAAACTGTTGAAATCATGTACCATAGGCCCATTAGCTTCCCAAATAGGATTTGCCCACTCAAGTGCCTTATCGGTAAGTTGGTGCATAAAGAACCCAACCTTAGACCTCTCTGTGGGAAATGAACGTGGATACATTTCAAAGTGAAATTCAATCTGATTAATAAACCCTCTGCAAGTCTTAGAGTCCCCTCCATACCTAGGAGGAGGTGTTAAATGGGCCGAAGTATTAGGCAAAGTAGATACTTCAGGGAGAAGGGGCGTAGGAGGGTTAGGTGTAGTTGCTGGAACGGTTCTAGCTAGGAGCGTCTGGAGAGCCTGAGCTATTTGATCCATACGGTGATCCTGCTCTACAAATCTTGCCTCATGGGACGCCATCTGTTGAGCTAAATCTGCGGGGTCCATGGCCCTATCGTAATGTAACGAGAATATACCCCTACACGCAGGATCCAGCTAAACAGAGGCAAATACAGAGGAGAGATACGTCTACCGGACCTTAGAATGGCCGGACTTGACGTATATGAGAGAAGACAGAGCCAGGAACAAACCGAGGTCAAGGGCACAGAGAGACAGCGTAAACTAGGACAAGCCGGGGTCTGGTACACGGAAAACAGCAAGCCGGCAAACAGTACAGATAAGGATAAAGCGAAAACGAAGTCAGAATACGAAGCCAAAGTCAATACGAGAAAACACAACTGAACACCACAAGCGCTAAAGGGAACTGAAACAGAAACCACGATAGGGCAAGGAACAAAGGGAAGAAGGTGAGTATAAATACCTAAGCATCTAATTTGATTGGTCCCTGTCATATCCACGCCCCCAAAAGGTAAGTGTATGGGGAGTGTGGCATGACAGGGACCAATGGGATGCCTTTTCCAATTTAGGCACCCACTGTCCCTTTAAGAGCGCGCCCGAGACTCGCGGCGCGCTCTTAGATTCAGGCGGGACACGTGACCGCCTCACGCGGTCACTGCCCGCCCTCCATCCGAAGTAGTTGGATGAACCGCGCGCGGCTCGTGCAGCCGCAGGACCGCGCGCGGCTTGAAGAGAGGACCGCGACCGGCCCCCGGTTAAGGTAAGTAACGCTACAGGTGGGTGCTTGTGAAGGCTGCAGACAATAAATCTGCAGCTTTTGGGAGCTGCTTTTACATTTACTCTAATGAAAACAATACATAATTAATTGCATGTATGTTTTTATTGTGGATATATCTATTAAATAGTGATTTTAATTGTTGTTTGTATATGGGCAGCCGAATTTCTCTTTAAAGGGGAAAGCAAAATTACAAACAGGAAAATAAAAATTGCAGTCAAACACATTCACTGTAAATTTTCAAAAAGAATTTTATATTTTTAATTCATAGAGTGCCTTCATTCCATAGTGCTTGATCTGTCAGCATTGATCATTTATACTCAAAAACTGACTCAAGCTCACCCTGTATCGCATACAATTACATGCAAGCATCCTCATCTGTGCTCCAACTTATAAGGTTACTCTTTCCATAAAATATATGTAGTTCAATTGAGGTACCAATGAAATGACAGTAGTTTGTCCTAGTAAGGCCCTCAATAAAAAAGATTTACAATTAAACTGATTCATGCTTTGAAACTTGGATTACAATTTTATATTAATTGTGGCTATTACCATTTAAAACATTGTATTATCCAAACCTACATGATATATGCCTTGGGAGCAAAACCTTTATAATCTATATTGTAAGCCTTATTTTTTATGCCCAAACCCAACCTGTCAATATACAGTCAGTTTAGACTAAATGTTGTAATCTCTTATTGCTGACCTCTCAAGTCTTGCTCAAGTAAAATAATGAAGCAAATGACCACACATAATGACTTTGCAAAGTCCTTGCAGACCCGATTAGCATGCTGCCAGCGCCGGTTCTGACTTTATTATTGACTACATAGAATACACAATACAGTGACCTCCGCCATCTGCAACTAAATCTCTTCCTGCAGATCTATCAAAGTGATTTTACATGAAGAAACAAAATGAACCAGAAAAGGCTTTTCTGTCTTCAAAATAAAATCTTGAAACAAGGAATACATATCAAGCCAATATCTAAAGCAAATATCCTACGCGCTTCAAAAGGAACAAGTACGGAGATGTCAATGTCCCCAAATGATTTATTTTAAAAAGTGTTTGCAGGGCAAAATGCTGAGATATTTCTCATTATCAAGTATGTGCAGGGCTAATAAACAATACAATATGGTTAATACATTGCCTATTTAAAACACATGTAAAAAACCTAATTAATAATAATAATTTGATGTTTTGGCAAATGTCTGACTATTTATGATTTAGTAGAAAACCATTTAAGAGGTTAATTTACTAAATAATGAACTGAAATCTAATTTGCACAATTTAGACCAAAATAGCTAATCTGGAAAGACAGCCAACTAAGAGATTTCTTCCAATGCAGCTACTTTGGCCTTAAATTATGTTCTATTGAGTTTTCAATTTGCCACAATTCATAGTTCAGTGAAGAAATCCAATGTATCTGCTTGATTAATGGTTTATTATTATTATACACTATTGCTACTATTTGGTTAATTAACATCTTTATTAGTTAGCATTTTGTATTTGAGAAATATGTTAGCATAGCATTTAATTAAAAGCAGGATTGTTTCAAACACTTTGATTTCAGCTATTGAAGGAGACAGACCAATCAGATACCTAATATTTTGTTTTCATTACTACTGTGCTTGTATGAGAATGAGAGAGTCTGTGTCATTGATCATAGTGGGAGACTAGTTAAGTTACTGCTCTGCCTAGCCACAGCCAGTGCCACTTACAACAACTTTGAGTAGGAGACAGAGCTAGAGATATCCTGTCTAATTGATCCAACTGTGAGGTGGTCAAGTTACTGCTGTGCCTGCCAGTGCTGCTTACACAAACGTCAAGTTAGAGATAGACTAACAGTGAGGCTAGTGAGGTGGTTAAGCTATGACTCTGCTTAGCCATTCCCAGGGCCACTTACATTAACATTGATTTACTGATTTAGATCAAATTATTTTACTGGTTTGTATTTTATATTTCTTGTGAGACACAGATAATTTGGTCTGTAGTGTGCTTATAACTCTTTTTAGGAAAAATTTATCTTTTTTTCTGAGTATGTTCATTCCAGAGTGTTGTGTGCAAGTGTGTAAGCATCGTGTGCGAGCACTGTGTGCGCAGTGTACTGTGTGCTGTGTGTTTCATCTTAACGTCAAACACAGCGTTAACGTAATCAAGCTGGTACCCATTTTCCAACACAAAAATCCATTTTGACTTAATAGAATTGTGTTAGTTTACACAATACACACTCATATCCCCATTAATTTAATAATTAAAACAAACCCATCATAAATGATACATCGGAATCCAAAGAAGAAATTGTGTTCCCCAAACCAACATTAGGAGTAGTGCCATGGCCTCTCAGTGTCTTAACATCTCTTCCATGAGTACTGCTGATACATTTGCCATTGCCATCATCACTGTCACTATTAGTGGCATTCATCCTCAGGATAATGCAAATAACATGTATGTTACATCAGATTTACCACCCAGGTGCGATTGGTGATGCAAAGTATAAAGTAGCAGAATAATCTGTAGATGCAGCAGTAGAGTAAACTAGGCCCACAAGTAGTTGAAGTTAGACTGCAGCACAGCACAGCACAGGCTGAGAGTACCTTTACCAGTGCCACAAGTATTTCACCCACTTTCATTGTCACCATTACCACCACTACCACCACCATCACCATTTCCATTGGCATTACTCAACCAAGTGCTAGTATAGAAGCTAGTTTTGTGACAGCTTCCACTGTGACTGATGCAAAACCACCGGCATCTTTACCAGCTGCAAGAGCAAAGTTTGGGATTACTTTGAGAGCCTTCAAGAATGTCATTTTGCAAACTGCATTTTAATGTAGTGGTTTCACCCTGCCTCAATCTTACAGTGTGGCTTTGTCTGCTACCTCCACAGACATAGTCAGTATAAGCTGATGGGGCACAGTTGTTTCCCACACTGATGGATTGTCATATATGCTACAGACCTGGGCGGGTGAGGCCACTAGGTGAATTAGGCAGCCTCCTAGGGCACACTGGTCCAGGGAGAGCAATGTCTGGGGGACCAGCAAGGGGGAGAGCCCACACCGCTCCTCTCCTGCCAGTCACTTTATGTAGCATTGCTGAGTGGACCGCAGTTAGAGGATCTGCTGCATTCTCTACCTGAACTGACAGGAAGCTGAGAGCAACCAGCAGCTTCCTGTCATTTCACATAGAAGAAACAAAATATACTCTACCTGTAGTCCATTTGACCACGTTACATGAAGGGAGATGAGAACAAAGAGGTGCACGGAGGGCTTGGGGACAAAGAGGTGCACAGGGGATAGGGGGGCAAAGAGGCGCACAGAGGGCTGAGGGGGAAACAATGACACACACAGGGTCTGGGGAGGCATAAAGAGACACGTAGGGCCTGGGGGGGCAAACAGGCGCAGTGACAGCTGTTGTGGCTAGGGGGTAAGAGAAACACAGAGGGGCTGGGTAGGGTGAATAAAAGACACATTAAGGTGTTGGGGAGAAAGAGACACAAAGATGTTTTGGGGATAAGGAGACACAAAGGTGTTTAAGGGAAAAAGAGGAAATTTCACTTTTGTGAATTTAGTGACCCTAACCATTCCAACTGGGTATCAATTGCTCCCCAGCTGTTAGTATTTTATGACAGCGAGCAGCTACTGGCAACTCACTGTCTCACTGTCTTGTAGATATGCCCATCAGTTGCAGATTGAAACCTACTTTGTGCTACTGTGATGCTGCCAGTGAGCAAATAGTCAAAGACATTTTTCGACAGCTATTTGTTGAGGATTATGGCTTCGATTTAATAGCTTTCCAAATGATTCAATATGAATAGAAAACTTTCCAAATGATTTATCTACAAAAACATCTATAGACTTTAACAGGGGCCTCTGTAGATAAATAATTTGGAACGTTTTTCTAACAGTATTGAATCTTTTGGAAATCTTATTAAATCAAGGCCTTTGTCCTCAATAAATGGCACTGAATGGCCAAATCAGATATTTTTAACTCTAAATAATTGGCCCAAATGTTGTATGCACTTTCAATAGAACCCAGTTTATATAAGACAGGAGGAGGAAATCCTGGGAATGGCGACCAGACTTCAAAGATCATGTTATATGCAGATGATGTAGTTCTGACACTTTCTAATCCAGAAACCTCTCTGTTGGCAAATTTGAAATGCATTCATGATTTTGGTAGAATCTCTAACCATAAAATAAATTTAAAAAAGACACAAGTAATTAATTCTAGTGTCCCGATTGACCAACTACATAGATTGGGAGATTCTTACTCATTTAATTGGTTTTAGAATTAAATGCTTTATTTGAGGATAAAATTAAGTTTCAATTTGTTTACGATAGTAAACAATAATTATAACGACTTATATCAGGACGTAAAACTTACCATAAACAAATGGTTGCATTGATATATATTTGTATTCCAATAGTCTAGAAAGTTGTAGTGATGTTATATATTTGAGAAATGATTATGTTGCTTTTTTTCCACCTTATGTATGTTGTTTATATTTTTATGGTTGTCACCACATGTTTAAAGATTAGTCTCCAAAGGCTAGACCTAGTTTAAAAAAAATAAATAAAGCTTTGTATGCTTTATATGTTAGTTTCTTTTGGAACAATGTGCCCTGTGTGGATTTTTAGGGATCCCAGTCACAAAGTCTTCGTACCTGTTGGCTGGCTGCACGATCCTTGTAGCCCGGTGGCAAAGTAAAAAGAGAGCTGCTAGTGTCTTCATAAAGAGAGGAGCAGTCCCTATAAGCAGTGCTATTTTTACCATCTTGGGAAGGTGAAGCTGTAGAGCAGGGGTTCTCAACCCAGTCCTCAGGACCCCCTACCAGTCCAGGATTTGGGGATTACCTGGGTGTGTCTCAGGTGTTTAGAAAAAGGGGAAAAAACACCTTAGACTCTAAGGTGTTTTTTTTTCTTTTTCTAAACACCTTAGACACACCCAGGTAATCCCTAAACCCTGGACTGGTAGGGGGTCCTGAGGACTAACGTTGAGAACCCCTGCTGTAGAGGAATAGGCAGAGGGGAAAATAACTGCCTGGAGGAATGGAAGTGGAGCTGGTCAGGTGAAAGAGTTCCGGAGTGACTAAAGTTAATCTTCAGCCACTGGGTCTGAAGCGCTCTAGAGTCCCCTGTGGCAGCTAGGAAGCATACCCAGTGAAGGTACTCAGTCGGAGTACAGGAACTCCGTCACAGCTATTAAGTTTATAGAACATGGAAACAGAATGTCTCTCGCGCAATAAATATACCTAGTGATCCACAGTTAGAACATCCAAATCCACAATTGCACATGGATGCACTATGATTGACACATTGCTTAGATGCTTCTATATGTAATGTCACTTTCCTTTTGTGCCACAATTTGCCTATTTACAAGTTAATAATTTTAATCTAATCTAATTTTCTTTGCTATTCACTTTATGTCATGGGGTCATAAAGAGCATGGATGCCTAATGTACAACAGTCTTCTGGACCCTTTTGTATCCTTAACTTTTCCTGCCTATGGCTCTGAGCTGTAGGGAATATTGTTGTGGTCTTTTTGTTACCAGGAAAAATCAATGGACGGCATTCATGCATTTTATGGGGATCCTGCTTCATTTGCCTGAGAAATCTGTGAGAAGTTCATAGACGAAATTGCAGTCACCATAGGCTATGAAGAATATTGTGCAAAACTTAAAAAACTTACTGACTATATCAGCCTGCTTTGTTTTTGTTTTTTGTTTTTTGCATTTTTCTAAGGATTAGGATCAGAAGTCACTTATATCTACGTCCATTTTACTAATTTACATTTTTCTGCACAGGTTTCCTTTGCATTTTGCTAAAGTTGTTTGTTCTGTGTTTCCAATGGCTGTTTTTTAAACAGTATTTAAAGAATAGTTTTTTTGTGTACATCGTATAGAAAGCTTTTTATTTGTTAGTTTATTTTTGTATGTTTTATTGTAGGGTTACAGAAAATGAGTGATATAAAGATTAATATAATGAAAGGTGTGGTGTGATATACAGAGATGTATATTGAATAATTAAAATAAAAAAGAATCATCACAGAGATTGCACTTTTTCAAATTTTAACTGCGATCACAAACTAAGGTCATGTTCTCTCTACAGCCTAATACACCTTTGGCGACGTCACGGAGGCAAGGCTAAGTGGAGGGTTTGCAAAGGGGTGCCATGCGTGCCAACAACAGATGCTTTTTATGCACAGAATTTACATTAGCCCAGGTGGCTAATGATGCTGTTGAAAGTGGTGTTACAACTCTGGCTGCAAAGTTCTTTAACACTGTACTCTGTATGTGCAGAATGTCTTAGTGAAACTATGCACATACAGTCTCTTGATTCATTGAAGTGGTCATGGTGCTTTCAGTAACCCTTTAATAACTTATTTTTATTATGCATATCCTTGGATGTTCATAGCCCTTGGAGGTGTAAATACTGATTATAATGGCATTTTGTTTGTTTATTTACTTTGTTTTTTTTTTGTTACAGGGTCCTCGTCAGGTTTGGAGCACAAGTCTTGAGGTTAATGCTTATGAAGTGTAGACACTTACCACCTACCTTATGGACATTCTAAAATGTGGTCTGCTTCCCCATTACTGGCTATGCTTTTTCTTTAATCACCTACAGCATGGTACAGCTCACTAGCCATAATGAGCATGGCTCATGCATTAGTTATGCTGTTGAAGCTGAATGTATTATATTTCCAATTACTTTTAAATAGCCTTAAAGGAATTGATCCTACATAAGCTTCTGACTTCCCTGTAAAAGGAAGAGGTAAAATAAAATAATGTAAACCTTTTAAAACCTTTTAAATGATGTAGAATTTAGAAAGCATGATTATCTGCTTGGCTCGGTTGTTATTTGCAGGTATTTACTTGCTATTAATGTCAATAAAATACAATTAATATGAATGTTGTAATCCAGCTTTGCTTCATATATTTACAATATAAAGATTTGATCAGATTTTAGACATAGTGAGTGAAGTTCTTTATTAATGCTTCCCTCCTGTGCTAAATGCCTTTACTGACCTTATATATGTTTTTGCTTCCAGTCGGTGCTTTTTACGGATCACAAACTGTGCTCTGTTCGCTGCTTGGTAACCCATATAATGGGTTGCTGTAGACAAAGCAAGAGTTTTCGCCTGTCATAAATTGCCAGAGATTTATCAAATCTGCTTACAGAAATATAGTATTGCAATTCAAAACAAACTTTGTTTAAATTGTAAATTATATAATGTTTATAAATGAAAATGTAATGGTGTTGACCAAACAATCCCATCTATAACTGAAGGCATGATTAAAGGGACACCCTCCAGGCACTAATTGTACTTTAATGCATTTGGTTTGGTTTTGGCCTCTTAAACATGCTATTTTTGTTTGCATGCTCAAATCTTTATAGTTTTCTTAATAAATTAAATAAATGTTTTGTAGAATGCTGCACCACAAGCTTGCCTTTTTAGTCACACCCCCTCACTTCAGAAAAATACTTCCTTTTTATCAAGGTACTTTACTACCATGGTAAAGAGCTTAGTGTGAACCCTATTTTTATTTTTTCTTAGAATCCTTTTTATGCCCCTTGTGATCCTATCGTGGTCAGTTGTGGATTACTTCATTTCCTGGTTTGATGAATGCAAAAAAAAAGGGGGACTATCTGCTAAACCACAGAAAGCAAAACAACATAGCATATAAATGTGTGGATAATGTTCCAAAATATTGCAATCCCAAATGGCCACTTAGAAATAATAAAGCCTTGTATATAATTCCCTTCCATTTCGTCCGTATGAAGGACATCCTCAGAGACTTAACAATGTCAGGTAACAATTCAAATTGATTACTAACCAACCCTTCCCTCCCCAGTCCTTTTATACCCCCTCAATTGTCCATAAAATTATTTATTTTCTTGCAGCTGTTCGTCCGATTTCGTCCAGGTGCGATGACGTCATCACACAATGTCCAATGATGTCATGCATTCCACTTTGCGTTCCACGGCCGTGAAACCCGGAAATAAGTTAAGTTCATAGTCTCTGTGCTCAGTCTTGTACTTAATTTGTGTGTTAAAAACTCATAAAAATGGTAAGAGAGAGGGAAGGGGGGTGTGGGGGAAAGGGTTAGGGAATTCAACACTCTATTTGCACTATTAGGTAAAAAGTAGAATAAAAAATAGACACATTTATTAAAGAAATGAAGTAAATAAGGAATGTATAAGAAAAAAGAGGTACATAAAAGTGAAAGTAAGAAATAAAAAATGCAAATAAACATGAAAAAAATAATTTTAAGAAAAAAATTAAACAAGCAATAAAAAATGAAAATAAGATAAAGAAAAAAACAAAACAGGTAAAGAAATAAATAAAAAATATTAAAAATATATGATGACGAAGGATAAAATGATCTAATTATCAAAATAAAATTGCAACAGAAAAATACAATCAACTATATATAGGGACATGGAACAAAATTCATTTCTGAGACACAGTAGATTGGACCATAAATTTCCTGTTTAGTGAATATAGGACAGAAAAAAATCATCTTAAATACTGGACATATGTGTATAATGTATTGCACTGTTCCCAAAAGGTAATAATTAGGCATACTATTTGATCACATTTTTTTTTTAAAATGTTATTTCTATTTTTAGATGTCCTTCTAAAAAATGACTAAAAAAAGGACGGGATTGGCATAAAAACATTTTTTTATTATACATGGAAATATTTAGCACATGTATAAAAAAAAAGGCCTATAGTTAGTTGTTCTGCTAAAAAATGGGGAAAGTACAATATTTACATTAATGTGACATAAGTGCAGATGTAGTAATCCTCCAAGAAACACCATAAATCTTTATCCAAGTTGAGTCCACAGGGTTGTAAGTTTTTTCACTTGTTTATCCAAAAGGTTTCCGTTTGTGAAAGTTTTTTTAATTCTATTATCCCCTCTCAAATGGGGATTGATATGTTCAATGCCCATGAAAAATAAATCTTGCCAATTAAACTTCCTGCAACTATTGCAGTGTATCTGTACTATATGTTTATTATAATTTTTCCTGATGTTATTTTGATTCTCTCTTTTAATTTTTGATAGGTTCTCCATGTATATTGTTTCCCACACGGGCATTGTAACATATAAATGACATACTTGGTATTACAATTTATATTTGCGTTTACTTTGAAGCTTTCCTTGGTAATTGTGCTTCTAATTTCCTTTGTACGTTTATATCTTTGATTTTTACAAGCCTTACATGTATTGCAGGGACTAAAATCTTTACATATGAATAAAGTGCTTTTTCTTGGAGGTTTTTTTTTTGTCATTCTTTATTTTATTGAGGCAAGAGATAAAACAGTGCATAGTGTAGAGCAGGGAGTCACGGCAAAGAGAACACATGTTGCACAGAAACAGCGCAAAGACATAAACTCCAGCGTAGAACTGCCTCATTTTATGTTATATTACAAAATTAAACTATGCAGGTTAAACAACTGATGCCAGTGATAAGTCTGGACAATTGTTGCACATTACTATGCAAGTCAGGCATCATCTTACACTGCACTTGAAATGTCAAGCAAAACAGCGTAGCATTAACCCCTTAAGGACACATGACATGTGTGACATGTCATGATTCCCTTTTATTCCAGAAGTTTGGTCCTTAAGGGGTTAAGGGTTACATAGTTACATAGTTACAAGGGTATTTCTGCAAGAAAAAATTCTTGAAGGTTTTAGTGCATAACTTGGAGCTAGTAGGTTTTTTAGATTCCTCGTTTTCCTGAAAATAATTAGTGCCTTTTATGGTAGTACTTTTCCTAATATGAGATCTTTACATAAGATATCTCAATGTTTATTTTCCGATGTTGTGTGTTAAATTGAGTAATGAAGGAAAATGTATAATCATTTTCTATTTTCTTTTTTATTTTCTGTATCATAAGTTCCTTTTTGCCTCTGTTTTCAATTTCTTCGATTTCCCTTTCCAATAATAATGGTTCATACTTTTTGGTTAAAAAATTATTTTTTAAGTGCTGTGTCTGTTCTCTGTAATTCAAATTATTTTGAACAATTACGTCTTACTCTTGTTAATTGGCCTTGTGGAATAGTTTCCCCAAGTTGAAAGAGTCATGGAGGAGGATGAAAATGTTTCATCTGAATTCCGAGAATTTTTAATTTTTAATCAAAAGCATATATTTCATTTTAAAGAATAATCATTTTCTTTTCGATAACTCTTTTTATCTCCTAACAACTGGCACGACGATGGGGACCAGGTTCGCCCCCGATAGCTATATGCAAGATTGGGAATCCGACTACCTTTGGAGGGGGCATGGCTGGGTAGCGAACCTGGTCCTTTGAAAACGTTTTATTGACCATATTTTAATGATTTGGGGGGTAACCATGATGAATTACAACTTTTCTTAAGCTACATTAATAATAATGATTATGGTCTAAGGTTCACTCATGTTGTTAATTCAAAAACAATAAATTTTTGGGATGTTTGTTTTTATGTGGAAAATAAAATCACACAATCGAAATGTCATTTAAAAAAACCAGAAAGCAATAGTTATATACATAGAAAAAGTTGTGACTATGAAAAATGGCTGGAAACTATCCCAAGAGGCCAATTAAAAAGAGTAAGAAGAGTAAGATGTAATTGTACAAAACATTTGGATTACAGAGAACAGGCACAGAACTTAATAAATACATTTTCAACCAAAAAGTACAAACCATTATTATTGGAAAGGGAAATCAAGGAAATTGAAAACAGAGACAGAAATGCATTTTACTTCATTATTTAATTTAACACACAACATTAGAAAATAAGAAACATCCTAAACAAACATTGGAATATTTTTTGTAAAGATCCCATATTATGAAAAGTATTATTACTTTTAAAGCACAATTCCCAAGGAAAGCATCAAAGTAAAAGAAAATATAAATTGTAATACCAAGTATGTCATTTATATGTTACAATGCCCGTGTGGGAAACAATATACATGGAGAACCTATCAAAAATTAAAAGAGAGAATCAAAATAACATCAGGAAAAATTATAATAAACATATAGTACAGATACACTGCAATAGTTGCAGGAAGTTTAATTGGCAAGATTTATTTTTCATGAGCATTGAACATATCAACCCCATTAAAAAAGGGGTAATAGAACTAAACAAACATTCACAAAGGGAAACCTTTTGGATAAACAAGTTAAAAACATTACAACTTTGTGGACTCAACTTGGATATAGATTTATGTTTTTTCTTGGAGGATTAAAATATGTGCAGTTATGCCACGTTAATGTAAATATTGCACTTTTCCCATTATCTTAGTAAAATAACTAAAGGTCTTTTTTATGTGTGCTAAATGTTTCCATGTATAATAAATATTTTTTATACATGGCAATTCCCTCCTTTTGTGGGGCATTTTTAGAAGAACATCTAAATCTAAAAATAGAAATAAAATAATAAAAAAAAAAATTAATAACAAAAGAAAATAAAAAGAGAAATTCCCATGTGTGATCAAAAAGTCTACCTAATAATTATCTTATGGGAACAATGCAATACATTATACACATATGGCCTGTATTTAAGATAATTTTTTCTGTCCTATATTCACTAAATAGGGAATTTATGGCCCAATCTATGTCTCAGAAATTTACCTTGTTCCATGTCTCTATATATAGTTGGTTGTGTGTTTCTGTTCCAATTTTATTTTGATGATTAGATCATTTTATCCCTCCTCATCATATATTTTTTCTATATTTTTAAATTAATTTATTTATCTATTTTGTTTTTTTATCTTTATCTTATTTTATTTTCATTTTATTGCTTGTTTCATTTTTTTCTTAAAATAATTTTTTTCGTATTTATTTTCTTTTCATATTTTATATTTTCATATTCGATTTGTTGTTTTTATTTTCATGTTTATTTACATTTTTTTATTTTATTTTATACTTTCACTTTCATGTACCTCTTTTTTGTTATACATTCCTTATTTACTTCATTTCTTTTATCAGTATGTCTATTTTGTATTCTACTTTTTACCTATTAGTGCAAATAGTGTTGAATTCCCTAACCCTTTTCTCCCCCCTCCCCCCCACTTCCCTCTCTCTTACCATTTTTGTGAGTTTTTAACACACAAATTAAGTACAAGAACTAGCACAGAGACTATAAACTTCACTTATTTACGGGTTGATGGCCATGGAATGCAAAGTGGAATGCATGACATCATCAGACGTAATGCTTGATGACGTCATCACACCTGGACAAAATCGGACGAACAGCTGTAAGTAATTAACCCCTTAAGACCGCAGCCAAATGTACAAGTTGTTATCAAAACAAAACGTAAACAAAACCTGGCATTTGCGCTAAATGTCTGTCCCACCGTAATTCACCTCTTTCATATTAAATGCACCCACACTTATTATATATCATTTTATTCAGGGGAAACAGGGCTTTCATTTAACATCAAATATTTAGGTATGGAATGTAATTTAATATGAATAAAATATAAAAAAAATGGGAAAAAATAAGATTTTTTTAAAATTTTCTTAGTTCTACGTGACATTTTAACTGTGAATGTCAAAATACTGTTTGCTTTTACTGCAATAAAAAATACACATATTTGTATTCAGCTATGTCTCACGTGTAAAACAGTGCCCCCTATCTACAGGTTTTATGGTGTTTTGGGAAGTTACAGGGTCAAATATAGCATGTTACATTTTTCAGTTTTTTCACATTGAAATTCGTCAGATTGGTTACGTTGCCTTTGAGACCATATGGTAGCCCAGGAATAAAATAAAATGGGTACTCACAAGATAGAAGCAGATCAACTGCTCCTTCTTGTTAGCGCTGGTGGTATGATCCCCACCTAGGATTACTTGGAGTCCGGTGTGATAAAAGGATGCCAGATAAAAAGTAGATTAGCGTGTATTAAAAGATAAGTGGTACAATTAAAAGTAATCAAATATACTTTAATATTTAAAAATACACAAAATAATAACCATAAATGTGTTTCGCCAATAGGGTGTTATCAATATGGAGAAAGCTTGTTTTTATTTTATCTAAAAGTTTCTTACCCAGTGAACACTATTGGCTGTTTCTTTCTACCCGAGTGCTTATCATATCATGGACGGAGGAAACATATTACAGACGAAGGAAATTTACTTCATATCCCATAAGCAGGGATCAAACCGCAGTACGCCTTTCACACCAGAGCGGGTTCTAGCTCTTTTAAATGTGAGTTTGCATTCCAGATTTTTATACTTTTGCTTCCACAACTATCAAACATACTACACTATTTGGCTCTCTATTTATTTTTTATCTCTTGCATATGAGCTGATCCATAAGGAAGAAAACAATAAGGACAATTGTTCTGGACCAAGTATTGCTATACAATACGACTTCAACAGACGTCTCTAGTTAAGACTTTCTCTTTTTATTTACTTATTTTATCTGGACTATTCCTTTCATACTCAGTTTCACTTGGCGCAGCCCTTATTTTTATTTTTTCTCTCTGTGTTATGTCTAAGGGTTTTTGAGGGATTCCCGTATAGGATTGCTGCCGTATTGTGTTATTTAGCGCTTACACGTCTTGTTTTTAAATATATAGTGATATATACGTATATACTTATGTATATAGATATATATATATTATTTTGTTCTACATGTATTTTGATATCAATATATATATATATATATTTTAAAATACAGTTAGAACAAAATTACACATGTATATATACTTTTATTTATTTATTATTTATTTTTAATTTTATTTTTTAACATATTTACATATTTATTTATTGTTTATTATATATAAATATATATATAATGAAACTTATATATATTTAACCAAAATCATTGTACGTGTATTTTGATATTAATATATATATATATAATTATGTATATATTAATATTAAAATACACTTAGACAGTGTATGTGTATGTGTGTATATGTGTGTATATATACTTATATCATATTTATAGTAAATATATTTATGATATAAGTATATATTATTTATTTTTACACTGTTTTAATGGTTTTGATTTTATTTCCAGACAGCAGGGGGAGTACCTGTCATTACAGGCACTCCCCCTGCTGGCAATGCCTTGGACGGCTATGCCGTCCATGTGATCACGAGGTCCTTGCAAGGCCGAAGAGGATGGAGGGGGACTCCCTGGGCTCCTAGGTAAGTCCCCATACCACGATCGCCAGTGTGTGATCACCGGCGACCGGGTAAGTACATAAGATCGCAGGGAGTTCTATGCTGCCCTGCGGCGTTTGGAGCCAGCAAAATAGGGACGGCATAGAATGCGTTATTAAGTGGTTAAAGACTTTTATGGACAATAGAGGGGGTATAAAAGGGCTGGGGGAAGGGGGGGGGGAATTCATTTTGGATTGTTACCTGACATTGTTAAGTCCCTGAGGAAGTCCTTCATATTGATGAAATGTGTAGGACGCCTAGTGGTGACTTTAAATTATTACATCCACTGTTTTAAACCTATATGTAAGTTAATAAATAGTTTTTTTACTACACACTTGATTTTGCACTACAATTTTTTTTTTCTCTTGAGTACATGTTTTCCAGCCTATACATGGTGATTTGAATATATCCAGGAGACTCAACCCTTGGAAGGGAATTTATACAAGGCTTTATTACTTAATTGAAAGTGTGAGTGAACACTTGGGGTTGCAATATTTCCGAACACTATCCACACAATTATATGCTATGTTGTTTTGCTTTCTGTTGGTTTAGCAGATACTCCTCATTTTTTTTGCATACATATTTTGTGGAAGACAAGAGGAAGTCTTCGGGGTACCCTTGAAACGTCACCTTATACAGGGAAGTTTCTTTCTGCTAATATTTTGATTTGCACTCAATGCACTTTGGTTTGTAAACACAAATATTTGTGGTATTTAATTTTGATGATACTGTTTTTGAATGTCCATCTTGCAAATATCTATTTAAAAAAATAAATAAATATATATATATATATATATATATATATATTATTATTATTATTATTAACATATCTTTCTCAAGCCTGCCTGCAACACTGAGCTCAGTGCTTTCATTAGGGGCCACAAATTCCAGGCCAAGAATGTTGTTTTGTTTGTGTGGCAAACTGCCATTGGGTTTTCTGACACTCTGTAAAATGTCCATTAACACTGAAAGACAAAGAATCAAGGAAAATGTGGCAAATATGCAGTGGCAAAGCTAACTATCATTATTCCCAACTGGTGAGAAATGAAGAGAGATAACTTCTACATGTCTAAAATAAAAGTCAGAAATAGATAGAGAGTACAATAGAAAGGGAGACACACAGCGGATTATTCACTAAACTACAACATGTAGTGAATTAAAAAAATATAATAATAACTGTAATATTTAGGCTAAAATAGCTAAACTGTAACTACAGTTAAAGAATATATGTATATTATTGAATAAATTGCACAATTTGTTTTTCTGTTCACTACAATACGCTCTGCAACTCTCTATGGGAGATGCTTGTAATGCTTCGCTATGAGAGATGCTTATTTGAGCAGCCAAAACTTTAGAAATTAATGTTTGAGTGTTCCTTTAAAAAAACTCAAACAGTCCTACACCCACTAGTATAACACAGATGAAACGTGCTTCTGAATAAAAGCATAATATGCAAACATGTAATCCTTGATAAAAGGAGACAAAACCCTTTAAAAAACCTGACAATGAGTTTGAGTATGATTGTAACTAGAGTTGAGCGGACACCTGGATGTTCGGCCCCCGGATTTGACCCCGAACCCAAACCCCATTGAAGTCAATGGGGACCCCGAACATTTGGGCACAAAAATGGCTCTAAAAAAGTCCTGTAAAGGGCTAGAGGGCTGCAAAAGTAAGTAAAATGGGGGTAAGAGTAGGACAAGTGAAGGACAAGTGACAAGGGAAATCACTTAAAATAACATAAAATACATTAAATAAGCAGCCGCTTAGTAGATAACTCCCTAATTCCCACGGTATTAGGGAGCTATCTACCAAAAGGCTTAAAGATCTAAATTGGTCTTTCAGCCAAATTTACTAATACTAAGTAAAAATTACTTAGTATTAGTAAATTAAGCCCCTACTCACTATACCGCGAGTAGAGGTGTGTCTAATAAACAGTAAGCAGCCAGTGGCTGCTCACTGTAAAAAAAAAAAAAAACTATTGCCCCCACCCCTGTGCGACGGGTGGGGGCCCTAAATAAGAATGTGGAGGGGGGACCTACTGTCTTCCCCCGGCCCCAACCCCTGAGCGGTGGGTGGGGGCCATAAATAAGAATGGGAGAGGGGACCTGCTGTCCTCCCCCCTGACCCCAACCGTGCGCGGTTGGTGGCCCTAAATAACAATAAAGGAGGGACACCTGTTCCCCCGAGCCTCCACCCCTGAGCGGTTAGCTTGAAATCCAGCCAATCAGAGTGCTCTGTGTCATTTTGCACAGCGTGGGAAAGTTCTTTGGAGTTTTCCCACGCTGTGTAAAATGACACGGAGCACTCTAATTGGTGGATTTCA
Organism: Pelobates cultripes; assembly: GCA_933207985.1. NCBI lineage: Eukaryota > Metazoa > Chordata > Amphibia > Anura > Pelobatidae > Pelobates > Pelobates cultripes. The sequence goes on along the minus strand of OW240917.1, from coordinate 186,815,515 downwards.
AGCCAACCAATCAGAGTGCTGTGACAGGTAAATGTAGAGACTTACCTGTCCGTCTCTTCATTTACCTGTCAGAGCACTCTGATTGGATGGCTTAAACCCACCAATCAAAGTGCTCCGAGCCTAATTGCAGGGCGGGGCAAGGCTTTATAAGCCTTCCCCCGTCCTGCAGAGCTCAGTCTGCGCGGAGCCCTCCATGGGTGAAAATTGATTTTTTTAAAGTGCGTCTGTTATTATAGATTTTTATTTGGCCTTTTTTGGGGCTGAAAAAATAAGAGTTTAGAAGAAAGAAGACATTAAATGGTAAATCTATTTTTTTTTTTTTTACAGGTATTTAGATAAGGGTCCCCCTCATTATTTTTAGGAATCAGGGGGGTAGGTAGGGGTTATTTTTTTGGGGGGAAGGGGGTGACTAGGGGTTGTATTGTTATTTAGAGCCCCCACACGCTGTGCAGGGGTAGGGGCCAGGGGGGAGGACAGTAGGTCCCCCTCCAATTTTTATTTATGGCTCCCACCCACTGCTCAGAGGTGGGGGCCAAGGGGGAGGACAGTAGGTTCCCCTCCAATTTTTATTTATGGCTCCCACCCACTGCTCAGAGGTGGGGGCCGGAGGGGATGACATTAGGTCCCCCCCAATTTTTATTTATTGCCCCCACCCACCACTCAGGGGTGGGGGCCGGGGGGGGACAGTAGGTCCCCCACCACATTCTTATTTATGGCCCCCACCCACCATGCATGGGTGGGGGCTGGGGGAGAGGACAGTAGGTCCTCCCTCAAAATTCTTATTTATGGCAACCACCCACTGCTCAGGGGTGGGGGCCAGGGGGAGGACAGTAGGTCCCCCCCCTTATTGTCATTTAAGGCCCCCACCCACCGCACAGGGGTGGGGGCCACGGGGGAGGACAGTAGGTCCCCTCAACATTCTTATTTATGGCCCCCACCACCGCTCAGGGGTGGGGGCTCGGGGGGAGAACAATAGGTCCCCCCTTATTGATATTTAGGGCCCCCACCCACCACTCAGGGTTGGGGGCCAGGGGGGCCACAATAGGTCCCCCCCTTATTGGTATTTAGAGCCCCCACCCGCCGCTCAGTGAGCAGCCACAGTGGACACTCCAAGCATCATAACTATGTATACTTCTATCATAGCCACATACTGTACCTACCAACATTTCAAATGGACATAAAGGGACACTTTAACCCCTTCAGGATGGAGTCAATAGTGCACGTTCTGATCAAAACAAAACGTAAACAAAAACTGGAATTTGCGCTATATGTCTGTTCAACCGTAATTCACCACGGTCACATTAAGTGCACCCACACTTATTATATATAATTTTGTTCAAGAGAAACAGGGCTTTAATTTATCATTAACTATTCATATATGGAACATAATTTATTATGAATAAAATTTAAAAAAAATGTGAGAAAATAAGATTTTTTTTTTTTAAATTTGTATTTCCATCTGACATTTTAGCTGTGAATGTCATAATACTGTTAGGTTTTACTGCAAAAAAATGCACATATTTGTAATTAGCTATGTCTCACGAGTACAACAGTACCCACCATTAACAGGTTTTATGGTGTTTTGGAAAGTTACAGGGTCAAATATAGAACGTTCCATTTTCAAATTGAAATTTGCCAGATTAGTAATGTTACCTTTGAGACGGTGTGGTAGCTCAGGAATGAGAATTACCCCCATAATGGCATACCATTTGAAAAAGTAGACAACCGAAGGTATTGAAAGTGGGGTATGTTTAGTCTTTTTTAGTAACCACTTAGTCACAAACACTGGCCAAAGTTACCGTTCATATTTGTTTTTGTGTGAAAAAAGCAAAAAACTAATATTTGGCCAGTGTTTGTGACTAAGTGGCTACTAAAAAAGACTGGACATACCCCACTTGCAATACCTTGGGTTGTCTACTTTTGCAAATGGTATGCCATCATGAGGGTAATTCTCATTCCTGGGCTACCATACGCTCTCAAAGGCAATATAACCAATCTGGCAAATTTCAATGTCAAAAAAATGAAATGCAAGCCTTATATGTGACTCTCTAACTTTCCATAAAACCTGTACATGAGGGGTACTGTTATTCTCGGGAGACTTCACTAAACACAAATATCAGTGTTTTAAAACAGTAAAACATATTACAACAATAATATAGTCCTTAAAAGTGCCGTTCATTTGTAAAAAATGCAAAAAACGTCACTTTTACTTAAAATATCATCGTTGTAATACAATTTACCAGTTTGAAACACTAATATTTGAGTTCAGCTAAGTCTTCCGAGTAAATCTGTGTCTTGCGAATTAAATTCTCTGCACTTTCTCCCTGTGTTGTCAGGCATGTCAATCAAATTTTAATTAATCAAATCACCTAATTATGTGAAAAGATTACTTAAATATACATGTAGAATTTTAATATATATGCATTTATAGGTATTTAAATTCTACGTGTATACTAATGTAATCTTTTATGTAATTACATGTATTTATCTATATATATATATATATATATATATATATTTGCGGTTATTTGTATTTTATATATAGATAAATATATATAGAATGTCATTCTAAGTGTATTTTGTTACCAATATATATAAATTAATAACAAAATACAGCTAGAATGAAATTACATATGAATATATAATTTATATTAAATTTTGTTTCAATATTTTATTTATTAATTGTATTATTTTATTTATTTATTATTGTAATTATATATATATATATATATATATATATATATATAATATATGTGTATATATCTATTATATATATAATATATACATATTATGTATATATGTAACATCATTCTAAGTGTATTTTAATACTAATATATGTGCTTATATTAATATTAAAATACGCTATGTATGACGTTACATATATATAATATGTATATATATTATATATATAATATATATATATAATATATATATATAAATATATTTATTTTATTTTATAACATGTTTAATAATATTTATTTAATATAATATTTACTTTCCCATCAGCAGGGGGACTGTCTGACATTTCAGACAGCCCTACTGCTGGCAGATCCACAGCCAGCTATAGGGGGCCATGTGATCGCTCTTTGAGAGCGATCACATGGCCCCCGGGGGCTTCTTTTACCGTGGGAGGGCTGCCTGGGCTGTGAGGCAGTCCTCCCGATCCAGAGCGCCAGGTAGGTAAGTATCCCGGGCGCTCCAGGGCTCAATGCCGTTACGGCGTTCTATGCCTCCGCAATGGCTTTAAAGCCCACTTAATGCAGGACGGCATAGAACGCCGTAACGGCGTTAAGGGGTTAATTTTAGGGGTAATCCTGGATGTGTGGCCAGGTACAGACAGAAATAAACAATGAACAATGTATGCAGCTAAAATTAAATTTGGAACAAGAATAATGTTTCTTATTTACACAGACTGATTTGTAAACACATTTATTGTATTTTAAAGACACAATATTGGTGGAGCCTGACTATAATGTAGGCTAGACTTGCTTCGGACGAGCTCCTCCACAAACCCCACAATTACAGCTTTTAACGGCACCTTAATGCCTGATCTGGGCCAGAAATTCATGCAGCCTCACCTTCCTGCTCAACGGGGAGGAGGTTGGAATCGCACCGGGGGTTTATCAGGCCCACCACGGAAAATGCAACCAAGTGAGCGCCGAGCTGGAGATGCGGCTGATCTTCTGTAACGGTGCACGGGGACCATGAATCCTACACAGGCACCCCCTTACCTCTTCTCCCCCCTGGACTGGCGGGGATCCTGGTCCCCTCCTGGAAGGTTGCCCAATTTACAAGTGAAAACAAGCAGAATCCCTACCTATCGGTGAACTACCTAAGATGGCAGAGGCAGCGTGCACCTCAACCTCAACCACAAGAAAATGACTGTCTATATTCATGTTTATGTACCTTTTTTCTATTTTTGTGTGACACTAGCACCTTGTTTGCCAGGGCCCCCCCTGGGAGGCAATACACTTCCACTTAGACACGCATGTAAACTTGGCTGGGCCGGACGGGACAGACCATATCTACTTAGCTGGACTGTACAGTTCATAAGCAATCACTGTTAATATGCTTCCTGCCTTGTCTCTTCTTAAAATATAACACCAGATGTCCTCTTCACACAAGTCCTTTGTCACATGGGTACTGAGAAATGTCTCCTCCTGCATTTTCACCAGCTTACTCATTAGTAGTTGACACCACTAGCATACCATGAACATGCAAACAGAGACCCAACAAACTCCAGGCATATGAGTATATAGAGTACATTAGTCTGGCAACATCTACCATCTACACTCAGCTAAGCCAAGATGGTTGGCTATTATTAAAAAAAAAAAAAAAATGTGCTGACTTTTCTATTGCCATGCTTGTAATTCAACATATATGTTGTGGTTGAGCTTGTATCTGCTGTCGTGGCACTACGAGTATTTCTGTATCCTCATGCACAGCTGAAAATAAAAAATAAAAAAGACACAATATTGTGAGTATTATTGCTGTGGTGCTCTGTTATATACTCTGACACATCAACAATATGGAGATCCTATAAAAGAGGGACACTAGGATGGAAAAGAGGGACAGATTGATTTGAGCTCAAAATAAGGACTGTCCCTATAAAACAGGGACACTTGGGAAGTATGCTGCCTCTGTCTCATTGCACATAGTTGATTAAAAACTGCAGTGATTTGCAAAAATCTCGACAGGTTTAAATGTGTTCACTTTCACATAGAATGGAAGAAAATAAATATCCAGGCGCATCTGAGGTTTCATCTAAAAGGCAGCCAGCCAAATAAAAAAAAACTGCTTTTAGAAATAGTCTCAGGTGTGCCTGGATATTTCTTTTCTTCCTTTGTATGTCTCTAGGGATTGGCTCTCCCTTTCTAGAGCACCCTGCAGGAAGTTTTCTGCCTTTTGTAGTGTGTGCATTATGCTTTTGTTTTGGTTTGTTTTTTGAAAACCACTATCCTCATACAGGTCATGAGATATACTTATTGTTTTGCATATACTAATATTTGTATATGTATGTAAAAAGAAAAATTGGATACAGCTGTATAATGTGAAAAGAATATATCAACAGGTAAGTCTCGGTTCTTGGATTTAAACATCAGTGAAAGTGAAGATGTCTGTGTAGCCCCCCCATTACCATCAGGGGAGGCATTCTGTGGGTGCAATCTAATAAGCTTGTCACTTTATTCATTTATAACATTATCACACTATGTTCTCTTGATATATTCTTTTCAGATTATACAGCTGTATCCTATTTTTCTTTCTTCAGACATATTTGGTTATTGTGGTAACCATCTGGGAAGGTTACCATGGGAAGTTGTTCTTTATAAGTTAAGTTGACATTTTTTGTTGTTGTATTCACTGAGCACTTGTCGCGGTATACGGGGAGTGTATACACTATGCTATGCTGCGTGGATGCATTTGTGCACCCTGCCCTAAATGGCTCTATGACAATGTACAAGACATGCCTCCTTTCATAGTGTATAGCTCTAGCTGTGAATAGAGTTGTTGCTAGATTAAAGGATCTATTCAAGCATCGTACTCACTACAACCTGTTTCACTGATTAAAACCTGGTACCATTCCCAGGAATGGAGCAAACCTGGGTCCCACTGGGCACCGAGCCTCCTCTGACATGAATCTGGCTTCTGCAGATCTGCAAAAGCTGGACACCATCTGATGTAATCAACAGTACTGCTGTTGTTGGCTGAACTACATATTCCAAAAACCTGTCCCATACAAATATTTTAAATATTTTTCGATACAGGAGGGGAAATGTCACTATTTGATTAGGTGACAACTTCAAACCTCCCAATCATTCAGATATTGGCAGGAAAGTCCCGTCCTTCCAGGTTTGTTTCTTTTGTCCCGCTTTTGGGGACACCAGAGAACATTCCCCAAAAAGTGTATCGTGAGTGCATCATTAAACCACTTGAGACACTAGGACCATGCAGAGAGGACTGGAACCAACCCGTCGCCATGCTGGGGTGGTCTTGCCCTTTGGGCAGCGCCAGTGATGTGATTTGTGTCACTAGCCCATCCCCTACATTTGGACCCATGGAATTTGCATTTGGACAAATCTAGTTTCATCTCAGATGACTCAATGTTTGCAACAAGGATCATGTAATTTTAGGAGCCAAGTAAAATCTTTAAAACATTTGCTGACCTTAAAACATATCACCAGGGAAGTAAAAAAAAAGTCATACTGCTTTATAGCATTGGGGTTTCATGGAACTTACATATAGAAATGTTATGTTCACAATCTAACTTGAAGGACTGCAGTGGCAGTTGGTTGCTGCACAGTGGTGTACTAAGCGACCGTCACACTCACATTATAGTTAGGGCATTCACTGCAGCACAGGGCTGTGGGTCATTTAGGGTTAAAGTTAGGGTTAGGTACTAATTTAGCATCTCTCACTTCCCATTCTAACCCCCAAAACAACTTTGTATTATGTACTTTTAAGAGTGGATCCATTTGTGAATGCATCCAGCAAGTCTAAGATTTCTTTATATTGTCCTGCTTAGATGCTTACTGAACATTTCTTCTCAGGTGATTGGGAGATGTAATTACTTCACCATGAGTCTGGTTTGCACTGTTGTTTATGATGTATGTTGTTATAAGCTATTGCTAGTTAATTTTTTTGACACTGTTTGTTATTTATCTTGATAAAGGTCCTGTGGTAGCATGGAAACATCAAATTCCTTGGTTATATTAAATTAGACTTTTGGGAGGAGAACCAACCCAGTGAGTGGTCATTATCTGTGGAAATACATATATATTTATATACACTGATCAACCACAACATTAAAACCACCTGCCTAATATAACGTGCTTCCAAAACAGCTCTGATGCATCAAGTCATGGATTTCACAAGAAACAAAAACTCTGAATTTGTCCTCTGGTATCTTGCACCAAGACATTAGCAGCAGACCCTTTAGGTCCTGAAAGTTTTTTCCATTGCTCCGTGGTCTAGTTTTGATGCTCACGTCAGAAGGCACTTTTGGCAGTGGACAGGGGTCAACTTGGGCACTCTCTGACCAGTCTGCAGCTATGCAGCCCCATACACAGCAAACTTTGATGCACTGTGTGTTCTGACACCTTTCTATCATGGCCAGCATTATGTTTCTCAGCAATTTGAGCTACAGTAACTCTTTTGTGTGAGCAGACTAGACAGATAATAGAATGAATAACACATTTGTAATAGAATGGATGGACTGAGTGATGATAGATAGATAGATAGATAGATAGATAGATAGATAGATAGATAGATACAGAGAGAGAAAGAGAGAGAGAGACAGACAATACATAGATATATGGACAGACAGGTAGCATGATGAATATCTACTTTGGTGATGAAAATATCCTTGAGAAATGGCAAGCTGAAGGAATTTTTCACTCTCAGACCTTATATGCAATAGTATTCTGTCATGTTAGAAATATCCAATATAACACACAAAAATTACTATACATTCATTATAATATGATAAATGAAAGACAATTTAAAAATAATATATAGCAAATTGTAAAGTATGAATGCATATAAAAGTGTAACATTTTATGTTAGAACAATGTTACTTTGAATCCAATGCTCTGTTTTAGTTAACCAAGTCTGAAGTATCGATCCCAGTTTCTCTGCAGTTAGACTTTAATCTAAAATGAAATGATAGTGTAGCACAGCATAATAATTCCGTGGTGACCTTATAGTCAAAACCCTTTATTTGGTTCATCATCTATTACTCTATTGATTGCATTTGTCAACCTCCTTAGAATGGAATATGAAGATCTGACAATAACTGGTAAAGAAACAGAAATTCAGTGGTTTTATATTTTTAGCTTAAATATCCAAGAGCTAAGCCACTATTGTTAATTTGCTTTGTTTAAATTAAATCCATGGCATAGCAAGTAAAGTCCTAATTTACACATACAATTTAAAAATAAAAATATTGCCAACAGTTTTTATCAGTAGACTACAGCCTGGAGTCAGGGCCAGATTAAGAGCCCAGTGGACCTGGTGCTGACAATTATGATGGGGCCTAATTACAGAATCTTATCAACCAAAAACATTAAAACAGTCATACCTCTCAAGCGTCATGTATCTGATGGAGAGGGTGTTGGAGGGAAACTCAAAGGATGCAGATATAGGAAAACACATACTCTATGCTAATCTCTCTCTAACTTATGATTTCTTCTTTCAAGTGAATCCATAACCCCTAACATCAGTGTCCCGTGAAGCAGGAAGTCAATGGATAGGGTAAAAGCGTGGGCCACCTTCGCAAATCACGTAACCTGCCAAAAGGGACGAACATGCCCAAAAAGGGGACATGTCTGCCCAAAGAATTGGAAGGTCAGCCTGGCATGAATGCATGTAAGGCTGCCTGCCAATCATGCAGGCTGTCCAACTAAGGGCATACTATGCAGACAGTCCCCTGAGCTTGGCATAAATGCGTCTAATGATGCACCTACTCCAATATTTCTAGCACTCATATGTCCACTTGTCTCCTTACCTTCTTACTAGCAGGCAGAAGCTCCTGGTATATAGTCTGGGACAGAGAAAAGGTGGATGTAGTGAGTGTAGAAGAAAGGGAACAATCCACAGTGTTAGAGAGACCAAAGTCAGCATTACCTTAACTAATTTCATTGTCAGCCAGTCCACACAAGTTTTGTTGCCATACATCCTTCTTAAGCTTCAAAACTTAAAGGGACATTATAGTCACCAGAACAACTACAGCTTATTGTATTTGTTCTGGTAAGTAGAATCATTCCCTCCAGGCTTTTTGCAGTAAACACTGTCTTTTCAGGGAAAATTACTCCACTGGCCACTCCTTAGATAGCTGCTAGAGGTGCTTCCTGGGGCAGTACTGCCTAGTGTGGAGCACTGCCATTCAGTGTCTCCACCCTCTGCATGCAGACACTGAACTTTCCTCATAGAGATTCACTGATTCAATTCATCTCTATGAGGATATGCTGATTGGCCAGGGCTATGTTTGCCTTGTGCTGGCTCTGCCTCTGATCTGCCTAGTTGACAGTCTCAGCCAATCCTACGGGGAAGCATTGTAATTTGCTCAGACCACTACTTCTGATGATTTCAGCAGACAGAGTCAGTTCAGACGCAGAGCCAGCAGCTGCAGACTACAGAATACAAGTAAGATTTTACTATATTTAGTGAGGCAAGAGGGGAGGCTAGATGGTGGTTTTTACATAACAGGGTCAGAAATACATGATTGTGTTCCTGACCCTATGGTGTTCCTTTAAGCAAGAGTATGTGAAGAGTAGTTAGTGGATGGGGGGGCCCTAACCCGGGAATGGTGTTAGGGTTGCCACCTTTCTTGGAAAAAATATACCAGCCTTAATCATTTGTATAATTAATTAGTTATGTGTGACATCACATGATGTAAATCACAAGGAGTTACATAAGAGAAAATTCTGTAAAATCACCAACAAACTACTCACAGTTTGATTCTGCTGTATAGATGAATTGCTCACAGTGTCTCCCTGTCTCCCAGTCTTGCAAGTCACTCAGTGTCCCTATGTATCACAGTGTCAGTGTCCCCTTGTCACCGAGTCCTCTAGTCTCCCATTGTCTCAGTATCCCCATTTCTCCCAGTGTCCCCATGTCTCAGTGTGTCCCCATGTCACTAGGATACTGGGGGACACAGTGAGACATGGGGACACTGGGAGACATGGAGGCACTGAGATACTTGGGGACACTGGGAGACATGGGGGCACTTGTGAATACAGACATGGGGATACTAGGGAAACATGAAGACACTGGGAGACATGGGTGCACTGAGACATTTGGGGACACTGGGAGAAATGGGAACACTGAGACACTAGGGACACAGAGACATGGGGACACTGAAACATTTGGGGATATTAAGACACTAGGGACACTGAGAGACATGGGAACACAGACAGTGGGATACTAGAGGACACCGGGAGACTAGGGGACACTGAGACACTAGGGACACTGGCTGGGAGACTGACACTTGGGGACACTGGGAGATATGGGGACACTTTTGGACATAGACATGGGGACACTGGGAGACATGGGGATACAGACATTTGCAGACACTGTAAGACATTTGGACACTGAGAGACATAGGGACACAGACAGTGGGAGACTTGGGGACACTGGGAGACATGCAGACACAGAGGACACTGGCTGGGAGACATGGGGACACTGTGAGACATGGGGACTGTGAGTCACTAGGGACACTGAGAGACAAGGGGACACAGACACTGGAAGACTAGGGGAAACTGGGAGCCATGGGGACACTGGCTGGGGGACATGGGGACACTGGGAGACATGGGTACACTGTGTCCCTAGTGTCTCCGTGTCCCAATGTCTCAGTGTCTCCCAATGTCCCTATGTCTCACAGCGTCCCCATGTGTCTCAGCATCCCGATGTCTCACAGTGTCCCCTAGTGCAGGGGTAGGCAACCTACGGCACTAGTGCCATGCACGGCACTCGAGGTGTCTTTGCACGGCACTCAAGGCTGCTAGAGCCAAACAGGCTCTGGCCTATCCGGAGTCCCAGTAAAACTTCAAATATCTGCTAATACGAAAAGATGGTGAAGGACAATCCTCAATTTAAGCATTGCAGCACACTCAGATCACTTCCTCCAAGCACTTGTGAATGGGAATCCACAACGTAGTAGAGCAGCCTGCAGCTGCTGTTGCAGCTCCTGTCCTTAACCTGTACCAGGCCAGCCTGGTCCCCACTGGAACCCAGGGAAGCCAACCATACTGCTAGATATACACAGATATTGTGGATCAAACCAAGTGTTTATCTGAGTATCTGCTCCTTTCCAAATTGTTAAAATAAATGTGTGCACGCTCTGAAGTAAATTACACTGAGACACAGGTATGAGGTTAATGAAAAACTTCTGAATGTCTACTCAGGGGGTGGCAAGCCCCTTATAAAGGCAAAAATACATCATATGCAAAAATGTAGATTACAGAGAGATTACATCTTTAATTGGTTAGGTGTTAAGTGTCTTATCTAATGCACATCCTACAAGGCGTGATGTCAGCATCATCCCGAGATTTTACTCCGGATGTAGCACCATCTTGTTACACGAGGTAGTTAGTCGGTGGAAGGGGGTGCTCTAGCAGCCATTTTGAGTAGATATTGAATACAGGTATACACAGTAAATAGACATTTTACTATCACTAATTTACATTCATAACAAAGAAATGAAGAATAACCCTCCCCTTATACAAATAATACGAACTGCCCACACACAAACATACACACAATCTGCACAAACGTAACCCTCAAACAATCTACATACATGCACACAACCCCACATGCAGCCTCTCACATGCAATACCCCAAACAGCCCACACACACTACCAAACACACAATGTGACATATCCATCCACACACAATTCCACAAGCAGCCCTCATACACAGCCCACATTCATATGTATCATACACAATACCATAAACTACTAATGAACATATACAATATAATAGCTTATATACGCACAAATACAACGATGCAAAGCAACTGCAGTAAAAATAACACAAGCAGAATACGGCAGAATACATACCTAAGTTTAAAAAAATAGGACCGGCACACTACGGGACATCACACTCCTATATCGGCACAGTGCTGCTAAATGGTTGCCTACCCCTGCCCTAGTGTCTCAGTGTCCCCATGTTTTCCAGTTTCCCCTAGTGTCTCAGTGTCCCCATGTCTCCCTGCTGCCTTTCCCCCATCCCTCACTTACCTGAGCTGTAGAGTTGCTGTCTGGACTTTCTGTGCTGTGTAGCTGTTCCCCCACGGATCAGTGAGTAGTAGAGAGAAGCAGGGATATGCTGTAACTTCCTCTCCCTGCCTCTCTCCATACAAAGTGACCCCTACTGGCCAGTGCTGGTATTGCATAGTAATCTCCATTTATACTGAGAAAAATACCTGCATTTGTATTGCCGGTATTACTGCAATTACTGCAGCTTCAAATACCGGCTATGTCAGTAAAATACCAGTCAGGTGGCAAACCTAAGAGTAGTGTGTAAAAAAAAAAAGTAAAATTTCTATTTTTTTTTTATTATTTTTTTAAATGGGCCTATTCCATGGGCCTGGAGCTACAGCTCCATCAGCCCCTATGTTAATCCAGCCCTGCCTGGAGTTACTCACTAATATGGGGTGGTTGTGTTGTCCCTTGATTACTAATTAGGCAAAGTACCTAGCAATTTATTTATTTTTTTGCCTTGTGTTCTTTGATTACTTTATTTTGCATTATTTTCATTTTGCTTTTTTTGTACTATATCTATATGAAATACCTGGTTATCGATATTACAGTGTATGCAAATTAATTACATGTATATGATTTTTGACTTATGAACTGTATAATTACTGGTGTACATAGATCATTTCTGATTCATCTTATATTTTAAATTATGTAATAAAGCTTTTTTGACATTCTTTATTTTGGCATGCAGAGATATACATACAGACTCAATGTGACTTGTCAGCAAGACATAATTATACAAGACAATTGACAGAGATATCACGACATGTTGAAAATGCTTTTTTTTGTAAAGTAACAAGCAAAACAAGCAACTTATTTTGTAGTAAATTACGTAAAAGAGTATAACGACAGGTGTGTGTGTGTGTAAAATCCAGGTAGATAAAGAAGGCATGCTTATATTTCAATTATAGGTACTGATAGAAAAGAAACACACTGACCAATCAGCTATTTAAAATATCTCATATATTCACATGAGGCCTCATTGAGTGTGAAATGAGAGAGAGTAATTACATGTACAGACCAAATTAAAAGAAAAGAATGAAAAACCTCAAAAGCAAAGATAAAGTGTCCTGGCAGTACTATCCAACCCCCTGTCGAGAAATGACCGGAGACCAGGGAAGTGGAGAGGTAGTAGACACCTCCTGTGCCCCCAAAACCAGGCCCAAAATCTCTCTATGCTGAAGGATAAAGCTGACCAACTTCCTAAACTGCCTACCGTGTTCCCTTTTCAGGATCCTTCAGGCGTGTGGGTTAGCGCCACAGCCATAATTACATCTCCTTGTTGCTTTGTTGTGGCATCTCATCCATTTCTTCAGGGTTCTCTTGTGGCAAGGGTGCACAGGGATCGATCGCCTCCCCAGCCTCTAGTCTCTCAGCAGGCCTCAAAGGATTCCACTGTAGAGTGCGCCCAGCTGGTACTTAAAGGTGCTTAGTGGACCTATTTAGGTCAGTCAGTGACAGCGAACAGATATATTTCATGTTTTTCAGGCTTAAAGTTTCCAAGAAATCAAGCATCTCCACCACCATGTGACTTGCCTATTCAGCAGTCAGGTAAAGCTTATTTTTTATACATTTATAATAGGTTATTTATTTATTTATGTATTTATTTATTATAAAACTCACTAATATGGTCTGGTAGAAATTAAACCTTGGGACAAAACTCATGTATCTATCAGATTAAATAGCTATGATACTTGCGAAATGAGACGTATGATGTCAAAAGTCCTCAATATATAGCTTGAGATAGTGCATTATAGTACACTGCAGTGTTAATTTTTGCAGCACATTTTAATTTAGTTTTTAGTCATAGTTTTTTGACTAAAAAGACATTTTAGTTTTAGTCATATTTTAGTCATCTGAATTGTTTTAGTTTTACTCTGTGTCTCTTTCTCCCTCTCCCCTCCCCCAGCCTCTCTGGGTGTCTCCCTGCCAAGCCTATGTCTTTCTCTTATGCCCCTTCCTCAGCCCCTCCGGGTGTCAGTTTCTCTCCATAGCTCCATTTGTTTGTCTCTTACCCCCAGCACATTGTCCCTTTCTCCTCCAGCCCCTCTATATCGCTTTGTGTCCCCGCAGCCCCTCCATGCATCTCATCTCCCCTATGTGTTTAATTTCCCCAGCCACCTATTTGTCTCCATTCCTCACCCAGCCCCTCCACATGTCTTATCCCGCCTAAGTCCCTCCAGGTGCTCATTCTCACCCAGTCCCTCTATGTGTCTCATTTTATCTCCTCCCTCCCCCATGTGTTAATTTTGGTTGCAAATTTCAATTTTGTTTTAGTCATAGTCTTTGGAATAAAAAGCCATTTAATTTAGGAAGTAATAATTATTTTTTTTATTTCAATTAGATGTTTGATCTATTATATTTAATTTTTCTGTACATTCACTCTGTTCCATTTCTCTGTCTTTTGCCTCTAACTATTGCTCTATATCATAGTTACCAACACACTCTCTATTTCACTTGTTCATTCACTTTCCATTTAACTCAACCGTGGCTCCCCAAGTCACTTTTATTGTTTTTATTTTCCTATGCTATTTGTCCGCTCTTCCCTTTCTTTCATCGTTTGCATCTTCAATTCAATTGTCCCTTGGGCAGGTCAAGTGGCATGGTTCTTCTTGCAAGAGGCTAAAAGAGCTGAGTTTTGTCTGCATCTCATTTTATATTTGCCAATCACTAGCTATAATAGACTTGCAGGCGGTCATTCAGTAACAGTAACCCAAGTCATTTACAAGTAACCCTCTAACCTGCAGATGTATGAGTTTACCCTGATTCTAGCAGCAGAGGATGGGTGGGATATTGCTTCATATCCAAATCCCTGCTCTTTTCTTGAGAACAAAACGAAAAACAAAAAAACAATATACTTTACATTTAAAATGACTTCAAATAATGTAAAACTTAAAAAAAACTCTTGATAATAAAATCTATGACACAGACAAAAAAAACGAAACAAAAAAAAATGGTAAGTGTAAATACAATCAAAAATTTGCACACAAAACAAAATAAACAATGAAGAAAAGAACACGGGATGCATTTCACGACTATACCAAAACACTTTCTTAACATTGTTTATTTTTGTCCCTTGCCATGGAATTCATCCATTTTTTTTTTAAAGAACATTGTTTCGTAAGCACTGACATTATCGGGAGTCATTTTGGGTGCAAAGTACCATTTTCATGAATATTTTACCTATGACTTGGTGGCAGCTAGGTGTTCTTTCATTTAACTGCTTTGTGAGTATCCCCCAGAGACGTGGCACTGATTTTTCTATTTGAATTCCATGCTCTCTGGCACTGGGTAATCGGTTAACTAACTGCAATGGCTGCCAAGCAAAAGCTATTCCTATGAATTTCCTAATCAGCAGTAACTGTTTTAATATGTTCTCTTAACCCATTTAAAATTATTTTTTAATTCACATAGCAAGTGTATAAAGCATCTCCCTTTTGGCTCCTATGCTCTTTACTCCCTACAAGCCTCAGCTGTGGTTTTAGCTGCTGGAGATGATAGAAATTTTGATTAAACTGGAACTTCTGCTTTGCACAGCTTGTGAAGCTATACACCAATCACTGCTCACAACCCTTTCTTTCCAGATACCCCTGACTGACTCTACTGGAAAACGACTGCTCTTCTTGTGAACTCATGAACGATCTAAACTCAAGAGAACAAAAAAAAAAAAAAAACTGTGGAATGCTAGTAAACTTAATGAATATTAAATAAAAATTCATTGTAATGCATCCTTGCCTCACAGATGATAATTTGCTTTTGCAGATGTGGTTGGAAACATCAGGCAGAAGCAATGCTGTAAAGGGAAAATAATTACAGAAATCAGATAATGCAGAATAGTTTTCTCCAAAAATCAATGTAATCACTGTCCTAAGTCTGTGCTTGCAGTTGGGGATTTCATATACTTTAATATTCCCTCCAGAATAGGGGTGTCCACTATTTATTCCAGAATTCACTGTAAGCTAATATGTGGAATGTAATTATACAAACAGCAGCCTAACAACAGTTGGGTTGAAGTGTGGAGTCCCTAAACTTAATTGATTATCAAAACAATCTAAGATTAGGTCATATGTTTAGGTATTATTAATAAGTGCACAATACTGTATTTGGTACTAGCTTTGGGCATATCAACATCTCACCAAGCACAACAATTAAACTGCTGGCCCAAATAGAATTAGCTGTTTATCGCAGTTTGGTCTGTAAAGTCATTAGCAAAGTTTTAGACAAGGTGCCAGTGGATAGACATACTGCCATGGTTAAAGGAACACTATGGCGTTGAGAATACAAACGTGTTCCTAATGCTATGTCATGTCTTTAATTTTCTCTGAAACTACATTGCATGGTTAAGAGATGACGTGGTCTGGGTGCCTATAGTGTCCTTTTAATGCATACATTGGTCAAGTCTCTGTGGCATGATTCTGCATATTTTGTGAATGTTCCCTTTTGGCTCTCAGTTTAATCCACCTTGCTGCACAAACTTGTAGTACCATTTTCTACTTAAGTTTTGCTAATGGTAACATCAGGAGAATATTGTTTAAAAAAAATGTATTTAGCTATAATGCTTTTTTTTCCTATGGTTTATTTGATAAAAATACTCACCGCACAGTCATTATATTACGCGGTGTATACACCGTAAACACCAATAAAACACAACTGCTGCTATTAAGCCACCGAGATCAATTAGTACTCTCTTGTTGCTATTAACGTAAAAGGAAAGCGGCAATGTGACTGCAACTGAAACTAGGACTGCACCACTGCGATATTTATAGTCTGTTTAGCATGATTACCTACCAGATAACCTTTGACATCATAACTCATCTAGAACTGAGCTCATCAGCTGTAAAACTCAGTGACATGTCAATTGCAGGAGAACAAAGGTTCCATTCTCCATGGTAATTTTCAAGATAGGAAAGTCTGACACATTAAGATAGCATATGCATTGGTTCTCTGCATTTCAAATATATTTACACAAAGGAACAAAAACAGGTTTGTGCCTTAAAAAATTAACTGAGTATTTACATTTCCAAAAAAAAAAGAAAACTTAACCGCAAAATATTTTATAATGGATAATGAATATATTGTGTTTTCTCTGAGATTATAGGATTAAATTATGTTTGGTGGCTTCGAAACAAAAATGACTCAATTTTCATAGAAATTACTGCATGTTTATTTGTCTTGTCTTTAGCTAGCAAAATCAACATTGTCAG
Organism: Pelobates cultripes; assembly: GCA_933207985.1. Lineage (NCBI taxonomy): Eukaryota > Metazoa > Chordata > Amphibia > Anura > Pelobatidae > Pelobates > Pelobates cultripes. The sequence goes on along the minus strand of OW240917.1, from coordinate 186,798,555 downwards.
ATAACTGAAGCAGCTGCCCACAACAGTGTATCTTAGAATAATATCTATTTACTTTGGCTCTTACAGCTTCATCTGCTTGTTGAAGATATGTCAAATGATTTATTTACATAAAGCTTTTTTATGTATGATGGTGAAATAAACACATCGGGTTTATATAGTTAATGTTCAGAATGGTTTCCTATTAAAGCTACATTATTTTTTGATTATTATTACTTTTTTACACCTACATCCGAATAAAGTACAGAACGGCCTTTTTATTTTAATCAAATTCTTATTGTAATCTTAACATTATATAAATGTACACAATTTACATTTTTATTTTACTCAATAATAACAAATTTATTTAATTACTGAGAAAATAAAGCATGACCTTAGACTATAGGACATTGCTTATGTTTCAATGTTTCAAAATATTAGCATAGAAAGAGAATTCCCATCTTTAGACTTGTGCACAACGAAAAGATTTGATTTCTCTAATTATCGATTTGCAGTGTGTTATTGGGACTTTAACCTAATCCCTACCTTTTATCTCTGGCCAGCGAGAGGAGACATGGTATTCCTTGGTGGTCTGGTAGTAGAGGCTAGTAGAACTACACATTGGTTCAGTGGTATTTAGAGGCTCTCTGTCTGCAACCTTTCGTGAGTCCCGGCATAGTTCAGCATCAGAGCATTGCCGTGATAATGCTCTAAAAGGCCTGGATCGCAAAAGGCAGAGAAACCAGTAGAGGGGCTTCAGAGAGCCTCGCAAGGCTCTCCCTCCTACTGCCCAAGCTGATCTAATAGAGATCTTTCATCACCCCTACCAATATATAAAAACAATACAATACAAGCTACATATACAGCACACATTCAGCAATACATTCTGACATTTGTTTTGTGACTTTACTATATAAGTCCTGTGATTCATTAAATTCAACCAGCACTTCTGAAAGGGTGACATGTTGCCTTATATGGGAATTTATTTTTCCTGCCACTAACAACCCCAGGAAATATCAGCAGTGTGCAGCCTATTTTCACGCTGCAGAGCGGTCCATTTTGTGTATATACTTAAACCAGGCTTCGGGGGGCAGTGTAGTAAATTGTGTGTCTGTGTGTGAGTTTGTATGTAGGTGGACAAAGAGACGTCAAAGCAATTTCTGCTCTACAGAGTAAAGGTTTGGCAGGAGGAATAGACATACAAAAGGATCACCACAGAGAAGTATGTGAATGTTGTCTAATAGGAGACAGAGTGAAAGGAACTCAATAAAGCCTTTGTAACTCATTCACTCAAATAAATTTGGTCCAATACAGCCAATGTGTTATGGGCATAATGTCAAGGTATGTATAAAAACCCACCATGCAGAGCTTGAACCTAGTATAGGCCTGATTGGAACTTATTCCACATAATATTGTGTTTTTACTGTAATAATGTTACCATTCGTACTTGTAGTTTACCACCGCAATATGCTGCAGATGCAGTTTTTTTTAATTATTGAATGTATTTCACCAATCTTCCATTAGTAAATAGTTATTAATACTACAGCTGTGAGAATTTGATTGGCAAATATTTCAATTGTATAGAGCAAATGTTTAATCTACCCCACCTCTCCATTCCTTTGCCAAGCAAGGAAGCCCAATAGCTTTACCATATTCTAGAGGACTTGAAAGTGCCAGAGCCCAAGCCCATCCGACTGATGGAAAACAACCAGAGCTGTATAACAATGGTGCGATCAGCAAAAGGTAAATGCACCCACCAAGCTTATTGACATTAGATGTCATGCAATAAGGGACTTGTACCAGAAAGGATTATTGAGTTGCAGTACTGCCCAACAGCAGTGATGACAGCTAACAGTTTGACAAAACTCTTGCCAAGAGACATCTTTCAGAAACTATGCTTGAATAAACTTGAAGATACATTTAGTAGGGTCGAATTAGGTACCATCAAGAATGAGCTTGTTAGTAATAATCTTTAGTGCCTAACCTGTATATGTTGCAGGATTAGCTCTTGCTGGTAACATTCAGTTGCCTGCCCCCTATCGTTTTGCAATGCATCACTTGCTAGCTCTCCTTCGCCATGCAGACATTATGCCTTTGATATGTAACTTGCAAATTTTGTTTCCTGTTTTATTAAATTATTCTGTTCCTGTTTAAACCACCAACTAAGGATTCTTAATTATTCAGCTTCATATGCGCACCCTCTGCCTTCTACACGCTGCTGTGCTAAAACAACTCTGTTTTATTTCAACATTAAATCCAAATTAAAGTAGATATAAGAATAAAAAGTAACCCAGGAGCAACAATGAATAAAACAAACACCCCTCATCAAAAGCAGCCCCTTTGCATTGTATTTCTTCATTACAAATCTTAATATATGGAAAATAATGGAGGCAGTAATATGGCACTTTAATTTAATTTTCATCATATTTAATATTGGACTATGTATTTATATTGCCAAACAATAGTTGTTTCACATTGTTAAATGTGTTTTAACATACTCGGTAACTTGTACATAAAAAAATATATATTAGCTGCCACTTTTTTTTTTTTGGTTTTCCAGCAGCAATAGTTTGGCAGAGCAATCAAAGAGGCCTGGCACTCTCATTGGATGATGATTCCAAGACCCACCACAGACACTGACTGCACAAATGATTTTATTGCAGATACTGCTGGGTCACAGCAAGGAGCTCCCTGGAAAATAAAATCCCATCAACACAAGCTGGAGCCGTGATCATAAAGAAACTGCTTTTTCTTAGCAGGTGCGTAATGTCCAACATCTGTTAACCATGTTATTTTCACATGTCTGAGTCAATCTCATACTTTGCTAGATGATGTAAAATGAAGGAAGCTGTTTAAAGGTACATTCCTGTGTTAGATAGACACAGACATTTTGTAATGTAGCACAAAGAGCATTAAATATTGGCAAAACCTACCAATATGTAAAATTATAGAAAGTAAAAAGATATGTATTTATTATTATTCTGTATGATTTGCAATCAGCTTTCACCCAACCAGGAAATGATGGCTGTTTACTAAACGTGTACAGCTTCTACTGCTAGGTGCAGAAACATTACCATCATATTACTGTAGAAAACAGTTGAACCTTTTACTGTTCAAAGAAATTTCAAAAGAAATCTTGTTTTCTGTCATGGCTATTAAACTTACAAGACAAACAAAACAAATTTTAACATTCGCTCCACATTGAAATGTTATTGTACTCCTTGTATTTCATGACCTGTAATTACCAAAAATAAACAGAAATCCTAAACATGTTATGTACTCATTATTATTCTTTTATATACTTAAGTTCTAAATTGCAAGGTTCACTAACATAGCCATTGCAACTATTAAAAAAGTGAAAGATAGTATAATCCGTGGCGCTAAGAGGAGCAGCTGAAACACACTTAATGGGAAAAATCACTAAATCACACAACACAAAGTGAATACAAACAAGAGTAGTGTGCAGCGCTAGTTGATAATACCACCAAGTAAAATATAATACATGCACTATAATAGTGTATAAACCCAATCAGAGAACACACAAAAATACCCCAGAATATACAGGATCAGATGGTAGCCAGAAGTCAAATATTATAAAATTCAATGGTACATCCCATTTCTGAAAGTCTGTATTGGGTGATGGTGTTTCTGGATGATTTCAAGGGTATTCCTCTATATGAAGCTTGTTCCTCGAAGTAAATAGTGTAGAACAGGCATACAAATTAAAAGTCAAGTATAACCATTTATTTATAAAAAATATGAAAGTCTTACATCAAAGTAGTAATGATGCCGTTCACAGGTAAATACCATACACAGAGCACAACGCGTTTCGACGAACTCACTCGTCTTCCTCAGGTGCAACAATTAATTACAAGCTTCAAATACATATAAGTAAAAAGAGCGCGGGAAACGGGTACTTCCAACCCGCCCCCTTTGCCCAACAACCAATCGACAGTGCAGCTTCTCATTCTTCTTTCAATCCTATCCGGCTTCTGTAGTCGCGGCTGTTTTACTTCCGGTTTTCCGCACTTAGCGTTTCACTTCCGGATTTTGTGAGTTCCACGGGTGACCAATCAAATTCTCTGTGCGTTCCAAAGATCACTCATACGGTCTCTGGATATAAAAACTGTGAAAATCACAGCTTAAGGTCCATTGTGTCCATAATGAAAGTCCATACATTGAATCAAAAGGAAAGAAGGGAACATATATAATAATTGTAAGAAACACATGTGTAAAATGCAAATAAAAATAAATATAAAACTGCCAAATACCTACAGTGTAAATAGTTAAAAAAAATCTTAAAATTAAATATAATTATACATATCAAAATCGATATTTAACCCTTGAGGAGAGAGGGTTTCCAAGTCGAAGATCCATCTCATTTCTGTTTTGTTGAGGATCCTCACATGGTCACCCCCTCTCCAGGGTTTTAAAACCTTCTGAATTCCCATAAAGTGCAATACTTTTGTATCTCCGTTATGTTTTTGGTGTATATGAGCAGATACAGAATGGGTTAATACCCCATTCTGTATATTTCTCAAATGTTCACTAATCCTAATTTTCAATGGTCGAATAGTTCGACCCACGTATTGCAAGCCACATATACACGTTAACAAATAAATAATATTGTTGGAACTGCAGGTTATAAACTCTTTAACACTATATTCCTTATTCGTTGTATTGGACTGGAATTTTTCTGTTTTTTTAGTTAAAATTCTGCTAGTTTTGCACGCTCTACAATTTCCACAATTGTAGAAACCTTTTAGAGTATTTCCATGTACATCTTTATTTGACCCTATTTCTTTCGGTATGTAACTGTGAGTTAAAATATTTTTAAAATTATTGGCACCCCTATATATTACCCGTGGTTTATCTCCTATAAAGGAGTACAAATCCTCATTTTGTTTTAAAATGTGCCAATGCTTTTTTAGGATTTTGTGAAAAGAATGACTTTGAGAATTAAAATCACAAATAAAAGAAACCCTTTCTTCCCTAGTATCATTATCCCTCTTTTTATAAATTAAAAGTTCTTCTCTGGGCTTAGTGCATACTGCTTTAAATTGTTCTTCTATGGCATCTTTCTCATAACCTTTTTGGATAAACAGTTTTTTTTTAAATTCAGATTGATCTAAAAACATATCTTCTTCAGTACAATTCCGTTTGAGTCTGATAAAATGGCCCTTAGGGACATTAGAAAGCCACGGCTTAAAATGACAGCTGTCACAGTTAATATAACTGTTAACATCGACAGTTTTAAAATAAGTACTTGTCGTGATCTTATTATTATTAATGAAAATTTTTAAATCCAAGAAGTGAACTTCTTGATTACTAATCTCAGAAGTAAGTTTGATGCCCCAAGAATATAAACGACAACAGGTTTATAGGCATATGGAATAATGCCTTGGAGTCTTTTTCAGTTACTATGATTAGAATTATTCTAGATCAGAGAGCAATCACCTTAAAAAAATTAGATGTTGCTATAAAAAGTATTAAAGAGAAATTAGAACCCTTTACCAGTACAATGGATTTTGGAGAATTATCAACCAAGATCAATCGTAATTTGGATAAAATTGAAAAAGATACCCTATATATTAAACAGAAAAAATACAAACGAGATTTAGATGATTATAAAAAAGGGAACGTAAGAAAAAGCTACTATATTAAAACAGATATCACCAATGGGGACAGACAGAAAAATTACCACAGATATGACCAAAAAAAACCCCGCATACCATGTGTTGAAAGAAATACATCTAGGCAATATCAGAGAGAATCATTTAAAGATAGAAACCTTGAAAATGACGATGAATGGACAGAAGTCAGGGGGAAAAAAAGACACTATTCCCAGACATCTAGAAAAACACCTAATGTATATGCCCCACGATCAAGACAACACCAATGTAGAAATATGTCCCAAGAAGGAATACAAAATACATATGAATTAAGATCGAAACACTATCCCATTAGAGATAGATCACAAGAAAGATCATATATACATAGAAATCGATATGAATCTCTGCAGAATATAGAAGAACCGTCTTTTTTAGGGGTTCCAAAAACCCTTATAAGACCTCCCCGTTCCCCTCTGAAAAGAAGATGTTCCTCTGGGGTAGAGGAACAAGAGGAGGGAAGGGAAAAAAGAAGAATAAGGAATGTGTAGATGGGGATAATCAAAAAGAGGAACCAATTAAAATTTTTAATCTCTCAGATAAAATCTTAAATGAAAATCATAAAAAAATTTTGGCTAAAGGATTCAAGTATGCTCCCAGTTGTAATATCAACAAATTTGATACTTTTATGGATCTTAATAGATTTATGCGAAAATTATGCCTTAAAAATTTTTTGCCACTAGGACAGACCAAAAATCTGTTGCATTAGAGTTGGAAGGATTTAAACATACAGATCTAAAACCCAAATCTTCTTTCTTCCCTTATTATCTTAAAACAGCTAGCATGAAAGCTTTTGAAAAAGCATGTATCATTGATTTAAAAAATATTAAACCACTCTCCAGGTTCCAACAAAATCTCTCTTGTGGAGAAAGAAAGGCCCTAGAGGACCTTAGGAAAGATGATAAAATTATTATTAAACCGGCAGATAAGGGAGGGGGTGTGGTTATCATGAATAAGGAATTCTATTTAGAGGAAATTTACAACCAACTTAAAGAAGAGACTACATATGGCAAACTCACCATCAACCCAGAACCCAATATCAAAAAAAACCTTATCGCATTTTTGAATCAAGGATTGGAGGAAGGTATTTTAAATCAGGATGAATATAAATTTTTAAATATGGATAAGTCGATTATTCCAGTTATTTATATCCTCCCCAAGATGCATAAAGACTTAGTACATCCCCCAGGTCGACCGATAGTGGCAGGGGTGAATTCACTTCTTTCACCTCTTTCCCACTATATAGATACTTTTCTACAACCTGTATTTGTTGGTACTCGTGCGTACTTGAAAGATTCGATTCATGTTCTCCAGACACTACAGGAGATTACTTGGTCAGAGGAATACTTTTTGGTGACCAGTGATGTGAGTAGTCTATACACCATTATTGACCACCAGAAAGGTTGCGAAGCAGTAGAATTTTTCTTGAGGAAATCTGATTCCCTTAAAGATCAACAGATTGAATTCATCATTGCGGGCATTTCTATGATTTTACAAAACAATTTTTTTTGGTTTGAGGATAATTTTTACATTCAAAGAAGGGGTACTCCCATGGGGACCAAGTTCGCACCCAGCTATGCTAATCTGTTTATGGCATATTGGGAGGAATCTTATATTTATGCCGAGCATGGCTGGAGTGCGAACTTGGTCCTCTATAGGCGGTACATTGATGATATTTTTCTTATTTGGAGGGGTGACCTCCCCTCTCTTAATGACTTTTTGGTCCATCTTAATGCCAATTCTTGGGGCATCAAACTTACTTCTGAGATTAGTAATCAAGAAGTTCACTTCTTGGATTTAAAAAATTTCATTAATAATAATAAGATCACGACAAGTACTTATTTTAAAACTGTCAATGTTAACAGTTATATTAACTGTGACAGCTGTCATTTTAAGCCGTGGCTTTCTAATGTCCCTAAGGGCCAATTTATCAGACTCAAACGGAATTGTACTGAAGAAGATATGTTTTTAGATCAATCTGAATTTTTAAAAAAACAGTTTATCCAAAAAGGTTATGAGAAAGATGCCATAGAAGAACAATTTAAAGCAGTATGCACTAAGCCCAGAGAAGAACTTTTAATTTATAAAAAGAGGGATAATGATACTAGGGAAGAAAGGGTTTCTTTTATTTGTGATTTTAATTCTCAAAGTCATTCTTTTCACAAAATCCTAAAAAAGCATTGGCACATTTTAAAACAAAATGAGGATTTGTACTCCTTTATAGGAGATAAACCACGGGTAATATATAGGGGTGCCAATAATTTTAAAAATATTTTAACTCACAGTTACATACCGAAAGAAATAGGGTCAAATAAAGATGTACATGGAAATACTCTAAAAGGTTTCTACAATTGTGGAAATTGTAGAGCGTGCAAAACTAGCAGAATTTTAACTAAAAAAACAGAAAAATTCCAGTCCAATACAACGAATAAGGAATATAGTGTTAAAGAGTTTATAACCTGCAGTTCCAACAATATTATTTATTTGTTAACGTGTATATGTGGCTTGCAATACGTGGGTCGAACTATTCGACCATTGAAAATTAGGATTAGTGAACATTTGAGAAATATACAGAATGGGGTATTAACCCATTCTGTATCTGCTCATATACACCAAAAACATAACGGAGATACAAAAGTATTGCACTTTATGGGAATTCAGAAGGTTTTAAAACCCTGGAGAGGGGGTGACCATGTGAGGATCCTCAACAAAACAGAAATGAGATGGATCTTCGACTTGGAAACCCTCTCTCCTCAAGGGTTAAATATCGATTTTGATATGTATAATTATATTTAATTTTAAGATTTTTTTTAACTATTTACACTGTAGGTATTTGGCAGTTTTATATTTATTTTTATTTGCATTTTACACATGTGTTTCTTACAATTATTATATATGTTCCCTTCTTTCCTTTTGATTCAATGTATGGACTTTCATTATGGACACAATGGACCTTAAGCTGTGATTTTCACAGTTTTTATATCCAGAGACCGTATGAGTGATCTTTGGAACGCACAGAGAATTTGATTGGTCACCCGTGGAACTCACAAAATCCGGAAGTGAAACGCTAAGTGCGGAAAACCGGAAGTGAAACAGCCGCGACTACAGAAGCCGGATAGGATTGAAAGAAGAATGAGAAGCTGCACTGTCGATTGGTTGTTGGGCAAAGGGGGCGGGTTGGAAGTACCCGTTTCCCGCGCTCTTTTTTATATTTATATGTATTTGAAGCTTGTAATTAATTGTTGCACCTGAGGAAGACGAGTGAGTTCGTCGAAACGCGTTGTGCTGTGTGTACGGTATTTACCTGTGAACAGCATCATTACTACTTTGATGTAAGACTTTCATATTTTTTGTAAATAAATGGTTATACTTGACTTTTAATTTGTATGCCTGTTCTACACTATTTACTTCGAGGAACAAGCTTTACATTGCAACTATTAAGAATTCTTAGTTGACTTCCATCCAAAACTATATATTTCAACAACATTGATAAAAAGGTCCTGAACCTGAAATCTGACCAAATGATAAAAATAAATTATAGTAATGAAGGGAACATTTAAATATTAATATTACATTTGAATATCGATTATAACAAAATACATGCAATACATTTAGATATTACTTTTTATTTTATATAAACTATATTTAAAACCTATTTTGCTAAGTGTACTTCTTTGTTTAGAATATTTTAAAACATCTGTAAGCATTTTCTAGAAGAGAAGAAAATGTATATATTCTACTATCACTGGAAGAGGAAGAAGGAAAAAATATATCTATAGCCAACATTGTCTTACTGGTTAACAGTACTCTATACAAACCTCTTCCTTACAGCGTGAAGTTGAGTCATCTGTTTATACTAAGCTTTGAAGGTTGCTGCACAAGTCTCTGTTAGTTTAAATTCTGTGTCCCTCGTTAAATACATGCAAAATATTCATTGGGCAGCCACTCAAGCTGTGCCCTTAGAAATGAAATGATTAATGTTTTGCTTTGAGTCACCCAATCTTACTCCAGTTTCCAGAGAATGGTACAGTTACTTGGAAATTTGATATGACTGGATGTTCTCCTTGCAGCTCTAGGACTAGACATCACAGTAGCATACAATAGAAACAAATCAAAGTTTATTCTGGCAGAGTTCTGTTATTACTAAATGCTAGTTTACATGCAATATTTTCCAAGCCTTGACCATGAATCCTTTGAGTCAAAAATTAAATTTAGTGTTTTGGCAGTGCACCAAAAAAAAAAAAAAAAATAATAATAATAATAATAATAATTTCAACTCATCTTTTTTTTTTAAAGAAAGAAAACAATTCCAGTGGTATATTCTAAGGCCATTCAGAAGTGTTGTTTGCATAAAATTAGCCTTCAGAACCACTTCACTGGAAAGCTCCAAGAACTACCTGTGACTTATGCTCACTACAGCTCTTCCTACCATTATATTTACTAATCCACCGTTACATTATTTCACCAGGAATATTGTCCACCAGGATTATTGTCAGAGATCCCAGGGCCTTGACACACCATGCCTGAACATCAGTAAAGAGGTCTAGCAAAGTGAGCAGTCAGTCTTCCACCAGGTTCTGTCAACCCTCACAGCTACGTTGATTAAAAAACAAAAAAAAATTGTCCACTTAATATCAGCTAATCCTAAATGATTTTGGAAATAAAAATCACATCCGTGTATTTATAACAGTAAATTAAAAGGGCGCTGTAAGTACAATAGACACTAAAGCTATTTTAGTGGTTGTGGTGTGATGAGCATCTGGTTACTATGATTTCACATAGTGGTTTGACAAAAAATGGGGGTAGCACCCAAATAATTTTTTTAACATAACTATTGCAACAAGTTATAGTGGTCATGGTGTGTACAGTGCCCCTTTAACGGTTAAAAGTATGGGCATTGCTCAGCTGGCATATTTTTCTGTTTGTTTACTTTTTTCACTGTTCCTTTGTATTTGAAATGTATTCATCAAGTGTGCATACCAATTTCAAAGGCTTCATTTAAAATAACCTGAACATTTTGATTTGATTCTTAACATTTTTCAATACGTTTTTCTTTTCAGAACAAGTTACTCACATTACCATGATTGATGTTGCAGTAAATCTTTACTATTTCTTAAAAGTATTCATTAAACCACACTATATGGCCATGATGTGATTTCCTCAATATTTGGTCTTGATTTTTTTTCTATCAATTACAGATTTTGTTTAGTAGGAAGTCTATTCACGTAACAGTGAGCTGTATTGCGTTAAAAATTGACATGTGAAATTTAGGCTAAAAAAGCTGAGTTTACGTAATAAAAACACCTGCAGCTCGTTTGACCTTGACATTATTTTAGGTCACCAAATGGCATATTTGTATAACGAATTGGACAATTACAGGCTACAGACATTTGAAAATTGGACTTTGAACTTTTTGGAGTCTACAGGCTTACTAGTGGTGTGTTATTGTGCCCATGCACTTGAGGAAGAACAGGCATCGGTCAAAACACGTTGTGCTGAGCTGTTTTCTATTGCAGTTTTATCTAAAACTATGTTATATGTTATAATATAATTACATTTTTTTTTTTTTACTAATTTAGTTCCTGGCAATCTAATTTTATGATAGTGAAATTTTCCATTCTCTAGTGGACCTGCAACTGAACCAAGCTATGCAACAAAATCTAAGGAATCTGTTGGCGCTATATAAATGGCAATAATAATAAATAATAATAATAATAAAGGTTGATGTGATGCCTGCATCGTTCTGAGCAGACTTATAATAGATTCTAAAGATTGGGAGTTTTCCAATTAACTATGCCATTTACTTCTATCACTAGGTATATTATACTATGATTTTTTTTTTTTAATTCTTGTGTCTATGTCCACTGTGTGCGCTTTGTTATTGTATGAAAGTGGTATGTTACTGTTCAAGCTGAACAAATCGAATAATCTGTCGGTTTTGATCTGCTATTACTTGATCTGCATCTGGAGCTGAATGAAGTTTTTTCAAGAGATTCATGATATTATGTTCTCACTTATGAACCATTTCTAATAAAAATGTCCTCCATTTCTTTTTCTGAACATTTTTACCTTTCAACCCTTTTCATGGCCAAATTGGCCTAATCTGCTAGCAAGGGCATTACCACTTGAGGCATTTCCCTGGATTGTCAGCTCAAGGGATTACTGTATACGGGGCATTGAGGAGATTAAAGAGATCTCCTCTGAATGACCATGCACAGTTGTGAAGTAATGGTTGATCTTCAACTCCAGTGGGAATACTTCTCTGTCAGGATTCCTTTGTGACCCAATACTTTCTAGTGAATAAACACTATCGGATTTTGCAACAAGGTTGTAAAGAAGTAATTACAAAATTAAATTGGTATGTGTCTGATTATAAAAAAAAAAATAAGATACAATAGTGCACATTTGATATTGTTCAATGGATTCAGGTATTTTTGAAGGGCCCTAGTGGATAGTGAGTGCTGTAATAATGAGTTTTGCCTCTTCTCTACATAGTTACATAGGCTGAAAAGCCATGCGTCTATTAAGTTCGGCCTTTCTCACATCTGTTTCTGCTGTTGATCCAAAAGAAAGCAAAAAATAAATTAAAAAAAAAACAGTTAAGAGCAATTTTGCAACAGTCAGATCTCTCCTTGGGTCAATAAGCTATTACCCCACATATTAAATATCATATTCCTGAATATTATGATTTCACAAGAATTTGTCTAGTCACTGTTTAAAAATCTATGCAGACTCTGAAAAGACCACCTATTCAGGCAGAGAATTCCACATCCTTATTCTTAGTGTAAAACAGTTTGCCTTTGCCTTAGACTAAATCCCATTTCTTCCTGCTCATGTCCTACGTATAGAGAATTAATGTTGCCTAGTTTGTTGTCTATAACTATTCCCAAACCCTTCTCATGTGTTGTGTTCCCTAACCCACTGCCATTTAGTCATCCAATCACATTTTTTTTTTTTAGTTTTTTTTATAGCAATGATTTGCATATAGCTGGCCAAAGGTTTCACCCTGATATATACTAAAGAAAAACAAGTAAGTTATGTCTTTCATTTCCTGATCTTCATTTACTATTACACAATTTCATTATTTTTTTATGTACTTTACTTAAACTTTTTCTTTGTCTTGTTCACTTTTGCTATCACTCTTTCACTTTCTAATTAAGACCATGTAATTGCCTATATACAGGCATGAATGGCATCCTTATACTTTACATACAATATATGCAAAATATATGATGCCTCTGATTTATCTGGATTAGATGCTTGACTTTCCTCTTGCCTCTTTCTTATGTTTTATTTCTTGGCTTACCTTCCTACTAAGCCACATTGATTTGAATTAGTTTCTTTATTCCATTCACTCTGTGTTATTTTTACTAAAATGCCAGTCCGTGAGTTGTAAAGTTGCACTCAGTGCTTAGTGTGTTGAATGTTTAACGAAAGCATGTAAAAACGGCAAGCTAATAAAAAAAATAAAAATCATCCGCTGATTGCCTAGCTGATCACTGTAGGTGGAGCTTTGTTTTCCACAATACAAGGGGAGCCTATTAAGAAGTTGATACAGGCCCTTGCTCTGTAATATATAATTCTCCCGCAATTCGCTTTCAGCAGGAACTTAGTCTTATCATTGTAACGTTCCTTTGTTTTGCTATTGAAGAAGCAGCTGCCTAAGTGGGGCACTTCGCTATAGATTTATGGAGTGCTTCTAGAGGCTAGCATGCCTTCCCCTCCTTGATGGCACACTGCACATCCTATGGTACGTGAGCATGGCGGTGGTAGTAAAGGAGGTCCAATTGCTACATGCTGAAGAAATGGAGGAAAAGCAGACTTCACCAAACAAATTGCAGACAATCAGGCAAATTGTGTCAAATTGGTTGACAAGTCAGGCAGGCACCAAGAGGCACATTGGGTTCATGGTTATCGACGGAACTTCTAACAGGGTGCTTTTTTAGGTATGTTCTGTTCTGCACACATCCTACACACACGTTGTGCAGTGAAGGATGTAATTAAAAAAAACCCAAAGGTGGAAACCATATTTGAGTAAAGAGGGCTTCGCATATACAAACTATGACAGGGTGTCAGCACATGCTGGAAATCCACTTTAGACGTGTCAGAATTAATTTTGGAACAACAGAAGACAAATCATAGTCTATCTGCCCACCACTCCATTGGCATTGGCTCCTAGGAAGGTGTATTTGGCAAAAAAATCTGTTTTGGTTCGGCACTTCCAAAATTCGGAACTTCGGCAATTCAGGATTTCGGCAATTCGGCGCTTCGGCACTTTGGTTCAGCACTTACAAAATTCGTGACTTTGGCAATTTGGGAATTTGGCAATTCCCTAACCCTAACCCCTACCCCTAAACCTACCACTAACCTTACCCCTAACTCTACCCCTATCACTAACCCTAACCTAACCCTACCCCTAACCCTACCCCCAAACCTACCACTAACCCTTACCCTACCCCCAACCTTTGCCCTACCCCTAACCCTATCCTCAATCCCAACCCTAACCCTACCCCATAACCTTAACCCTACCCCAACCCCAACCCTAACCCTACCCCCAACCCTACCCCTAACCCTACCTCTACCCCTAACCCTACCAGTAAAACCTACCCCTAACCCTACCCTCAACCCCAACCCTGCCATTATTCCCCTAATTTTCCCTCCCTCTCATGTTTTGCCACTTTTCAGAAATCCGAAGCACTTTGGCAATTCGGTTCGGTTCAGCACTTCGGAAATTCAGCACTTCGGAAATTCGGCAATTCGGACATTCGGAACTAAACAAATTGCACATATCTACTCCCTACTGCGGCATGAGAATAGGACAATACTAGGGCAGCTGGTATTGGTTTTTATTCAAATTCGGGATTTGACAGGACCCCACCAATACAGCAGCAGAGAACAGGAAGCTAAAAGATATACTAAATGCATCTGAATTCCTATTTTGCCTGAACAGATTCTAGGTTTCCTGTGTGATCCTAGGATTAAGAGGAAAGTGACACTCCAACACAACAGCCTGACATAAGGGCCCTCCAGACTTATTGGAAGATGTGCACGTTGAGCTCAACAGGTTGTCATTGTCTACCTCTCCCAGCAGCAGTGGCACAGTATAATCTCATGTCAGCAGAGTAGAGCAGCTGCAGTTTGGGTTGAGGATTTTTGCAGTTTGGGGAGGTTCAGAAAGTGAGTCGGCAAGCCGCTAAAATTGACTTTTAATGCCTCTGAAATTGTCAGAGCTTACCTGTGTGATGGAGCTTTGCCTCTGAGAAGCTCCAGAGCTAGTGGGGTGAGTAGAAGAGTGTGCAGCCTCCCCCGTGTCTGGCTCTGCAGCAGCTACTGTCATGTCCACCGACCACTGTCTAAAGTGATCAATTACTTTTCTGTTACAGGGAAACTTCTGAATAACCATGCTCACATATGTCCCTGCAACTGCTGGAGCAAATAGCCTTCCTTAAGTTCAATCTCCCCAACTTAGGTTACCCTGCACGTCACTTTGATACTTGAGGCATCACGACCTTCTAGCTGAAATCCAGTTAGCCCATCATCTCTCTTCAAAAGTTGCTTCTAAATTTCTTAAAGTATTCTAAAATCTGTCTGAGAATAAGAAAAAAAAAGGAAAACTATTTTTTTTTTTACTGCTGTTTTTTTTTTCCAAATGGTTTTCATTACTGTGGTGCCTGCTTTCTCCACAGAATTGGGAGAAGCCGATAGGGCACTCTTATTTTCCACACTAAATGTAATCAGTGTGTGAGAAAACCTTGTTATTGTAAGGGTGGGAGGGGTGAGTAGGTGGTCAATTGCAGTTTACTTTTTTTCTTTTCTTTTTGGATAAATCCACTATTTTCAACTGGAATTAACGTTTTTCATTAATACAAGATAGCAAAAGAAAAACATGTACAATCAATCGTGATAAATAGTTCTCTCATTTCTTATTTATATTATGTAATTTAATTTCAGCAACTCAGAATTGGCATTATGTAAATGCCTGATATTGTGCAGCCATTAGGCGAGATAATATTTAAGCCATTGTTACAAGGCGACACAGTCTTTATTACTCTTCTCGCTGTCCAAATGTTCCCCCCTAATTTTTGGGGTACTGAATTTAGCCGAACTGAATCAAGGACTAAATTGTGCCATCCTGAGGGAGTGGTTTAACATAACTGAATTTATCCACCGTGCACAATATATGGTCTTCTTTGGACACCACTCATGAGGAACCTATGCATTACTGGTCCTGATTTCTTCTTGTAGTATTTATGGATGTATATATAGGAGACATAACGAACAGCTACAAGTATCTGGTGATTTCACAAGCTAATGGGAGCCATGAGGAAGAGGCAAGGATTAATTCAACATCCATGTAACTCCAGTGAGTCAGATAGGTCCTGAAGTCCCAGCTTAATAACAAGAACAGGATACATGTCATCAATACATATGCCTTAGCAGTCATCAAACACACAGCTGTGATAATATCCTGGGCAAGAGCAGAGCTGGACACCATGGATATCAAGACTTGGAAACTACTCACGATGAATGTAGGGTTTCATCAGAAATCCAGCACCTAGTGACTGTACACCAGCTGAATAAAGGAGATTGGAGCCTGATGAGTGTCTATGCGACAGTCGACTGAAAAAACATAGCACTCACAAGTGCATTATGTAGATAGATCCCAAAGATGAACTGCTAAGGGGATGGCTGAGAAAACAGATAGAGGATGCAGATAAAGAAGGTTTCTGAGGCCAGACATGCCTCTCGATGTATCATCAGCAGATAGTTGCTGTGACTTATATTATGAAATCCTACCTGTGATTGGAAAAAGCATAAATGAAGGACAGCAGTGAGGCTCTAATCCTATAGTTTAAGAACAGGCACGCAGCACCGGATCAACAGAAGCAGGGGTCTACCACACCAGACAGGACACAAGGTACTCGGAGACAATCAAGCACATAGTAGCCGGGTGCAAGATATTGGCAGGGGCAGAATACACTGAGAGGCACAACCAAGTTGCTGGGATTGCGTACCGAAACATCTGAACAGAATATGGATTGGACCTGCCTTTAGTAAAGATGGAATATAACACAAAGGGTAGTCGAGAATGACATGGCTAAGATCCTGTGAGACTTCCAGATCCAGACAGACAAGCAAGTACTGGTCAACCAGTACAACTCAACATCAGGCAAGGAATAGAAGACTCGAGCGGTGATGGATGTGGTAATAGACAGTGACCATACATCAATAATAAGGAACATGACAAGGTGTTAAATACCAAGTGCTGAAAGAAGAGCTAAAAAGAATATGGGAAGTTAAAGTAGTTGTAGTACTAGTTTTAGAAAGAGCATTAGGACTGTAAAACCCAGGTAGGAAAAGCGGTTTCAGCAAATTCAAGGTTGGGTATCTGAGCTTTCTATCCAGAAGAGTGCCTTCTAGGAATAGTTAAGCAGAACCCTCAGACTCCCAAGCCTGAAAACAAGGAATACACAAAAAAAAAAAAAACAACACCCGGAAGAGTAAGAAAATCAATTTTTATTTTATTAATTATGTTTTACAAATCTATTTTTATTTTATTTGTTTTATATATATATTTTTCTTTTTTTTTCTTTTTCATCAGCGCTCTATTAATAGATGCTTTTTATGTGAAAGTTGACATCCTTTGTCTTTTTTTTATATATCAGATGACTGGGTTAAACATTTCTCTGTGCCACAGGTGCCTCATTAATAGTGCCAATCCAAAAAGAAACATAAATCACAGGAGAGTGTCTGTATGTTTTCAAAGCAGGAAAAACAAAGGTCTCTCGGGTGCAATACAATTTATTAGATTAATCTACTATGTAAGCAATACAATTAGGTTTAGGACCTGTGAAAACTGAGGCACTTTAATGATGTGATGGTCTAATCATCATTCATATGGCGATATTTTCTAAATTAATCTCCATTGTTTCATCTGAGATTTGTGTTTTTAAGTGTAGCCTTTTATAATATTGATTGCTAAAATATAGATATATAACCTTTTTAAAATACATATTGACTTAATAAATGCTGTGGATAGTTTTTGCTTCACTGTTGCTTCGTTGAATAAATCCTAATATATGGCTTTTACTCAGTTCCATGAAATGCCAGTTTTTCTTCAATTTCTGGCTATGGAAATGTCTTTTTTTAAATATTTGAAACATGACTAGGCGGCATGGTGATGTATCCGCAAGAGCGTTCGGACCATTTGATGGTAGATAAAAACAAAAAAATGGACAAATTTATATCCCAAAATAGTTTAATGCATTCTCTTTGAACATTTTGCTCTTTCCTTGTCTCTCCTAATTCCTGGACCCACAGAGGACTATGTCTGCTAATTCACAGCATTGAGTCTTTTGAAGTGCAACTGATACTGAAACATTTTGAGCCTTTTGGAGCAACAGAGAATACTCAAAAGCAGCATCATACACACTACAAATAAACTAGGAACGGTGAGCCTGCTAGTCTCCATGATTCACTAACGTCAGTCTAGTTCTAGACGAGAGGTCCAGCATCACAAGGATTGCAAAGAAAAATAAAATTCCCAGCATGCAGCCAGCCAAAAGAAAAATAGTGATATAGTTAAGCCTACACATTTCTTTTTAAATACTTGGGTGTTCTTCACAGGGAGATCATTCCCTTTGCCAGAAGCATTTAAATCGTTAGTCATAGTATTTACAAAGCTTTGATGTATGTTTCTAAAGTGTTAAGTCAGTCATTAGGAATGTGAGGGTCGTATCATTCTGCTTATTCAATGAGAGAAGACTGCATTCAGTGCCACCGTTTACCCACAAGTGTAAAACCCAGCAAGACAGTAGCGAAACTTTGAAACCAAAAAGCAAGATGTTTAAACTAAAAAGAATAAAATATGGATTTTGTCTGAATCTCTATTAAGTATCTACATTTATTTCCTGTTAAAAATATCTATTTTTAATCATCCATGTTTTCAATCACACAGATTATTGGTTACATTGATAGATTGCAACAAAGAATCTTCCTGGGCATTTTGTTTGTCACATACTAGTTCAATGGTGTGGAAAACCACCCGTTCTATCACAAGAATGCTCACTGGAATTTTGGGACTCATTAGTTCTATCATAGAATAGTAGTGACATCACATTTCAGTTAATCTGTAACTATATTACAGATTAAGGAACAGCGCAGTCATAAATTACATTTCTAAATTCTATAAGCTACTTAAAATCACCTAGCAAACAAATATGGAGATTCACTTCCACCACATGGCCATATTGTGTTAAGCCCACCACTGCGCCACAGTACCAGCTTTGGAGGTGACCACAGGTATATATTTGAGGAGGTTTTGAATGGTAACATCACTTCAATTATAATTTTCATTGAGCAGATATATAATTTGCATTGTAACTATATACATCAAAGCACTATCACTTTCATTGTTTTGTTTTGATACTGAATATGTTTAATTGCATATATCACATTCATTTTGTAGTATATATTCACAATGCCCTACAAACAGATTATTTAAATACATTTTAGTACATTTAGCATTAGTACTATTTGATTTGTCTCCGGTGATGGAATTAGTGTAGGACTCACCGACATTAGGGTACTGTGATATAGTGGTGGGCTTAACACAATATGGCCATGTGGTGGAACTGAATCTCCATATTTGTTCCCTGAGAGAGGTGATTGTAAGTACCCTTATTGAATTTAGAAATGTATTTTATTTGTGCGCTGTTCTTTACTCTATATTTTTTTATGCCTTTTAGTCACTACGGCAGCACCATTCCTGCAAGATGCAAGTTCATTGTGTGTCCCCCTAATTCTCTTTGTTTTTAATATCGAAATTCTGAGTGTAAAACATGATAAATATATTGTTTAACTCTGATGCTGTCACATATATTGGCTACATCCTACAGAATGTTTGGAGAAGCAAAGTGATATACACCTAACAAGTAACACAACACAGCTGCACACTGTGACTCAGAAGATACCGTCTTCAGAAAAAAGGATAACAAAAGGTGTAGCAGCCAACTGCTGCAGCTGACCACTCGAAAGTGAGGTTTCAAAAAGTCAGTGCATTGTCTTGCAAAAACTAGACTACAATAGTAAAAATATACTGTTACATAATATGAAATAGTGTTGTGATAAAAGGAAGCAGCCCACAATTCTCACTATTTAAGTTGCCCAGAGGGCAATCGCCTCCCCTCCTGTTGCTAGCACTCTCTAAAGACTCATTTCATTAAAATTGAATTTTGTGATTTTGTGCTATAGACAGACTATTATTTAATCCCTTAAGGACACAACTAGTGATGTCGCGAACCCGAAATTTTCGGTTCGCGAACGGCGAACGCGAACTTCCGCAAATGTTCGCGAACTGGCGAACCGCCCGAAACGCCATTGACTTCAATGGGGAGGCGAATTTTAAAACACACAGGGACTCTTTCTGGCCACAATAGGGATGGAAAAGTTGTTTCAAAGGGACTAACACCTGGACTGTGGCATGCCGGAGGGGGATCCATGGCAAAACTCCCATGGAAAATTACACAGTTGATACAGAGTCTGGTTTTAATCCATAAAGGGCAGAAATCACCTAACATTCCTTAATCACAATCAATATGGATTGACACCTGACATATGACATATTGACACCTTGACATATGGATTGACACCTGTCCTCAGAGCCCCTGATGCACACGGTCACAGAGCAGAATAGAGACTGGTCCCCCTACATAGGGTCACTTGGCAAATATGGATTGACACCTGTCCTAAGGATCCCTGATACACACTGACACAGAGCAGAATAGGGACTGTTCCCCTACATCGGGTCACTTGGCAGATATGGATTGACACCTGTCCTAAGGTTCCCTGGTACACACTGACACAGAGCAGAATAGGGACTGGTCCCCCTACATCGGGTCACTTGGCATATATGGATTGACACCTTGTTACAAACTGCTATTTGTAACGGGCCCTTTAAATGGCAAATTGCCCTACTTCCCTGGGTTGTGGAGAAGCCTATTTGCCAGCCTCCTCCCGCATGACTATGGCCCCTGGGAGATTGTGAAAATGTATGCACTTTTATTTGGTGTGTATGGCCCTTTAAGACTGTCGGTGGGCATATTGGGGCT
>OW240917.1:186707531-186777700 GCA_933207985.1 Pelobates cultripes | reverse complement strand
GACTGCTATTCAATCTATAACAGTGAAAAAAGGTTTTTGTTTTAAATCCAAGCTATTGTGACACCAGATATAAGTGGTGGCACTGACTGGGGAAATGGGCACAGTATGCACTGTGAGGCTGACACAGAAGCTGGCAGCAGTGGCAGACAACTGACTGCTATTCAATCTATAACAGTGAAAAAAGTTTTTTGTTTTTAAATCCAAGCTATTGTGACACCAGATGTAATTGGTGGCACTGACTGGGGAAATGGGCACTGTGAGCCTGACACAGAAGCTGGCAGCAGTGGCAGACAACTAAGTGCATTTACATTACATAGAAAAAAAAAATCCAAAAAAAGCATACCCTTATCCCTAACCTAGCTATGCTTTTCCCTATCTTATGAACAGCAGCTACACTTTCCCTCCTCTTACTAAGCATGCAGCTTGAGAATGAATCTAAAATGGATGCTGTCCAGTAGGTGGGAGGGTCTGCTAGGGAGGCTGTGCTGCTAATTGGCTGGAATGTGTCTGCTGACTGTGAGGTACAGGGTCAAAGTTTACTCAATGATGACGAATAGGGGGCGGGTCGAACCGCGCATATGTTCGCCCGCCGTGGCGAACGCGAACATGCTATGTTCGCCAGGAACCGTTCGCCGGCGAACCGTTCGGTACATCACTAGACACAACTTCTGGAATAACATGGAATCATGACGGAATATTTCCGTCATGTGTCCTTAAGGGGTTAATTTGTGTTTGTAGATATCGAGTAACAGGGTTATTCACTAAGGTGTGAATTTTTTGAATTTAAAATGAAATAAAATTTTAGACCAAAACAACAGAATTGAAAGCATAGATGAATTGGAGATTTGTTTTATTTATTTTTTGTCTATTTGTCGTTAAAGTATGAAATTTACTTTGAATTTATTTTTCATTATCAACAATTGACACTGTAGTGATCAACTCTCAATACAGGCATCTTTATTTTGAAGAACATTGATGATACTGTGGACTCTACTCTGAGAACAATGCCTACACAGCCTCGTCTTAGGATTCACTCTGAATTTGAGTACTTTACAACTAGGTTTTCCAATTCACTACAATCCATCATTTTTTTTTAAAACTGTTTGCATTATTTCAATTCAAGCAATTGCTGAGAAATTAGCTTTTTTTTAGCCTGGTGATGACCAGGATTGTAGCAGATTTTAAGGTAAGTGAGGTTACATAAAGCAATGCAAAACAATAATAACATGCACACTGAAAATATTACCTAAACTGGAAATTATACCTATAATGTATCACTTTCATAACATTATTGTTCAAAATATTGGTAGTCACTAAATAGGGCCTTAAACGGCAATTATCATATTGAGTCTACATTTTCTTTTTTTGCTGTTTGTCTTATTGATTGTGCTCTCTGCATTTTCCCTGTGTCCTATGCTTTGAGCGTGCTTTCATAACTCACTGGGTGCAATTTTGTTGGATTTGGCCGGTGCATAGATGGTAATAGCTAAAGTGTATCTCAATAAAATCATGATACTCAAAGACTGTAGCGGCTTAATCTATTTAATGGATTTAAGCCATTTACAAAACGTTAGTTATGTTTCATTGGCTGGTACCCTAGACTTTATCCATTTCAGTAGTCAATCAACTTGGGTGTGTTTCAATGAACATACGTCAATCTATGGGCGAACAGCCTTGATGGCACATTTAGTGCTTATTCATAATGGTGTGCTTTGTCATTACAGCTGTGACTGTTGATCATAGTACACCTATTTTTCCTGAATTTCCAGATAGCTTCAAAGCATACAGTGCAAGATGTTACAGCCCAGCATGCGATAATGCAAGGATCCATATGTTTGTTTACCACTGTTTTATATTTGTCATAAATCTGATATGCTTCTGGTTTGTTTGTTTGTTTGATTGATTGTTTTTTTTATATATAATATGTTTTTTAATTTTATAGGTTTAACTCTATATGTTCTTATACACAACTATTTTTTTTTTTAGAAAAACCTAATATAAATTAAGCACACGCAGTATGAATGGAAATCCAAATAGCAACACGTTTGCTGTGAACACAGATTAAAGTTTTTTGAGAAAATATTTTTAAAAGTTCTTTGGGAAAATATTTTTAAAAACTATTTTAAAGAATATTTGTCTCATTTTAGTTGGTGGCTTACATAATGAGACATAATAGAAAACCATGTATTATTGCAAAATAATGTCATCATAGGATTCTGGATAATAAACCACATGGGATTCTTGTAATAATCCACAAGGCACAATGTCTTCAGAATCTCTAGTAGGTTAGGGTAGTGTGTTAGTGTTAGCATCCTGCGCCAACCTGGTGTACCAAGCAGGATATCATTGGGCAGGGTTAAAGTAAGCATGTCCATTACAAAAATCATGTCACTTGCACTGCTCCTTCTGGGCAGGTCTCTGCATAGTACTAGTGCCATGCCCTGAGCTTTAACATGAAATGTTTTGTACATACTGTATTGGATAGATTTTTTTTTGATACAATTACCTTTTCAAAAATAAAGAAAGAAATGGAGGAAAGGCGAGAAACATTTAAATATATAAAGGGAATCAACACAGTAAAGGAGACTATATTTAAAAGAAGGATAACTACCACAACAGAGAGGACATAGTCTTAAATTAGAGGGGCAAATATTTAAAAATAATATAAGAAAGTATTGCTTTACTGAGAGGGTAGTGGATGCATGGAATAGCCTTCCAGCTGAAGTGGCAGGTGGTTAATACAGTGAGGGAGTGTAAGCATGCGTGGGATAGGCATAAGGCTATCCTAGCTATAAGAGACTAATGCAAGTATTAAGAAAATTGAGAAGACTAGATGGGCCGAATGGCACTTCTCTGCCGTCACATTCTATGTTTCTATGTAAGATTAATAGGTCACTATAAGCACCATAACCAATTCATCTTACTTAAGCAGTTATTGTGCTCCAACATGTTTCTTGTAGCCTTTATTTTGAAAAGTATTTCATTCCAGAGATAAATATTTAATTTCAGAGATAAATACATTTTTTCCTGTGAATCAGCCAGATGGAATACTCTTTACCTGGCTGACAATATTAGCTTTGTTCAACTTTTGCGTCTGGTATCAGCTTATGCAGCATGCTAACTCCAGACACCATGAACAGAATGTCCATTGGCATGTTTAGTTACACACGCAGTGTCAAAGCTCCTGCCGCCTTGCTCTCTTTTTAACACTCTAACTCCCTGATAGAGACAAACATAAATCTATTATGGTTTTTGATCTTTGCCCTTTCTAAACGCAGAGTTCTAAGAAAAAAAACTCCTATCATGTTCAGTGAGTTTCAAGCAAAGCATGGCCTGAGTTAAAATATACATCTGATATAATGGGATAGTAAGACAAAGTCACGTTAAACAGTTTATGTGGAAAATAACTCCAATCAACCGTATCCTGAGTCTGTTCCACGATAGTTTTGCTCCACAATACTTTTATATAGCAAATCATTTTAATAAACACATAAAAATTAATACTTAGAAATGGCATTTGAACGTATGCAGCCCTAAAAATCTTTTTCATTTTTCTTAAAATTCTTAAACTCTTAATAAAACTACCCATCTCCATGAGAAGTTTTGGACCAGAGATTATTTGTCTTTAATAGGAAATATTTGTGCAAATATTAGCAATTTTCTATTTTATGATTCTTTATATGTATTAAAATGGTATGCATTTGCGGACACAGAGTTTCCCTTTAACATAAAATACTAATACACAACTGAATAAAAGTAGCAAAATAGATTGATCATATAAATGCTAAAGAAAAAATATGTGACCTCATTACTATCCATTTTTAATCAACAGTACCCATTTATATTCCTACATTTTAAGTTCAGATCTTTCGAATTGTTGCTGTAGTTTTAGTGTAGACAAACAGACTTTCTACTTGTCATTGTCATCCATCCTTAAAAGCTTATCATCCTCCCATTCACTCACAAGCCATGGTTGGGAAACACTTTATCAAGCTGTTGGCAATAGAACCATACTGTGTTTGAGAGATTTATTATTATAGGCGATAGTGTCCCTGTCAGGTAATAGAATATATGAAGTTTCATACTCTTCAGGCATAACTAATGGATTTATGCTTGCTCTGGTTTATTTGACCATCAAAAGAATATAGAAAAATGATTTTGTAAACATTGATACATCACGACATAGATGTGCTATGAGATGGTGTTTGTTTTAAAGCGGAACAGTCATTCCAGAGAAGTGTTAGTTCCTTATTCATTCACGCTAATAAATGCTATTTCAGAGTTCACTGGAGTGGACGTACATCTGCTGCACTTATGCATTGTTGGTAGACTGCCGTCCCATGATTCCCTGGGTGCACTCATGCGCACTCCAGCAGCTATCAGACAGATACCATGTATGCGAATGATCACCAACATTTTCTACAGCTTTGCCATAGCGATGTATGTGCTATGCAGTGTTAACTCATTTGCATATTTTCCCGGGCTTTGTATGTATGGCATGTGCATGTAGGGGAGTTGTACTTTCTATAAATCACACCTCTCTCTGAGTAAAAGCTATGCACATGCATGGTCAGAGGCTAGGGAGAGTACGGATCACCCATATTTACCGCCTCATTTACTGTAAATCAGGCTGGTAATAAGCTAATAGTAGGAATGGTTTTGAGCTAGCAGCTTGTTCAACAGTTCCACTCATTCTAATTGTTGAGTGCATCTACAAGTGGAGAATTAACTACTTTTCCCATCTCTCCCTGCTGGAAAACATTTCATGGGTTTAGGTCAGTTTCAGCAAACCAGAATGAAAGGGTTGGAGGAGCCTCTTAGTCTGGGAAAGGTCTTCCTGTTATTTATGTTTAAAGGCAATCTTCGAGGGAATCTCCTTTTTTCTTTTGTATTTTTGTTAATGCATAATTAATTAAATAATCAGAGCTTAATTTACCTCCTAGAGGGTTATTTTAAATTTCACAATTGGCTCCAAGATGTTTTTATCAATATTTTGATTACCCAGCTCAACAGCACTCATTGTGTTAGCCATGGATTTACAGGCCTCCATGAAGGGCTGACACACAAATTCATACAGACATACACAGATATACACTCATTCTTACAGGCATAAACAGACACTCATTCTTTCACACACTGATACAGACTGACACAGACTTACACAGATGCTCAAGCCCAGTGTGAAATCCAAACAGGGGGGTGAGTGCTTTATAAGCATAAACCAGCCAGGTTGGTGAAACCTAAATGGAATACTGCAAAAGAAAAGACACATGCACTCAGTGTGGCTCTATTGAGCAGACTTTTATTTGTAAGAGCAACATTTCAGCTCTACCATCGAGCCTTTATTAAACATGCTTAAAAAAGGTTAGATTATAGTGCTGAAACGTTGCTCTAACAAATGAAAGTCTTCTCACTTGTACCACTCTGAGTGCACAGGCATGTTTTCTTTGGAACCACTCCAACTCAGTGTGTCCAACTGACCATGTCCCAGCAATAGTCTACTTCTAGCTTTACTTGGGCAGGATCAATAAATGGCAATGGAGGACACATTGCAAGAACAATATCTTTAAAAGTGAATATATTACTCTTTACATTAGATATGTTCCTTTAAAGTTTTAAACTATGGGTACTTTGTCTTAAACAAAAAAACTGTTTAAACTCACCTATAAACCTACAGTGGAACAGTCTTTCCAGCGCAGCTGCTTCTTCTTTTCTGAGATCATCTCTGTCCAGTCCAATCTTCTCCTACAGAAGCATTAGGGACAAATATCACATGTGCAATAATCACTATGGTGCAGCAATCTAGTGCTTCTCATAGAAGCATTATGTAATGCAGTTTATTTAGGACCTTAACACTTGCATTAACCACATCTCTTCTCAAGAAACTTCAGATGGTCATAAATGCACATATAAGGAAACTTAAACCCCCTAAAATGCCCCTCAATATGATTTGGTTAGGAGTTAAAGGGACACTCTAAGCACAAAAACAACTTTAGCTTAATGAAGTGGTTTGATGTATAGATCATGCCCATGTTGTCTCACTGCTCAATTATCTGCCATTTAGGAATTAAATCATTTTAAGGCAGCATGAAGGCTGTAACTTTCTAAAAATTTGATTTTTTAAACTCCCCTTGATGCACAGTGTGTTTACTTTAGAGCAGGGGTGGGGAACATTTGTCCCTCCAGATGTTTTGGACTACATCTCCCTTAATACTCTTACAGCCATAATGCTGGCAAAGCATCAAGGGAGATGTAGTCTAAAACATCTGGAGGTCCAAAGGTTCCCCACCCCTGCTATAGAGGCAGATGCCTCTCATATGTGATCGAAGTTCTATTATCAGAGGAAGACATACGATCTTCTAAATTAAACACACACTACTTTTTGGTGGCTTTGTGAGTGACAGCCAGGTCAGTTGTGGCTTGGGTTGAATAAACAAATTGATTTAATTCCTAAATGGCACATAACTAGGCATTGAAACTACAGGGGCATGACCTATACATCAAAACTGCTTCATTAATCTATAAAGTTGTTTTAGCCAATAGAGTGTCCATTTAAGGTCACAGGAAATGTGTTATTACAATGACAAAAAAAAACAGATAAGAAGAAAATGCAAAAAATAATAAATGCAAATAAATCAAGCATAACTTAAAACACAACTGAAGGATTTTAAAACAATGAATCTAAAAGCAGACAATGAAAATATACATCTGGTAAATGTGTTCTATTGAGGGGCTCGAGGTGTCATACACGCATAATGTATAAGTCTGCTGTCTATTTATTTCTACTATAAGGAGTGCATAGAACATAATTCTGACAATGGGTGGGTGGTGAATGGATGGGAGTTTTGTACAACACCATATCACACCTAACCAGAATCCAAGAACTGCTCTAGAATCAGTGGGTAGAATGATAGTGTCAGAAAGTATATTAAACCTATAACTGATATTAATAAAATTATTCTTTCACATAAGAGCAACTTGTTGGATTACACTAGTCCCCTGTAGGTCTAAAAAATACCAAGCATATGAGACTGGGTAAGGATAAAGTTAATGTGATTTACATGGAATGTAAAAGTTACTCATCACATCAGCCAGCATTACTTGATTCAGTGGCAAGCTCTGAACGCACCCCACATTGCCCCCAAAATCAGTCATGAATCTAGAGGTAGAGAAAGTGTCACATTGGGTGAATCTGGCAGCTTTTTCAACCTTGGAGTTTTGGGCAGTCTGCCAGTAATGAAGATGTATTAATGCTTAATGCAGCTTAATGTAATAGGTGTCACATTCATAATTTACAGAAGCTCTTTCTAAAGCATTAAATTCATTTATACTCCTTAAAAGCTACTCAATCCTAAAGGCTATGTTAGTTGCATGGGGTTTCTTTTTTGGATTAGATGATATATAAATTGTTAACATATCCCAACTCATCCATTAGTGCATGTGAAAGCTATAAATGTGCCAAAGTGGCAGTAACGTGATCGAGGAAAGTCGTTTTGGTCATTAAGGCTGAAAGCGTTTCATTTATGACTAAAAAAAAAATTAGCAAAAAAGAAAATGAAGATTGTTAAAGGAAACCTCATGAGCCCCGATGGACAGAAGTCATGCCCTCTTGTAGTGAGATGAAATTAAAAATAACACATTGCAGAATGTTCAGAAAACATCAAGCAGGTAATTTATGAGAACAAATGAGACTGGTTGGTGCTGTTATTGAAGGATTTGGAAATGCAATTCCAGTTCTCCAGGATCCAGAACTTCCTAAAGGGAGCTTCCCTGGATCTTTACTACTATGCACACTTTCCCAATCTAATAGCTAGAATAGGACTCACTTTTCGAGGCTTGCCTTGGCGTGGCAGGTGAGCTTATATTTATATAGTTGGCTATTGAAATAAAACTAAAGAGCCTCCATTTTGTTTACATGTACATAGGGATTTAGGCCAGAGCACAGGTAACGTTCTCTTTGTTTTGGCTATGCACACTTTCCACCTATAATTTGTGAGCCTTGAAAAATAAATTTAAATATAGAACTCCACATCACTGTCCTATCACTGTTATTATAAGTTCTGTACTTTGCATATGGCAGTGAGAATAAAGAAAGCATACAGTTTAGAGGAGAAATTAAATATTTACTGTAATTTTCTTTTCCTAGGTATCATCCATGTTAGCATCACCTATGGGTTAAGCTTCTCGTGGCGGAACTAATGTAGTGGGGGCCCTGGTGCAAGACATTTTTTGGGCCCCCTCTAGCACAAGGGAAGCCAAAAGCTAGATCCTTTCCTGTCATACAACTCCAACAATGCTGTGCCAGATGGGGATATAGTACATGTCCATCCTTCAGGGTTTTATTTTTGAGCAGTGTTTGCGTGTTGTAATGTAATTATGTTTTTGTATAGAGTATATGCATGTCTGGTGTATTTGTATGTACTGTGTACTTGTGTGTAGTGTTTGCGATTGAATGCAGGGGTATGTTTGAGTATGTAGGGTTAGATTTTAAATGCAGGAGTATGTAGGGTTAGCTTTTAAATGCAGGTACACTGTTGTGTGTAGTGTTGGTGTTTGAATAAGGGAGTGTTTGTATATCATTTTGGCAGGGATGCCTTTTTTTGTTTGCAGTATTTGTGTTTAATTGCAAGGGCGTGTTTGCATGTAGTGTTGGCATTTGATTTCTGTAATGCATGCACATATACACATACACTGAATACACATTAATACTCATACACAAATACACACACTGACACATTGACACACACAAAAACATATACACATACTGACATACTGTTGTGCTCAAAAGTTTGAAATTGAGAAATTTTGGCATTGATTTTGAAAATATGACTGATAATGCAAAAAAAAAAGTATTTCATGCAAAACAAATGTATTTTATTGAATGATAATCATATGAAGCCATTTATTACCACATAGTTGTTTGGCTCCCATTTAAACCAAAAACATAACAGAAATCACCCAAATCGCCCTGATCAAAAGTTTACATACCCTTGAATGTTTAGCCTTGTTACACACACAAGGTGACACACACAGGTTGAAATGGCAATTAAAAGTGAATTTCCCACACCTGTGGATTTTTTAAATACAATTAGTGTCTGCGTATGAATAGTCAATGTGTTTGCAAGCTCTCATGTAGATGCACTGAGCAGGCTAGATACTGAGCAGTGGGGAACAGAAAAGAGCTGTCAAAAGACCTCCGTAACAATGTAATGGAACTTTATAAAGATGGAAAAGGATATAAAAAGATATCCAAAGCCTTGAAAATGCCGGTCAGTACTGTTCAATCACTTATTAAGAAGTGGAGAATTCGGGGATCTCTTGATACCAAGCCTAGGTCAGGTAGGCCAAGAAAAATTTCAGCCTCAACTGCCAGAAGAATTGTTCAGGTTTACAAAGAAAAACCCACAGGTAACCTCAGGTGAAATACAGGCTGCTCTGAAAAAAGACGGTTTGGTTGTTTCAAGGAGCACAATACGACGATACTTGAACAAAAATGAGCTGCATGGTCGAGCTGCCAGAAAGAAGCCTTTACTGAGCCAATGCCACAAAAAAGCCCAGCTACAATATGCCTGACAACACTTTGACGTGCCTCACAGCTTCAGGCACACAGTAATTTGGAGTGATGAGACAAAATTGAGCTTTATTGTCACAACCATAAGTGCTATGTTTGGAGAGGGATCAATATGACCTATAGTGAAAAGAATACCAACTCCACTGTGAAGCATAGTGGTGACTCACTGATGCTTTGGGAAGGGGGGTGGGGAGGTGGAGCTTTAAAGGCACATGGAATCTTGTAAACCATTTTTGGCTAGATTAATGCAGCATGTTATCAGAAAGTACTGGCAGACAATTTGCATTCTACTGCATGAAGCCTGCGCGTGGAACGCTCTTGGACTTTCCAGTATGACAATGACCCAAGCCCAAGACCAAATTGACCCTCCAGTGGTTACAGCAGAAAAAGTTGAAGGGTCTGGAGTGGGCATCACAGTCTCCTGACCTTAATATCAACGAGCCACTCTGGGGAGATCTCAAACCAGTGGTTCATGCAAGACGACCAAAGACTTTGCATGACCTGGGGCATTTTGTCAAGACAAAGGGAAGCTATACCACCTGCAAGAATTAGAGGCCTAATAGACAACTATTACTGCAGACTGCACGCTGTATTAAGAACTAGGGGAATGCAGACTTTTGAACAGGGATCATTTCATTATTTTCTTTGTTGTCATGTTTTGTTTTATGATTGTGCCATTCTGTTATAACCTACAGTTGAATAAGAATCCCATAAGAAATAAAATAAATGTGTTTGCCTGCTCACTCATGTTTTCTTTAAAAATGGTACATATATTACCAATTCTCCAAGGGTATGCAAACTTTTGATCACAACTGTACGCAAACACAGTTACACACACATAAACACACAGACACACACATAGATGCACACACTGACACATGCACACTCACATACATACATGCATACACACAGATACACACAATGACACACACTAACACACAGTCACAAATGCTCACAGATACACACATTGACACATACACACTCACACACAGTCATATACACATACAGATACACGTGCTGACAAACACACACACAGACCTATACACACACAGATACACATTGCCATTTACACACACAGATACACACATACATCATACATGTAATAAATGTTTTATTTTTAGCCACCCTCTTATTAGCATACTTCGCTGTGATGCTGATATGAGTGATAGCCAGGAAGAGCAAATTACAGTTAGAAATTATATTTTTCTAGATAATCCATGACAGCATCACCTATTTATCAAGCGAAAATGGGTGGGAAAGAAACCCCCAAAAAATATTAAAATATTACAAATATATAGTTTATTAACTAGACAAGCTGAAGATAAGACACTGCACCCAAAGGATGGTACAAAAAAACCCTTGTGGAGTAGGCATTGATGCCTTTCCTGCCACCCTTTAGCCTTTTGAATTGTAGACATAATCTACCTTCTAATGGTCAAAATAGAAAAGGTTAACCCTTTATGAGAGCCAAAAAGGAGGTTGAATAGCCAACTAGATTTTGTAAATTCCATAGTTTTATCAAGGTTTATTTTAAAAGCTCTGATTACATCCAGATAATGAAACATTTCTTCCTATTCATATGAAAGGAATGCAATGCAATCTCTTAATTAATCTAGAGACTACTTTTAGAAGGAACTCTGCAACTTGGTGAAGAACTGTTGTCTCTCAAACAAATTGCATGAATAAAGGATAAAGCATGCAGTTCTGATGCCATGTGGGCTGATGTTATAGCAGTAAGTAAGACATCTTCATAGTTATGTTCCATAAAGATACAGATTCAATCACTTCAAATGGAGGACCTAATAGGCTAATGAGAACTGTAGGCTGGAACAAGATTCTTTATTGGAAGTTTTATTCTATTAACTCTTCTCATAAAACATTTAATTGTGGGTTTCAAATTCCACAGAAATGTCTTAATAGCTTAAAAAGTATTTCTGCAAGCCTTTTTGTAGAAATTATAATAGGTCAGTGAGATTGACTGATCTAGTATCCACCCCATATGGGTTGCCCAATCACAATATAAAAGCCAAATCTTGTAAATAAACAAATTAAGTGGGTGGTTTCCTGGGCTTCAACATTGTATCAAATGCTTCATTTAACAATTATCAGTTTTTTAAAGTTTACCTTTCAATCTCCAGTCCATCAAGTTGAATCATGATGGCTTCTCATGAAGGACATGACCTTAGTATAGAAGGTTTTTATTGGTCAGTATGGAGGGAACCATGGCTATCTGGACCAATATGAGAGAATGGCTATCATATCTACTCCTTCTTTCCAGATTTTCTTGTTTACTATTTGAATTAGTGGAAATGGGGGAAAAATGTATTCCAGGCAAAAAAGAGGGAGTCTTGGCTCATCGCCCTAGGATTGTATCTTTTGGAATAAAGCCTTGGCAGTTGTTTGTTTGAGAAAGATGTCATCATGTCCATGTCTGGTGTTCCTCATTTCTTCTAGATGTTCCGAAAGATATCCACAGATCTATGTAATTCCAGCTAATTGTTTCTTCCCTAATAATAAACACTGAAAGACCTTCCAAATTCCACTGTGCCGAGAACATTATTGGTCTTGTTTCCTGCATCAACCCCTTTCTTCTTGTACAACCCTGATGGCTTATGTATGCCATCATTGTAACATTATCTACACATAATTTCATCCATTTCTTCCTCATTGTTCTCTTGAAGATTATCTAACCTCTGTACAGTACCTGGAGTTTCAAGATGTTTGACTGGAGATTCACATAATTGATTGCCCAGGCTCCCTTAGCTAGTAGATTTTTGCACTGTGTTGCCCTGCCTTTCCCACATGCATCCATCATTACAATTTCTCTGTCGAATTCTTACTTTTGTGGTATTGGCACTTTTCATCCACCAGTATAAGTTGATTTGTACTTCTCCTGGAAGAAAAATCTCAAGTTCACAATTTTGATATTAACTGAAGAAGTTGTCCTCTACTGGTCTGAGAGTCCAGTGTTGCCATCTAACTAATTTGAATTTTGAGGATTAAGTTCCCAACAGGCTCATGTAATTTAAAGTTTTGAAGTCGCAGTCACCTTGCTCAACAATTCTGTCCTCAGACAGTAAAATCCAGTTTCTTCTTGTGTCTCTTTGGGCTCCCAAAATGACCATCTTCTGTGATGGGTCCAGTTGACTTTTCCTGAAGTTCTAGATCCATCCACAGTCTTGTAATGCTTATATTACTATCAATCTATGTTCTGAAAACGGCAGTGGACACAGGTTTACTATGAGAATGTCATAGAGATATTCCTTTCACACAAAAAATATAGCTATATCTATTAGGTTGACAAAAATCTTCAAAACTGTTCTTGAAGCAGAACTCACAAATTGCATACCTTAACAAAACTGACAGTGCTGGTTGAAAATCAGAAAATCAGGAACCTCAGAAATTTTCCTTTCTTTCGAGCAATAGGAATGGGGCAATATGTGTCTTGTTGGTTGACTAACACTAACCATTTTGAGCTTTAGATCTCATGGAGAATAAATAGCAGGCTTTACATCTTGAAGGTCATTTTCTTTTTGTTGATATTCAGCTTTTTTAAATCAAAAGTCACCCTCCACTTCTATGGCAGTTTTGGAGCAAGAAATACTGGGGAATAAAATCCCTGGAATTTTTCTTGCTCATGAGCTGCCAATGAAACGTATCAGCTCTAATTCTAGGCCTAAGGATCACACCTCAAAAGAAGGAATTCATGGTCTGGATACTTTGTGCAACCAGTGATCTATAACTTCTACATAATTCTCTCCAATGATGTGTTGTATTTAGTCATAGTGATTGATGAAGCAACAGCTTAAAGATGAGATATGTTTTCGAATGTGACAGTAAATCTGTTAGGTGGAGCCACTTTGTGGACTGAGATGAGTTCACCTATGACAGCTATTGCCCATGCAGTGGCTGTAATCATAGGAAGTTTAAAAATATTTGTAATCTATTTATTTTTTTGCATAATTTTTATCTAAATAGCTATAAAAAATTAGTAATGCATTTTGTGTCCCTTTAAATCGGTGTCTGGTATATTCTTTTACATATTTAGAAACTGTTCCTCAAAGCACGCTATGTCTGAACAATGCAAATCCTCAAATAATTAAATTTTTCTATATATCAATTGATGCCCAATCATGCCCTGAACCTTTTTCTTTTTAACCGATGGATCAGATGAATGTTTTCTGCGTGCTGCATAAGTGCGTATTTAAATGTATCATTTAACTAAAATATTAATATTAGAGCACAAGATCAGGGAGTTAGTGTATAACAGGGTGTAATTAAGTCATGTCATGTAGCCAGATTACAGAAAGAAAATGCCTACAGTAATTGCATTTAGTTAATCTTGCAGCATGCTCCCAATCATCACTGCTAATTCAATTGTACATTCATTCCACTAGCTCATTGCCATTAAGCACACATTTAATTACTTCAATAAAGGATTAATATGCAACATACAAAAGGAAAGGACAGCACACCGTGCCAAAGCACACAGCTGCCTCACCGTTTAGAGCAGAGATAAAAGGGACAATATCATTGCCGAACATCAGTCTTCTGTTAGAAATGTATCATTATTAGGTGAACATTTGGAGCCTTTATATAAAACCATGTTATATCCCACTTAATGTGCATATATTTCCTTGGCACCAGATAGAGTTGTTCTGCGTGGCTGACAAAACTGCCATTGTTGTCTTAATAACATGTTGCCCATTGCCCCCAAGTGCCTCTTATTACTCTATGCCATACTTGTAAAGATTTCCTTATCTGTTCTTCAGCCGTGAGGCCTTACAGCAGCTTACACATTGCAACATCCTGAGATAAGAAAGGCGGATTGTCATTATCCCTGCCTGTGCTGTACAGAACTGACAAGCAAAGCATGTAAAAAAAGGCCGAATGACAAAGGAGCAACCACTTTCAGCCCAACGATCTAAAAGACAGCCCATCAATTCTCCAGAATATACACAACCATTATTGTTGGGGAAACAAAGGCCTGTGTCAATTGTGCAGTGTTATAAAGCAGTTGCTCAAATTAAAACCATGTACCAAACTGCATCTGATGACAGAAGCTATTTAGCAGTGATATTTTACAGAAAAGCAATGAAAAGCAATAACTGCCTTATTTAATGTATCTGTTCCCTCCAGCTGCCCTGGAAGGATGTTAATAGAAGCTGTCGATCAATGTCAGAGACTTTTCTTTTCATAATAACTACAGCAGGGTGCAATAAACATGGAGAAAAGATAACTGAAGCTACTGATTGGTCTTGTTACTTTGCTGTGCTTAAAGATTTGTCATCCTGTATGTGACACTTTTGATAAAGCCTCTGGAGAGGCAAAACGCGTCAAGTGGGACTTTTTTGGACATTTATTTGTACCTATATATATTTTTTATGTTATATATGTTGTTTACAATAAATAGTTAATTTTTATACTTTTAACTATTTTGTATTCTACTTTGTATCCTGCTGGCTACCTGGTGCCACCATATCCTTAGGTGGGGATAGTACCACCCATGCTGTGAAAACTAGAGCAGGTCTTGCTCTATAAATTGTAAGTACATTACTTTAAAAAAAAAAAAAACATCCCAGTTTATATTACTTACTATACTATCAGAGTTTTCTCTCTTCTACTTTTATATTTACCATCAATATCTGCACTCGCATTTGGAGGATCAGTACCATCTTTATCATCCTATATCCTTAGACGGGGATCATGCCGTCCACGCGCAATACAGCAGAGCTCTTATATAGCTCTATCTAATGTGAGTGGCTTTCCTACAGTTATCTAGCTAATATCTTTATCAAATTGTATTGCACTATTATTGTTTTTCTGTTTTATTCTTTTGAGGTGTTTAACAGCCCCCTCTTCTGCAGTTGTATGTACGTATGATTTTGGGCGCAGTATATGCCATATTCTATCTCTGTATGTGATATGCTTGGTAATAACTGACCTAGACTGATTGGTATCATGTGACTGCCGCTGACTGGGTATGTTTCGGAGATGTTCACCACAGCTAACTCAAGAGAGTTCAACATTTATCAGGACACGATGGTTGGGGATTTATTAAGCATCTTACTATTTTTTTTCCTGATAAAGAAAATCAAATGAAATTGTATATGTAGTCCAGAGAAAAAGAGAGAGATTCATTTTTTAATTTTTTTATTCTACCATTATGATCAACTAATGAAAATATCTATTTTCCTTATCAGGACATAATCAGCGACCACAGAGACGTAATAAGAGTCTTTGATTGGAGATGTAGTACCTCTAAGCTTGTGGCTTGATTTGGATTCCCGTATGATGGATGAAAGCTATCACATTCATGTTATCTAATGTGAATATTAATATCGGTCTTTTGGCTGTAAGTCCTTGGATATGAACTATTTCTTAGTTTCTCCTCAACATATCTGGACAAAGAAGGCTTCCCAACCTGTTTAACAGGCATTTGCATTTGTAAACATAGCTATTAAGTGAAGGATATAGAATTCATATCATGTGAAGCTCATGGACCTTACTGGTTAAAAGGATTTGCAGAGTTCTGTGATAATTCACTAAGGAGTTGAAACTCACGCCACATAATCGGCTTACTATCTTGGCTTAAAATGATAGAGTAACCTGATCTTACCTAAACCATATTTTGTATTTCATCCTAACGTGCAACCACATATATAGTTGATTTAAAATACATATAGATATGCATAATTTTATGTACACAGCAATTTGAGGTGCATTTTGTAAACTTGCATTACAGACTATATTTTGTATTATATAAATATAATATATTGTGTACATAGATGCATTAGTAAAGGGTGTCCCTACTATGTAGACAGTACAGCATTACAGTTATATGGATAGTGCTATGTTATAGTTAAAGGGACCAGTAAAGACCAGGTATGTTAAATGTCTTGTGGAAATTGACTCCAGTAAGTGTACATATGTGCTATGGGCATGCAGAGTAAAAACAGACTTATTATCTCTTCACAACCTCCTCAGTCCTCAGTCCAGCATTAACCTGCTCCATTATTGTTTCCCATGGCTCATTTTCATCCTCTAATAATGCTAATGCCCAGAAATGAAATTGTAGTGCTAACAGATATGGCATGAAAACAGTATTCTATATCCCTAGTCTATTAAGCTATTGCTCTGCTTCTTATTGTTCTCCTCCGAGAACCCACTGCTGTCAAGACCCGGACATTGTCACACTAACCCCGGCCACCATCCTTATAATTTTTGCTGAATTTACTTTGCTCCCCAACAAAGAGTTTTGTACAAAATATCACTGGCTAACAAAGTAAAAAAAATAAATAAAAAAAAATAAAGGAAAATCAAATATAAATAAATTGGCATAGACTTCAAAATATGATATAACTAAGCAGAAGTTGTCATAATGTAAAATTAATATACAAAAGCATAAACAATTATAAATGGCATAACCCTTTGCAAAGGATACATGGGGTGGTTCATAACATTTTTGCCTGTCCTAGTGAAAATATTGCTTGTGGGGTTGATGAACCATAACATATCTTGCTTAACAGCTCTCTCTGCTCCCAAACATCTTGTTCTGCATCCATCTGGAACATGTGTAATATAAATGGCCCCACGTTTCATTGCAGGCAGCATCAACATCCTTGGGAATAGTCAGTCGCTCACTATATGATAA
The DNA here is from genome assembly GCA_933207985.1 of Pelobates cultripes. Classification (NCBI taxonomy): domain Eukaryota; kingdom Metazoa; phylum Chordata; class Amphibia; order Anura; family Pelobatidae; genus Pelobates; species Pelobates cultripes. The sequence continues at coordinate 186,760,475 of OW240917.1, read as the reverse complement.
ATGTATTACTGTTCTTAGTGTTTTCTAAAATTGCAGAATTGGGAAATAAATTATTACTTTAAAATGCTTCATAATCCTATTTAAAATTAAATTAAGGAAGGGGAAATAAACATTTCCCCAAGTACATAAGAAGACGGGCAAATCAATTAGTCTATACTGATTTGTAACATAATTGGAACAAGAACCTAAGCACTGATCACATCAACATCAAGTGATGAAACCCTTGATCTACACCACGGAAGAGAGTGAATTAAAAGCAAAGATTAATTTACTTAAAGAAGTACAAAATGATTAACATATTTTAAAGTTCAGTACATTTGAGATCAAACCAAGGAGTAATTCGCTAAAGATGTGACATAGTTGGTACTTTTATAAAATATGTGATTTTTACACATTTATATATACAGTTGAAAGAAAAAGTATGTGAACCCTTTGGAATGATATGGATTTCTGCACAAATTGGTCATAAAATGTGATCTGATCATCATCTAAGTCACAACAATAGACAATCACAGTCTGCTTAAACTAATAACACACAAAGAATGAAATGTTGCCATGTTTTTTTTTAACACACCATGTAAACATTCACAGTGTATATATTGTATATATATATATATATATATATATATATATATATATATATATATAAATGAATATGTAAAATCACATATTTGTATATATGTAAATATATATATATATATATATACATACACACACACTTGTGTGTGTGAGCGTGTGTGTGTGTATGTTTATGTATGTATGTATATATATATATATATATATATATATATATATATGCAAAGGGGAAGCAAAAACCAAAAAGGAAAAAATTGTGATTGAATACTCTATTCACCTGAAGTCTGTGGATAGTTAATACATTGTTAAACAAAAATCTGCACACCAGTCAAGCCATAAGACTTGCTTTTCCCACAGAAATCACAAATCTGCAGTGATGTTAATACCGCAAAGGATTCTGGGTGGGCATATGCAAATGCAAGCACAGGCTTAAAGGAATTGTTGTGGACAGACTCTACTAAATTCTTGTAAAATGCCTATTTACTCTGCATAGCTATAACCAATATTAATTGTAAACTGCTTAAGATGGACGCTGGGGAGTTTCCCCTGTCATCGACTAACACCTTCAATTAACAAGATGGCGCTGGAATCTGGAGGAGAGCTCCATGACGTCAGTGACGTCATGGCTGGTATGATGAGCAATTGATGAACCACTTAACAACTAACCAATTATTGATGTATGTTCTTCTGTTATCTATAATTATGCATATGATGTATTACTGCTTTATAAGGGGCCTACCAGCCCCCCAGAATAAACATTCCTGATTTTTTCATTAACCTCGAACCTTGTGTCTGGTGTAAATTACTCAGGATGCGTGCACGCACTATTTAACTGATTTGGAACGGGGTAGATACACAAAATTATCAAACCTTTGTTTTGATCCACAACAATTTGGCGCCCAACGTGGGGCACCGCGGCTTTGCCGGACCGGAAGGCCGGAAAAAGGGAACGGAGCGGATCCCCCGAAATGGGACCTGAGACTGATCACCCCCTAATTACCTATATTTTCCTGTATTGTGTTGGCCTACCTCCGGGTCCATTCTAGCCTCCAGAAGGCAACAGAGACAGGTAAAAGTTCTTGCCCGGTGCCTCTTTATAAGAACCTGTTGATTGTCTATCTGCCTCCTGAGTGTGGAAGAGTTTTTTTGGGTATTCAGTCAGATTTATTGCATTATTTTGATTTTATTGTTTAGCTTGACTGTCTAGAGGACAGGGAATTGCATCCACCTGAAAAGTGCTGGGAATTTTTGTTATTGTTTAGCTTGACTGTCTAGAGGACAGGGAATTGCATCCGCCTGAAAAGTGCTGGGAATTTTTGTTATTGTTGTTAGCTTGACTGCCTACGGGGCAGGGAATTGAAACCGCCTGAAAAGTGCTGTGAATTTTTGTTGTTCTGTTCAAAGAGGAACAGGGTTTTGTCTATTAGCGTTGTTATGTTTGTTCCATTGGTTTTTCTCATTGTATTGTGGTTATTACTCAGCTGGGATTGTAGTGTGTGTGTTTTGGTTGCTTCTGTGAGCGTTGTGTGGTTTGTACTTGACTCGAGACTTTGTGCACATATCTACATCTGTGATTCTTGTAAATGTCTTCTTATTAGCATTTCCACCTTCACCTTCTCTCTCATCCTTTTTCTCTACTGTACCTTTGACCCAGAGCAGTGTTAGTCACCCACTACTCGCCTCGCTCTGATCCGTGACCACCATCTTGGGTGGGCGGATCCTGTGACTCATCTACGTTTGGGGAAGACGCACGTAGATTCATTTCTCGTGGCAGTCGAGCACTGTAGACACTTTTTTTTCTGTTTTCAACCCTATATCTCTCTTTGAAGGGATACCTGGTATATTGAGAATGGGACAGGAACACGCTAAACCCCTGAAAGGGTACTTAGCTTGTGATTTGATAAAGGAAAGGGCTGGTGAGGAGGCTATGCTTAAGGTGAAAAAGATCTCTAAGATTTGTGGCATTTCAATGTCTCCCAGTGGCCGTTTACAGCCTAAGTTTTGGAGGAAGTTGTTGAAGGATAAGGAGGGATTGCTACTCGATAACGGGTTGACTAAGGCCGCAGAGGCTTGGTATCGTGTGGCAAGAGGCCTTAAACAAGAGGGTTGGTTTGAGGAGGAATTGAAATTTGCAGGACAGAAAGTTTATGTGTATCATGAAAATGTTTGTACTGATGATTCAACTCCCGATGTTCCCCGGCCACAACCCTGTGATGGCGTCCGACATAACGATGAGAGTAACCCCACGTCCACTGCCCAACTGCCCTCTCACATACTCTAACTGACACCGCCCCCTCAACGCCGCCCACCCCGTTGTATCCTGTCCTTGGAGTTGATGGCTCGTATTATTACCCAGTCCCCATTCCCTCTCCCACCCCTGTACTTGCTCTTTTTCCCTCCGCCTCTGTTCCACTTCCCGTTCCAGTCTCTGCTCCACCTCCCGTACCTGCCCCTGTTTTGCCTTTCGTTCCCGTTTCCACTCCTCCTCCTCCTATTTCCGTCCCCGCCCTTCCTCCCGTCACAGCTCCTGCTCCACCCTCCATCCCCGCCTCCGCTCCTCCTCCTCCTTCCATTCCCGCCCCTGCCCCACCTCCCGCCGTCACTCTCTCCATTCCCTCCCCCGACCCACCTTCCTGCGTCATCCCCCTCATCCCTACCCCTGCTCCTCCCCTCCCAGTCGCCCTGTCTGTTCCCTCCCCATATCCATCTCCCACCCCCGCCTCCTCTGACGTATCACCCTTTGCTCCTGCCCCTTCTGCCCATGTTACCCCTGATGTTCCGTATCCCGTCATGGTCGTCACTTCCCCTCCCAGCATCCTTCCTACCGCTTCCTCTTCTGTCCCTGCCCCCATCATGGCGGCCTCCAGCTATCCCATCATGACGGTTGGTTCAGCCTGCTTCCCCCTGCAGCCTCAGGCTATCACCCTACCACATCCCAACTGGCTACACTCCAAATTGCCCCTGACGGTTCTCCTGATTCAGGCACTCCAGCGGCACAAGTACCGAATTCACCAGATGTACCCAGTTATCATGGATTGCCGTTCCCCGCTCCCTTGGATAACAGTCAGGGGTTGGGTTCACCACGAGTCCCTAACAATACCCCCCAACCGCTCCCTGCCCCAACAAGTCAGCCCGGCGTCCCACCAGATGGAGCCCCTCTGATGTATGTTACCTTCAACCCATCCCAAGCAGCAACTGTAGTAACGTCCCTCACAGACCCAGAGAAACAGCCCATGCCCTTCTTCCGCAGAATTGCCCAGATTCGTAAAACATATTCAGCTACCTGGCGTGACTTATCTAGCCTCTGTGAAATCAAAGTCGGTGATGCATATTGGCCTATTATGGAAAGGAGCTTTGATGATGCCCGTCTCCTTACTGATACTGATTTCCAGTCGGGCATAACATTCTGTGAACAACTTTGTGCTTGGGCTCAGGATAAACTGGCTGACCAAGCTATACAAAACAAGGTATGAGGAACTGGATAAAAAAAATCCAGATGTAGCAAAAAAACATCAGAAAGAAATAACTCACAAATGGAGCAAAGCCTCTCACTGCTGCTCAAACAGAGACAATCCACAGTTCAAATCAAACAAATAGAGGCTGCGCAAAATGTTGCTATGTGCACAAACAAGTGCTACCAAAATGTATTGGAGGACAAAATAATAAACAAACATTTCGAGTACAACCCATTTTCAATGCACCATGTCCCTTTTTCAATGCACCATGCTGACCAAGCTACTTGCATTAATGATATTGTTCAGGATAAAATTGAGTCTGTGGAAAAATATCACTCGAGGTCAACAAAGACTTTCTATGATTTGTGTTTCAGCATTTACAATAAACCACATACCCAGATGCTGTCAACTGCCTTTGTTGCAGGCTTAAAGGAACCCATCAGAAAGGGCCTAACCCTATCAGTCCAGAATACAGGATTATTCCCTTGGATACTCTTCTCTTGGTTGCAAAAGGCCTAGAGTCAGCACTGTTACCTCAGGCCAAGAAGGGGACTCCCCTGATGTTTTCCTTTTATAATTCTGCTATCAGACCTGCCCCAGCACCTCCTGGGTTTCCAGTACCTATGCACAGAGACACCCTGTGTCCCAGGCTCCAAGATCTCAAACCAGAGCCTGTTATAATTGTAGCCAGGCTGACCATTTTCGAAAGGATTGCCCCCACCCTAGGGTGTATAGGCCTCAACAACAAGCCATAAGACCTCCTAATCCTGGTACAGCCTATCCTATGTATTCCCACCCCTCTGCAGTGACCCAAGCCCAGCCTCAAGCTGCCTACCCTCCACAGGGTTTCCCTCAGACTGTTTATTCACCTTCATCCGTTGACAGTCAACCTGCTCCTCATGGGTTTGCTGATTATCCCTCTGATGGCTATGATACAGATGGTTATCAGCAACCTAGTCGCCCTCAACCCCACATTAACCATTCTGTGCGTCTGGCACCACAGCAAGGTTACTCCCCGTCTGCAGCTCCCACCCGCCACTACACTGGCCCTGACCAGCCCCACCTAGATCTTTTACAATAGGTAACTGGCAAACCTGTGTCCAACACCCCTGTCATGGCAGTGTCTACAGGGGATAAAGGGGGGCCCCAAGCTACCGTGGTCCTACCCATTGAGGGACATCCAACTACTTTCCTGGTTGACACAGGAGCAGCCCGCAGTGTTCTCAGAGAACAAGACCTGCCTGACTCCTCTTTCCTCTCTAACATTGATGTTTCATGTGTTGGTGTTGATGGTACCCCCCGTAACAACCCACTGACCAAGCTCCTAAGGGTGGGCTCTGACATCCTCACACGTTTTGTTGTTTCCTCCACCTGCCCCATTAACCTGTTAGGTTCTCTCCCATCTACAAGTTTCTGTCTCCTTCACTGCTGATGGCCAGGTTCAGTTACTAACACCTCTCTCACTTAAGGATACTTTAGCCCTCCTTACCTCTCTTACTCCACTTAGAGGCACCACTTCCTGGAGATGCAAGGGTCACAAAGTTCTGGATAGGGTCCCAGACAAACTTTGGTCCACAGGCCCAGATGACATTGGACGCCTACAGGTACCACCAGAAGTTGTTCAGCTGTTAGAAGGAGCAAACCCAACACGGAGGCTGCAATACCCTTTGAAGCTTGCCCAGGATCTTGCCATCTCCAAGCAAGTTAAAAGCCTACTAGCAAAAGGTGCTTTAGTAAAGTGTGTATCAAAATGTAACACCTCTCAGTTTCCAGTGAAGAAGAAAACTGAAAAAGGAGAACCAGACCAATACCGCGTGGTTCAATCCCTCAATGATGTCACAGTCAGAGATACAGCCATCGTACCCAATCCACATACGATCCTATCACAGGTACCTTCTATAGAAAGATTCTTCACTGTGGTTGACTTGGCAAATGCCTTTTTCAGTGTGCCTCTCGACCCCACATGCCAATATCTGTTTGCCTTCACACACGACCGCCAGCAATACACCTGGACTGTGATGCCCCAAGGCGCAAAATTCACCCACTCAATTTACTAAAGCTATGTCTACTGTACTAGAACCATGGCAGAAATCTCATCCAGAAGTTGTCCTCTTTCAGTATGTGGATGATTTACTACTCTGTGCAGATGACCTCCCACCTGCTGAACGTCACTCAGAAGACTTGCTCTGTTTCCTAGCTGACCAAGGCTGCAAGGCCTCCAAAAGGAAGCTACAATGGTGCCGGCCCTCTGTGGTTTTCTTGGGACATTGTCTTTCCCATGGCACCCGTCACCTAACCAGAGACAGAGTTCGAGGCATTACTGCCATTTGCCCTCCTACCGCTCCTCAAGCTTTGCATGCCTTCCTAGGCCTCATCACCTACTGCAGAGCCTGGATCCCTGAAGCTTCCCAGCTCATGCAACCTCTCTACGATGCCTTGAAGACTGAACCATTCACGTTATTCCCAGACTGCTGAGTCCATACACACACACACACACACAGACTGCTGAGTCCATACACACACACACACACACACACACATACTGCTGAGTCCATACACATACACACACAGACTGCTGAGTCCATACACACACACACAGACTGCTGAGTCCATACACACACAGACTGCTATGTCCATACACACACACATACACACACACACACACACACACACACACAGACTGCTGAGTCCACACACACACACACACACACACACACACTGCTGAGTTCATGCACACACACACACAGATTGCTGAGTCCATACACACACACACAGACTGCTGAGTCCATACACACACAGACACACACACAGACAGACTGCTGAGTTCATACACACACACACAGACTGCTATGTCCATACACACACATAATGCTGAGTCCATACACACACACAGACTGCTGAGTCCATACACACATAGACACACATACAGACTGCTGAGTCCATACACACACACACAGACTGCTGAGTCCATACACACACAGACACACACACAGACTGCTGAGTCCATACACACACACAGACTGCTGAGTCCATACACACACAGACAGACTGCTGAGTCCATACACATACACACACACAGACTGCTGAGTCCATACACACACACAGACTGCTGAGTCCATACATATACACAAACACAGACTGCTGAGTCCATACACACATATAGACACACACACACACACATTTCAAGCCTACCTGTCACTGGAGGCTGTTGCTGGGGGTCAGACAGCCATCTTCTGGCCTTTCCAGCAGGAGCAAGTTCTGCTGCTTTACTGTGGGGGTGGGGCTTATGTGCAGGAGGTGGGGCTTGGTTTGGGGGCAGGGCCTGTGCCGGGAAGCCTGTCAGTGCTCCATCATCTCTCCACATACAACACCCAGCACTGCATTCTCTCGGGCTGTAACACACTGTTACAGTCCGAGGGAATAGAATTGAAGAACATGGCCAGCAAGTTGCTGGCATTTGGGGGGGGGCCAAGGGCGAGGAACAGAGCATGAGCAGAAGAAATGGCTCTCTGGAGTGCATAGAAGCAGGTACGGGCTTCTGGGGATAACGTGAATGGTTCAGTCTTCAAGGCATCGTAGAGAGGTTGCATGAGCTGGGAAGCTTCAGGGATCCATGCTCTGCAGTAGGTGATGAGGCCTAGGAAGGCATGCAAAGCTTGAGGAGCGGTAGGAGGGCAAATGGCAGTAATGCCTCGAACTCTGTCTCTGGTTAGGTGACGGGTGCCATGGGAAAGACAATGTCCCAAGAAAACCACAGAGGGCCGACACCATTGTAGCTTCCTTTTGGAGGCCTTGCAGCCTTGGTCAGCTAGGAAACAGAGCAAGTCTTCTGAGAGACGTTCAGCAAGTGGGAGGTCATCTGCACAGAGTAGTAAATCATCCACATACTGAAAGAGGACAACTTCTGGATGAGATTTCTGCCATGGTTCTAGTACAGTAGACATAGCTTTAGTAAATTGAGTGGGTGAATTTTGTGCCTTGGGGCATCACAGTCCAGGTGTATTGCTGGCGGTCGTGTGTGAAGGCAAACAGATATTGGCATGAGGGGTCGAGAGGCACACTGAAAAAGGCATTTGCCAAGTCAACCACAGTGTGTGTGTTTGCATGCACTCAGCAGTGTGTGTGTGTGTGTGTGTGTATGGACTCAGCAGTCTGTGTGTGTGTGTGTGTGTGTATGTGTGTGTGTATGGACATAGCAGTCTGTGTGTGTATGTGTATGGACTCAGCAGTCTGTGTGTGTGTCTATGTGTGTGTATGGACTCAGCAGTCTGTGTGTGTGTATGAACTCAGCAGTCTGTGTGTGCATGGACTCAGCAGTCTATCAATAATTAAAATTCCTGTGAGTTGTTGTGAAGAAGGGCCCCAGTGCATTGCTTTGCCTGGGTGCCCTTAACGCTGTTAAAATGGTACTGCTTGTGTGTGTCAGTGAGCTTCTATTTAGTGAGCATGTGTGTGTCAGTGAGCTTGTCTTTAGTGAGCTTGTGTGTGTTCTGAACTTCTTTGTAGTGAGCCTTCTGTTTATACAAGTGAGTTTGTCTGTAGTAAGCTTGTGTGTGAGTCAGAGAGTTTTGTCTGTCAGTAAGCCTATTTGCGCATGTCAGTGAGCTTGTGTGCTTACTGTACTATATATATATATATATATACATATATATATATATATATATGTGTGTGTATGTATTGACTTGTAGGAATGGCATCAATTTTTTTCCAGGGCTGCTTTGGATTCCCAGGGATTCCCAGTTTGGCTCAGCCAGCGAGTGCACTTTACCGCTGAATCATCTGTGTGAGCTGCCGCACACTTTAGCCCTGTTACACGCGTCTGGGAGCTGCTGTTGACAGGCACTAGTAGTCTAGAGATTGGGACATGGGGTATATGCTCAGCTACCTGTATAATACAGATCTGTGTGTATATAATATCCCGGGACAGTCAGTGCTCCCTGTATAATGCTGCTCTCTGTCTTGGGATATTATACACAAACAGACCTGTATTATACAGAGAGCAGCACTATACAGGGAGCACTGAGTGTCCCAATTTATTATACACACAACCCTGTATTATACAGAGAGCACTGACTGTCCAGGGATATTATACCCAGACAGTAATTGATAGCTGTGCTGCAAAATGTCCTAGGAATTTTTTTTCAAATGTTGGCAACTATGGCACTGTATCAAGGGTAATGTGTTTGTTTGTTTTTTAATAATCCCTGGTGGAAAATAATGAATCCTCCAACAGGGATTATTAAAAAAACAAAACACATTGTGTCGGGGGCAGGGCTTAACATGCGGCAGGGGCGGGGTCAATCTGCAGCGAGGGCGGGGTTAAATGTGCCCCCCTACTTTTGTCCCTGGCCCTCCATGTGCCCCTGCTAAAAATGAATCCCAGAGACGCCACTGCTGCCAAAGTCCCATTGGTTACTTCTCCTGTAAATTGGACCCTGTGGCTCGGGGTGGACCATCCTGTCTACGAGCTGTATTCGCTGCAAGTGCAAGATAAGACTAATTACTTTGTTCTTGGAGATAAACTCACTGTCCTTGCTCCTCATGACATTATTGCCATTCTTAATCAAGTGCAGCCGAAACACCTCACCTATCAAAGACATCTTCACCTCCAAGCTACTCTCCTTTTGCCTGACAATGCCACCTTGCAAAGATTTTATTCTCTAAATCCGGCCACTCTTCTGCCACTTCCCAAGGGGGGAGTGCCCCACTACTGGTACAGTCTAGACATAAATCCTGACGTTCATATTGAGCTGCAAGTGAAAAAACCCACCGTTCCACATGATGAACAGCCTGAGGACTACTTGCATTGCACCCTGTGGTTCAGAAATATCCCAGGACCAGATCCACACTATGAAGAGGAATTATTCAGACTGGTGGAGATACGTATCATTCTGACAGACCTATTCAGTGATTCTAAAGGAAATAGTGTGATCCTGGTCCAACTACCCATGGAGGTGACACACATATATCATCACTGGGAGGAGGCCGTTCCTCATGTTTCCTTCACTAAATCCCCAGATATCTCATGGAAAGAACTTGGCCCCCTAGCAAAGATATGGAGCACCGCAAGCCAAGAACAACTCTTCGAAGAGGGAGTCACTAAGAGAACCATAAATTGCAAGACATGATACAGACAGTCAGTTACCCTCCCCCCCTGATATCATACCAAAATAAGTGAAGATACCCCTCCCACAGAACAAGACCCAGATGCTCCTTATGATTGCTTTGAACAGATGAAAATGGAAACGACACATCTCCCTACAATACATGAAGTTGCCTTACTGGATCCTGATTTCACCCTGTTTGTGGATGGCTCCAGATTTGCGGATAAACAGGGAAAATATCATACTGGAATTGCTGTCACAACTGAAGATCAAGTACTCCATGCATCTTCACTTCCCTCATCCAAGTCTGCTCAGGAAGCTGAATTGATACCCCTCACAGTAGCATGCAGGATGTCTGAAGGAAAACATGCAACAATGTATACTGACTCAAGATATGCTCTGGGTATGGCACACGAATTTGGGCTAATCTGGAAAACAAGAGGGTTACTCACAGCAGCTGGTACACCAGTCAAGCATGGTGCCACCATTAAAGAACTAATGGATGCCCTACTACTCCCTGAAGAAGTGGGCATCCTGAAGGTGAAAGCCCACGGAAGACTGAACTCAGAAGAAGCACATGACAACTACCGGGCTGATCAGGCCGCCAAGCATGCTGCACGTCAGCCAAGGGAAGTGGACAGAAGAGTATCCGCTGAAGAAACTCCTATTTACACTATGCAAACTCTACCTACAGACCTCAAATTCTTGAAGAAACAACAGGCAGCTGCCACCCCACAAGAAAGACAAAGCTGAGAGTATGTAATGGGAATGTACTGGAGAGGGGGTGGTTTGTATAATAAATTGGATACCTTCTACTTACAAGACATGTACGCATCACCCGAGTTGGTAGACACAAAGCACATGACAATTAACCCACTAAAACCTCATGTCAAAACTCTTAAAGACATGGTGGCCATAGCCAACCCTACTTTTGAAGACACCATGGCAGTAGAGACTGGGTTTTCAGACACTAACTTGTGGCTTGAATGGATGAGATACAATGCTAACTATCATAATAAAACCAACTGTTATGTTTGTGGAGGGGCCAGACCCCACTTAGGTACAGTGCCCCCAAATCTACCTCCTGATGTTGAAATATGTTTCCTAAGTCTCTATGTGCAGTCAGTTACAAACTCATCAGCATGTGAATCATGGAAGAAGATATACTCCCTCGCCCAAAGAGATATCAGACCACCTGATGGAGTCACGGTATACCCAGGTAATTACACTTGCTACACTGTACACGGTACTACAGGGAAGTTTATGGGAAAAATCCCTCCTGGGTATTGTGCTACTTACTGGGAACCTATTACTACCATGCTAATGAATCACGTTAAATCTTTGGGAGATATTTATTGGTTATGTAGGGACATGCAACTCAGATCCAAATTAACAGGCCTATGGCGGGGGGAATATGCTCTTCCCAAAGTTATCATGCCCATACACATAATATCAGATAATTACCAAGGCCCTCTTGACTCACCCCACACATACTTTAGAACAAAGAGAGAGACTCCCGTACAGGGCAGTTTTGACCCTCACGTATACATAAATGCCATAGGGGTGCCAAGGGGCGTGCCAAACGAATTTAAAGCCAGAGATTAGGTTGCAGCTGGTTTTGAATCCTTGATTCCACTCATCACAGCAAATAAGAATGTAAATTGGATTAACTATATCTATTATAATCAACAACGGTTTGTCAACTACACCAGAGATGCCCTCCAGGGCCTGGCTGAACAATTACAGGCCACCTCCCAAATGACTTTCTAGAATAGGATGGCCTCGATATGGTTTGGGCAGAAAAGGGTGGTGTGTGTAAATTACTTCCAGACACTATGACATGTTGCACTTTCATCCCAGATAACACAGGCCCCAATGGGAAGGTAACTATGGCCATAGAGAAGCTTGATAGCCTCTCAGAAGAGTTAAAAAGAAATTCAGGGGTCACCAGTTCATGGGATAGATGGTTTGGATGGATGAATGGATGGCAGAAAGTACTCTTCCAAGTGGGAATGGCCGTCCTAAATGTAATGATTCTGTTTCTCTTCTTTGTCTGTTGTGTAATGCCTTGTGTGCAGAAGTATTTACAGAAGGCTGTAGATCAAACCATTGACCGTACCACTCCAACCTTCCTACATCAAGACATAGATGAACTTGTGACATGCCACATACACCTCTTCAGTCCCACCACACCAAGTATACAATTACCCCTCTTTAGGGACATTACAGGGACAGCATCTTGTCTTACACGTAAAAAGTCTGTTGCGGAGATGTTGTGGACTAGCCACTTCGGGTTCTAGCGCAGTGAAGAGTTCGAGAAAGCCTGTTTGACAAGATAAGAGTGTAATTGTGTATATCGTAAATAGTCATTTTAAGGTGGGACTGTTGTGGACAGAATATTAACTCTACTAAATTCTTGTAAAATGCTTATTTACTCTGCATAGCTATAACCAATATTAATCGTAAACTACTTAAGATGGCTGCTGGGGAGTTTCCCCTGTCATCAACTAACACCTTTAATTAACAAGATGGCGCTTGAATCTGGAGGAGAGCTCCATGACGTCAGTGGCGTCACGCCCGGTAGCATGAGCAATTTATGAACCACTTAACACCTAACCAATTATTGATGTATTTTCTTCTGTTATCTATAATTATGCATATGATGTATTACTGCTTTATAAGGGGCCTACCAGCCCCCCGGAATAAACATTCCTGACTTTTTCATTAACTTAGAAACTTGTGTCTGGTGTGAATTACTCAGGAAGCGTGCACGCACTATTTAACTGATTTGGAACGGGGCAGATACACAAAATTATCAAACCTTTGTTTTGATCCACAACAATTATCCATGTTTAAAATGGAATGAGGCAAAAATGTGAGTCTTTGTTAAACTAATTTGCATATTGTAACGGACCGTTTTGCACACAAGGGGTAAAAACCGTTTAGGCGATCGGCCCCCTTTCCAGAGATCCAGGCACAGCTACTGCAGAACACCAAAACTCACGAACTGGATACAAAATAGCACTCCAACTCCCGAACTGGAACCTCCCAAATAGTTGCTAGCAGACGAACAGGAAAAGCAGACAATCGGCTTACACTCCTGGCAATCAGTCTCTAACAGCATACAGTGAATCCCCCCAAGAACGAGACAAGGCTCCGTGTTGAGGGTCAAGCAGTGGTCTGAGGTGCTGGCACACCCAGCCTGGTTTTTATTACAGTGTTTCAAATACAGGACCACCCACAGGGAGGGATAAAACAACCAATCATATCACAGTTACATCCCACATATTCCCTCCCCTTATCCTGAGAGGAAACTCAATTATACAAACAGTTAAAACATACTTTCTACCCAACTTTCATAACTCCAAAACCATACATCACATTCACATAAAATTACATATTCTCAATCAATCCATTCAGGGGAACAACATATTCAAAAATGGCACAAATCAGACAAGGGGTTCAAAAGTTAGTAAAAAGTCCTTTGTGACTAAATGAAGCATGGCTTTCTGGCCCAAACCAGTTTCAGAGTCTTCTATCCTGGAGATAAGTAATTCAATTATCTCCCAGGATAGACACAAGACTCCATTAAGCACATGGTTGCAAAAAGACACAAAGCACTTTAAAATACATAAAGTCACATTTATACATAAAACACAGACATTTCACATATCCCCAGATAGCTCAGGTCTGAGCGCACATTATTAAGTGAATGGCGCTCGGACCACACAAATACAGTTTAATCACCATGGAGCCAAAGTCTTTACAGTCAGTTTCATACGAATGGGCTCCATGGGATTCCCATCTGGGGTATAACACATTCAAACAAATCTACTGAAACCCAGGCAGAAAAGCACGAATACAGCTTTTCTGCAGGCAAAAATAAAGTCTTTTAAAAGGGGGCCATAGTCCAAAGGCAGCAGGCGAGCAACCAGGCTTCTCCAATGCAATGTGGCGAGATTGGTCTCGTCACACATATGCCCAGCCATAATCCTTTGTGGTAGTAACATCACTGCAGATTTGTGATTTCTGTGGGAACAGCAAGTCTTATGGCAGATTTTTGTTTAACATTGTATTAACTATCCACAGACTTCAGGTGGAAGGGGATTTCAATCACAATTTGTTCCGCACCATAACTTTTTTGATTTTTGCTTCCTAAGCACTACCAAGCCTCAATGAGCAAACCAGTAACCAACCTCATGCTGATGATTTACATTAACAATGAAACAGCTGTCCATGAGTGGTCCACTGGCTTTGCATCTTTTCCTAAGTGGTGTTTCCAAGCTGTTGTATACAAAAAACACAGACTCAAAGGAATCCATGTTTTAAAATGGAAAGAGGCAAAAATGTGATTCTTCAAACATCGATTGACGGAAGCACTCAGTTGGGGTGCCAGACGGTCCATCACAAGCACAAAAGTTTAACGTGGACACTCCACACTTCAAAGCCACGTACAGTATCTCAGTAACTTAAAAATGTATTTAGTTTAAAAAACAAACACAAATCTTAAAGGATCACTATAGGGTCAGGAACACAAACATGTATTCCTGACCCTATAGGGTTAACACCACCATCTAGCCCCCCTGGGACCCTCATTTCTCCATAAATATAGTGAAAATCTTACTGTATTCAAGCCTAAAGCTGTAAATCTGCATGCTGTTAGACTCAGAAAAACAAGCAGTCTGCTGATATGTGGTAACCTGATCCAATCACAGTGCTTCCCCATAGGATTGGCTAAGACTGACAAAGAGTCAGATCAGGGGCAGAGCCAGCATGATTCAAACACAGCCCTGGCATGATTCAATTAAACTCTATGAGGCATTCAGCATCTCCTCATAGAGTTTAATTGAATCAATGAATCTCTATGTGGAAAGTTCAGTGTCTGCATGCAGTGGGAGGAGATACGGAATCACAGGATGATGTGCTGCCCTGTGCTCTGCTGACAGCAGATCTGGTTCACTCTGAGTGACTGCAACTGGAGGTGTTCCTAGCTTTCAATGTAAACACTGTATTTTATCAGAAAATACAGTGTTGACATGAGAAAGGCTGCAGTGAGCTATTGTTCTCACCTGAACAACCTCATTAAGCTGAAGTTGTTCAGGTGACTATAGTGTCCCTTTAATTCTTTCAGCATCATTTGCCATTTTATATTGGTTCAGATTATTGACTATCCACAATTTATTATGGTCGTGTTTTAGTTCCCCTTTTCTTATAAATATGCCTTTTCTGGCATAAATATAGCTCTCTCAGTTTCATACATCTAAAACATACTGTATAATGCCCAAAACATGTCTGTTGTTTTGCATCAGTACTGTTGGTGGGAAGCTTCCTCTGTTCTTGTTTTAGTATAATAAATTTATATTTGGCAAGGCTAATGTGGTTGAACTAGTCTAAATTGTAATGACTTGTATTAGGCTTTAAACTTCAATTGTGCAATTCTGTTGACAACACAGTAGACTAAGGAGTATTTATTAATTATGGCATGCACATTTTTCCATTCATGTTTTGGTAGGTTTAGGAATTACATAAGAAACTTCTCAAGAGTAAATTTGTTAAGGGTTGTATTTCATTAATATGAAAACTCTGGGAACGGGCAAAAGCTTTTAGGAACTCAGTAGCTTGCCCTTTGGTTAGTCCCTGCTCAGGTCTTAACATGTTTTTGTTCCTTTTTAGCTTTGGGAGAGCCCAAGCAAATGAATTGCAGCAAAAACAGAGTGTATAAGAACTCTGAAAATGCTAAAACTCTTAAAGAAACTCAGTCGCTTGCCTTTCGGTTAGTGACCACTCAGATTTCAACATGTTTTTGCTCACTTGTGCCAATACAAAGGGATTCCATATCATTTGCATATCAGACTTATCCCAGCCATAAGGGCAGTCCAAAACTGAAATGCCATCAAGTTCCCTCTGCATATTCTCTGCTTTTGTTGCAATGTATTTTCATGTGTTCTCCCTAAGCTAAAAGTGTAATCCAGACGTGGACCCTATGCTAACTTTCCTAGAAGGGTCAGCTTCACCTCGCTGACGACACCCAAAGTATTGTTGTTGTATTTCTCGTGCAGAGTGAACTTGCTGGAATTTCGGTTCTGGACTGATTTTATGGGAGGGATAAATCTGATATGCAAATGGTAAGGATTATCTTTGTAATGGCAATTAGTGAGCAAAATATTTTTTAAATCTGAGTGGGGACTAACCTGGGGACTAACCAGAGGGAAAACCACAGAGTTTTTGCCCGTTCTCATGGTTCTTATATTTTCTGTTTTTGTTAATAATTAGTTTTGTTATTTGACATGGAAATGCGCATTTCCTTGTTTTGAAAAAAAAATAAAAATCTCATTATTTTCTGTTGACAGGTCTTATTGTACAATACCTAACTCCTCTGGGCACATTGCATATGCAAGCATTCAGAGGTCAGCCTGCAGGTGAGACATTTATCAGTTAATTTGCTTTAATGCAACAGGCTGCACATTTAGTGGTAATTAGTTCTTAATAAAAGGTTGATGGGAGAATTTGTTTTTTAACTTGACCATACACGCAATGGGCCTATCAGTTGTTTTGTAGGTAAGTATACATAGGTTCATGCAGAAGTATTCTCAAGGCCTACACATATCCTTCTCATTTAAAGGTATTTCACCCCACACCACACATCATATCTAGTTGCCTCGTTTTTCTAGTTAAGGCTTCATCTGTCACTGCTGAAAGAAAAAAACAAATGTCTCTATTATTCTTTAGGTAGATACTTCTCTATATGATAACACACATGGTGGAGTATCTTATATGAACTTTGGAAGATAAATGATAGATCCTTTAGGAAATGTAATCCTAAAATAAGAGAAAAGCAAACACTGGTGCAATACCGTTGGTATCCAAGTGATGCACTAAAAAGGTCCATGAC
The DNA here is from genome assembly GCA_933207985.1 of Pelobates cultripes. Classification (NCBI taxonomy): domain Eukaryota; kingdom Metazoa; phylum Chordata; class Amphibia; order Anura; family Pelobatidae; genus Pelobates; species Pelobates cultripes. Next base: position 186,743,448 of record OW240917.1, on the reverse strand, counting down.
AATACACTCACAAGTGAGGAGCCAGTTTATCCTCGACTCAAAGTAACAACTTAGTGGGATTTAAGGGTCCCACTCATTTTCCTTTGAAGCAATGTTGCAGCAAGATATTTAATTGTAGCCACAGGTGGTGATATTCATAAAGACATCCATAAAATAAACATTAAAAATAAGCTTACAGCATGTGTAGTCCTTTAGCAAAACGCGTTTCGCCTCTCTAGGATGCTTCCTCATTTTCTGTAATTGGATTTCCAATCTGTCTGCTTTTGAAGCCATCTGAAATTACAGCTTCCAGGTGTCCTGGATTTCGGCTACCTCCGGTTCCGGTTTTGCGTCCCACTGATGGGACGCACATCTCTTACCATCTGACGCACTTCCGGTTTCTTGTCCCGATGTTGGAACGCAATCTATTTCCTCTTTGCAAGTCTATAGGGATATTTCCTTCCTTTGGAATGCATCACTGCGTTCCACCGTTACACACTGCGGTGGTTTGTCCATATAGTCCATAAAAGACACATATCTTAAAAAAAAAATGAGAAAAGCAAGAAGAAAATACCATGTTGCAAAGAGAGGGCAAATGATTAGGGGGAAAGAATATTTTCAACAATAAAATGAATTAATAAAATTAATATTACAAAAGAAGTTCATATTTTATTTAAAAAAATGCATATAAAAAATATATATAATATGGAGTCAAACTATAATTCATATGCATTTTTATATTATATAAAAGTCTTGAGTTCCATTTATACCTTTATAGTCTCTGAAGCTGTGATATGGGTATCTTTAAAATATGGATTAATTTTTATAAATAGGGGTAGGTGTAATAAAAAAAGGACTTTTAAAATTAGTAGTGTGTTTTGTTAAAAATGTTGAACTTCAAAATCTGAATTTATCCATACAGAATTAATGTTTTAAAGTTAAAAATAAATGTAATTTCCTCTCTACCCAGGTTCTAAGGAATTGTTCTCTGGGGGCATTTGTGAGCCACAGTTTGTAGTGACAACTTGTCTTATCAATATAGCTATTTGTGTCTACTGGTTTAAAGGGACACTCCAGGCACCCAGACCACTTCTGCCCATTGGAGTGGTCTGGGTGCCAACTCCCACTACCCTTAACCCGGCGAGGGACATCGTCGCTGCCTCTGGTAAGTCACTGAAGGGGTTTTCACCCCTTCAGCAACCGGGGATGGGAGGTGGGAGGGAGAGGGGCCCTGCAGTACCAGGAAAACTGATTTCTTTTCCTGACACTAGAGAGTCCCTTTAATGCTCTTCGAGTGCGTCCTCCCAGCAACCAGCATTGCTTGCTTTCATTCATAAATATGTTTATCATTGTTAGGCTCTAAGAAATTTACAGGGTCTGTAACCCTTAAGCTGCCATGAACTTATGCCGTAACACATCCTGCTTTCCTTAATCTTTGTGTACAATTAATGCAGACCAGTCATTATGAAGTTCAAGAAAAATAATAATAGCTTTTTGATGGGGGTACAGCATATGTATGAAACAAACACAGTTTTCATAGGGGTGTATCCATTAGAAAACAAAATCAACCAACCATAAACGTTCAGGGCAAAAAGTATAATTTCTCATATAACATTATGTATTACAGGAAATCTACTGCGCATGTCTAGCACGTCTTCTCTAAACTATGCAAAGGTTATCTTCTCAGTGTCAGTTTATGCTGTAAAATAAAAGGGAGTATTCTCCTATATAAACTCCTACTAGCAAGGTTATATGTTTTTTATGCCATTTGAGAAAGCCTTATTGGTGAAACACGTAATGGTTATTTTATATTGTGTAATTTAAGATCAATTAAAAGTTTTTGGTTACTTACTGTACCAATTCTCTTTTTGTTAAATTTTTTTGCACTTTTACTATTTTTACTTTCCTGGCTTTTTACTGTTGTTCCTGCACTTAAAGAAATCCCAGGTGGGGATCATACCACCAATGCTTTATTAATAGAGCAGTGTTTCTGCTCTACACTTGTAAGTATTATTTTAGTTACTCTTACTTACTCTTATCCAATTGAGAGCACTATTGTCGCCTCTTTTTATCCCTATTTGGAGCCTTGGATGACCAGACGGTGTTGACAGAAGCACTCCCTTCACATATCCCATAAGCGAGGATTGTATCGCTGTACACCCTTCATACCAGAGCTGGCCATAGCTCTTTTAAATGTGAGTTCTTTACCTTCTACTTTTATTTTACCCTCTGGATTTTATACGTATTGCACTACTGGCTGCCCCTGCTCCTTTGTTTTTTAATATATGTGAATACCCTGAGACACTAGGACGCACCCACTTCTACCAAAAAGTCTAGTCATCTATATCCCATCAAGCACAGTCACTCTACTGAGACTCTTTTGGACTATTTTACGCTATTTTATTTCTTTATTATTTGTTACTAGTGCAGCCCTACCCCATTTCTTTGTATTTTCCCATATGGAATTATCTGCCTGAAGAGGTGGTTTTATCAGAGTCCATACAGATGTTTAAACAGCAATTGGATAAATACTTCCAAAAACATAACATACAGGCATATCATTTCTAATTAGTGGGGTAATACCTGCTTGTTCCAAGGAGATATCTGACTGCCATTTTGGGGTCAAGAAGGATTTTTTTCCTAGTTTGTTGCAAAATTGGAAGTGGTTCAGACTGGGTTTTTTCCGTCTTTTGGATCAACAGCAAAAACATATGTGAGGAAGGCTGAACTTGATGGACGCAAGTCTCTTTTCAGCTATGTAACTATGTAACTTTGTCTAACATAGTTTGCGTAAGGCCCTCTCCTGTTCCAACTTGACTCTGCCCTATGCACAAACTGATATCATTGATGACGTTTTGATGAATTTGGTATGGAGAAATTTGAGTGGCCTGCACAGACCCCTAACCTCAACCCCACTAATCACTTTTGGCATGAATTGTTACGCTAATTGCAGTTTCATTTCCAATATCTGACATCACAATTGCTGTTTGGGATGTATAACCACAAATTGTGGACCACCTGAACTAAAAATAATCTTCTAATGCATCAATTCAACCAAACAAAATTTTTTCTCCATGCACAAGTCTGGTGACAACTTTTAGCCGTATTGTGTATGCTTTGTTTTTTTTTCTTCCACATGCGCATTTATGGCAATATAAACTGAATGCCTGAGCACTTGAGTCTTATGACATTTCTCTGCAAATTCTTGATTATTCATGAGCATGTCTGCATCACCATGAGGCAATGATATTGAGGTAAACATTGAAGAAGCAGAGATAAGATGCATTTTTTTTAACTTATATTTCCAATACAAGTCTTTCCAGTAAATTATTTAATAAGGATTTTAGAGTGAGGGAACAAGGACTGTGAATTCAATGCCTCAGGTTTGATTTTTGGCAGTCAATTCTTCCTTATATTCTTCTTATCTTAAAAAGTAACCACCATGATGTATAATAGTAGGGAACTTCTATTTAGCAGTATAACCTGTAACAAAAGTAATTTATATTTGCAATTCAAGAAAACTTTGAAATCTCTTTTTGTGGTTCTCAATTGGATGAGCTTAATGTATCAACTCTGAAGTTCCACGGAAGAGTAAGAGGTTACTAAGCACCCTAAGAAATACCAATATATAATTATTATTATTATTATTATCATTGTTCTTGTTCTAATTATTCTAATGTATGTATTACATTATTATTTTCAAATACTTTTTGTGGCATTAAATACCTCTGCGCAGACTCCCTCCTGCCTAGCTGTCCAACCGCTCTACGCGGCACATTGAGGGAGACTCACCTCCCTCGATCCTAGCCGACCTGCGCCTGCCGCGCGGTCTGACTGTGTAAGAAATTATGACCCTCTTACAAGGATATTCTTTTAGGGAATGTGTGACAAATAAGACATAAACACAAGTGTATAATAAAATGTATTGTAAATATTCATTTAAGGATACTGTTAGATTTTAAAAGGATATACACAATATACATTATACATTATATCCGGTACATAATCAAAAGCTACATAATAAAAGGCAATACTTAAACATTTAAATGCAGGTCTTCCCCTTGCGCCTTCATCTTGGGTAATCTGGGACAGCCTCTCTTAGTTCACCATGGCCCTGCTTGCTGCGTTGTCCTCTCCAAAGAGAGAGAGAAAGAGAGAGAGCCTTCCTTGGTTGTTGTCCTTTTAAAGACTGATTCTTGGAGTAATAAACTACAAGTCCCAGAATCCCTTTTCCTTCCCAAAAGTGGTTTATCCCGCCCTCTTTCTCCAGAGAGTTCTGTCTTTACACAAGTCTTTCCCTTTGATCTCTTCCCTCCAGCCATACTGTAACATTGTGAAAGACCAGTTGATTAGGTTTCTTGGTAGATTGGACTGCTTGGGAAAACACACACTTGCATGGTTACACCTAGATGTCTATTACTCTGATCTCCTGATAACATGCAAGGAATACTGGAGGGATGTAAGCTTTTGTTTTAGCTGGGTGTTGTAAAATGCAACTGAAAGCTTTGATCCTTATCTCACTATTATCAAGGAAATGACCCCAACTTGTGAAACCAGTCACATACACAGAAAGTTATATACAATATTGCAGTTTGGAATATCAATTTCTTACAGTCCCCACCTAGAGGGCGAATGACTCAACAAGAAAATGAGCCCTCTCAAAGAAATACAGTATTTGTATTATGTGTGTTTTAAATGATTATGTGTTTTACTGAGACACAAATGACTTGACAACCACATATATTTATAATTTAGGGTACTGCAATGCATAATTTAGCCAAATCATTGAGGCACTTACAGTTATCATTTTTCACCATTAATTTGAACTCCTTCAGCCATATTCGTAACCTTTCATTACCCTCATAGGCTCAGCATCACTGCAGCCATTAGATTTCACTCCCATCACGCTCAGTTACCTGTGCCACCAGCACTGCTTCCACCACACTGTTCCTTTAACCCTGGCCTTGCTTACTTTGGGCTATTAGGCCTCTGACCTCTGCCCACCATGACACCTGGTGTATTTTCACATCAACAGCAGTTAATTTGCTGTTCACTTACATAGTGTATTAAAGAGACCACACAAGGGAGAAACACAGTTTATTGTTTGGAGTGGGGATCTGAGTGAAGGTGTTTGTGCACGTTCATTGGGAGTTTATTAAAAGTTGTATAGCTGGAGTGGGTTTGTGTTTGAGCCCTTGAGGATGTTTAATAAGGTTTCGATAGGCCCTTGGCTTCTGGAAATTAAAAGATTCTTAGCACAGAAAGTGTGCAGTGTTACATTATGCAAATCACTAGTGGTTTGATTATCATCCTTGTCTCAGTACTACCGTCTGGATTCACAAGTGGTCATCTAAAACATTGTAAACACAAATGTGAGCAAAATGCAACCAGTATCAATGTGTACTAAGAAATACATCCTCATAACAGTATAAAATAATTTACTATAACCTTACTAAAACCATAAATATTTAACCCCTTGTGGAAAACCAAATAGAGCAAATAGAAAATGCTAAATCATATATTGTCACTCACCCCACCTTGACTCAAAAACAATATAAAATATACAAACTGGTCTAATTTGTCTATATGCTATACCCCACCTTGAGAGTATAAATTAAAACAAAAACAAACAAAGAATAACCATTATCATTCTATTGTTCACCCAACCTTGACTCAAGGAAATGTAAAATATATGCAATTATCTGTTTTCCCTATATTCCCTTTAGAGTGTGAAATACAATAAAAAGCATAAGAAAACAACAAAATCAAAGAAGATGGAGAGAGAAAAAAGTAGATTGAATGCTACCATTACTTTCAGTCATTGAAATGTATACAAAGTTTGGCAGCATGCAATCTAAAGAAAACTGACAATGGTCTGTTGCCTTTCAAAGATTAAAATCAAAAATCGGCTTGAGGCTATTTGTGTTGGTAACCAAATGAAAAAAAGACAAAAACAAAAATATTTACTGTTGTAAACCAATCTCTCCAGTGTGATCAACGTATAAGCCTCACGTTAGCAACAATTCATCTAATCTAGAAATATATAAAATTAGTAATCCAGTATCAAAATACAAAAATAAAACATAGCTGGAAGTGCAGGTGTGCTAAACTAATAAAAACAAAAATAATTTGGAATTTGGACCACCTGACTGTAATGAATGAATTTAGAGGCTTATCCTTAATATGAAAAAAAATATCATAAAACTACATATTAAGGTCCTCTATAAACTGGAACTGTATTTTTCCTGAAATAAATAAACATGTTAAATGGTTGGTCTTCTCACAGATATTTGTCTTCCTTCTCAATTGGCATCATCTCCGTAGTTTTCTAAAAAAACAAACTTCAAGAGAAAGTTAATAACACACAACTAGAATAGGTCATTCAAGAAAAGCTGTATCTGTTATCAGATTCTTTGTGTTAACCATATCCTCTAATGTACTTAATTGTGCCTTGAGACAATCCAGTTTTTCAAGGAATTCATTTCGTTCACATGTTAGAGAAAGATTTTCTGCCTTTAGTTGTCTATTCTGTGCTTTAAGCACATGGTAGGGAATCCAAGGTCCTGTGAGGGGGATACCATTATTATCTTTTCTCTGGGATCTCCACCTAGGGTGATTATTTTTATTTCCCAGAGTCCATCTATCACACATGGGCCTTTCATGATGAATATGCACATCTGATTTACAAAATTTTTCAATATGTCCCATCCTACCACACTTAAAACATGTAATGGATTTTATATGTGGGGACTTTCTCTGATTGATATATCTGTGAGGTTGGGGACTTTGTATCAATGACACTTGTCTTTTATTTACTTTTTCTTGATTTAGTAAAATTGCTTCAGCCCTTTTTAAGCAATTCAGTACATTTACAAAGGTGTCCTGTGGGGACACAGTTAAACCAATTAACTCTCGAATATCTGGCAGTGTCCTATTAAGTAATGCTTTCTTATATGCATATTCATTGTGATCAGCATGTGCTCCAGGTGGAACAGTCAGTTTGAATAAAACAAATAACCTATTTACAAACCCTTGAACAGACTCCCCTCTCTTCTGAGCACAATTACCAAAAGCAAAATGATGATTTACTTCCTCTAGACCAAGTGCGTTTAATAACTCTTTGATAAGTTGTTGCTTGGTTCTAGGTTCTATAAATATCTCATGTGGCAGACTTGCTCTTAGTGAATGGTCTGTACTAGCAATTATAACATCAAAAATATCCAATTCATTTAAGTTCCTGTGGATTTTTTTCAAATTGATCAATTTTTAACATAACATCTACTGGATCATCATCCAAGCGTATACATCCCAGTTCTTTGCTCAGTGCAATAACCTCTGTACGTTTTAAGGAATGGGTCACAGTAGTTTTATGTAGTATATTTCCCTGTGCATCCACCATGCGCTCTGTAGAGATTGGTGCCATTTTAGCAGGAATACTGCGCTCACAAATACCATAAACATCTGCAAAAACACCACACTCTATGTTATGTACAACATTTGTATTGGGTTCTGCAGCATTGCATGCATTTCTATTTTGTAATTGGGATTTCAATAAATTCATTTGATACATGCAATCTGAATGATCAGCCTCTTTCTGGCTGCTGGATGCAAGGATCCTAATAGCACCCTCTGCATCCTTCAGCCTTTCTACAAGCTGCTCATTACAACTGTGCAATTCCTCATTTTCAAGACGCATTTGCTGACTACCTACACACAAAGCAGCAGCATTTTGCACAGACAGTTTAAAACCTTCCACTTCATTCTTTAAACTCAAAATGTCTGCCTCTAATTTCTCTTTTTGCCTATTTAAAGATTTATACTTCTCCGCAATCCAACGGGCAGCATAAATCAAAGCAATTTTACCACTAGATTTTGACAATTTCTTTTCAATAATTGCCCTGGCCACATAATCCTGAGCATTAAGCCACGGATCTAATGCACCATCCATACATTTAATTATTGCTTCTGGATTAGACACCTTAGCAATCTTTTTCAATAAACTCTCCATCATTGACAACGCACAATTCACTGAAATATCTATACACAATATCTGAACAGTATCCAAAAGTAAATATACAATCTATACAATTATGAATATGCTCATAAATCACACTAAATCCCTCCTACCTCGGCTCGCCAATTTGTAAGAAATTATGACCCTCTTACAAGGATATTCTTTTAGGGAATGTGTGACAAATAAGACATAAACACAAGTGTATAATAAAATGTATTGTAAATATTCATTTAAGGATACTGTTAGATTTTAAAAGGATATACACAATATACATTATACATTATATCCGGTACATAATCAAAAGCTACATAATAAAAAGGCAATACTTAAACATTTAAATGCAGGTCTTCCCCTTGCGCCTTCATCTTGGGTAATCTGGGACAGCCTCTCTTAGTTCACCATGGCCCTGCTTGCTGCGTTGTCCTCTCCAAAGAGAGAGAGAAAGAGAGAGAGCCTTCCTTGGTTGTTGTCCTTTTAAAGACTGATTCTTGGAGTAATAAACTACAAGTCCCAGAATCCCTTTTCCTTCCCAAAAGTGGTTTATCCCGCCCTCTTTCTCCAGAGAGTTCTGTCTTTACACAAGTCTTTCCCTTTGATCTCTTCCCTCCAGCCATACTGTAACATTGTGAAAGACCAGTTGATTAGGTTTCTTGGTAGATTGGACTGCTTGGGAAAACACACACTTGCATGGTTACACCTAGATGTCTATTACTCTGATCTCCTGATAACATGCAAGGAATACTGGAGGGATGTAAGCTTTTGTTTTAGCTGGGTGTTGTAAAATGCAACTGAAAGCTTTGATCCTTATCTCACTATTATCAAGGAAATGACCCCAACTTGTGAAACCAGTCACATACACAGAAAGTTATATACAATATTGCAGTTTGGAATATCAATTTCTTACAACTGAACTATGCGGTTGCACGGCCGGATGTCTCTATATAGATGTGATGTTTTGGATATAGATGTGGACCTAATCTGTATTGGATCACAGTGATGATGTGGACCTATTAGAACATAGGTAAGCCTATTTAAGGCTTGTTTTAGCTCCCATTTATTTCCCCTTTGAGGTTTCTGTTAGAACCTTCTTTAGTGTTCCTAGTGATTCTGTGATTGTGATTTCCTGTGTTTGACATCAGCTTCATATTTGACTTGTGATTTCTGGTATTCTGACCCCCGCTTCGTATTTGACTCGTGATTTCTGGTATCCTGACCTCGGTTTCGTATTTGACTCGTGATTTCTGGTATCCTGACCCCGGCATTGTCTTGACTCTGAGTATTCCTGTTATTCCTGTCCTTGATTTATTCTTGACGCTGAATCTTGTTGTTTAGTTACGTTAAGTCCAGCCATTCTAAGGCTCTGTAATAAGTCTTTCGGATCCACCTTTTGTGGTTTCCTCTTTCCTGCGTATTGGGTTACGGCTCCCGTGACTTACAAAAGGACCAAATGGACCATGCAGGAATGGGAGTTCCACATAATCCTTGCCATAGAGAGTACTATCATGGAGGAGTATATAGGAGATTCATTAGCAAGAGGTTTTATACGTAGATCTTCCTCTCGGGCTGGTTTCATTTTTGTATCCAAAAAAGAGGGAGACCTACACCCTTGCATAGGCTATAGAGGGTTGAATAAGATCACAATCAAAAATGCGTATCCTATTCCAATTATTTTGGAGCTTTTTGACAGGTTAAAATGGTCCTCGGTCTTTACCAAGCTGGATCTGAGGGGTGCATACAACTTGGTATGCATAAAAGAGGGGCATAAAAGAGGAGCATAAAAGAGGGGCATGAATGGAAAAGGCCTTTTGGCCTATGTAATGCTCCAGCAGTTTTCCAAGATTTTATCGATGATGTCCTCAGAAACTTCATACATTCGTTCGTGATAGTGTACTAAAAACTAGTGTTTTCTATACCTCCTTGTTGAAACCTCGGATCTGTAATCGGTTTACTGGACCCCGCACTTCTCCACCTTCTGTATCAGTTGAGGGGTGGAGGAATATGAGGTTGCTGCTTTTCTTGACTCCAGGTTCCTGAGGGGTATTCTCCAGTATCTGGTATATTGGAAGGGGTATGGTCCTGAGGAACGTTCTTGGGTCCCTCGGGTTGATATTCATGCTCCAAGGTTGATACGTTCCTTTCATCGCTGTCACTTGGACAAGGCTGGTCCTTCACATCCAGTGGGCGTATCCTGCCGGGGGGGTAATGTGGCATGACTTACCACCACCGAGCCGCGCAGACCCCTTCCTGCTGCTTAGGACCGCGACCCGACCGCAGCACATTGAGGGAGACTCACTTACCTTGATCCTAGCTGACCTCCTCCTGCCAAGTGGTCTGACTGAACTACACGGCAGGACATCTATATATAGATATGGACGTGACGGCTTCGTATTTGACTCGTGATATTTGATATCCTGACCCCTGATTTGTCTTGACTTTGAGTATTCCTGTTATTCCTGTCCTTGATTTATTCTTGACCCTGATTCATGTTGTTTAGTTACATTAAGTCCGGCCATTCTAAGTATCGGTAATACGTCTTTCGGATCAACCTTTTGTGGTTTCTTCTTTCCGGCGTGTTGGGTTACGACTCCCGTGACACTTTTATTTACATTTTAAATTCTCAAATTATAACATTTACATTTTGCAATAATAATTATTACATTATTTGAATGCATTTAACAATGTATCTATGTACACAGGTATTTATATATTTTTTAAATTTCATCATGTTTCTACTGGCAGTCCAAGCAGCAAGCAAGTCAATTTATTTAATAATTTAGCAGTTGTTCAGGAACAAACTGAATATTCATTCTTCGGCTACTGGACCTTTAATTAATGATACCTATATCAGGTAAATTTTCAACAAATTTTTGTTCTCCTCCAAATTTTCAACATGGCTAAAAGTAAATATAAAAGTAAATGTCAACTGGACTGAATAAACTAAATTACCCTGAAGTATGAATATGGTTAAAAAGTTGATATTTATTAAATAACGTCCAGGCTGGATTTCTAAAATCTTCATTTACAAATAGCATTAGTGCTCATTTTTCTGAAGGTTTGAGTTTGAAAGACACACTAAAATATGATGCTGTGCTAAACTCTGTCATATTTTTAGAGCCCAATTTTCACGTAATGGCTTTTGCTGTTTTTTTTCCCAGCACGAGGCTCTGCAGGCAGTGCTTCACTAGTCGCAGAACACCCACTGTAAAGGTGCACTATTTTAATAGTCTACAAGACACGGTAAATGACAAGTGTCTTTCATGGTCAATCACATCCTGCTGATTACACATCTCCATTATCATTAAATAACTTTTAAAATGCAAGTGTAATAACCTATTCAACATCACAATTTAATCAGTATATTTTACAGCTTCCCTTTTCTCAGGATCAAATTTAAACAATCTTACATCAAAATAGACTTTTATAAACTGTTTATGGCCAGCATTATGTGCTCAAAATTACATCAAACTTTGTATTATTTGTATGACACTTAGAAAAACTGAGCAATTGTACAAGTTTGTGCTTACTAAAAAATTTTTTTTTAGCATATTTAAGAATAAATCCAGTAAAGGGGTCATTTGTCAAAACTCAACATGCTTTTTCCATTCACTGCATTACAGAAAAAAAAAATGTTAGGCTTAATTCCAAGAGGCTTACTAACAAAAGATTGGTAAAAAAAAAAAAAAAAAATCGAGTACCAGAATCTGTTATTTTTCTGATTTCTGTAACATAATTTGTAAGTATATTTAATATTGTATATGGATAGTAAACTTTCTTAATAACATAAAAAAATTATTTTTGTTGATTATAGTATATGGAAATTCAGTCCCAGAGCAGTAATAATAAGTAACATTTTGCATTCTGAATGTATTCTACAGTCCCCTGTGGATGACACATTACCTTCATATATATATATCTCCTAACATAAGACATAATTTTTCAAAATCAAATATCTGGCACTTCTTGTGCATAATCCCAGTTGTCAGGGGACTGGGCATTAAAGAGACTCTGCCACACTCATATCCAAAATGAGTATTTCATAAATATAGAATCTCATATTGACTGTGAAATTCAAACCCAGTCAAAAAACTACTTTGTCTCAGTATTTTGCCTACACTTGACAAGCTTGACAAAAAGGTGAGTTACCTTTTGTGAAGCTTTTCATTTCCCAACGCCATCACCATGGACCTCACTGCTCAACTCCTGCACATGCACAAGAGTACAGTGCTAATGTCTGCTCCTGGCTCTTCAACAGCCAGGAGCTGAAGAGGTCTGGACAGAAAATCATGGAGCCACCCGCAAAGGACAGATTCAGGTAAGTATACGTTACATTCTGTGCTCTCCATGGCCACCGGGCCCCCACAGTTATGTCACCATTGAGGGTCTTTGCAAATTATGCAAATATCTCACATGGTGACAGATCTGCTTTAATAGTTAAGTAGCCAGCAGATGTGCCAAAACCCACTCATGTTAGGTGGGGATAAGGGAGGACTTTATCTTCGTGATAATTATATGTGGGTTATATTATTATTTATAAAGCAAATTCCTCAGCACTGTACCATAGGTGGATTAACAGACAAGTATTGGCAACAAGATGAGTTGGACGCACAGGAGTGTTTTGAGGGTCCTGCTCAAACGAGCTTACATAACCACTGTGTGCTATTCTCATTGTTACCTATTGTGGCTATTGGCTATCAACATTAGTTAACTCTTACACTACCAAGGTTTTTTTTTTTATTATTTGCCTGTTGACTGCTAATATTGCCAGTGGGCAAATGATCCGTACCCCAAGGGACTTGCCTGCAAAGAGGAAGCAAATCTATTTTGCAAATGTACATGGTATAAAATGAGTGTACTTTTTGTAAGATTTGCATATGAGTATTTCTGAAGTTAGACCAGAAACTGGATTGCATTGAATAAAATATGCCAATTTGGTTAAAATAACAGAGTTTCAATAAGATTTGCCTACAGTAAATATAATACCAGCAAATCAAGTACTGTGAATTTGCAATAACATACAGATTTCTGATACATACAGACACGTTGTAAATATAATCTCACACATTACCCATGTATACATAATTACAAAAATATTATGCTCAAATACATATGCATTTAAACATACGTGTTACAGACAAAGCTATACCTACACACTGCATGCATGTATATTTATAATAATACATGTTACACTTGTATATATGCATCCACACACATATTACACATGCTGTGACACTGAAATAAATATGCAAATACACATTTCTGCATAGATGAATTGCAAAAATTGTTTAGATAAATATTGTACATATGCATGTACACTAACAATTTCTCACAGTTCAATAGATTTCTAAAGGGAAATTGTTCAAAATCTAGAAGGGTTACTCACTAAAGAATTGCAAGGAATGCAAAGTGAATTTCAACTTTAAACATAGAAACATAGAATGTGACGGCAGATAAGAACCATTCGGCCCATCTAGTCTGCCCAATTTTCTAAATACTTTCATTAGTCCCTAGCCTTATCTTATAGTTAGGATAGCCTTATGCCTATCCCACGCATGCTTAAACTCCTTTGCTGTGTTAACCTCTACCACTTCAGCTGGAAGGCTATTCCATGCATCCACTACCCTCTCAGTAAAGTAATACTTCCTGATATTATTTTTAAACCTTTGTCCCTCTAAGGGACACTACAGACACCCAGGTCATTTTATCTCACAAATAAAATGCTTGCCAGTTATTTTTTAGATACACCATTCACATGAAATTAATAAAGACAATGTTACCTAGTCCATATTCATCTGGCACACAGTTTGTACCATCTGTGTTTATTTGGTGTTGAAGAATATGTTATAACAAGGGTAAAACAGACACTAGCTTTGACTCCCATCCAAGAACTGGCATTAGAATTATTAGAAATTAAGTACTTTCTATACATTTATGAAAAAATTGTTCTCGTCTTCATGTGCCTTGGAGAACTATAACTCAGCTTTTTTTAAAAAAACCTTTCTAACGTTTCTTTTTTAGAAGCAATACCCTAAATGTGGAAATGTTTACCCATACTATGGCAATGTTTGACAAAATGTGTGATCCGTGGGTACAATTGGAAAATCAAAAAAAAGTATGTGACATGATGTTCCATCTATTCTTATATGGAAATGCTCTACCTGTATGATATATTTTATTTTCTACTCAGTTATTCACTAAATTAGAATTTACAATATCAAGAAAAGTGAGAATCTCACTGAATCAAATCTCAGCTTGGAAAAGACTGTTTAAGATCAAAAATGTTTCTATTTATATCATGTAAAATTTTCATGTGAATTGCATCCTGAGTGTCTGGTCATTCTTCTGTATAAATTAGAATTCTCTGAAACTAACCTGTGATGCTCACATTTTAGGCCCAAATAGTTGAACCTGAAAAATACAGAGCTGGAAAAATAGTTGAGCAGTAAATATAGCTAATTTAATATGTGTTTATTTTTAAATAAAATCCAGAATTCTTTGGGAAATTCTTGACCATTCACAAATGTAGCAAATAATCCCTAAAGTGGCAGTGTGATAAAGGGAATTTGTTTTAGCTAAGGTCATCCTCTTTTTAATTTATTTGTTATTTCTATCTAAAAATTGACTTGCCATAATGAAGAATTATTTTTTAGAGTACAGTATCTTCATTTATTTTTAAGTTTGTATGGTGTTAATAGTTCCGTTTTATCTTAAAATCACACATTTCCTCTACTTTAATCCTCTCTTTTTTAATTAAAAAAAAAAAATGAAAGCATGCTAACACTGGTTATTGGGCTCTCTTGTTTAAGAACTCAATATCAGACGTGAAAAGATTAGATTTTTTTTCACCTTGAAAGAGTAGACACAACTTAGGAGCGTATCATACATTAGAGACAGTCACCATTATTTTCCCTCAAATTTCAGAAATCTCTGCAGTTATAAAGCCAGTGTCAAATATTTAATGCTATTTTTACATTAGGTATGTCAGCACAAAATGGCTCCATTCTGTGAATAATGTATCTCTCAAAACTGCATAATTCTCTTATCACAGTTTTTCATTGGACTTTTCCTATAGACAAGGAGGTAAATGACTACTCGCCTTGATAAAAAACCATGGACTATGCTTCCAATCAATCAATTAAAAAACACTTATCTTTTGCTCAACTTGATTTATTTCTTGTTAATACAATAGCCTCACTATATCCTTCTATTATTATATCCCTAATTCCATTAGTCGTTCTCTTAATGTCCTTTTTAAAGCTGACCCCCTGGGAAGGAAAGGGACAAGAGGTAGCTTAGTCTGCCTAATAGAGTCAGTGACGATAAAATCATGGAAGCACTTTCCTTAAAATCTTGTAGGTCACAGAACAGACAAGGTCCCAAGGTGTGTAGCACATAAAAATCATTTTTGGACATAGTAAAATATCCAATTGCTTTTCATTGCCTATAGTATCATATTTCATTATGCATACCTTCATACAATAAGACTTTTGATATTTTGATCATATAAAGGTCTTTTCAAAAACAAGCTATCCTACTACTAACTTTTATTTATTTTATTTTTTTTCTTGTTCGATTCCTATACAGTTTCCATGTTCCAGTCACCTTCCCTTCATCTTCCTGCTAGTCTCCCCTTTCCATCCTTTTTATACTAACTCCTAAATCCAGTTTTCCATTCTCTCGACTCTTCACTAGCATTTTCCATTGTCTTTCTACCAGTCTACTTTTATCTTTTTATCTTTATTAAGTGAAGCGAGTATTTGTTAGCTTATGTATGCATGTGCCTGAAACTTACATGGGCAAGTCCACCCCTTTCAATGGCAGATCATCCCCTAAAGATGGTGGCCAGGCTGACTGACAACCTGTCTCTGAAGGTAAAAAAAAATCCACAAAGTGCTGCTGAAATTCTTTATGCATGGTCCCAGTTTCTAATCTCTTCCTGCATCTTAAAATCTGCCCAGTACCTGCCTTCAGTAAATAATGTGCATCCTCCATATGCCAAATAGCGCTTTGTCAACTTTTCATGTTTTGTAAAACTTTGATTATATGATATGATTAATTGATATGTAAATTTCAGCATGATTGTTACTTCCTGCACTGCAAAAATAAATATTGACCAAAAAAATGCAAATTAAAAAGATTAGGAAGAAAATGCACTCTTTGCACCAATATTTAGGTAAATACAAATATGGTGGTCCTCACTTTACGACCTACCTGTTTTACGACAGTTCGCACATACGACCAGCTCTCTAGCGTGGGGTTTCAAGGGATTCCCCACGTTAGAGAACTGGTCTATGCTTGGGGAATATTCCCTGAACATAGATTAGAGGGATTCCCTTTCTGGTCCGTATGTCTATGTTCTGGTAAATTTCCCCGAACATAGAAAAACATGCCAGAGCAGGAATCCAATCTATGCTCGGGGAATTCCCTGCTCTGCTGTGCTTGTGTCATACCTGTCCCTCGTGGCGCCGTGCGATCACAGAAATAATGTATTTTCTGAGTTCTGACGCCCACACATTTATCCCTAACTTCCTGGTGCCTTATTATGACATCATATATAATGTGGACCTCTCCTATTAGTCTCCTTTTATGGTGTCAGCCCGTGTGTTGCTTTTTGATGATGTGTACAGGCTTGTGACATCACGGTCCTCTGTGACCAATCACTATCCAGTATAGAGTATATATACCCTGTCGTGGTTTTTGATACTTGAGAGTGTGTTGAATTTTCTGTTTTCTGACCTGGCTATCGATTATGTGTATTTCTGTAATCCTGACCTCTGCTTGTCTCTCGTTTATTCTGTCTGCTTGCAGACATTTCATATATCTGTCTCGGGCACTAACTAGTGGTCTCAGGCCACTCTAAGGACCAGTATGTGTACCTTTCCTGTTACCTTTAGGTTTGCGTGTTAGGGTAACTCTATTCCTGACAGCTTGTCTATGTTCGGGGAAATTTCCCAAAACATAGACCTGCATGAATCCTCACTTACTGACCAATTCATTTTACGACCAGGTCGTAAGAACGGAACCCAGACGGTAAGTGAGGTGTATCTGTATAGCTATAAAAAGCAAACCCAAACTCATGCCAAAGTGTTTAGAACCTAAACAGGGGGATACAATTTTGCACTGCATTAGGGTGTACCTGGGTATATTTTGCACACACCTATGTTACAGACATTTGTGTGATGTATTATGCCAGCATAGTGCCATGATGTATATTTGACAAATTAATCATACAAGTAATTATGAAAACACAAATTTAATATCCAGAAATAAGAGGTGGCACCAGCTCATTAGCTTACAGTCCAACGAAAGTGAAATATGATTTTGAAAAAAAAAAAAAAAAAACTATCTCCAGAAAAGATTGCAGTATAGCCAAAATATGCACTATTTATATACATACACAATAAGTGTAAGCAGTGGCACACAATCCAGTGCAGCTACAAGACCCCAAAGTGTATTGTCTCCACCAGATTCCAGCGCCATCTTGTTAATGAGGGTGTTAGTCGATGTCAAAGGGAAACTCCCTAGCGGCCATTTTAGGTAAATCACATATAAAATTGAATAATGCTGATTGTAGTTATGCTGAGTAAATAGACATTTTACTAACATAAATTGAGTTAATATTTTTGTCCACAACAGTCCCGACTTAAAATGACTATTAACTAAAGAGACAACTACTAACTAACCCTGATGATGTCCCTATTTGGCTACAGTTCATCTATCTGAACAGGCCTCCAACACTTCACTGCGTGGGTATCCTGTAGCGGCTAACCCACTACATCTCCCGCGTCAGACTCCTGCACGTGGAGACAGACGCTGTCCCTTCGCTATCCCTATAGAGAAGCAGTTGTCTGGTTGAGAAACCATCTATCCCATGAACTTGGGACTCCTGAATTCCTTTTTAATTCATCAGAGAGACTTTCTAGTTTCTCTATGGCCATGGTTACTTTACCATTGAGGCCTGTATTGTCTGGGATAAAGGTACAGCATGTCATAGTATCGGGGAGTATTTTACACACGCCCCACTTTTCTGCTAATATCATGTCTAAGGCCATTTGGTTCTGAAATGTCATTTGAGAGGTCATCTGTAATTGTTCTGCCAAGCCCTGGAGGGCATCTCTAGTATAATTGACAAAGCGTTGCTGATTATAGTAAATATAATTGATCCAGTTAACATTTTTATTAGCGGTAATGAGTGGGATCAAGGATTCGAATTCTGCCGCCACCTCATCTCTGGCCTTGAACTCATTTGGTACCCCCTTAGTACTCCAATGGCATCAATATATATGTGGGTCGAAACTACCTCGAATAGGGGTTTCTCTTTTTACCCTAAAATACGTATGCGGTGAATCAAGTGGGCCTTGATGGTTATCAGAAATTATATGTATGGGCATGATAGCTTTAGTCAGAGTGCATTCTCCCCACCACAGGCCAGTCATTTTGGATCTTAGCTGCATGTCACCACATAGCCAATAAATGTCTCCCATGGATTTAACTTGATTTACTAATAGGGCAGTGGGAGGTTCTCGATAGGTGGTACAGTAGCCAGAAGGGAACTTACCCACAAATTTACCTGTGGTTCCGTGTGTTGTATAGCAAGTGTAGTTACCTGGGTACACGGTGATTCCATCAGGTGGCTTGATATTCCCTTGGGTTATAGGGTATACCTTTTTCCATGATTCACACACTGATGAGTTTGTTGGTGACTGTGCATAGAGGCTTAGGAAACATATTTCAACATCTGAAGGTAGACTGAAGGGCACTGTACCCAGATGGGGTCTGGCCCCACCACAAACATAACAGTTAGTTTTATTGTGAGAATTAGCATTATACCTCATCCACTCAAGCCATAGATTAGTATCTGAAAACCCGGTCTCCACAGCCATAGTGTCTTCAGATGTAGGGTTAGCAATGGCTACCATGTCTCTAAGGGTTTTAATGTGTGGTTTTAGAGGGTTAATGGTCATGTTTGTAGAGCCTACCCTGTCAGGTGAGGTAAGCAGATCTTGCAAATTGAAGGTCCCCAACTTGTTATATGAGGCACCCCCTTTCCAATACATTCCCATTACGTACTCCCCAGTGTCTCCTGGGCTGGGATGTTCTCTGTTTAAGGTGAGTTTCATTGGGGTAGACCCTGTTGGCTTGAATAAGGTCATTCTGTGTAACAAGAGTTTCCCATATCTGTCAATCCTATCTAAGGCACTTTGTGGTCTGTAGCCCCATGGTCGGCCGGTGTTCCAACCTGCTGCTTTCCAGGTACTACAGTGGTGTCCCCAATGCTCACCTGTCACACAAATGTAGGGGTCCTTCTTGACCGGTATGTCTTTGTAAATTGCTGAGTGTAGTGATTGTGGAAAAGTACAAGAGACAATATCACAGTAATCAAAGGTGAAAGTAGCTACATGTGTGTTCGAAGAATTATACCAGAATGTGTAAACATGATTGTCTTTGGTAATAGCAACTTGTCGGGCCTTCAGTAGGCCTAGCAGCAGAAATAGGCACAGGAAACTCATTATTTTGCGGACTCTGCTTCTTCTGGATCAGGAACTTTCTTGCAATGTGAAGCGTGTATCCAGATATTCTTTCCGGTCAACTTTACAGAGGTAGATGTAGTCAATAGAACTTGGAATGGACCATCAAACCTTGGCTCAAGAATGTGTTTTTGTAGGAACTTCTTGACCATGACCCAGTCACCAGGTAGTGGCTTATGAGTGCCTGTATTTGACTCTGGATCTGGAATAGAAGAAAACACCTGTGCATGGATTTTGGTCAAGGCATGAGAGAGTGCAGTTATATAGTCTACCATTGCATCTGACTGAATTTGAAGTTGTTGAGGAAAATAACAGCCTAACCAGGGTGTCGTTCCGAATAAAATTTCATGGGGGGATAAGCTAAACCTTCCTCTTGGGGTGTACCTTACACTAAATAGTGCTATGGGAAGACTCTCCTAGTGTGTTGGGACCCAACCCCATCACAACAATGCCAAGCACTCTAAATAGTGCTATGGGAAGACTCTCCGGCCAGGGTAGGTTAGTTTCTTGGGACATTTTAAGCATTCTGGCATTCAGAGTGCCATTCATGCATTCTACCTTACCACTACTCTGTGGGTGATAGGGTGTGTGGAATGCCAGGGTCACCCCCAGTGATGCCCAGATTTCTTTGGTTAGCAAGGTGGTGAAGGAAGTTCCCTGCTCACTTTCAGTCACTTCAGGAACTCCATATCTGCAGAGTAGTGAGATTAGCGACTGGAAAAGCTTCTGGCCATCCTGAAAACATATCCACTATGACCAGTGCATATTCGTACCGGCCACTCTTTGGCATTTGGAAATGATCAATTCGGATCCTCTGGAAAGGGTACTGTGGTTTGGCCAAATGGTTTGGTGCAGCTTTAATTATTTTTACGGGATTACATTTGGCACAGATAACACAGGATTTGCAGTAATTTCGTGTCAAGGTGGTGATTCCAGGTGCTTCAAAATATTTATCAATCAAAGAGTTCATGAGATGTTTAGATAAGTGAGCTGGTCCATGGGCCCACTGGACGACAGCTGGATACATATTCTTGGGTAGACAGAATTTGAGATTGATTGTGTATTCTTCATTCTGGAGGGTTGCCCCTTTGTCTTTCCAGCTTTGTTTTTCTTGAGGGGTGGCTGCGGCCTGTTGTTCTCTTAGAAGCTTGAGATCAGTGGGTAAGGTCTGCATGGTGTAAATAGGAGTCTCTTCGACGGACACTCTTCGGTCCACTTCCCGACACTGGCGTGCTGCATCCTTAGCGGCCTGGTCGGCTAAATGGTTGCCATGTGCTTCTTCTGAATTCAGTCTCCCATGGGCCTTTACCTTCAGTATGGCCACTTCTTCAGGAAGCAGTAAGGCATCCATCAATTCTTTGCTGTAAGGAACCCCCTGGTTTTCCAGATTAAGCCAAAGTCATGTGCCACGTCCAGAGCATACCTTGAGTCTCTGTAAATATTAACACGCTTCCCTTCAGACATCTTGCATGCTACCGTGAGGGCTATTAGTTCGGCTTTTTGTGCTGACTTGGACGATGGAAGTGCAGATGCTTGGTGTATTTGGTCTTCTGTGGTGACTGCATATCCAGTATGATATTGTCCCTGCTCATCTGCAAATCTGGAGCCATCCACAAACAGAGTGTAGGCAGGGTCAGGTGAGCAGCCTCGTGCACTGTTGGGAGATGGGTTGTCTCCGTTTTCATCTGTTCAAAGCAATCATGAGGGGCATCTGGGTCCTGTTCTGTAGGAGGAATGTATTCACATATCTCTGTGTGATATCGAGGGTAACCGACTGTGTTACAATTTATGGTCTTTTTAGTAACCCCTGTTAATGTGAGCTGTTCTTCAGTTGCAACACTCCATGTTTTGGCCATTTGGGCCGAGTCCCTTCCATGAGAGATCTGGAGACTTGGTGAAAGAGACATGAGAAACAGCCACCTCCCAATGGTGATATAAATGCGATACCTCCACAGGCAGATAGACTAAGAGAACCATGTTTCCTCTGGAGTCCCAGAACAGGTCTGTCAGTGTGATGTGTATTTCTACTCGGCTGAATAGTTCTTCTTCGTAGTATGGGTCAGGACCTGGGGTGTCCTTGAACCACAGGGTGCAATGTAGGTAGCTCTCGGGCTGTTCATCATGTGGAACCGTGGGCTTTTGCACTTGAAGTTCCATATGAACGTCAGGATTGATGTCCAGACTGTACCAGTATTGTGGTACTCCCCCCTTGGGAAGTGGCAGAAGAGTGGCCGGGTTTAAGGAGTAACATCGTTTTAGAGTGACATTATCAAGAGAAGGGAAGTTTGAAGGCGGAGATGTCTCTGAGACGAGAGATGTTTTGGCTGGACTTGATTCAGGATTGCTGTGATATCATGTGGAGCAAGGACCATTAGTTTGTGGCCAAGTCATTAGTTTTATCCAGCAGGGCACTGGCAGCAAAATCAGCACGCAAACAGGAGGGACCAGCCCTAGCCACGCGGTCTAGCATGCACGAGAAGTAACCAATAGGACGTTGACGGGAACCATGTGATTGAGTAAGGACCCCTGAAGCATGGCCCATCTTTTCTGAAACGAACAGTTGCTGATAGTTAGGTCGGCCCAAGGCAGGGGCAGATGAGATTGCCCTTTGAAGGGCATGGTCGCAGGTGTAAGCTGTGGAAGACAACGAAAAGGGTTCAGTCTTCAAGGCATCATAGAGAGGTTGCATGAGCTGAGAAGCCTCGGGGATCCAAGACCTGCAGTATGTGATAAGGCCCAAGAAGGCATGAAGAGCCTGGTAGGTAGATGGAGGAGCAAGATTTGTAATGGCAAGTACTCTGCTCCTGGTTAGATGACGGGTGCCATGGGAAAGACAATGTCCCAAGAAGACCACAGAGGGCCGGCACCACTGGAGTTTCGTTTTGGAGGCTTTACAACCTTCTTCAGCGAGGAAACAAAGGAGATCTTCAGGGTTTCATTCAGCAGTTGAAAAATCATCCGCACAGAGAAGTAAATCATCAACATACTGGAGCAAGATCACGTCTGGGTGAGACTTCTGCCAAGGTTCTAGGACAGCTGACCAAGCTTTGGCAAACTGAGTTGGAGAATTCTGTGCACCTTGAGGGATAACAGTCCAAGTATACTGTTGGCGATCGTGTGTGAAGGCAAATAGGTATTGACAAGAGGGATCCAAGAGCACGCTGAAAAAGGCATTTGCAAGGTCCACCACAGTGAAGAATTTTTGTGACAACAGTGTATGTGCATTAGGGACAACGGCAGTATCTTGGTTTGTGACTTCATTAACAGCGCGGAGGTCTTGGACCATACGGTATTGGTCAGGTTGACCTTTTGCAGTTCTCTTCTTTACTGGAAATAGAGGGGTGTTACACTGTGACACACACTTGACCAGAGCACCTTTTGCCAACAGGCTTTCAACTTGCTTTGAGATGGCGAGGGCTTGTGCCAGGTTTCAGTGGATACTGTGGTCTTTGTGGCGGATTAGCTCCCTTTATTAGTGTAACTACCACAGGTGGGACTCATAGGCGTCCAATGTCATCAGGGCCCGTGGACCAGAGTTTGGCTGGGACCCTATCCAGGGCACTGGGGGCATCTGGGACCCTTACCTCCTCGGTGGGGGATGTCATGTGTAGTAGTAAGGGGAGAAAACAAAGGACGGAAGTATCTTTGCGAGAAAGGGGGGTTAATAGTTGGACCTGGCCATCAGAGGTGAAAGAGATAGAAGCTTGAAGGCAGGACAGAACATCAGCACCTAAAAGGTTAATTGGACAAGTGGAAGAAACAACGAAGCGTGAAAGTATGTCAGGACCCACCTGCAAGAGCTTAGTTAATGGGTTGTTTCTTGGGGTACCATCAACACCTACACAAGAGACATCTGTGTCGGATAAAAAAGATGGGTCAGGCAGGTTTTGTTCTGTGAGAACACTACGGGCTGCGCCTGTGTCAACTAAAAAGGTATAGGATGACCCTCAACGGGTAGGACAACTGTAGCAAGAGGCCCCCCTTTGTCCCCTGTAGACACTGCCATGGCAGGGGTGTTAGACACAGGTTTGCAGGTTACCTATTGTACAAGTCTAGATGAGATTGATCAGGGCCAGTGTAGTGACGTGTGGGTGTGGTGGAGTGATTGGCCTGCTGAGCCTGGCATGTAGGGCGATGTTGACTGGGCACAGGACGGTCATCTTGTTGGTAATCATCAGTATCATAACCATCAGGGGAAGGATGAGCATAGCTGCGGGTATCAGCTGGAGAGGGTTGGTAGACTGCTTGGGCATACTCCTGAGGAGGATAATAAGAAGTGTGTGCCTGGGGATGTACCTGTGGAGGATAACCTGGTTGGAGACAACCATATGCGGCTGCAGGGGCATTGGGGTACATTGGGTAGCTGAACACAGGATTAGATGGTCTAGTGGTCGGCTGTCGAGGTACAACAATAACACAAAAGAAAAACATCATAGTGCAGTATGTAAGTATAGGGATAAAAAGTGAGACATATTGAAAAAAAATCACAATCTAAAGAACCTATAAGTTGGCTCTAAACTCTGAAGGCATCAAACAAAGGCTTGCAGATACACTTTGCTTCTAGTAAGTATGGACCCAGGAACAGCTGATGAATAGCAGCATAAAATATCAGGAAGCAAAATACCCTCTGGAAACAGAGGGTAAGAGGACAGAGGTAAATCCAGTTCAACTGTTCCTTCTAACTTGCTCTGTTTGAGTGCTATTCTGTTACCCTTTCATTTTGGTAGATTATTGGTAGGAAGCAAAATATTAAAATTTTAAATTTAAATTGTATTAGTATATACTCTAACAAAGTAAAATAAGTAGAAAATAGGAGCACAACACATTTCAACTGTTAGTCTTCGGTGATATGCACCTAAAGAAGATTGTGTAACAGTTGAAACACATTGTGTTGCTATTTTCTACTTATATTACTTTGTTAGAGTATATACTAATAACATTTTAATGATCTATCAAAATGAAGGGAAAAACAAAACAGCACTCAAACAGAGCAAGTTAGAAGAAACATTTGAATAGGGTTTACTTCTGTCCTCTTACCCTCTATTTCCAGAGTGAATAATTGAGGAGCAGAAAGTTAGCAGTTTATCATCCTATTTGAGCTTGACATATAAAGGCACAAAATGCATTAGACTGTTTCTGTGATTGTCCATAGGACTTCCCACATAAATTGTTCCAGTGTTGCATGTAAAAATAAAAATGTTATTGTGTAATTTTTCAGATTGAGCCAGAGTTATAGATATCCCTTCCTGATCCTTTGTTGATCATCTTTATGCTTTGTGATTTGGAGTAAAATGTTTACCAGAGTTTAGAAGAACCATGTTGTCCAAAACTCGAAAGAAAAAAAAACACCTGTCTGCATAGGGACAATGTGTTAAGTAGATATATTTAAGACATCTGGTTCATAGACTTGGAGATTATTTTCTAACTGACCTGCCAATCGTCCCACTTGATTGTCCAGCTGATCGCTGAAGGGGAAGTTCCCTTTTTCATGATGGAAGGGGAGTCCTTTAAACAGATGATATAGGTCCTTACTCCACAATATGTGCTTTCCTCATGATTCATTTTCATCATGAAAATCCCATCACTGTACTGTTACTGCATGCTATTAGTGCAGATAGTGAAATCTGTAGGTGAATGGGTACACTTCACCACAGATTTTTGGAGTGCTTCTAGTGGCTAGCATGCTTTCTTCATCTTGGCACACTAGCAGCCCTCGCTGCCTGAGCAGGGTAGTGGCAGTGGAGGAGATCCAACCTTAGCATGTCAGGCTTGAAGCAGATATGTAGGGAAGCATGACTAATGTTCTCCTTTATTACACGCTGAAGTAATCGATAAAAAGCACACTTCAACAAACATATGTAGGCAATCAGACAAATGGTGGAAAATTGGTAGGGAGAACATGTAGAAACCAATCTGCGCATTTGGTTCATGCTGCTCTCCCAACTAATGTTAATGGAAATGTTAACATGGCTTTGTGAGAGGGTTCCTTTGTATGTGTAAACTGCACTTCACATATCCTACATCTTTTAGTGAAGGCTGCATTTCAGATGCCCAACATAAAGGTACAAATCATACTTGAGCATTTCAGAAGGATTGCCAGGCTCTTCCCCTTCATGTGAGGACTTGTCAACTCTTAAGGCAGGAGCAAGAGAGGCTTCCCAGCACATGGTGGAACTCCACTTCAGACATGCTGGAAGCAATTTGGGAACATTGAAGGGTAATCAATAGTCTAACTTCTCACTACTTCATTAGCATTGACTCCCACTGAAGCGTGAGGATTGAACAATAATAGAGCCCTAGGCAGGACAGTGCTCGGGCCCCCCTCACCTCCCCCCCCCCCAATTTAAATTTTCCCCACCCCTTCCTGTTAAGGCCGCACTTTGATTGACAGACGCACACTTACTGACAGACGCACACGCACTCACTGACCGACACACAAACGCACTCACTGACCGACACACAAACACATTCACTCACAGACACTACACACACATTCACTCACAGACACTACACACACATTTCCACCAACCTCCCTGGGAGACCTGGAGTGGATTGCTTACCTGCGGTCCATTGGGGCTGCTGGGCGGACAGGCAGGAGGCGGACAGGCTGAGTAGGCGGCGAGGGAGCTTTAGTCTTCCTGCTTGGCTCCCTCGCGCGCCTCTTAGTGATCCTGGGAGCCAGAGTGACGTCATATTCCGGCTTCATTAAGTGGAGCGCGAGGGAGCTGAGCAAGAGGAGCTCAGGTGAGCATGCTCCCTTGCTGCCCACCGCCCGCCTCGGGGGGGGCTCAAAAGTGGCCAGCTCTTGAGCCCCCAGGACACGAGGCAAACAAGGGATCTGCCTGGGCATTTGGGGTCGGCTTTTCTTGCCGCCCCCTGCAAAGTGCCGCCCAAAGCAGATGCCTTGTTTGCCTCGTGGAAGATACGTCCCTGACTGCAAGACAGCAGTTAAAGCTGTTGGTGGTCCGGTGGGAACAAGTGACACAGCAAGCTGTGCAAACCTACCTGACCCTATTTTTCCCCCTGTCAAGAAGCCTCTGAATTACTTGGATGAGAAGAGTGTGTTGCCTACTCTCTATCTGGTTGCCCAGAAGCTATTGTCATGTCCACTGACCAGTGTCCAAAGTGAGCAAGTGTTCTCTGTACCAGGGAACATTCTGAACTCCCAGCACTCACAAATGTTTCCGAGATTGATGGAGCAAATATGCTTCCTCAAGTTCAATCTCCCTAACTTGGGTTAGCCTGCTTTTATCTTTAATAATTGAAGCATCATCATCTATTAGCTGAAATGCAACTGGCCACTTACCCCTACCTTCAAAGTTATTTCTAAGTTTGCAAATGTAAATCTGTAGGTGAATAAAAATAATCAAATTAAATGTTTCATGCTGCTCAGGCTGTTGTTACTGCTGGGCTCCTCCTGTTTTAAAATAACTTGCATTGTAAAAGTGTTGCCCTGCCTGGCTAACTGCTGTGGTGCCTGCTACCCCTGCAGACATAGTTAGGAGAAGCTGATAAGGCACTGTGTTTGTTTCCACACTTAAGGAAATTCACTGATGCTACAGACTGGATGTGTGGGGAAGCTTTGATTTTTTTTTCATGGTGGAAGAGTTGAGTGGGTGTTAAATTGCGCACTGACTTTTTTTCTTTCCTTTTTGTATAAATTCCCTATTTTAAACTTAAAGTGACACCTGGTTACCATTTTTCATAATAAAAGTTTATAGTCACCAGAAAGACACCGGTGATTGCAATTATTCCTTCTAAAAGCTCTCTCATTTCCTACTTTTTTAATCCAGTTATATAATAATCTACTTTGTCAACTCAGTATTTGCATTACAAAAAATGGCTTATATTGCATAGACATTAAGCTAGGTAAAACTGCAGCCATTTTTGCATGCCAGTATATTATATTAATTTCACCTCCTGTTCTAGCTGCACACATAGCCTTCCAGAATAGTTTAGGTACTGAAACTTGGCTGAATAGTGGCATAAACTAAATTATGTCAACCTAAATTTATGGGTTTTTTTGTTTTGTTTTTGCCTTAGTGTTTCTGAGGAACCTACAATTTTCGCCATGTACAAGTCTATTGGTTCGACCATCATAATATCTAGAAAGTAAACTTTGTGTGTCCTTGTTGTTGTTTTCTGCTTCTGATTGACAAAAATGAATAAGTTGTCATTGATAGTTCTTTTATTTGAATAAGTTTAGCAACGATCGTTTTTCTTTTTCAAATATAATTATATGAAAGATTTAGGTGTCCTCCTTGTTCAGATATAACATTTGCATAGATATCAACAATAGATTCCAACTGGCTGTCAAGAATATTGCAGTATTACAAACCACATTATATCTAACCATTTACGTTGCAGCTACACATCATTCATTGTTGCAGAGAATTGACTATATTGTTGCATTAAGTGCATTTGAGTCAGACCGTTATTAAATTGGCCCAATATCTTATTGAATGATCAATACCAATGTATTTATTTTGTACTATAACCCAGAGAGACCTTTCATGAGAAATTTTAACGACCTAAAATAGCTGCTGTGTATTAATTTAAAATACTTTCAGAAGATATTGGCTAATTTCATAACCGAAAGAAGAATGAAAAGGCATTCTTTAAGAGAACTAAATGAAAGGACATCAACAAGCATTGTAGCGCTAATTAAATATATGTAATGGGATTTTTCTCCTAAGTACACTTAAAACATTTCTTTTTTTTTTCTCTCTTTTTATTTAGTTACAATGAGAATAAATCATTTACATTAGAAGTGAGATATGACGTTTAAACCTCAGTATGCCTTTTTTATGATACTACTTACGGTGACAACTTGTGTTGAATGATTTAAGAGTAGAAATTTATTTTGATAACCACAAGAGCATCTACTTGTTTTTGAAAACATAAAGTCCTTTACAAACAAGTCCTTCAAATACAGACTTTGAACAATGACTTAATGCTGTCCCTGCAGACTAAAAAATGCAAACATTGCCGTTTATGAGAAATTACGTTTACATTTGTCAGCCTGTGTGACTCACTTGGCTGTCAACCAGACAACCATTAGATGCACTTTCTTGTGAAGACTGTAAAATATTTCCATCTTTGTGTTCACAGGGAAGTCTCCAAATAGAAAAAGTATTGTAATAGTTGCCTGTTAGTAGACTCCAGTTGGCGCAGTGGTAATCGCAAGGAATGTACAGCAGGGTCATCAGTGTTTTTCTATCTGAAGTATTTGATTACCCAAGATCATCCATCTGGATGATCTCACCAGAAGAAGGTGCAGTGGCCACAAGACCAGAATGCGTTTGGATTAATGGTGAGTAAAATGTCAGTAATTTAGTAATTTAGTTTATACGGGGGGCTGAATATAAAAGGAAGAAGAAGGAAAAGGCTACAGTACTACAGTGAGAGAACATCTTGAGTAAAGTAGACCTTGAGTAAATGCAAGAAGTCGTCTTCATGAATATTAATTATTTTGAAAAACACAACTACTATAAAGATGGTAATTATCAGCTTGATTGATTTTTAAACTATGAACTATAGAGGAATTAATATCAAATTTAGAGGAAGTTGTCCATATTTATTATATTGCAATCATATTGCAAGTTGTTCATATTTATCATACATAATTTTTTATTTTTTTACAAACCACTGAAATTGCTTAATATGTAGCACTTTTAACCATAAGTGTTGGCTAAAATTACTTTAACAATATAAATAGTGTAGACAGAACAATCAATTATATTATTTCTATACTACTACTTTATAGCAGTCTTATTGTAAAATCACGATATTTTGGACTCATGGGCTTTCAACATGTATAAAATACTCCAAAATAAAGCTCTTTAAAAAAACATTTATTAAATAAATAGATGATCATGTGACTCAAACAGGAAGTTACTTAGTTTAATCATGTGATAACAGCTAGTGATCAAGGTATAAGGCCCATGAGGTCAAATTGTTGTGACTTTTTGCTGAAACTTATGTTCCAATAAAGTGTGTGGATTTTGCCTTCATCCCCTGCTGCTGCCCATTCCTTATTACTTTTATAGTCACATAGGAAGAGTTATCGGTCTCCTCAGAACATTGCACAGGAAAAAGATTGCATTCCCTGTGTGCAGTGGCATCGTGTTTACTTATTATTTATATATTCTTTTATATGGTTATACAGATTAATATTCTAAAGAAAGAGACGTTTATACAAAATAAAATAAATTTGAGTGTATATATTTAACTCTTTATTATCCATCAAAAAACAAAATAAAGAAAGCCTACTAATTTGGTAAATATGATATTAGATATTAGAGTTGTGCAAAAATTTATTTTGTGCATAAATAAATCAATTAGTCTGAATCAAAAGCCTTTTAATCAACACCCAATCCAATCGTTTCTCCCATTTATTTCCCATAAGAATTGATTCATTCATGCATGGATTAAAAGGATTTTGATTCGGATAAACTAATGCGTTTATTCATAATACACATTTTTGCACTTGTCTATTAGAAATAATGAACATAACAGGAGTTTTACATTTTAACCTGCGTATGACTCCCTCTAAATATTGAAATTATTAGTGCCTTAGTAAAGGCAGATTTTTGAGGCTGCACAGACAGCGGGGTCCATACTTGACAGAGGGTTCAATACCTGTCTGGAAGGATGAGGACAGGCAGAGGGGTGATACCTGCTTGGAAGGTACCTGTGGTCCCTAGTAATGGAGGAGAAGAGACAGACCACGTAACAAGACAGAGACACGTCACCCCCTGTTCCATTACACTGTATATCTCTATTAATAAATGCAATCAAAAGGTTTTGTGTTATAGAGGCTCTGATGTAAGAGCTGTAATGTTTTTAAAGTTGTGATGAGACAGAAGGATCTTCTATAGATGGTCTCAAGCAGATAGATCTCATAACCATCTATTTTGCATCATGTGAAAAGATGCTTCGCATCAGCCATTGTAAGTTATAGCTGATGGGAAATGAAAAGATGTGGTGTCAGAAGCATTGCCTATTTGTATATTTTACAAAAAAAGTCATCTAGTCCATAAGGTTAATGAATCCCTATTTGTTATTTTTGATATATTCTGTTAATATTGGAATTTCAAAGAAAATTCAGTGCTGTCATTATGAATAAAACAGTGACAGTGTTGCATTAATACTGAGTATCAGAGGAAATGTTAGCATCCTGAATGAGATTTACAGTTTTGCTCCACTACATTATTTTTCTGTCCCATTGAAGGTACGTTCCAAAGATTGCAAAGATTTACCTACTTTGTTAAACCAATCAGTTTTAATCCATATAGAGAATCATTGGCAAGAATAACTGTAAAGCTTAGGCTTGTTCTTCCTAATAGTTTACATTAAACTCATTTAGAATTAACATCACAATTCTATAAAAAGGTTTAGATTTGTTTGCATTGCAATGGATTTTGTAAAAAAAAAATTAAAAAAAAATGAAAGGGATAATACAGCCTGTAATTTAGCACATTATTGTGCAAATGCAATACATGAGAAGGACGTTTGAGTTTTCACTCATGCATCAGTTATTTACAAAACCTTTGGTCTATTATAACCTCTTGCTTTTCTCATACTTACTTGTTTTTCACAACTCTGCTATGCAAAAAAAACATACAGCTTGTTTTTCAACTGTCTAGTACTCACTGGTTAGTTAATATTAAAAATCCCTAAAACTTTCTAAATGTATTAAAGGACCACTATAGTGCCAGGAAAACATACTCGTTTTCCTGGCACTATAGTGCCCTGAGGGTGCCCCCACCCTCAGGGACCCCCTCCCGCCTGGCTCTGGAAAGGGGAAAGGGGTAAAAACTTACCTTTTTCCAGCGCTGGGCGGAGAGCTCTCCTCCTCCGATCCTCCTTCTCTCCTTCCCGTCGGCTGAATGCGCACGCGCGGCAAGAGCTGCGCGCGCATTCAGCCGGTCACATAGGAAAGCATTCATAATGCTTTCCTATGGACGCTGGCGTGCTCTCACTGTGAAAATCACAGTGAGAAGCACGCAAGCGCCTCTAGCGGCTGTCAATGAGACAGCAGCTAGAGGAAATAGGGGAAGGCTTAACCCATTCATAAACATAGCAGTTTCTCTGAAACTGCTATGTTTATGAAAAAATGGGTTAACCCTAGCTGGACCTGGCACCCAGACCACTTCATTAAGCTGAAGTGGTCTGGGTGCCTAGAGTGGTCCTTTAAGCTAGCGCCTTAAGAAGGGTATGCTGAACAAATTAGAGGACAAGTTTATTTTTATCACCTGAAGTTGGAAGCATTTTTCTTGTCTTTCTGAGATCCATAATCACTTAACTAAACTTCCAGAGAGGCCCATAATTTCTGGAACAGAGTAATTAACTTCATAACTTTCATTAGATTGCGATCAATTTTTACAGAGCAGAGTTAAAAAAAAACATATCAAATCATAGTTAATAGACAATGCCCAGATTATTATTATTATTATTATTATTATTATTATTATGTTATTATTTATATAGCGCCAACAAATTCTGTAGCGCTTTACAGTGGGTGGATGAACAGACATGTAGTTGTAACCAGACAAGTTGGACACACAGGAACAGAGGGGTTGAGGGCCCTGCTCAATGAGCTTACATGCTAGAGGGAGTGGGGTAAAGTGACACAAAAGGTAAGGATAGTATTAGACTAGTGACAGTTGCAAGAGATGAATCAGTCGGGAGCTATTAACAGTTTAATTGATACGCTTTTATGAAAAAGTGGGTTTTTAATGATTTTTTGAAGGAGTGGAGACTGGGTTTGCATCTAACGGAGGAGGGAAGTGAGTTCCACAGGAAAGATGCAGCCCTCGAGAAGTCTTGAAGGCGAGCATCAGAGGTGGGAGTACGGACAGAAGATAGACATAAGTCTTCAGCAGAGCGTAAGGGCCTAGACAGGACATACTTATGTATTAGTGAGGATAGACAGGTGGGAGCAGCATTATGTAGAGATTTGAAAGCAAGAACCAGAATTTTAAATTGTGCCCCATGTCTTACAGGAAACCAATGCAGGGACTGACAGAAAGGTGAGATGTGGGAGGTGTGGGCGGACAGGAAGATGAGCCTCGCTGCCGCATTCATTATGGACTGTAATAGCACAAGTTAGGAGCACGTAAGACCACTGAGAAGCAGATTATAGTAGTCAAGGCGAGAAAGGACAATCAAATGGACCAGCATGTTAGTCACATCTGGCGTTAAGTAGGGTCGGATGCGCGCAATGTTTTTGAGATGGAAACAACAGGATTTGGTGATAGACTGAACATGAGGCGTGAATGAGAGGTCGAAATCAAAAGTGCCTGAGACTAAGGGGAACAAACACTACCTAAGAGCCAGGCAGTGCACCCCATGTTGCAGCCACAGGACCTACCAAAAGTTGACCGGCAAAAGCACCAAACACCCTGGAACTATTTTGGGCATAGGAACATGTGTGTGGCCAGTCAGAACATTAACACGGTGGCGGTTCACCTACACAGCATGGATCTGAGCACTATTTTGAGAACTTGGGCTCTCAGATCAGGGCTATTTAATGATGTATCATTTGTGGGGTTATTTTATGTTTTTATTATGTTTTGGAATACTTTTATGTTTTTATATTTTTGTGGTTGGCTCTTTGTTCCTGGGATATAATTGCGTTAAACACCGGTGTAACGTTACTCCCTGTACTCCGACCGAGTACCTTCCGTTGATGGACGCTTCCTAGCCTGCGCCGGACACCACAACCACCGCAGACTCCACAACCGCCGTAGTTTAACTGGAGTCTCGCCGTCTTCGTCCACTCTGGATCAACTTCTGTCCTCCAGGACCGTGTGATGAAGACCTCTCCTCCAGGAGAGCGTAACAGGAACAAGCTCTTTAAAGAGCTAAGTGATTAAAGCTCAGGGGAGTATGCAGAGCATAGCAATCCCCAGTGTGAGTATAGCTGTCCCCTCCAATCATGAGACAAGACTACATGTTGAGGGCAGGGCCGTCTTTAATACTGATTGGACCCTGGGCAGGTATTTGATTTGGGCCCCTTGACCTAGCCCTTCCCCTTCCTAGCATGCCATCACGCCATCAACGCCCACACACACACTTAGCCCTCTCATTTCTTACTGAGACAAAATACACACACTGAGACACATACAGATGCAAACATTGACATAGATAGAGATGCACACATACACAGGTACAGGCATACATAGAGAGATACACAGACACACAAGTGCATACACAGACACACATACAGATACACACTGACACACCTTCATACACTGATGCACAGATACACTTACTGACACACATGCAGATGAACAGAAACTGACATACATGCAGATACATACATGGACCCACATGCAGAAACACACAGATAAAGACACTGACACATATACAGATACAGATACACAGACACACATGCAGCTACACATTCACACAGAATGACACTAACACAGATACAAACACAGACACATATGCAGACACAAAGACATGCAGACACACATACAAACATACACACAGATACACATATAAACATACACATATACAAACAGACACAGAGACACACAGATACACATATATACAAAGACACACATATGGACACACAGGGTCACAGAGAGACACATGCAGATACAGAAACACACACACACACACATACAAACAGATACACACACACATACAAACAGACAGACACATACATACATACATACAGACACATACATACATATACATACAGACACATACAGACATGCACATTTTTTATGTGTTTTCTACCTTTGTAGTGCAGGAGGCTGTCTCAGGCTGATGGGAGTCAGAGCTCCCACTCTGACTCCCTCCTTTTCTTCTCCTCCTCCCGCGCGGGATCATCACAGGGGGCCCGGTCGTGCTCTCAAAGCGGCCAGGCCCCTTAAAATCCATAGTTTTAGGGTGGCCCTTAGAGCATTGGCGGGTGGATGAGCCTTCACATCACGCGACCTGCGGTGGTAGTTCCACGCGGGCCGCACGCACCATGGCAGCCGGAGGGCTAAAGGGGCAGCTACTTTGGGCCCCCTAAGACTGACTGGGCCCGGGGCAGCTGCCCCTTTTGCCCCGTGTTAAAGACGGCCCTGGTTGAGGGTGAAGAAGAACTGAATGTACTGGCACATACAGCCTCTTTTATTCACATTCTACAAACATAGTACTGCCCACAGGGTTTTGAAGAACAACCAATCAACACATTACAACACAGCTAACACTCCCATTCATTACATCAGAAATCCTCCCCTCTGCCTGTGATACAATTATCTCAACACAATAGACTAACTTAATTATCACAGGCAGAAAAATACATTATTATAAAACATATCACAAGAACCCCAAAACATGCAATAACCCCATAAAAATATATCCTCGGAACCGGGGGGATCTGGGTGAACCACATATCCAAAATTCACCCAGATCCGTTCAGTAGTTTGGAAAATACGGTTTAATGCAAATTCCGCAGAACATATACAGGCTATATGAAAAATAATTACTGTTAAATGTGTCCCCTGTTCTGTAGTTTAAAACTACTGAACGATGTCTTTGTGCACCAAATACCAGCGAGATGGCACTGTGTAGAAAAGTCAAAAGTTAAAATGGCTGCCATCCATTGTTCTTACCATGTGCTTCATCCATTGTTCTCACCATGTGCCTCTATGCCCAAATCAGTTCCTTAAAGGGCAATACATCCCAGGGCCATAGTCGCAGGGCAGGAGGCTGGCAAACAGGCCCCTCCAAAAACCAGTGGCGAGGTCACTTTCGCCACAACCGGTAAGCTAATAATCTCCCAGGCCCAGAGATTCCTGGGAGGGGCTTGTGTTGAATACAATGGAGACCCCCTGCTGGGGTCTGTGCAGAAAAGTCCAAGTCTAGCTCAATAAAATCAGTTGACTTCCAGACAGTGGTGGATCCAGAGCCTGATCTCGGGAGGGGCACTTGTAGATTATTTAATTAAATAATCCAGGCACAATAACCACTACAGCTCAGTGTAGTAGTTATGGTGTCAGTAGTGCCAGGATTCCACCCCAGAGTAAGTAGTCATACCGTTTAAAACAGTTTGACAACTTATCTGGGGTCTGCTGGGATATAGGGTATAGGAGCAGTGGTGTGTGTTAAGGGTGAAGTGTGTGAGTGCGGCAGTGTATGTCAGGGTTGTAGTGTGTGTGTTAGGGGGCAGTGTATGTATGGGGGCACTGTATGTGTTTTTGGGGCAGTGTGTGTATGGGGGCAGTGTGTGTGTATGGGGACAGTGTTTGTGGGGCAGTGTGTGTGTATGGGGAGAGTGTTTGTGGGGCAGTGTGTGTATGGGGACAGTGTTTGTGGGGCAGTAAGTGTATGGGGGACAGTGTTTGTGGGGCAGTGTGTGTATGGACAGTGTGGGGGGCAGTGTGTGTGTATGGGG
>OW240917.1:186565126-186707431 GCA_933207985.1 Pelobates cultripes | reverse complement strand
TAGATATCATTTGATACAATGCTTTTTAGAATCTAGAAGTGTTATGATCATCCTGAAGATTAAAGTTAGATTATCAAAATCATTGCGGTCACATCGGTTAATTTTGTGGTTTTTGGTGGCGTTGCTAGGGTCAAAAGACCCCAGGGGCTTCAGCCCAAAAATAATTTGATGATCCCTTCCTAAAGCTGTACCAATATCCTGTCCCTTAACATCACCCCGGTCCCTCCACAATTTTACAGCTTAAAGGGACACTATAGGTACACAGACCAATTCAGCTCATTGAAGTGGTCTGGGTGCAGTGTCCCAATCCCACTTAGTCCTACAATGTAAATCTTTGCAGTTTTAAAGAAACTGCAATAATTACATTGCACGACTAACACTGCCTCCAGTGGCTGTCAATCATCACTTCCTAGTGGCTAGACAACTTATGTATGAGCTGAAAAGAAATATAGCCCAGTTCCATCAAAACAAATGTACTGTTGCACTGGGTAAGTACCTCTTGCAATCGTTGGTATCTCTACTTCAGTTTTCTAAATGTTAGGGATGATACAAGAAACCGCCCTATGCCTTTGTATTATAGTTCACCACCCATACTTGTGTTTCCGGATAAGCAATTAACCGCCCCTGCCTCCCCACTGCCCATGAACTCCCCAAAGTGGTGCGAGACTTGCAAGAACAGCATGAGATCTAACGGGCTCTGAAATCTCCTTGGAGAAAGAATCTGCCTACCATCAGCTTCACTGCCAGAGAAAGATCGAGGAGAGTAAAAAAAAAAAATGAAAAACTTTAGTTAGCTTTCCACTCTACTCAGTAGCTGAGTTTCACTGACCCCTTACATAATTCAACTCCATATGAAGGGGATTTGTAGACAGTTCCCCATTACAAGGAACCTGCTCAATTCACTTTAAATAAGTAGTATGAATTCTGTAATGTTTGCACAACCTAATAGTTAACATGAAAAAAAGACTTAAGAGTAAAATCAGTGTAAAATCTGCAGAGATTAAATCAACTTTAAACTTCAACACTGGTTACATAAATTGGCTTGGACAAATGGGAAACTGCTCAGATGGAACTTATCTCTCCAGCAGTATGAAATTAACACACAACACAAAAGGGGGCATATACACGGAAACATAGGTTGTCCAGACAAAGGAAGAATTTCACCAGATATGCATCTCTTATTTGGGAGAGATGTCATGCCCATTGAGCATGATTTATTGTTCATTGTAAAAATATTGTCAATGTGGTGTGGTGTGTATTCCTTGTGAAAATATTGTTAATTAAAGGACCACTATAGTGCCAGGAAAACATACTCGTTTTCCTGGCACTATAGTGCCCTGAGGGTGCCACCACCCTCAGGGACCCCCTCCCGCCCGGCTCTGGAAAGGGGAAAAGGGGTTAAACTTACCTTTTTCCAGCGCTGGGCGGGGAGCTCTCCTCCTCCGATCCTCCTCCGTTCCTCCTCCTGGGCTGAATGCGCGGGCATTCAGCCGGTCACATAGGAAAGCATTCATAACATTGGAAGTCTCAAAATGTGCCATCTCTCAGAGAAGTTTTAAATTTGATTTTAGAAAATAAGGCACATGAATTATCACACAGAGCCAATATGCATGGTTTCCCAATACTAAAATACAACTGGGATAAATGGGAAGAAAAAATCAAAACAATTTATGGTCTTTGATATATTTATTGTTAAAGTGCATTGTTGTAAAACATTTTTCTTTTTGCCATATACTTTAATATGTTTATTTCATTGATGGATGGATACCCCTTCCCATTTCCATGTTACCCCTCCTTTCCTACCCCTAATACAATGTTTGTATTATTATCATTTGTTATACAAAAAAAACTTTAATAAAAATTATTTGAAAAAGGAAAGCATTCATAATGCTTTCCTATGGACGCTTGCGTGCTCTCACTGTGAAAATCACAGTGAGAAGCACGCAAGCGCCACTAGTGGCTGTCAATGAGATAGCCACTAGAGGATTAGGGGGAAGGCTTAACCCATTCATAAACATAGCAGTTTCCGTGAAACTGCTATGTTTATGAAAATATGGGTTAACCCTAGCTGGACCTGGCACCCAGACCACTTCATTAAGCTGAAGTGGTCTGCGTGCCTAGAGTGGTCCTTTAAGGTGATGTGTGTAGTGGTATGATTGATTAGAGAATGGCAAGGATTAAATCTGGCTGTTGTGAACTAGAGGAATAAGCCCTTTGTTAATTACAGGAAAGGGCTTGTAAATTAAGGCCTATTTTATTGTGTTGTGTGTAAACAAAATGAGGTGTATGGATTTAAAACCAGTCTTTGGTAGGTATATACACTCAGTTTTGAAGAATTGCACAATGAGAAGTAAATTTTTTCAGTCATTTAGTCAGAAATAGATTGGAAGAGTGCTATTCTGCAAATGTCAGAATGGCAGAACAGCTCAATGACCAAATGTCATTCTGTAAACATTTGGTTACTCACATGGTGCATAATTCCCCAATCAGGGTGCAGCAAACACGATTTCTAGTGAGCACATTTTCTGATCAATCCTGTGATCACAATCATGGACCAGTCATCATGCAATGCTGTTTTGAAATTGATTGACAGTTTTTTCAGCCAATCAATGTCAAGTTCCTGCCAAATTAGAACAGTTACCAGATTTTACTAATTACATGACGTAAAGTCATGATTTTATAAAGGACACGGAGGCGAATATTATGCTTATCTCTTTCTTTATTATACCTCAGCAGCAAAGAGAAGGTATAAACATTCATAGAAAAAAGTTTTAACAGGTTCTCCAAGGGTTAACCCAACATCATACCCTTGACCAATAGGAACAGTCCCTCTATCTATAACTACTCATGTGACCTTTCCTCTCCCTCTTTCTTTGGTCATGCCGAAGCTGTATCTTTATGACTTGAGAAGACACTGGAACACTTTATCCGTTGTGTCGAACTTTCCCATATCCCGAACTTGTAAGAACTTGTCTGCGTGAACTGCGGTGACAACTGGTCATCCAGGGTGTCGCGTATTGCGAATTAAACTGTAATGGGATAGAGAAAAAAGTGGTAAAATGTGGTCTGAGGAACTGTTTGTCACAACGTTAGTGACTAAATCTTAGCATATGCCTGAGGTACTACAGACTCACTAGTATATAAAAAGAAAACAGTTGTCCTAAATAAACTAATTAAATTGAGACGAAAGAAGACAGCACAATGACCCTTATTTTATTGTTTATTGGGAGGGAATTTCACTCTACTTTCGCCAATATGGGCCTGATATACTTACCGGGTGGGCCAATATTCGCCTACGTGTCCTTTATAAAATCATGACTTTACATCATGTAATTAGTAAAATCTGGTAATTTTATTAAAGGACACAGAGGCTCATATTATGCTAGTTCAAAGCTGTGCAATGACTGTTGATGCTACGTGGTCTGTAGGGTGAAAATAATATTCCTTAAATGAGACCATGAGACCAATCTGCCGTCCGTAACAAATCTTCCAGCCTGCATCCCAAGTTGAATACTTTAGATGCCATAGCTCCTCTAGTGGAGTGCGCCCCATATACTGAGGTATCTATGTTTGCAGAGGTCATTATCCACTTCACCCATCGGGCTATCGTTATTGAAGATACTGGCTGGTGTGGTGAATTGACGGCTAGAAATAGTTCATGCTGTCCAGAGTTTCGAAATGCCTGTGTCCGTGTTTCATATTCCTTGAGGCAAGCTATTGGGCACAGGTTTTTGTTGTGCGGGAATGCTGGATATGATACTGATGATGTCGCTGATTTAGTACGTCTGGAAATGTTGAAAGTTACTCCCGTTGGAGTGAACGTGCGTGCGTCGACGTCCAATGCCCGGACATCCGAGACTCTTTTGCAGGATATTAGGCATAAGAGCATGGCCAGTTTCGCTGAAAGTTGTTTCAATGTGAGGTCAGAGTTCTGTGGCCATTGTTCCAAAAGATTTAAGACCACATTCACGTCCCATACTGTACTATATCGGGGTCGTGGTGGTCTTGCCAATCAAATTCCGCGTAAGAGCCTGCATACCAACAGATGTTTGCCTGCTGGGAGTCCTTCTATACCCTTGTGTCCAGCCGAGATAGCTGACCTGTATACATTGATGGTCCGGTACGCAAGTCCCTGGTCGTATAGATGTGTAATAAAACATAACAGGTGGTTTACAGGGGCACATACGGGATCCACGTGTTGTTCCATGCACCAACCACTCCAGATGTTCCAGGCTTTAGAGTAGGATCGTCGTGTTCCCGGAGCCCAGGCTCCCGCCAGAAGTTCGAGAGTTGTTTGCGGAACATTTGGCACAACCCAGGGTCCCCGGAAAGGAGCCACGCTAACAACCTGAGTTGTCCCTGTGCCATCAGAGGGTGTGGGTTCCCATCTGGGTCTGAAAGGAGACGTGGGTTCTCGGGCAGCATTCTGGGGAGATCTACAGACATCTCCATGAGTAAAGGAAACCAAGGCTGTGCAGTCCAGAATGGGGTTATGAGGACTAGGGATGTCCGTGCGCGGTCGAGGTGCACTAGTGTTCGTGCTAGCAGGGCGAACGGAGGGAACGCGTATAGTCGTTTGTTCGGCCATGGTTGTAGGAATGCGTCCGTAGCTAACGCGTCTGGGTCCGGTCTCCAGCTGAAGAATTCCGGGAGTTGTGCATTCAACTGTGACGCAAACAGGTCTATATACATCGGACCCCATAGTGTGTGCAATCGTAGGAACGTCTCTCGGTTCAGGCGCCAATCGCTGGTATCCCGCAGATGTCTGGAGTTCCAATCTGCTATGGTATTCGAAAGTCCCGGGATGTATTCGGCTCGCACTGTTATGCTGCGTTCTAAGCAAAACTGCCAAAATTCTGTGGCTAAGTCTGCTAAAATTTTGGACTTGGTGCCGCCGAGGCGGTTGATGTACTGTATGGCTGATACGTTGTCCATTCTCAGGATGATGGAGCAATGCGTCGCGGGGCCCAGGAGGCTCTTCAGCGCGAATGATCCTGCCATTAATTCCAGGCAGTTGATATGTAGTGTCCTCTCTGATTGGGACCATTTTCCGTCTGTGGAAGTATGTCCACAGCGCGCTCCCCAGCCCTGTGTGCTGGCATCTGATTCTATTACGCAATCTGGGTTGTTGCCGAAGATTGCTCTGCCGTTCCACGCTTCCATGTGCTGCAGCCACCACCTGA
Organism: Pelobates cultripes; assembly: GCA_933207985.1. Classification (NCBI taxonomy): domain Eukaryota; kingdom Metazoa; phylum Chordata; class Amphibia; order Anura; family Pelobatidae; genus Pelobates; species Pelobates cultripes. The sequence goes on along the minus strand of OW240917.1, from coordinate 186,702,248 downwards.
GCTCCTCCTTGGCTGTGTGATCGAGTGGCACAGAGTCTGAGTAGGAGTGTCCTGAGCGTAGTTGTGCGGCTTTTAGTCGCTGCAGGGCCCTGTAGTGCAAGGGTCCCGGGAAGATCGCTTGTATGGAAGCGGAAAGGAGTCCAATTATCCTGGCTAGTTGTCTGACCGTGAGTGTTGGACGAGCCAATGTTCTGCGGATCTCCTTCTTGATGATTTTCAGCTTTGTGGGTGGTAAGCTTAGGGTCCCTAAGACCGCCCCTATCTCGAATCCTAGGAATTCTAAGGACTGGGAGGGGATTAGTACCGACTTCTCCCAATTGATTAGAAATCCCAGGTTTTGAAGTAGTGTTATTGCCCAATCTAAGTGTTGTTGTAGTAGTAGGGTGTCTTGGGCCATGATCAGCATATCGTCCAGATATATGATCACGCGAACCCCTCTGCTGCGCAGCAGCGCAACCACTGGCTTCAGCAGTTTTGTAAAGCACCATGGTGCTGACGATAGGCCAAACGGTAGGCACTGGAACCTCCATGTATGAGAGTCCCAACTGAATTGTAGGAGATGCTGACACTCCTTTGCAATGGGGATGGTGAGATATGCATCTTGGAGGTCTAGTTTGACCATCCAATCCCCCAGCCTGAGAAGATCTCGTAGGCAATGAATCCCTTCCATTTTGAAGTGATGATATCTTACAAACGCATTGAGTGGGCGTAGGTTGATCACTGGTCTTACCCCACCGTCTTTCTTGGGGACCAGGAACAGATTGCTCACTAAACCTGGGGAGTGAGGTGCGACCTGATAGATCGCACCCTTCTCCGCCAGTGCTTTGATTTCCTTCGACACAAGTTCTCTGTCCTGAGGGGTGAACACCATCTGCCGTGGCATTGCGGATTGGGTTGGGTCTGTGACGAATTCTATATGGTATCCTGCTACTGTGTCGAGAATCCAGGCATCGGACGTGAGTCTGTGCCATGCCCCGATAAATTTGGAAAGTCTGCCCCCCACGTGTGAGGTACAAGAGAGGGGGAAGGGGAAAGCACTTACCATAAGGTCGTCGGCCGTATGTGGAACCCCTGTGACCTCTGGGCTGCCACGATCTGCCCCTGACCGGGAAGAAAGGTGTGGGGGTTCTGGTCTCCGTCTGTGGGACTCTTGGTGTCGTGGGGCCCCGGTAGCCCCGGTGGGAGCTCCGTGATGGGAGGCTGGACAGGCGGCCCCTGTACCTGCCAGCCCCTCCAAAAACCTTCGGGGAGAACACCCGTTTCAGGTTTGTCTGTGCCTTATCCAGGGCTGTAAATGTGCTCACGTAGTTGCCCAGCTCTTTTACAAAATTGTCTCCGAAAAGGAGGCCTTTTGCCTGGGGTCCAGGTTCGGTTATGGCCATGTTGACCAGCTTGGGGTCTATCTTCATGAGAATTGCCTTCCGCCTCTCAGTACTAAGTGCGGCATTGGAGTTGCCGATGAGGCAGATAGAGCGTTGTGCCCACTCTCGGATCACTAAGGGGTCTAGCGGTGCGTCACCTGAGATTGTCGCTTCGACCAAGTCGAAGATTTTTGCACTGGGGCCCAAGGAGTCGAGCACCTTATCCTGGCAGTGGCGAAGGGAGTAGTCTAGCCCTTTTTTGGCTTTCCAGCCAGCCTTACCCAGGAACTGGGCAATCTTGGGGTCCACCTCTGGTGTGGCGCAAGCCATATCAGGGACCGTCGGACGTGGGCACTCTGCCCTTAACTTATTCCTGGTCGTTTTATCCAGGGGCTTCCTGATCCTGGCCGCAATATATTGGGCCACATGGTCAGCTGGGAACCAGTCTGTAGACCTAGGGTGTTGTAGGTCGTCTGGGTTAAATAGGGGCTCGCCCTGGGGGTCTAGGATGATGGAGTCATCCGTGGGCGCTTTTCCCTTAGTTGGTATGACTGCCAGGCTGCGCTCAGGGGAAGAGTTCCCTGATTCCAACGAGCCGATTTCCTCGGACTCACTCATTACCTCCTCTATGTCCGAACCAGAGTCGGATGTCTCTGTCTGGGCTTTTGCCCATTTCCACATCCTCACCGCTTTTGCCCGGTGGGTGGCTCTTTTGCGTGGGGGCCCCACGTCCTCAGTAGTGACAGGGCGTGTCCTGTCCGTCGTGCTGTTTTTGGAGGTGTGTTTGCCCATATGGTGGGTCTTCTCCGTAGCCTTACGGCCGCTGAGGGGCACAGGCTTGTCAGGTTGGGCCATGGGGCGGAGGCCGCTGGGGTGGCTGCTAGACGCCAGTATGGCGTTACTAATGGATTGGGTCAGGGTTTCAGACATCGCCCCCATAGCCGTGACTATAGCTTGGGTGACTGACTTGGTCATGGTCGCATCCAGAAGTGAGTGAAACTCCTCCGAGTTCAACTGATCCATGGATGCCACGTCCTCTCTCAGTGGCGAGCATGGACGTGTTACCTGGGGCACGTGGTGAATGGTGTCCTTACTGATATCAGTGGGGGTGGAAACCCCTTGGTCCCTGAGGTGTTGCATGACAGGTAGGTTATACAAAAAAAACACCTGGGACGTGGAACCAGTTAAACAGAAATGGCAGGGTATACTGAGTGACACAGTGAAATTGTACCAGACTGGAACCAATGTGCAAGAGAAAATGCCCCTGGTGACCCTATGCAGGGACTAAAACAGCAATAACTACTTTGGGCAGTGAGCTCTGCTAATAATACAAATGGGATGCAGGCACAAACAAAGGCTGTCAGCTTACCGAGTGTTCCCTCCGGAATGGCCGCCAGGGAGCACTGGTAAGCTGCCAGCCAATGCCGGTAGCCAGTCTGTGAACGCCCGCCCTCAGGTACAGGGGCGGGCGCAGAAAAAGCGCGGCAAAGACCCGGCCGGCTGCTGGAAATGGCCGCCGTGCCGAGTGGCCGTTATTGCGCATGCGCGAGCGGGCTCTGGATTCAGAGCGCTCGCGCCGTGAAACGGCCGCCGCGGCTCGCCGAGGACAAAGAGGAACGGGTAATAAACTACCCGGTGAGGTGTGGGGGGGGGTAACCGCCGCGGGGGGGGGGGAAACCCCAGTGAAGCCGTCTATCTGCACCAGGGGCAGATAGGCGCCGGCTCTAGCAGAGCAGGAGGATTAACCCATACAACCTCATTAACATTTGCAAAAAACACTAGAAAAATGACACATAAACAAAATATGCTATAACAATCTAAAGAGGGTGCTCTGAGGAGAGCGAAAATTAGATGGTACTTAGCTGAGGCAGCAGCAAAGAGAGAGGGAGAGGAAAGGTCACATGAGTAGTTATAGATAGAGGGACTGTTCCTATTGGTCAAGGGTATGATGTTGGGTTAACCCTTGGAGAACCTGTTAAAACTTTTTTCTATGAATGTTTATACCTTCTCTTTGCTGCTGAGGTATAATAAAGAAAGAGATAAGCATAATATGAGCCTCCGTGTCCTTTAATAAAATTGTGTTTTTGCCTGACAGGCTCTTATATCCTGTTGCTGCCAGAACACTGAGAGTGAGACAGTGTGAGCTGAGCCATTGAGTAGTGAGCGCACACAGTGTGTTGGTTTGGATTGCCGTCTTTAGCTAGCTATTTTCTAGAGCCATAATTAATTTTTGTGCTGGACAGTGAAGATTTTTTCCTTCATTCTCCATTTAAAAAAAAGTATTTCAAATTAAACTGAGGAATGTGCTACAGAAATATAGGTAGTTAAGTGTGTCGGAATCAGTCACTTAGAGGTAGGGCAGGGCTGTCTGTCTGTTGCTGAATTCAATTGTTGAAGTGCTTTTAGTTTTGGACCTTTATAAAGCTAAGCAAAAAAAAAAGACATGGTGGACAAAAGACAACGCCAGGCCCATGAGCCAACCTTTGAAAAATGGTTCTCTGCATGTCAAGGGCATTCAAGCAAATGATTATTACCATCTGCCCTCCAGAATATTTAGCAGGAACATCATACCCTCTCTGTACAGCACGTGTGTATCACTTTTGAAGGAAGGTCTGTCTAAGTGTGCACTTCACACATGGTGTGCCCCTAGCGCACATCAGGCTTTCTTGTCTCTAATAGTACATTGGTGGTAGCCAAACGCTACCTGTGCAGCAGCAGGCCCATCAGATGGCATGAGCAGTGACAGTACAGGGTTAAAATGAATATACACAGAGGTTTTGGATCAACAGCTCAGCTTATATTATGGCAGCTATTCAAGTTAAGCTTGAAAAATTGGTTGGACAGACCGCAGTACTCAAGAGCTTGGTGAAAGATTTATATAGATAAGGACCTTATCGCTGGGCACCATGCAGCTCATATTTTACATCTGGTGGTGAGAAATACACTTGCCACTGATGCAGATGGTAGCAGATTGTGCAGCCTAAAGATTCTACCACAGCGTGAAGGCTAATCAAAAATTGTCAATCAAGAGCAAGCAGGTTTGCTGTAGGATCATCTTTACCAAGATGTTGTGACACAGTGGAAAAACTTAAAGTGACCCCCTTTAGAAGTTATTATGTGGGAGTAGGACAGGGCTAAAGTGCTTTGCCCTGTAATACACTGCAGTGTTTTGTTTTGTTTTTTACCATTCTTGCTGGGACCTAATAAAAAAGTGGCTCCACTTTCTGCCAGTCGTCCACCTCTATCTTTGGACTTGTGTCCAAAGGCTTCTGCTGCCACTGTTTTGAGTCTGATTGAACCTCCTTTTCAATCGGCACTGCAGTGTTTCATTAACTCTTTTTACATGCATCTCTCATATTTTAAAAGTGACTACCCGACCACCTGCTATTCTGCCACTTCTGTCCCCTTTTCCCAGTGCTTCGCGCTGTAATGCACTGTAGTGTTTCATTTATTTCTTTACAGGGACCTCTATTATAAAGGTTACTATTCAGAGGATCTCTTCAGCTAGTACAGAGTGCCCCATAGTGTAATGGAGACTGTGGTCTGCACCGCCACCTCCAGTGCAGTCTAGCACTTCTCAGTGATTTAGAGCATTGCTTCAAGTTACAATGGCAGCCCGGTGACTTAGTGTTAAAATGACAGACTAGAGTAAGAGGCAGAGGAGGTCTGCATCAACAGAAAGTGCAGACCACAAGTTCCATAACCAGATAACCAAGCCAAAGGTAGACAAGAGGGAGGCTGCACAAATAAAGTTATTAATAATTTTATTTCAGAAAAGAGCCCTGTCACAAACGCACCCTACTCCAAGTGTGCGTGTGACTTGGTTCTGGTGTTGAAAGGGTTAAAATGCACTATATGTCTGCACTAGACCGGAAATAATTATAAAATCCTCCTTAACACGACCCACACTTAATTTTAATAATAAAAATATTACTATTTTTAATGCTGCCACCACCAAGATACTTTATAAACGGCGTGCCTTGGTCCACCAGGTAAATTAGAATAAAAACCCACCAAATACAATTTACCACAATATCTATTTCACTTAAAAGATACTAATAAATTCATCTAATCAGGTAACGTGAGTCTTTACCTAACAAAGGCAGAACCTAATAAAGGAATATTTACTATAACAAATAATAGTCACAGCGCCTATGAAAAATAGATGACAAACAAATTATTTACACCAATCAACAGTGAAAAAATAAAAAAGAGAAATCACTCACTTAGACTCTAAAATTAACAGTGTCTTCTGCTCAGGGGAGCTACGGCAGGAAAACTTGGCAACTAATACAAAATTAGATCTTGGCCAATTGTAAGCACACCAAAAACATTTTCTATCAATTAGATGTATACCATCTCAGGTTTCCAAGCTGCCCAGAGGTGGTGTAGGTTGAGGAGAAGGGCATATACTGAGGAACAAACAGTGATCCTCACCTTGTGTTCCAGACCAACATTAATCCAAATAGAAACTTTTGATTTTATTTCCACTTTTGTTATCTTATGAGCTAATATAATGGACTTCACCATTCCTCCCAAATGGCTTACGCTGCGCTAAACATATTTTTACTTCTTTCTTTTCATTCTAAATATGCACAACAGGAGGCAGTATTATTCATCTGTGGATTATTATTAATGTTTCTTTTGGATATGACACTGGAGCACAATAGTTCTCTTGAATGCCAATGGTCATTAACGTATCAAAATAACGCTCTATCTAAGAGGGGATATAGACATATGATAGATTAGCCAGTTATTTACATTGAAGCCAGATTTGCAGACCACTCATTTGTAACATTTCACACCTTACAGAGGGGTACTCGAGTTACAGCTTCAAAGAAGTTGGAAACCTTTATTCCTATATACTTTAAATTAACCCTTTCTGACATCTATCCTCTACAATCAAATTGGCTATACCATCTGTACCAAGTAGCCAATTCATGTATTCACTACACAAATATACACACAACACTACAGGCAGCTCACTCAAACACAACACCCACATTTAGCTCCACATACACAACATCACAGTCATCCCACCTATACACACACAATACTATAGTCAGCGCTCCTATCATAGGCACACAAGAGACCACAGACAATCTCACCACACACTACAAATACTACAAGCAATGCACATGAACACACTTAACATCACAGACAGTATACATACACACAATACCGAAACACACACCCACACAATAACACAAAAAAGTCACATACAGAATAACAACACACATACATACTATAGGAAACCCACATACACACACTTAACATCACAGATAGCACACACAAAATCCCAGGAAGTCCACACACATGCACACAACAGACAGCCTACACACATGCATAACACAACAAGCAGACAAATACATACACAAACAATATCACAGAGAACCCTCACCACAAGCAACCAACCCATGTACACAGATTTAACATCACAACGGGCAACTCACATATACACACAGTATCACAAACAGACCACACACAACACCTCAGACATTCTCCATTATACACATATACTGCAAGCAGCTCACATGCACACACTTAACACAGACAGAACACATAAAACTACAGGCAGCTCATACACATACATACTACAAACAGCCCACACACATACTTCACACATCAGGCATCCCACATACACTAATACCACAAATATTTCACATACACACGCATAATACCATAGACAGGACCATCCACAAGAATTCCAAAAAGAGGGCACTCAAATACATAATATAACATGCAGCCCATATACACAATCCAACAAAAAACCCAAATATCTCCTACCACACACACATGAAAACAATACCACAAAAGCCTACAAGCAAATCCTTCAACACCACCATAGACATCTCACACATACCAGATCCACACAATACACACGTACAATACACACATATACAACTTCACAAATCATCTGCTGCATCCATACTTGCACAAGTAGAATACCTCAACATATATTAACATTGCTTTAATAAAAATAGGCCCTGGGTATGGCCTGACACCAACCTGGCTGGACATGTTCCTCTGTGGCTCCCGACACACTGGGCCAATATCGCACATATAAAGATAACACTACGGCTATAAGGGGCCCACTAATGCTGAAAGCTTTTGGGGTCCAGAACGAAGTCTTGGACCGATCAGTAACCCTGCCTGTCTTTGCGGCCCACGAGTCTGCCGCGCAGGCAGCGTGGAGATGCGGCCGGTCTCCCGACACTGAGCATGCACCCACTATTGCCTTTACATCTTCCCCCCCTGGACCAGCGGTGGTTATCACAGTCCCCACTGGGGCATACAGAATCGGAGGAAGACCTTACCTTGTCGGGTGCCTTGAGTGCCACAAGGTGCGTCCAAGATGGCTGCCACGCTGCAGCTTCAGCAAAACCGACCAGCCCTCAGGAGCCAGGAGTGAAGGGAATCATTTGAAGCCCGATTTGATGCAATTTGCCAGGAATTCTGGCGTCGACTCAGTGACTGCTCCACGGTACTCACCCCTCCTATTGTTTCGCCATCCAGGGCAGCTGAGTGCAGCACCTGTTCCTCTTCTGGGCCAGTGGCCCACCCAGTGCAAACTCTGGGCAGCCGTCCATACACCCACGGGGGTGCTCGAATGATGGGGACCCTGTAGGCACAAGATCCCGCCACCAGGAGATGAGGGACTTATGGACATGGGGCCCTAGCCCCCTTCAAGGCCCCGAGCATTAGTTACAGGGACACTGTACTTGGTGACCTACTCCACTCTATGCAACCAGATGACATGCAGAAGGCACACGACTCTGAGTTAGAGGGGAAGAGTCCCGGTCCTTGCGAGAACCTCACCCTCTATCTATGGCCTACCTGCGGCATTGAGTGATCCAGCATGGAGGCTTCCTGCTACACAGAGACTTGCCCACCTGCCAACAACGCAGAAAGTTACAATGAGACTCTGTGTAATTAGCTACACCTAATCTCTTCTCCTAATCCTTTTTTCTACATCCTTCTCATGAACCCAGTGGTTTTATATGTACACTTATAATCTGTCAGAGAATTCAGCAGTGTTTTTTTTTTTTCCATTTACTCTTCTTAACTGACACACTACCTAGCCTGCTATTATTCAGTCTGTGCAAAGTCTGTAACTCATAGCCGAGAACTTACTCCAAGTCATATGTTTTAAAAGCATGACAATCACGCACAAGCAATGCCAGTTAATTACACTCTGACGTACCTATCTGTTATATAGCCTGTTTACTTATGTCTTAGCATGATTATTCTAAAAAAAAGTGCAGTACTACAATGTGCCACCATTGTCTCTTGTGAAATACTTGAAATAGCTAGTGTGGCATATCATGCTTGCCTGTACTCATATCGCACTACAAAAATAAAGAATTTTTAATTTTTTTTTAAATAGGACCTGCACCCTAAGGGACTTTAGTGTTTTACTTTGGTACAATGCTACCAAAAGGTTGCCCAATCCTGCATTAGAACATTGTTCTGTTCTTGTGAATTTGACCAAAAAGGCATTCTGCTTACTAAATTATTATCCTCAAGAAAGTTGTTTGGGATTCTGGCAATAGACTGCTCTTTATGCACAAATGAAATAACTTGTCTAAATTAAACATTTCTTTGAAGTAATCCATAAAATTACTATAATTCTTAAATAAATGCTGAGAACATTTGACACTTTAAAACACAATGTAATCTAATGAAGACATGTATATGTTTTTCTTTGTTGTTGTGACCAACAATTAGGAATTAAATTTCCAGGTAAACGATCTATAGTGTGGAGCACTTGTAATAGAGCAATATAAAGTAATATTCAGCTAATACGGTCAAGAACACTTAAACTCTTAAAATAACATTTTCCCTCTGCTGCCTAAAGCAAAACTCCTGTAAATGTTTGATAATTATGCATCCAAAACATCAGCCCAGCTGAGAAAATGATACATCTTACATAAATGGCAAGGTTAGTGAACGATGGGACAACTTTTACCAGCTCAGCATGCATCATTATCCCAGCATGGCAACATGCACCAAATGGGGCAATCCTGATTCATTTTAAAGTGCATGGATGGCACTCTCAGGCACTCACAATCTCTTAGATTGTTTTACAATTGGGTATCAGGATAATAAAACAAATATCTTGTATCTGTATCTACATGGTACACAATTAAGGCTTAAAAAAATAAAAAATATATTTTATTTACCAAAAAGATTTAAACATATTTTCTGGTAAATATCCCATAATGATACCATTTAGAAATTAATGCACAGCAAACAATAACAAAATGCCAAAACATTGATCGTCTTCTATAGTCACCTTCAAAATTCACAGGATAAATACTATAAAAATATATATATAATCAAAATAAAAACAATTTTCTCAGAATTTATGGGGTTTTCTGCTGCAATGCAGAAGGGTAAACCAGATGTGGACCCCATGCTCACTGTGCTTAGAGAGGTATCAACTACACCTCAATGACAAGGTCCAAAAAAAGCTGAAACAATCATCTGGGGCTGCTGTATCGAGTTTCTCTAAGCTTTTGTCAAAGTTCTCATATTCTCTGTTTTTGTTTATATTGTAAGTCATCCTGGTATGTAACAGGCAGTGTTTTAATTATATGTCCACGGATAGGCAGTATTATTATTATTAATACAAATTCAGCAGTGCTGTACAACGGGTTGGCTAACAGACAAGTATTTATAAAAAAATGAGTTGGTAGCATGGGAACAGAGGTTGTAGAGGGCACTGCTCAAACAAGCTTGGTCAAGTTAGTAGGAGGACAAGCAGCAACAGGTTAAAGAAGAGAGTTGAATGTGTGAAAGTGGTGTGTGGGTTCTCAGGAGAGTGCGGTTATGAGGATATTGAAGTAGTTTTCTTTTGCAGAGGAAAGAGCCAAGCTGTAAGAGTTAAGCATGAAATTTACAGTGGAGGAAGTCAAATCAGAATGTGACTTTCTCCAGCATTGTTCAGCAGTTCTGGAGCATTTATGGAGGCATTGATTCGGTCTGTGTGTCAGGATTGTAATTAGGGGTGCTTACAGAATTTACATTTTGCAGAGTTTGCAGAGCCAGGGCAGGTGAGGTTTGAGATAGGTAAAAGGAGTGTTTGCAGGTCGGTGGAAAATTGCTGTAGGTCAAGACAGTGGAGGTTTCTGCGAGACTGATGTACCGAAGATGGTATAATTTGTTTACTGGCTATGCCGATGTCAAAGATCAGAAGACGGTGGTCAGAGGAAATGGAGCATTAGACAGATTAGAGGCGGAACAGAAATTGGTGAAGAAAAGACCAAGTGTGTTTCCCGCTGCATGAGTTGCTGAGTTAAACCAAAAATTGCAAAGCAAACTAGGAGAGCCTACAACCACGCTAAAAAATGGGACACCCAACTCGTTTTGTACCTAAAATGGTTTATTAACCATAAACAATATTTAAATTTGTACAGTAACACAAATGTTTGTACACATTAACAGCTACAAAATATTTTATGAGCTACCTAGTTGCTGACTTCACACACTGGCACAACTAAGCCACCGATAACATGCATTAAATCATTAGAAGTTTTCACCACATAATGTGATTTTGCATAATTTTGTTCATAGTATATTATTGATATTAAATTTATGATGTTGAGTCATGTTTCATAATTTTATTGCTCAAAGGAATGCTTTGGTTTTCTTCTTGGTTGAAGACCAAATTCATAGTTCTTAATATTTTATTTTAATAACTCATCTGACCTTTTCTTTGACATTTTGTGTAAAAAGATAGATTAAATAACTTTATTTCCATAAAATGCATTCAGTCAGTACTGCGTATTGTATCTATCTATCTATCTTAGCATATTTTTATTTTTTTTTATTTTTTTTACAATTTGGTGTTTGGTGTACAGTCCTGTATGAATGCCATGATCTAATCATTGAGACTTAGATGTGTTTATAAAAAAAAGTTTGCCATGATGGACTAGCGATCTGTACAATCATGTGGGCTGGATCTCCTGTCCAATCAAGAAGTAACAAAATAAAAAGGTGATAATTAGGGGGCTGCCATTAAATGTTGATTTTAGTCACAGATCAAGAGGGGGAAAAAAGAGGAGCAATAAAACAACAATACCCCAAAGTAGGATTCTACTAGACATGTTGACTGAGAGAGACAGACCAGCTGTGATGCAGTTTCTTTTGTGGAATGTGGGGTCAACAAAAAAATGCCTTTTGCCTAGCCTGGGTCCTTGACTCTACAGTATCATAAAGTTGGTAACGTTTTATTTTTGTTAGCTGCTTGAAGGAAGAAAATTATTGTTTTTGGACGCTGTGGTGTCAGGAACAAAAATGCTTTTGCCTAACCTGGGTAATTGACTCCAGTGTTAGACTAAGTTTACCAGTACATGGTTATTAAAAGTTATTTTATTTGTGAACTGTTTGGAGGAAAGAAAATCCTGTTGTTTTTTTTTTCTGACTGTGTTCAATCTAATGTTTGCTATGTTACTAATTGACAACTGTGCAGTGCTTCTTAATGTCAAACACAATAGTGTAACAGCAGTAAATCCACCAATCACTAATCCAGTTTGCAAGACAACCACCTATATTTGCTAACTAAAATTGTTGCTTTACACAATACACAATCATTCATATACCTTATCTAGTTTATATTAAAAAGAAATCCACATAATTGATGTAACATACTACTTTGAAATTGAGGGAGGGTTGGGTTCCTTTTCCCCAATTAGCAGTTATGCCATGGCCTCTTAGAGTTGGAACACCTCTTCCTTGGCCTTGAGGACTGCTAACACATCTTGCACAACTTGTGCTGCCACTTCCACAGGCACTGTAGCTCCTGCTACACAGCTAGTTCAAGTGTTATACATTCTTGGGTTCACCCATGAAGCAAGTAAGGGAGGAGGGCAGCAGTCTATTTTGTGGTGGCCAACAGAGGACCTCCTTAATGAGCACTTACAGTGGAGTACCAAAGTAGTGTCCCCAATGTCAGGTGTTGATGCTGGTGGCAATGATCAATTTCTTGAATGAGAATTATGTTTCCTATAACAGATAACTATAACGCCTACTGCATCATGTCCACCATCTCCAAATCTGCGTGTATCTGCTGTAGAATCACTTCATCCAAAAGAGACAGTTGAGACATCAGCTGCACCAGCTACCACTGGCACAAAAACACCTCAAATTAAGCACCACCAGTGAAACAATAATAAAGGATAGTATAGCACTATATAAATTTAAAAAATCTTGGAATTGAGTAAGTATTGCACCCACAAAACATCAATTGATAGAGGGCAGTAAAGACATAAGTATGAGTAATCATCTCTCTTCTAAGGCTCCTAATCAGCAGCACCACATATAAAACAAGCTAAAATTGGACACAGAGTAGATTTTCAAATATAAAATCACTCAATTTATTCAATTGCACTTGCATGATAAAAAATAGTGTCACCTTATCACCATTTCCACTCACGATCCCAATGTACTGAATGTCCAGAAGATGAAGAGAGTTGAAAAGCAGCATACAATAAAAACATAGACAACATAGTAACAAAAAATGAATTGTAAGCACAGAAAATGAACAATAAAATCAATTTTGGCCACAATCTTGGACTTCTTCACTTGGTATTTTTTTTCCACACTTAAGGACTGTCACTCATGCTACAGACTGAATGTGTGGGGAAACTATGTTCTTCTCAGGGTGGACGGGGTAAAAAGGTCATCAACAGTCCACTGACCTTTTCCTTGAAAAATTCCCTTTTTTCCAACTTAAAATTAATTGTGCTGCACCTGCTCACTCTTTTTCATTAATAGAAGATTGCAGAAGGAATAAACAACCAATCATCACTATGAAAGCTTAACTATATAATCATCTAATTTTGACAACTCAGTGAGTGGTCACTGTACAATTGACCGTCCACTCACCCTTTCCACTCTGAGAAAGGTAAAGCTTTCCCACACACCCAGTCTGTAGGGCCAGTGACTGTCTGTAAGTGTTGGGGAAAAAAACATGGCCCTTTCAGCTTCTTCAAACGATGTTTGCAGAGGTAGCAGATGTAGCCACATTGCTACATTGCTATGCTCAGCCATGTGGGGTTAAACCACAATAATGAAATTGAAAACATTTCAAAACAGGGTATTTAAAAAAAACAAAAAAACACCCTTTCCTTTTTTGAAAAATCTAATTTTTCCAATTAAATGACTCCTGCTGCTGATAGTGCACTATGTTTTCTTCTCACTGAAGCATGGTCACTGACGCTACAGACTGGATGTTGTTTTCAGGGTTAAGGGTAGGTGGTCAATTGCCCACAGATTGTTTTACTTTCATTTTTGTATATATCCCCTATTTAAAATTTCAAATGACTTTTGATCCCTGTTTTTGACTAATACAAGACAGCAAAAGGCAAAAATTACAATCATTTTAAAGCTAAGTTTTCTCACTTCCTATTTTTTTTTTTTTGTTGTTATATCCAGATATGTAAAAATGTTGTCAACTCAGAATTGTCAGAATTGCAAAAATAGCTGATATTGTGTAGCCATTAATGATCAGTCCCTTTTTGTGCTGCTGTTTTTTGGCCCTAAATAAGGACTTTCCCTCCTGGATCGGGACACTTGGGAGGTATGCTGTCTTGTGACTGAATTGGAATGATGAGCAGAGTATGTATGTATGAGTCTAAACACATGCGTTCATTGGAATTTTCTTTTGCAGGAAGAGCTGGGTTGGATCCTCATCAATGGGGTCCAGTGAGGAGCCTCTGGAATCTCTTTGTGCAATGACTCAGAGCCACTTGTGTGTCCTGCAGGTGTTTTTTAATTCATTTAACTACTTGAAATAAAGTTTGAATTTTTTACTATATGTCCTTAAATAATGTTATATCTTCATTGCTGTTCCTTAAATTCCACTTGCCAGTGTGGTTTAGCATTGCTTAGGTCTTGCAGCAATCCCAAGTATGTGAATGTGATAAATAATGTTTCTTACAAAGCCCTGCTGAGGTCACTAATAAACCCAGTGACGTCTACTAACTGGTGAGTTGACAACAAATGTTCAAAAAGATTACTAGAAAAAAAAAATTTACAGATGTTTCCAATTTTTTTAGTTAAACTTATAATGTTAGTTTAAATTTAGAAAATGCTAGCCCAAGAACTCACTGTTTAGTGAACAGACTACTAAACATTGCTAAAATAATTACACTTAAAAAAGCCAATGCTGTAGACAATTTGCAGAAAACCATTAAGAAAAGCTGGGTAGTTAACAATAAAAACAATGGTTTTAAAAATAACACAATGTTTTTGCAGCATAGAGGTTGTATAAAATCCCCAGTTCTGCTTAAAAAATAAATTTCTGTTCTTGTCCATGGTACTGAAACTCTGATGAAATGTATATTCTCAATCCTGTTTAGTAATATTAAACAAATACTTAACAAATGTAATTTATATTGTAATATAACTGTCCAGAGAGTTTATTACCATGCATCCTAATAGCCTTCGATTCAACTAGACAATTCCAAGATTGACACGGAGGCTCCTATTATGCTTTCTCTTTATTTATTATTCTCCTCAGCAGCAAATAATTTAACTTGAAAGAGAATATAAATAAAACATCATAACTAATCTGCCTAACAACAAGGCAGCCAATCATATGCATTCACATATAATAAGTGTCTTAACCAATCCTCTAATTTCCTCTTTCTTTGTCTTCACCGACGAAGATCAGTTGTAAACTTGAACGTAACAAAATGTCTGACGTTCTTCATAAATATCTTTAACGAAATCAAGCTGTGGAAACATAAAGGATATATGGTAAAATCCGAACTTCTGAACTGAATGTAAATTTACTTCTTTACACTTATCTTGTCCTGTGTAATTGTAGACTATTACTGTGTTACATGTGTACATAAAAAATTATATTTAAACGCATCATACAAAGTACTTATTACTTACCGTGTGAGCGGTCACTATGACCCTCATTATTGCATGTACCACGCCCACCGGGTGGGTGGGTGGGAATAATACTCGCTTCTGTGTCATTAATAAAATCATGACTTTACATCATGTTACTAGTAAAATCTTGGAATTTTATTAATGACCTGGAGGCTCCTGTTATGCTAGTTCAAAGCTTAGCCACTACTTGAATTGAAAAATGTTCTATTGGGTGAAAATAGAACTCCCTGAAGGTCGATACCTGTGACCAATGTACTGCCTTTAAAATATCTTCGAGGCGACAACCAAGCTCCTCTCATTGAATGCGCAGAGAATTTTGAGGTGTCAATCCCTGTTAGCGCCAACAGATCCTTAACCCAACAAGCCAACGTGGGTGTGGATACTGGTAGAAAGGGGGTTCGAAATTATATAAATAGTTGGTTCAACTCGGGTGAGCGTAATTTCTGAGTACGGTCCAGGTACGAACGAAGACATTTCACTGGGCATAATGAGGGGTGTCCGGGATATCTCGGGTAGGAGTTCGATCTTTTAGCGGATTTAATTCTTCTCAATATGGAGAATGATACTCCCTCTGGGGTAAATGACAATGCCTTCCAGTCCAACGCCCTCACGTCTGATATCCTCTTGCAGGAAAGTAGGCACAGAAGTGAAAGTAGTTTCCATGACAGGTGTTTAAGGGGTAGTTCTTCATTTGGTGCCCAGTCCTCAAAGAAGTGTAATACCACGTTGACATCACAGAATGAAGAATACTGGGTTTGTGAAGGTTTCTCAAAGCGTATCCCTTTCAACAATCTACAGATGAAGGGGTGTTGTCCAATTGGAGAGTCCTCTAGTACCTGATGATCTGCCGAGATAGCCGACCTGTATACATTAATGGTTCGGTAAACATTTCCTTCTTCGAAAAGAGACGTAAAAAATTGAAGTACTTCCTTCAGAGATACTGAAACTGGATCCAATGACCGTTCCATGCACCATCCAGCCCACACGCGCCATGCGGAACAGTAGGCTGATCTGGTCCCTGGTGCCCATGAGTTGTCCATGAGTCTTGTAGTCATCTGTGGGATGTCTACCAGTGTCCAGGGGCTCCGGAAATCAACCATACCGTGAGTTGGAGCATGTCTTGGTCGATCAGACTGTGCGAGTTCCCATCCAGGTCTAGGAGTAAGTCCGGTCTTGGTGGTATTATTCGGGGAAAATCGATTGCCATTTCCAGTAGTCAAGGGAACCACGGTTAAGCATGCCATAGGGGAACCACTAACACTAAGGAGCAGTCTTGTTTGCATAGGTATTGCAGTGTCCTGGAGATGAGGTTGAATCTGGGGAATGCATAGTGTCGGGACGTTGGCCACGTCGGTAGGAATGCATCTATCCTCAATGCTGTTGGATCTTACTGCCAACTGAAGTATCAAGGTAGGTGGGTGTTAAGCCTGGATACGAAGAGGTCTATATCCAGTGGTCCCCATATCCTGTCTATCTGGTGAAAGGTTGACCGAAGTAGGTGCCTATCTCCTGGATCTCCTAGGTATCTGGAGTTCCAGTCTGCACATAGGCATATATAGGCAGGGAGGGAGGCAGGAGAGGACCTGGGGAGCTCTTGCCAGCAGCTCTGCCGGGTTCCTCTCGCGGGATTCTGAGCGTTGCCGCGGCAACGCTCAGATCTCGCGAGAGTGAACTCTAGTCCCGCAGGCTAGAGTTCACTCTCCACTTGACCACCATGGAAGGCAGGAGCAGAAATGATCCCCCCTCCCAGGCATAATGTAAGAAGGGAGGGGGGATATTAAGCAATCTGCCCCACCTCCACTGGACCACCAGGGATGGAAACAGCAGAAAGGATCCCCCTCCCAGGCATAAGGTAGGAAGGGAGGGGGGATATTTACTAAACGGCCCCCACACAATACACACAATCATACAGCAGCTACACACATACAGCACACAAACCCTTACACACACACACTAACAGCACCCTCACATACACAGCACCCTCACACACATCACCCTCACACGTACACACACAGCACCCTTACACACACTCACACACTAACAGCACCCTCACACACATAGCACCCTCACACACACAGCACCCTCACACATACACACTAACAGCACCCTTACACACACAGCACCCTTACACACACACACACACACACACTAACAGCACCCTCACACACATAGCACCCTTACATACACAGCACCCTCACACATACACACACAAAGCACCCTCACACATACACACTAACAGCACCCTTACACACACAGCACTCTTACACACGAACTAACAGCACCCTCACACACACAGCACCCTCACACATACACACTAACAGCACCCTTACACACACAGCACCCTTACACACACACACACACTAACAGCACCCTCACACACATAGCACCCTCACATACACAGCACCCTCACACAGACACACACACAGCACCCTCACACACATAGCACCCTCACACACACAGCACCCTCACACAGACACACACAGCACACACACACACACACTAACAGCACCCCACACACATAGCACCCTTACACACACAGCACCCTCACACATACACACACACACAGCACCCTCACACACAGCACCCTTACACACACACACACAACAGCACCCTCACACACATAGCACCCTCACACACACAGCACCCTCACACATACATACACACAGCACCCTCACACACACAGCACTCTTACACACACACACTAACAGCACCCTCACACACATAGCACCCTCACACACACAGCACCCTCACACATACATACTAACAGCACCCTTACACACATAGCACCCTTACACACACAGCACCCTCACACATACACACTACCAGCACCCTTACACACACACACTAACAGCACCCTCACACACAGCGCCCTTACACACACACACACTAACAGCACCCTTACACACACACAGCACCGTTACACACACATACAGCACCCTTACACACAGTGCCCTTACACACACAGCGCTCTTACATACACAGCGCCCTTACACACACAGTGCCTTCACACACACACACACAGTGCCCCCCACACACACAGCAGTATATGTGTGTGTGTGTGTATATATATATATATACATATATATATATGTATATATATATATATACACACACGCAGCGTGTGTGTTTGTGCTTTAGGGTGCACACCCTTATACAATAGGCTGCGCACGCCTATTAGTCCGCATGTGTGTTTTCCAGGCCTGGAATGTGTTCGGCTGTCACGGCAATCTCGATGTGGAGGCAGAACAGCCAAAAATCTTTCGCTAGGTTTGCTAGTTATTTGGATTTAGTGCCCCCTAGGTGATTGATATAGCGAACTGCAGAGATGTTGTCCATGTGGAGTAGTATACAACATCTCCCTATTGTCGGGGAGAGACTGCAGATTGCGAATGATCCTGCTAGAAGTTCCAGACAATTTATGTGTAGTTTGGATTGTTCCATGGACCATCTGCCGCCGGTGGATATGTTGCCACAATGTGCGCCCCAACCATGTAAGCTTGCATCTGATTCTATAGTCAGGTCCGGAATGGTTCCGAATACTGCTCATCCATTCCACGCCTCCATATGGTCTAGCCACCAAGCTAGTTCTTCTCGTGATTCCACATCCAGACATAGTTCGGATTCGTACGAATGGCCAGATCTGTGGTGAGAGCCTTTCAGTCGTTGCAGTGCACAGTAATGCAAGGGCCCTGGGAAGATAGCTTGTATTGAAGAGGCTAGTAATCCTATTACTCAAGCTAGCTGTCAGATGGAGAGAGATTGTGCTCGTAGTGTGCGTCTGACCTCTTTTTTGATGGCCTTTCTGGGAGGAACAGGAATTGTGAAATGGCATCGATCTGGAATCCCAGGAACTCTATCTGTTGTACTGGGTTGATTATGTATTTTTCCCAATTTTATGAATCCCAGGGCTTCGAGTAGCTGTATGGTCCATTGTAAGTGCCCCAATAGTTGGTCTAGTGAGGATGCTATGATTAAAATGTCATCTAGATATATAATCATACGAACACCTCGAGCCCTGAGGAAAGCTACCACTGGCTTCATAAGTTTTGTGAAGCACCAAGGAGCCGAGGAAAAGCTGAAGGGTAGACATGTAAATCTCCAACGTCGCCCTTGCCATGTGAAGTGCAAGAGGTTCCAGTGTTCCTCCGCAATAGGGATGGTGAGATATGCGTCCTTGAGGTCTTACTTGACCATCCAATCTCCTTGTCGTAATAAATCTCTGAGGCAGTGGATGCCCTCCATTTTGAAATGTTGATACGTCAGGGATGCGTTGAGTTCCCTTAAGTTTATAACTGGACGCAAACCTCCTCCTTTCTTGGCTACCAAAAATAGGTTGCTGGTAAAACCCGGGGTGTCGTATGGGATCTCTTGGATCACCTGTTTGTTGTGGAGTTCTGTAATCTCCTTGGTTATGAGCTTGGTTTGCTCTGGGGGTAGCGTAAGTTCTCATGGGGCATGTGTTTGGAACGGGGTAGATATTAGGTTGAGGTGGAAGCCCCTGACTGTGCTCAAAACCCATGCGTCTTTGGTGATCTTGTTCTATGTGTGTGTAAACCCTGCTATCCTGCCCCCTATACTTTTGCGATTGCCTACGGCTTCCACGAGTTGTCCATGGACGTCCTCGGTACGGGAAGAAGGGTGCCGGTCAGAATTCCTGATAGGTGCAGGGTGCACTGAAAGAGCCTCTATGGATTCTGGAGGGACCCCTAAAACCTTGGCCGGGTGGACGGCTCCTAGATATCCCGGCCCCATGTAAAATCTCCACACTTTGGTCAGTGTCTGACCCTTCATACTGGGCACGTGCCCATTTCCAATGTCTGGCCGCTTGTGCCCGGCCAGTGCCTCTCTTGCGTGGCAACACACCATCTGGGGACGCCATAGGCGGGTCAATCATGGCAGGCGATATCTGCATCAGTGGGAGTGGAGAGGTGTGTTTGGTTTTAGTCTTTGCCTTGCGGGCCACTGGGACTGCTGTATCAGTCTGGGCCGGTATAAGTGTCTGTATCTCTGGGGGTTGCAGGAATGCTTGTGACAGTGAGTTGGAGATTGATGAAGACATCATCTCCATGGCAGACATCAGGGCTCGCTGGACTGAGCCGGCCATAGTAGACTCCAGGAGTGCCTGGAATTCCTGCGAGGCCAGGAGGGACCAGAGTAGCCTCGGTTTTAGGGCAGCTAGGGCCCTCAATTCTCTCTCCGTGAGTCTGCATGTTGTAATTAAGTTTAGCAGAATAGCCAAATTTTAGCTGTAAATCAGCATTACTGTCCTAGGACAGGCAAGGCAATATCTGTTCTTATCTTCACCAGTTGCAGTGTAGCTGGTGATAGAATGAGTTTAAAGTTAGGTAAGTCAGTCCCAACGTTTATGTAGTGACCTTATACCAGTGAATGGGACCTGAAGTTGAAACTTAGAGTGGTCCCAGCACAGAGCAAAAATATATATGCACTGTGAGCCTGAACTTGTTGTGGGAATAAAAAAGGAGGAGGGGACTCTCTGGGGACAGAAGGGTTAATAAGCTATAACTGACTGCACAAATTAAACAAACCCTTGTTGTTGATTAACCCCAAACCATACAATCACTTAACTTGACACAGGTAGAAGAGGTAGAACGGAGCTAGGAGCCATGCAACCGGAACCAGACAGTCACTGACTGTTGGTTCTGCCTTCCCGCGCTTCAGGTCAGATAAGCGCACCGAAGGTGAGTTAGCTCCGCCCCCCGCAATGGCCGCGCGCGTGAGTCTGAGTCCGAAGTGCTGCAGCGGTGGGGTGCTAGTGAGACCGCCAGACACACGGCCGGTGCAGTCTCACAGTCTGTCAGATCCTCTCTCAGCCCTGTGTGATTGAAATCACAGGGAGAGAGGAAAAAAGGGGGGTCTGGTATGACCGCAGCAGTGTGGGAGACACTGCCTCAAACGGTCACCATAGAGGTACATTCACTAAACAATTCAATATGAAAAATTATAGTTAGAACAATATTTATTAAATATACAGTGTGAAAATGTAGAGTGAGGTAAAAATCTACTTATCTGGTCTGAGGAGCAGCAAAGAAAGAGGAAATTAGAGGATTGGTTAAGACACTTATTATATGTGAATGTATATGATTGGCTGCCCTGTTGTTAGGCAGATTAGTTATGATGTTTTATTTATATTCTCTTTCAAGTTAAATTCTTTGAAAGTGAGAATAAAGAAAGAGAAAGTATAATAGGAGCCTCTGGGTCATTAATAAAATCCCAGTTTCAAAGTTCTGTCCCTCTGTTCTGGATTTCTTTCCCAGTGCTCCCCCTCCACAGAGTAAACGTGAGGCACTGAGTCCATACCAGAGATTTACAGAAGTGCTCTGAGCATGGTTTGACCTGGGTAGGACCAACTATAGAGACTATCAGTCAGCATGGCATGTGTACACCCATTTTCTGATCAGGTCCACACCCTTTCCATGCAGCACCCTCCATTCTCAGCACTGCCTGTTAAATGTGTATTCCCTCAAATATTGAAAGGTATGTTGTAAAGTACATGAATGCCCCTTTCAAACAGTATGCAATTAATTAGAAGAAATGTTTTTTTTTCCTTATTTTATTAGTTCATTGTGGAAGCCCAGGGTTTGTGAATTATACAGAGACATAACTAGACATAGGTACAGAAGTAGCAACCAAAACAGAAAAGAGATACAAAGAGAGATGATGTAAAATAGAGACAAAGAAAGCGGCAGAAAGCAACATTTTCCCTCTGCAACTACCAAAACAATTTACTAATCCAACTACCAATCTATGATCATTAAATTATTTTTCTATAACCTTGAAGTGTCTGGAGTCAGAAGGCACAGAAGAAGCTTGTTTGCCCTCCCTGGAGTCACAGGATGCATATATTCAAGGTGAAACCAGAAGGCAGACGAGAGGAAATAGGAGAGGTCAGAGGACAGCAAACAGGAAGGGGACAGAGGAAGAGGAATGAGAGTTTGTATACCCTTGGAACATAAGCCAGATTGGAAGGGTGAAAGGTTTAGTAGGCTTTGCCAGGAATCAAACATGCCTAACAGGTTTATTTAATGAACACCAAATTTTGTCAGTGAAAAGTACTAAATTCAGACAGAATTGGCAATACTTATAGAAACATAATGTGACGGCAAATAAGAACCGTTCCGCCCATCTAGTCTGCCTAATTTTCTAAATACTTTCATTAGTCCCTGGCCTTATCTTATCATAGCCTTGTGCCTATCCCACGCATCTTTCTAGTTTGCCAAAATCATTTGATCCCTCCTGGAACATCAACCCTGTGGCAAACTTTTGTATCATCAGCAAAAAGACATATCTTACCATCAAGACACTCTGCAATATCACTAATAAAAAATATTAAAGAGAATGGGTCAAGGTACAGAACCCTGAGGTATCCCACTGGTAACTAGACCTTGCTTAGAATATACTCCATTGACTACAGCTTTCTGTTGTCTGTCACTCAGCCACTGCCTTACCCATTCAACAATATTGGAATCCATACTTAAAGATTGTAGTTTATTGATGAGCCTTCTATGTGCAACAGTGTCAATATATGTTATGTTATTTTCTAAAGCCAAATCCAGAATGTGTTTACCCTAAATTATTCTCCACCATTCAACCAGATGGATCATTGCATCCAATTCTCTATAATGTATAGGATCCGGATATTTGCAAAGCACCGGTTTTAAAGAAAATCCAGTGGTATGCACTTTCACAAATTAACATTTACTTGGCATTGGTAAATGTATATAGGCAATATAGTTAAAAACTCTTACCAGCATGAGAGCTAAGTTATGTGGCAGCTTTGTTTAAACAAAAATGTAAAAAGAAAGGAGCCTTTTTTGAAACTTAAACTGCGGAGACCCCAACATATATATATATATATAATTATATATATATAATATATATATATGTGTGTGTATGTATAGAGAGAGAGAAGGGGGGGGGGGCAGAGAGAGAAATTCACTCCACCATGTGAATAAGTAAGCCATATATGACAAAACATAAGTAAATAAAAATATAGGTTAAATGAGCGTTTTCAATAAACAGTTGGTTAAGTATCATATTAACAGACAGTATATCATGTTTGTCCTCTATATACTTTAAACGTGAACTCTTAATCATATTGTGAAAAGATCTAACCATTTGGCAAGCTCTGTATGCTGGCAGAAGCATTACATTTTTACCAAAACAAAAGAGACATCCTGGAAAGCGTTGGCTAAAAATGGCTACGTAAGTCAGAAAACCTCCAGGACATGATTGGTTTGTGCTATATGATTGCAATCCTTTTCCATCCACACTTAGAGAAATCTTATTATAAGCGGCTATAAATCTTCAGGGAAGATTCTGCTGAACTCACTAATGCCTTTTGACATAAGGGCTTTAAGAATTTTTCAAAAGGCAGATTAATGAAAATATAGCTTACGCAGGATTACTTCACAGTGGGTGCACACAACACTTCTGCCTTTATGAGGGAGAATAAAAGAAATAGAACAGGAGAGCAGATGCAGATAAAGTATTTCTAGTGAGCTAACTCAATCAAACATAGTATCAGTGCGTTATTTATTTTTCTTCAACAGAGGATCTCTATATGCCCAGACTCCACTGCTTAGGGATATATGTACTAAACCAAGACATTAGGCAATGGAATTGCAAATTGTACATGAAAATATCAACATTTTGAGAATAAATCCAATAGTGCTGCATTGGAATACAATTCTTCAGAATTTTCAAATTCAGCCAAATTCCTGGTTTAGTGAAAATAATACATATTTAAAATATATTTAAAATGGGATATTGAGAGATTAAAATTAAGTAAAACATGAATGTGATTTGAATTTATATCATTTGAAATCCAGCCAATAGTCTAGGTACAGATCTCTGAGAACAGAGATTAGGGTAAATAATTAGCCCCAATTCTCCTCAAAGCCAGGTGATTCAAAGGAAAATCACAATGCCTGGGACAAGGTGACATGAAAATTACATCGTACCTCATCCCGAAGTCAGGAAGGGGTTTGATAGTAAGATTCTAATACCCAGAGAGGCTATTCTCAAATTCTACTGAGACCACACATCCAACACTTATTTGACACCCAAAGCACAGGAATTAAATATGTAGGAAGATCTGTGATTAGAATGCAATGTGTCAATTCTTGGGTCATAGATTGAGATTAAAAGGTAAGTCTAAGCACCATATGAACTTTGAATGATTGCAGAAGATATGTTGCTTAGAGAATGCCGCTCCATGTGTCTCAATCCAGAATGACTTATAACTGAAGAGATTTGCAAAATTTACTGAATTTTTAAGATATACCCTGAACCGGTGACAACAAGGAATGAATTTTAACAATATCCATATAAATTGTGCAATTCATAAACACGCACATCTTGCATATTTATCTCTCATTTTCCAGCAAAAGAGAGCCATTGTGATCACTATGCAGAGACTGGTTTACAAATGGTGACCTAGGCTGTGAACAGACTGACAGTAGCTTTAGTATTCTTGCCCTCAACTTATTCAGCTGTCATAAAGTGTGATGTGTGAAACTGCAGCTACACTGCAAACCCTTGCTAAATGATTGAGCCAGTAAGATCTAAGAGTTGTCTACCTGTTGCAACACTTATCTGTGCCTGTCTTTTTATTTTAATTATATTATACTTTTACTTTCAGTATATTTGTAATGCATTATCTATCTACAAAGTGCATTGGCAAAACTTGTAGGATGTATCCTTCTAGATTACCATGTGTTAACTGTAGGATGTTCTCTGAGTGGTAATGGTACGTGTTAACTGTAGGATGTTTTCTGAGTGGTAATGGTACAAAGGATATGTTTAGGCCACAATATGCTAAGATAGAATATTAAGTGACAATTTTGTATAGAAAGCTCAATTTTTTCATTTTTACATGCTTTAACTTCATACTAGGGTATTTCATAAACAACCCAAGAAATTGTGATCCAGGTCTGTCGCACATCCTGGAGGGAGGAAAATGCAGAATTTGCTAGTGTACTTGAAATGTACCTGTATATAGAATCGTGTCTATACAGGTTTACAGGGTTCCTGTGGTGAAAGTAACCTTGCCACTGGCTTTGTTTGCGAACCTCCTGCTCTGTGACTATGGCCCCTGTAATAAACTGTGGTTAAAGACACTATTTGTGCCTTTTGGACTTGTATGGTACGGAATACTGAATTTACCGAACGGATCAGGAGTTTGGGTTCAAATGCCGAATAAACCACTGAATGACTGGACCACCCATACGAGAAGTGTGTCACCTTTTAACGTTATTCACTCAGTAACACTTCAAACTCTCGAAGCTGGTCGAAACGGTCGACTGGCATTCGAACACAGCAGCCATCTTAAGCCGCGAGCCCAATGAGCGGTGTTTGGTCGTCGAGTACATGGAACTCAACTTGGACACTCGACAGCACAAACACAGCTAAACACATACCTTCCACTGAGGTTCGGTTATTCGAAAGGGAATTGAATGACGTTCGGTGGGAATAAACTCCTGAACGAGAGACATAAACTGAGCCTAATTCCAAACCTATACATTCCGTATTTTATATTCTACTTTGAATCCCCAAAGTAGACCAACCACACAGCCTGATTTCCTGTAACTCTTTTCGGACAGTAATTTTGTGTGCGGTCAGTTAAAATAAGACCTCCATGGAAATCCTGAACCCCTGAACCGATCTGGATGATTTTTGGATATGTTGTTCACCCAGATCGGGGCTATCAGGGGATATAAATTATATATGGCTTCCATAAGTTTCAAGGGTACTTTTGGGGTTTTATAAAAATATGTGTTTTTTCTGCCTGGAGATAATTGAGTTAATACAGTATCTGACTCAATTACCTCTCAGGCAGAGGGGAGGGATTGTATGTTTGTATATGGTGTCATGCATTTAAACACCTTTGTCATGTGTCTGTGACTTTGTGCTGCAGTTCCCCACAAGGTCCAGATGGGAGTGCCCATTGAATGGTGACTTGCATAAAAGGCCAGTTGTGTCTACCAATAAATGAGTTCCTGCTTACCCTCAACATAGAGCCTCGTCTCATGTGTGGGGGAAACAGCTGTATCTACCCTGGGGATTGCTATATCACTATAATCCTCTGGGTTATAATCACTTGCTCTTGTAAGAGCAGCCTGCTACACTCTCTGGAGTAGGAGAGGTCTGCCCACTGGAAGCTGGATCCTGGTCTTGGGTCCAGGGTGGGTGGAGGATGGCAAGACCCCAGCCAAGCTGTAACGCTGGAAGTGGGGACTACGGTGCTGATGGTGCCTGGTGCGGTGCTTGTGGTACTCGGTAAGCACTAGGAAGCAGCGATTGGCGGAGGCACCCAGTTGGGATGCCAGGCAATCCACCACAGTTCGCTTCTATATAACTTTAATGTGCCTAACTCACTCTTCTACATGATGAAGCCAAGCCATCTGCAAAATAACTTATTCTTCTACTGATGGTGATTAAAAAGTACTGTAATAGCACTCTATAACGTGTTCAGAAGGTACGGTCACGTGGCTGTGATAGTCATTTAAGACACCTTTAAAGTATCTGTCACCCCAAACTTACCTATCATGGACAGTTGGTGGTGCATGAGGACTGAGTTGGGGACCACTGGTCTAAGGAATGATGGAAAGAACAAGGACATCCTTACTTATTATATTAACAGCACACACTGTTTAACACATTTTTTTATGATGTTTGGTTATTATAAGAAATTAAAGGTACTAGGAGAAGCAGACCTGAAATTGCTGATTGTGTTCCTCAAGTAGGTTACACGTCAGTATTTGATGAATAG
The DNA here is from genome assembly GCA_933207985.1 of Pelobates cultripes. Taxonomy (NCBI): domain Eukaryota; kingdom Metazoa; phylum Chordata; class Amphibia; order Anura; family Pelobatidae; genus Pelobates; species Pelobates cultripes. Next base: position 186,675,191 of record OW240917.1, on the reverse strand, counting down.
CAAGTTCAAATAGCATTAGTCAACAATAGTAATTTGTGTATTCATAAAGCAAGATTATAATTTGCTAATTAAATTATGTTGCTTGGTGACTGTAAATATACAGAGGGGTTATTAAGTGTTTAAACACACAGAGATATATATGAATGAAGTACATGAACCTCATAGAATGAGACACATTCTGGGAAAATAAGACACTTGAGGGGGAAAATAAGAAACATGAGGGGGGAAACAAGACACACGAGGGGGCTTGGAGAATAAGACACCTGATGGGGCTGGGAGAATGAGACACATGGGGGGCTGTGACAATGAGACACATGGAGGGACTGTGGAGGGGTATGAGCACATGGAGGGGCTTTGGGGGAATAAGACACATGGAGGAGCTATGCGTAGGAATTTGGACACATGGAGGTCTGGGGGAATGAGACACATGGGGTAGATGAGATGCATGGAGGGGATGGGGGTACACAAAGCAACATAGAGGGGCTGGGGGAGAAAGATAGAAAGATACAAGGTGTTGGGGAAGAGACACAAAATAGGGCTGTTCAGAGAAAGACAAACAGAGGTGCTGTAAGGGGGCGGGGGGAGAGCCATATTGGGGCTGGAGAAGGGACAGACAAGGGCTTTCTGGGGGAGACAATTAGAGGGTTTGGGTGGACACAAAGAGACACTAAGAATGAGGTAGAGGCAGTTGCCTACAATAGTATCAAATAAAAATACAAGATAGAAGAGCAGTGCTGCAATAACCCCACACTGTAGTTCCAACAGTGTATTACTATAATAAAAGGAGAAAAATAAAGGTTTACACAAACTGTACAGGTGTGCACACCCTGGTGCTACCACATTTTATTCGAAGGACAATTTACAAAATGCAATTGTTTTTTGCAGAAACACTTTGTCAATGCTAATGTTGTTGACATTAGCATTGACAAAGGGTTTCTGCCCGAAACATTTGCATTTTGTAAATTGTCCTTCGAATAAAGAGACACTGAGGGGCTGTGGAAGGGGCAAAAGAGACAGACCAGGACTTGGGAGGGAGACAATGGGATTGCATAGTAAACCGAAGAGTTGTGATTATTAATTATTATATAGGTTTTTAATTATTTAAAGTATACATTAAAAGATAGATCATATAGAATTAAAATTTTAATCATTTGATAAATCAACCGGGCACTTTTTTCCATCTGAAAATTGATTAATTCTTAAAAATTTGAAATAACCTTGACATAGCATATATTTAACATTAAATATTACTGATACAATGAGAAAACTATTTCTGCAGAGTGGCGATTTCTTTAATAATGTAACAGTAAATATTAAGAGTTCCTTACTTTCCGTACGAGCTTCCATTTACTGGCTGCTTATAAATAAGAATTAAAACTCACTGATTCTATTAGGGCATTGCCATCAAATTATTGATGAGTCCATTAGATATGTCCTTTAGAATGACCGCATCTACTTCACCTCCTTTCTAAGAACACAGAGCAGGTGATTCCTTGATTTACAGATAAAAAGAAATCATATAAAAATAAAAATAAATTATCACAAGTACATACAGTAGTTAAGATTTAAAAATAGGTTGAAATTTATATTTTACATTTTTTAAATGTATAAATAACCCCTGTTTTAGTCGTAAAAATCAGCTCATCAATTATGAATGTAATATTTTAGGCATTTAATATATAGATATATATATTTCCTATACATGTGTTTTTTCTAACTGAATTGCTATTTTATTTAATTTTTTTAACTGAACGTCTGTTTAGAAGGACAGAAATATTGATGATTTAAATGACTGAATGATTTAATAAACTAGTTCAAATGCCATGCATTTGAAATTAAAGACCCAGAGAGTTTTTGCACAAGTTTTTTCTTTTAATTGCAATGTAGATTATGCTATTAGCATTATTCACTAAAGAGTGATTTTTTGGGGGGGTATTCAAATTTAATTTCAAAATTTAAGGCCAAAGTAGTCACACTGGAAGAACAGCTTACTTTGAGCATTTCTCAAGTTTGGCCATTTAGACCTTAAATTTGATAGTCACTTGGAATTTACTTTATATTCTTGGCATTTTTCACTTAAGTTATAAACCCTGCAAATGGCTAGGAACAAATTCTGCTTCATTTAGTAATATAAACTTGTAGGATGCATATAAACATTTTATACATTCCAGTTTTTGAAGAATAATGCCTTGCATGATCAGGAAATTGGACCATGTGAAGGAATAAGGCTGGTGAGACAGCTCAGTGGGCTAATGTAGAATCTGTTCTAACACTTGTGTCACAGGTTCAATTCCTTGCAGGGTTGACTCAGCACTTCATCCCCAGGATGTACTTGAAAACCAGAGTAATCTGAATGTACCTTTCCAGGTTAAATACTTTGTTGGTATTATTATTAATGTAGGTAAGCCTGAATATATAGACTGAAATGGTGCTAGTCACCCCGGACATATTTGGAAATGCTTCAAAACCTTCACCTTGGAGGAGAGAAGTCAGAAACCTTCAAACAAATTTAATCACATTAAAGACATTTTTAAATAAAGATGTCGTAAAAGGGCATGATATGTTGGTGGTGGAAATTAAAGGATCTATTCACTGAACAGTTACATGATGTGAGTCAACAACTGATTCAAAATTGGAAACAAAATTCAGTAAAGGGCAATACTGTATTTTTCCAAATTGGCAAATTTTCAATAATTGGTGAAACTTTAGTACCCAAGATTGAAATGAAACGACATAACAAAATTGAAAGGAAACGAGTTTATTTAATATGTATTGTATGTATAAAATTAAATACAATACAAAATTAAATACAATAAAATTAAATAGATGTTAGTTACATATGAATTACACACCTCCATTCACTAAACACAGAACTGTATTAAATTAAAAATCCAAATTGCAAAATTTAGACAAAAATTACTAATTTGGAAATCACCCAACTCGACGATAATCACAGCTTGGATATTTAACCTATATTTGCAACTTATTTCTTAATTCACTCGAATTTGACCTGTAGAGGTGGCATATTACTACCTCTTATGTTACTGTAGAGTCAAAGAGTGGCATCATGACAACTACAATGCAGTTTGCTGTCTATATAATGGCCCATACTCTATTTGTACTATTACACTTGTTCTGTAAAGTGAATTTAAGATTTGTTTACTGTGCAATACAAAATTTTGAATAAAAGTTTTTCATTCATTTGAGTTGTTTGTAGTAGTTTTGTATTTTGATACAAACTTTATTACAAAATGTGCAGTGTTTTCAAGTAAAATGTTTTATGAATGTGGCAGTTTCTCATAGGATTTCTTTCATTAAATATATTTATTTGAAGATACTATTATTATTATTATTAATATTAGTTATAAAGTGCCAAATTCTGCAGCACTGTACAATGGTTGTACCAACAGACGGGTATATGTAACAAGACGAGTTGGACACACGATGCTCAAACGAGAAAAGTGGGTCGCTAGACCAGTTTTTGATGAAGGCTTAGTTTTTAGTTTGTTTATGTTTGGTTTTTATGACAGTTGCAGGAGAAGAAGAAGGTTGGTTACCTAAATGCAGCAAGGGAAAGCTCTAAAGAGTGCAACTGGTATGCCTTCCTGAATAAGTGAGTTTTCAATAATTGTTTTGAAAGGATGGAGTCTAGGTGAGAGCTAGGCAGGGAGTTCTATAGGAATGGTGCAGCCCTAGAGAAGTATTAAAGGTAAGCTTCAGAGGTGCGAGTAAGAGCAAAGGATAGACACGACTTCGGCAGAGCATAGAGGCCTGGACAGAACATACTTGTGTATTAGGGAGAATAGGTAGAAGGAGTTATGTAGAAATTTATAATCAAGTACCGGGATTTTTAATTGAGCCCTATATCTTACAGGAAGCCAGTGTAGGGACTGACAGAAGGGTGAGGCGTGGGAGGTGCGGGAAGACAGGAAGATGAGCCTCGCCACCGCATTCATTATAGACTCTAAGAGGGAAAGTTGGGAACGCGTAAGACCACAGAGAAGTGAATTACAGTGAGTGGATTACAGTGAGTTGTCAAGGAGAGAGAGTATAGAGGAAGAGAGCATGGACCAGCACCTAAGCTACATGTGGTGATAAATAGGGGCAGATACGTGCAATGTTTTTGAGATGGAAGCAGCAGGATTTGGTGATTGACTGGGTGCATGAGGTGTGAAGTATATCACAAATAATATTACTACTTTTACTGCTACTATTTTCACTGTTTAAGGAAATTCCATAAATATGTAGGTAGTGAACTAATGGTACAGTGTTTTATTTGTAGATGCTTTAGCTTTGGGTCTCTGCTTATATTTTTAAAACCAATGTCCAAAACTATATTTTTTTATTAAATAAAAAAAGTATTTGTAATATAATCTATGCAAGATCTCGGAAAATGCCCCAGCACAGAACATTTTGTTGGTGGGATGTGTGCTTGCCAATTAAATTTATAGAACTGGAAAACAGAGCAATACAGGGGAGTGCAATCAACCATCACCAGTCCTGGCCATTAGTATAGCCTGTTACCTCACAGCACTATGATAAAAATGGTTTTCATCATTGTATTCTAGATCTTCCAGTACTACCATAAAACTAAATAAAATAAAGGGAGTGGAGGGAATTTGTTACGTTAATGTCAAATTGTGCTATTTATTTGCAGTTGCACTAGAGACAAATGTAGCAAGGCCACTCCATATCTGTATGTCTGGACCTGTATATTTGAGGAAGAAGAAGTTGTTTGATCTAATATGTTTTGTTAACATAAAAAATCTAAATAATAATAATAGTAAAGAATATTGATATACCTAGTGCTAACTGTGGACAGCTGTATGGTAAAACTTTAAAAGCTACCAGTGCAAAATCCATATAGTGAATGGCAAGCAATATCCTACTCTGTGATGCCTTTGGGGATTTTTTATTTTCTTTAAGATTCGGGATATTCTACAAAGATATATACTGCTCGAATCCTTAATTCTGCAGAGATTGCTTTAGGACCAGATGCATCTAAAGGCACTCTCCCTGAGGCTTGTCTGAAGCACAAACTGTAAGAAAAGTGTATTTCATTTCACAATTGGTATATTTGTAATGTGTAAAGGAATCATGTATTGCAAGTTTCATCATGAAGATTGTAATCGTCTTGTCTTGGCCCTTAATTTTAGTAAGGATGAAGTATTGCTGCAATAACCGATCTGACAGATCCATCTCTCTCTCTCCTTTCGTGTACCTGTTGTTGGCCTTGATGCAAACTAGCGATTAGTGGGGACGGTATTCTATCATAGAATGCATTGTTCCCTATTTCTGCTAGATACCTGTCTTTGATTATTGTTAAACGCAATAAACTTTGAATTGCTCTAACATTGATGTTTGGTAATCTATTTAAAATGAAGCACACTTGTGTTTTAACCCCTCCCTTCACCCCCCAGCTTTGCACGAAACTGTCATCATGGCTGTGGATAAAAATGGACACATCCTTGCTCCCAAATGTAAATGGCAACCTTCTTCATTCAAAGCTGAAGACACCCGCCTTTTTAAATTGGCGTGAACAGTGAGATAATAATATGAAAACTTGCCACACATAAGGCAAGCGAAAAGTAAATTATAAAAAAAATATTTGAGGCCTGCATTTGCTGTGATTTCTTCTCTCAGAATGCTTACATATGTTTTTATTTTGTTTACTAATTGGAATTTGCAAAGAATTGACATGTGAATTTCAAAATTTGGGCCATAACAGCCATAAATAACTTCCAATTTGAATTTAGTTTCAATTTATTTACAAATCTTGGTTTATGAAAGTAAATAAATGTACATGATGTGTTGGTCTCTTTACATTTTTATTTGATATTTCAAGATATTCTTTCAAATTTAAGCAATTTACATTCAGAAGTTTGTGCTCCTTAAAGGACCACTAAGTGCACTCTGACCACTTAATTTCATTGAAGTGGTCGGGTACAATGGCCAGTAGTTTTAACCTGGCAATATAAAAGATTGCAGTTTTGTAAAACTTCCAGACAGCCACTAGAGGCACTTCCTGAGCAAATATGATTGAAACTCAGTCATGTGACCGATTGCAGCTCATAGGAAAGTATTGAATTCAGTGTTTTCCTTTGAGAAGCATTTGATTGGAAAAGCGTGCACAGTTTGCTGTGCACACACGTCTTGACCCATGTTCTCATCTATGAGGAGAACTGGATTGTACAAGAAGCCAGAAAGCAGCGCATCCATGAATACATTGTGGGAATGTGTAGTGGGTAGCAGCACCAAGGGAATGCCAGTACTGAAAAAATATATAATATAAAGATTTTTGTACAATTTTTTTGCACACAAGGGAATTTGGGAGGATCTACATATAGTTAGGGACTAAGGTACTATACCATTAGGAATACAGTTAGGTTTTACTAACACTATCGTGTTCCTTTAACAGTTGACTTACTAAAAATATTTTTTTAAGTTTTTGTTTATTTTTTTAACTTTGTCAAATCTCTTTCTCACACATACGTGTTCCTGTGTAATTTTTATTGATACTGTGGCACCTCCTGTCACTTGTATATACATACTAGTACACAGTTTTCAAGTCCGATAAATGTATACTACAGCACGTACTCATTGCTCAGTTGTTAAGGAACATACATATCTGCAACTAAGAAATATCTCTTTCTGCCTGCAATATAATTTTCCCTTGCTCACTCCATGTAACATATTTTTCAATTCTAGATTACCTGTTGCTAGACCTTGGTTTGTTTATCGTATGATCCTATGTTGCCTGTCCTGATCTCTAGTTATCCTGGCATTACCATTGGATGATCCTTGTCTTTACTTCCCTTGTTAAAGCCAAATTAATATTGTTTACTGTTTGTGGATCTGATTCCACTTTATATCTCCCTTGCACAGTATTCCTCCTGCACAGTATTCCTCCTCCATGTGTACTTTTCTCTGCTACTGGACACATTACTGTGCATAAGGGTTACCACAAATAAACAGAGAATTTTTAGACGTTGTAGTTAATAAAATATTTCTTAATTTAAATAACAACTAGGTACATGAATAGCCACACAATCTCAAAGATCATTGTAAGTTGGATTGTTTATATTGATTTAAAAATATACACAAGGTAAACGAGAAGGAAAATATAATTAAAATGTAATGATCAATTAAAATCAGTCACTCAATACAAAAAGGTTTAGGAATGCGTTCTCAAAGAGCTGCCATTTAATGTTATTGTGTAATATGATGAAAAGTGCAACAATATTCAAATTAACAATAGAACACAGTGTTAGATTAAACCAACTGATGTTAAGATAAGTCCATTTGACACCAAATGTCAGGAAGTGTAAAGAAAAAAAAAACAATCTATCAGCCATGTGGAAAGATAGCCAATAAAATTAAGAATGAATTACCCTAATTAAGGTAATAACACTATCCTTACGCCTGCCATCAAGGACACCAGGGGTAAAGTTACTGTATTAGCGTTGTCGCTCTAAGCTACACTATTACCCCCTTTGCAGTTAAATTGTTTCCGTCCTTTACATTTCCTGAGATTCAGGGTCAATTGGGCTTATCTGCAGCATGAGTTGGTTTAATCTAACATTGTGTTCTATTGCCAATTTGCAAGCTCTTGAATATTGCTAAACTTTTCTTCAAATGAATACACATTATGACAGGTCTGTGAAAACACATTCTCAGACATTTTTGTACTGAGTGACTGCTTTTAATTGATTACTAATTAATGATAAAAGTTTAGTTTTAATTCCATTTTCCATCACTGGGTTACCTTTCTTATTTTTCTATTGACATTCATTACCCCCACCAGCACCACCTTTTATGCAAGCCTTAAATGTTTTCTGTCGTAGCTCATTTTTGTTAAGGTAAAAACAGAGACTTACAATTCTATTTAAAGTGGTTTGTCTATTTTGGTTTAACCTCATGTCAAAAGCGAGCAGGAGCTAATGCACAGAAGAGGCCTCAGTGAACTCCATAGGCCAGTATTGGCCAAATCCAAACATTCATCTTTTGTTGAATTACACCATCTCCGTAAACATGGTGTAAGTTAAATATACAAGACAGCTAGTGGGCCTCAACTGGATTCATCCAATTTACATCATAAAACCAACCAAATTACTGCCTAATCCCACTATAATCCCACTGTCCAAAATGATACTTTTATAACAGACATACCATAGTACTCTATAATATTGTGTTCTCTGCCACTCGAATTTGCATTGGTGCACTTTAATACCACAGAAAGGAGTTCAATCCTTGCATCTAGGCAGAACAGCCTTGGGGTTTGATTGCCAGCCATAGGTCACTAGAGGGCTAGGATAAATTGATAGGAATTAAATGTATTAATCTAGTTCAAAGATGGACATGAAGATCATTTTACAAGTGAAGGACTCGACTGACAGCAAGAGGCCATATCTTTTCAGTGTTCTCTGCAGCTATGTAATGAATAGGCGGCATCATTATGGCAAAAACCTCAGAGAGAGCTGTCAATACAATAGAAGCTCTGAATACATTGTTACTCATGTAAAACAAAATAATTGCACATAGGGGGAGTATCCAAAGAAAAGGAAATGAATGCAAGCTATCTGATATAAAGCTTCATTTAACCTTAACAGCCCAATCATTGATATCATACCTCCCAGCCACTTCTACATACACTAGTGTCAAAACAGCTTCTCATTTGCAATAGATGACAATTTCCTCACATCTGAAAAGACACTGACACATCTCAATAGACTATAAATTGTACTTGGAAATAGGATCATCTTAGCTAAAACCAGCCTGCCTGCTCTTCCCCAGAGGCCAACAGATTACAGGCTCCCATGCTTGCTTTCCTTTTAAATAATTTGTATGTTTAGATGTCGATTTACTCTACGAGTGTAATATCTTATAGCCAAGACCATCAATCAGATATGGTGTGTGAAAAAACTATCTTGCCGCAATATTACAGGTTATTATGAGAATGATAGGGAAGCATTGCATGCCTGAACTAGACCCCTGTATTTATTTCGAGCTAGATGACAGACACATAATCAAGTGATTCATCTTTTTTCTCTGTCAACAGGTAGCAGAATTGCAAAGGTTGAAAATGCTTCTTCTAGATATTTTAATTTAAAAACAAACTAAAGGGCAGATTTAGATACGGACACCAACATTTATTTTAAGAAATGGCAAATTAAATGTGCCTTAAAAAAAATATTTATAATGTAAAATCTACAATAAGGCAATATTTATCGAGATGCTAATCAGAGACAAAGTGCTAATTTTTAGAAAGCTTTTTATTGGTTTCCATGGTGATTCTTGGTGACTTTTCCTTATCAAGCACTTTTCCCCAGACGATCATTGTTTTGCAATAATTAATATGGCCTTAAATGTTGGTATTAATGACCAGTGTCTCAAAATAAGCTGCAATCATCACTGTGGATATAACAAAAAATTTATAGAATTAATATATTTGCAATACTGTGACAAATAGTGATAAAAGAGGAGAACAAAGTATTTGTAATTTGCAATTGCCGTGCAAAATAGTATGTTACAAGAACACATTAAAGCTCATTTTTATAGCTGACGTGCTAAAATAGTTAGAATTTTGCTAAATGCTGAAGTGCATTTATTTGTTAAAGCCCATTTTAGATTTTACTAATAAATGTTGTGACAATTGACAGGAATTAAAATTTATTTAACTGACATAAAAAACTATTAAAATATTGTCCATAGATGATGTTTCTGTGGGCAACAGAAAGAAAGGAAGCAGCATATTGAGATATCCCAAGTCTAATGTGTTTTGGGATACAGGCAACCCTTATTCATAAGTTTATGTCTATAATATGAAAGGAGCACTTTATTTTATTACATTTCCAACACTGGATGGAATGGAACCTCTCTCCTTGCGGCCCACATATAGAGCCGGTAAGGAGATCACTTTTTACATAGACTATGCAAGCCCAGTCTTTGTTAGCAAACTTTGTAGCTTATCAATAAATATTTATTTATTCAAACCAGAAAATAAATTTTGATAAGCACAATATAGTTCACTTAGGTAAGTAAAACACAGAGAAGCAAACATGCATAATCATCATATACGGAATTTTACTTCATAATATAACATAATTTTTTCACCTTCAATAATATAAATTGATTGATTGTTTAATTTAAATGTAATCATTGTATCAATTATTTAATCAAACTTCATCGTTAGCTAACACTACATATCCCCTTTGTTTCAGTGCATAGTTCTGAAGATAGTACGAAAAAGCTAAACCACTTATATTTACTGTTTTAGTTGATCTGTTTATTTATCTTAATAAAATTAACTGAGATAATCATTGTATTTGTCCTTTTATATTTTACAAATCTTCTAACTTTGTCATCCCAAGAACCCAACAACCAATAAATTGTCCTCTTCTCCAAACAGTCCTACTTTAACATTATTTATCTCACTGTTTCTCCATATATTCATCTTTCCACTCAAGGTAAGCTGTTAAATGAAGTCTTGGTGCTGCAAGACATCAGCTAGAGCTGGGGTCCTCAAACTCCGGCCCCCCAGATGTTGCTGAACTACAACTCCCATGATTCTTTGAATTATATAGGTAGCCAGAGAATAATGGGAGTTGTAGTTCAGCAACATCTGGGGGGGCTGGAGTTTGAGGACCCCTGAGCTAGAGGAAAGAACTGAGCTAAATAAAGAACTTTATGGAAATATCAACATAGTAGCCAATATTTTATTCCAATCAATTTCGCAAGACAGACACGTGGATGGATGGATGGATGGATGGGTGGATACATATAAAAAATGCAGTCTCAACCATCCACCCACCTTTCATTCCACGATTCACATACTTATCAGATATCAGCTCCCTACCCAGACTTTGCTCTGCCTGATTTCGGAGGGGGATTGAGGCAGCGAAGGTACTAAATCTGAAAGAAGAAGATTTTGGTTACAATCTATAGATTGTGCTAAAAGGATGTAAAGCTTGGTAAGCTGGTGAGCAAATAATCCACTGAGTGCCAGGCGTAACTCGAAAGAGCAGGCATTAGGCTCCTAGAGTAGGACCTGCCAAGAATGGGGTACAATGATATTGTGGCAGACTTATGCAATGTATGGTCATATACTATAACCAACCCCTTATTATTTTTGCCTAGGTGAGTTGTTTTTAAATAAAACCATTACATTGTGTGAGCCTTGAAATTGCTGTTTAGTGAATGAGTGGGTGCATTGGATGTTGTATGACATATATATATATATATATATATATATATCTTGACCACATACAGATACGTGTTGTCAAATACGCCACCCAATAACATATATAGGAGGTCACGTTATTTTGTGTGTGTGTATATATATATATATAAAAGGTAGACAAAAATGCACTCACAGGTCTTTTCCAATAATCCTTTTATTGTGTAAACAACAAATACACCTCGGTTCTGTCGACGTTTCAGTCCACACATGACTTTTTTCAAGTGGTCTTGAAAAAAAACAAATACACCTCGACAGAACCGAGGTGTATTTGTTGTTTACACAATAAAAGGATTATTGGAAAAGACATGTGAGTGCATTTTTCGTCTACCTTATAGTTTTGGCTGAAGTTTTGCACCCAGGTATCTACAGGACCCTTAAGTGTATATATATATATATATATATATATATATATATATATATATATATATATATATATATATATATATATATATATATATATATATATATGTATTATAACATGGCCAAGACAAAATGTTTTAAATGACATAATACTAAAACAGAAAATAAAAATGTTTTTAATTGTTGCAAAATAGTTCAACGCTGCTCTCTGCCACACAATACATGCTTTCATATTGTCTACCCCTCACAGGACATGAAAACAATGGTGAAGCAACATCTCAGTGATCATGTTTAGGAAGTGGTTGAAAGAACATTGGACACAGCTACATTCCATTGTCATGTGTTCAGTTTCTGGGTGGTCATAATTTTCTGTCCCCAACTGTATGCTTCATGGTTCTCAAAAGAAAGACTTGAACATTTCTTATTGCTATTGCTGTTTGCCACCTGTGTGTGAAAACACACGGATGATTTGTTATTCCTCCCCATGAGTCCTAATCGGCCTCAACCTTGCACAGTCAGAAGCTAATTTCATAGGCAAATACTTCCGTGTGCCTTTTGTTGAAAATAAAAAAGGGGTTGGCAACCGTAAAGTTGAAGTCAATGCACAGCAAATGAATGGTATTGTTGAGAATTTACAGCAGGTCAACTCTTCATTTTGCCTACTTCTTTTCAATATGAAACGAAGGGCTGACCAGAAATGTCATACTTCCTTTATTAATAAGGCATTGCTAGAGCCTTGTCTCATTAGGGCACTCAGAACTGTGCATTTACTGCAATTTGCAGCACTTAATAGAGAGAGGTCACTGAGGGTCATGCTCAATTTCTACTTGGCAGACGCCGAAAAAAAATGGATGCCATCCATTTGCACATATTTGAATAAATCCTCTTGGCCTGCTTTTCTTTGCCTATCTACCTATAATTCCTGCGCCATGTCTTTCTCGCAATAGCCTTCAGCCGCCAAAAGTAGTTTTCTACTGAGAATGGAATGGAGGTGACAGATCCTATGAATTCAGGTGTCAAATAAAGGACCCCTCTTGCCCCCCTTTTGCTTTTGCTATAGGGAATAGGAGATGCCTCTCATGAGCTCTTAAACTTATCATAAATGTATCAAGATTGCTGTGGGCCATGAAACAGCTGCAGACAATTAATCTTTCCACAATTCTTTCGGCATAAGAATTGCTTTCCCGCAAAGCAACATCTGCCACTGGAAGGTGATTATTCATGGGCTATGAGCGCCACTAGTTTTATGCATAAAGCCATCAGTGGCAATGAAGCACAATTTATAGTTTTCCCTGGTTCAGTAAAAATAACATTTCGGCTGCATTAAAACATCATCCATCAGCATTGTCCCAGAGCTCCTAGCCCATCTCATCCGAAGAAATTAAAAAGTATTCATTTTAATGCTAACTTGTGAAGCTTGCAATGACATTGCCGTATTCTTCTGCCAGTGCCGAGAGAGGGAGGGTTGGCTGGGTGGAAGATATAAGTGAAAGGTTGTGCAGTGCAGCCAAGCTGAGGATTAAATGTGCTGCTAAGATAGTAATGATATCCCAATAATAGTGCTGCTGCTATTTATTTATTCATAAGTCTGAATACTTAATCAGAAAATCCTTGAATCGAATTGAGCATCTAAAAGGAGAAAGTTATTTCACAGACGCAGCAGTCTGTGATTTCTATGATTCACATACTTGAAGAAGAATATTGTAAGAAAATATCATATCAAGCTATGTCAATGATAGAAGCATTTCTCCTAGAATATTCCTAATGTTTAACTCTTCTCACCTCTTGGTCTGTCACTGCATCTGATAAAAAGACCTCGGAGTTCTTGAAAGGTCAGGTCATACAATATTTTGCTCGATGAATATATTGGTCTATTAAAGACTATCTCATCTTGCAAAGTATGAGCTATCTTCACTATTTCCTTGAGCCATCTAACCCTAGAATCACTCTACACATTTAATACCTACTTTTGCGACTGTAGTGTCCCACTGGGAGACAAACATACTTCCCGAACTTTGACCTTCTCCTTGTCCATTTTATGGAAGATTCCCTTCAGATGAAAGATTTTTGTCAACATGATTTAATGTAATTACCATGATACCATGGAACACAAATATCACAAAACTGATGGCATACTAGTATATAGATTATTACATACTGTAACCAAGTCAACCTAGAAATCGCTGATATTGTACTGAATTGTACATATCAAAGACATATCCAGGGTAGAAGAATATTTATTTGGCACATTTAAATTTATGATTGTTTGCTGAACCATGGACAGATGCAAAGAAAATTCTCGTCAGTGAGACTTAGAATGGAACAACTGGTATGGACACAACTTTATTTAACATTAATTAAGGCCGTGTGTTATCTATAGTGGAATATTCACTTAGCAATTAAATGGCGACCAACTTGTTAGCAAAACAAACTAGTCTTTTTCTTAACTTTTGCTTAGGTTATATTGGCCTAAATTATGCAAGCTGGGTGGTGTACCATTTATCTGTGAAAAATTCCCATATACCCTTTAAACAAAGCAGCTTAAACTAGATTTGCTACTAGAAAGAACTTGCTATCTTAAAAATGTCAAGAGGTAAACAGTTCCCAAGGTTAAAATAAATTGTTGAATTCATGGTAGTGCCAATCAGAAGGAGGAGACATGGAATAGAGATCAGATGGCTAAGTTCCACAGCACTGAAAATCCACCTGGGGAATCAAGGCCCGCGCCTGATGAAATATTATTATTATTATTATTATTATTATTTATAAAGCGCCAACAATTTCTGCAGAGCTGTACAATTTTATGAAATATATTATTGCATATCATTCATATTTTTAAGCCTTTTTGTGAGAAAAAAATTGTAATTATGAACCATCTTTCGAAATACATCAGAAAATATGATTCCAAGATTTTTGCAAAATGTCCCACTACTAATAACTTTAATTTCTTCAAAAAGAATAAACTGTTTGAATTGAAATATAACACATGAACAAGTTCTCATTGTAAATTTGGTGGCAAGTACTCTTTAACATCTAATGGTGGAATCACAGGATAAACACAAAAAATATTCAAAGTGATATATGGCAATTTTGACTGAAATTCTTTAGAACCCAAATTTTTGTAATTTTTAAATTCAAACCCCAAAAATGTAACCATCCACAAATTTAGCAGCCACTGCTAACACTAACACATCTCAAAAATATTGCGTGCATCCGACCCTATTTAACGCCTGATACAGCAAAGGTGCTTGTCCATGCCGCTGTCCTCTCTCGCCTTGACTACTGTAATCAGCTTCTCAGTGCTCTTATGTGTTCCCAATAAGCCCCATTACAGTCTATAATGAATGCGGCGGCGAGGCTCATCTTCATGTCCGCCCGCACCTCCCACGCCACCCCCCTTTGTCAGTCCCTACATTGGCTTCCTGTACGATATAGGACTCAATTTAAGATCCTGATACTTGCTTACAAATCTCTACACAATGCTGCTCCGACCTACTTATCCTCTCTAATACATAAATATGTGCCATCTAGTCCCCTACGCTCTGCCGGAAACCTACGTCTTACATCTGTTCACACTCCTACCTCTGATGCTCACCTTAAAGACTTCTCTAGGGCTGCACCGTTCCTAAGGAGTGCACTTCCCCTCTCTGTTAGACTCTCATCCAATCTCCACTCCTTCAAAAAATCTTTGAAAACCTACTTCTTTAGGAAAGTATATAAATTAGACTGTGAAAAGCTTTCCCTCCCTGCACCCTGATTCCGCTCCTGCAACTGTCATTAAAACAAAACACTATGCCCTCAATGAACACTATTCTAGCAACCTACTTTTCTACCCGACCCTTACCTTTTGTGTCACTTTACCCCACTCCCTCTAGCATGTAAGCTCATTGAGCAGGACCCTCAATCCCTCTGTTCCTGTGTGTCAAACTAATCTGGTTACAAATACGTGTCTGTTATTCCACCCATTGTACAGCGCTACAGAACTTGTTGGTGCTTTATAAATAATAATAATTACCAATCTACAGTTTGAGAGTTGTTTTTTTTGTCCAAGAATGAGCCCCCCTCCACCATTACACATAGAGTGAAATAAGGAATAAATAAAGAAGTGAAATACACAGTGGGAAAAATAGAAGAGAATGGCTAATAATACCAGAAAAGCTTTAGTGTTATACAGAGAACAAAAATTATTAAAGGGGTTGGAGAGGGAACATTGACTGGGGGGAAGGGGAATATGGAATAAGAACAGTACAAGATTAATTATTTCATGGGGAAATATCCCTATACTTATTCTACGACAAGTAAACAAAGTGTCCAGTTTGTTCTTTATTAATTAAACCAATCCTTGAATCACATTGTCCAATTCTAACCTCAGTTGTGTATTCCAAATCAGCCGTATCTCAGCATGTGCTGAACATATAAGCTAAGGATTAAATATCTTGATAAGAACTTAATGATATTGATGTAAACGCATTGAGGATTTTTATTTATTCATAATGCAGCTATCCCAGATGTATGAAATTATAGCCTTTGCTGAAAATGTTAATGATATTTCATTTTGTAGTATATACTTAAGCACAAACATTAGTGCAGTCAATGCTATTAACCCCTATTTTTGTTTTTACTATTTTTATTAAATGAAACAGCATTGCATATGTTTAAAACACGAGACGTATAAATAGCACATAAATATTTTTTTTATAGATAGACAAACAGATGGATTGATTATAGGAACAAATGTTTTGAATATTATTAAGTGTTCTTGCATAGCAAGACCACTTAATGTTATCTCACATATATATTATTATTATTATTATTATAGCAAAATTTGCCACCCTAACTCCTCCCACAGTTTTTACACTACATAGACAAAAATTTACCAAAACGTGCAGATTGTTCCCGATCGGATTGCTATTACTTTGTGGAACGTTTCGCCGAATGGTTCACGGAATATCGTCGTTCTTGTGGCGAAATTTGTCCCATAGGAATGAATGGCAAAGCTAGAGTGGGAGCTGGCAAAAGCTGAAAAATCAGGACATGATTTCTAAACTGCCACCACTCCCTTATTTTCAGGCCCACCTACACAAATCTTATATCAAAACGTTCAGCTATCCCTGCTGCCACTAAACATGTCAACGGCTAAGCCATAGTCCTGATAGTTTTCACAATATAATTATTTGTTTGCAACTAACGCCGTCCATTGACTTTCATTGAAACTTCACTCTGCAAAGCTCAAATTTGAAGTGCAATTTCTAAACTGCGACTGTGCCTTCAATTTTAATACTTCAGAGACATACTATGCATCAAAATGTAGGTCTGGGTCTTGTGATTCTCACAATATAAAGCTCTTCACTGTAGGAGTTATAGTTTTTAAGATACGACCGTTTGAAGATGGCACCCACCAAAATACTCTGACCTGTGTCAAGCTGCAGCAGCAAGTGATGTCATAGACAAGGCCTTTTGAACACCTGCTAATGTTTTTATAAATGTATGGTTTAATGTAACTGTGCAACAACGTTGCAATTAAATGTGCTATGTAAATGATAACAGTTACTCCGCCCACTCCAGTTGTAGACTACTGGTGGAGGCAAGAACACTTCACACAATTTCACCAGAAATTGTAGCTTTTCTAGTTGGTTTCTCTTGTCTTTCAGATAGATCTCAAATATTTGCATAGAAACCAAATACAATTGTTTGTACAGTAATAGCAGTGCAAATAGGTTAAGAAACACTCCATGTATTTTTTTTCTGCATGTTTTCTTTGGGGCATTTGACAATCCAACTTTCAGACTGTGCCACCAAATTGACCAATCAAAGGCTTCTCAGTGAATCTCGCAATTGTGGCTTTCCGTCATAGATTTTTAAGGATCTGTAGCACACCAGTGGGGAAAAGTGGGGAAGTCAGACATGTTGTAACCTAGCACACATGTCACTTCTGTTAGCTCTGTGGAACTAAAGAAAGCACAAAAAGCCTACCTGACATTTTGATTCAGATTGGATTGGATTTTGTGGTGGACTTACAAAAGTTTTATAACTGGTAAAAAGAAATATAGACTCCAGACACATTAAGCACTTAGCTACCTGACATCCCTCAAGGCAGACCATGCACAGGTCCTAGCCCCCTGCCCCCTCCTGCATCCTGAAATCATTTAGGCGAATATGACAATGCAAGACAGGTTCCTGGGATCTATCTTTCCCGGGACTGGAGACAAAATTGCAGGATTCTCCTGGAAAACTCAGGATTTACACTTTTGCTTAGTATTTTCAAAACTCTCCCCTTTCTCGCTTGTTTGGCTGGGTAAATACAGGAGTTAAGTAAACTGTGGGACTTTAGAGACTGAATTTAATTTTGCATTGCTTTGTATACACTCTATTGGCATGGAAGGAATTTTGACATACATATTCAAATTATTGAAAATTCTGTTTGTTTGTTTTTAAATGGTTTATCAAGACATATTGGACAAAGATGTCTTGACTCATTTTAAAAATAAAATAGAACCAAAAAACCATTTGAATGCAAATTAAAAAATGAACCATTTGAATGCAAATTAAAACATTAAAACTTTTTTAAAGAGTAGGGATGAGAGTTGAAGACAGAGAAGGCATGAGATGAGAAGGAATATGGTCAAGCAGGTAGTTAGGCGGGGAAAACCCCCCAGTAAAGAACAAAGTTTATCCTCGGTGGCTGGGAAGAAGAAGCAGAGAATTGCAATGGAGGTGACTATATAACTTTGCAATACCCCCTACAATGTCCTGGTAGATCTGCAGCTTTTGTAAGTTATTTTTATAAATATCCCCTTTGTAATGCATATTTAAATGCACACATGTTTCACTGAGGGTATATCTACTAAATAGTGGTTTGTTTGTTTTTTAATTTGTTTTTGGGGAGCAGTAGAGTGTCCCTTTAATGACAATGGCCAATTTTGTGGGCTCGGTAGTAAAGATAATAGGTGACGTGTAGTATCCACCTCTTGCATTCAAGTTAATATTTAAATCTGTGTGTTCCTTTAGGCATATATTCAAAGTGGACATTTTGAGCACAGTTGGTATTTATTTGTGTGTTATCAACTTCACTTAGATGTATTAGTGTTATCAGACCTTGCTGACTAACTCAATTAGTAGATTTTACCAAATTTTCTCTAATTCTTATTCAGAGAATATTATATACCAATTGGGTTCTTTTATATATATTACAAAATACCAACATTGAAAAATGTATACATAATCTTTTTTCTTTTTATAATTACATTTAATGTTAATAATTCCAAACTTTTTCATAAATTATCTAACAATGAATGCACTATATGTTCCGTGTTTTTGTACCAGCTAACTATTTCCCTAACATCTGATAATCATCTTCCACGTTATTAACAGTTTCCTAGCCAAAAAAATTTAGTACTTTAACATACATATAATCATTAAGTTTTAATATACCACTGCTATTTTAGACATTTTTAGCAATAACTCCTTGCCTACCTTCCCCACACATTCCGTCTGACATTGTTACTGACTCTAAGATCTAATTCTGCGATTATTCATTTCCTTTCAAAATTCGCTAGACAAAATGCTATAGGTGGAAAGATTTCACAATTTTAAAAAGCAACAGATATTTGAAAATTAGTGAGCAATGGGTCAGATAATTGTCAGTCTGACCGAAGGTGCATAAAACAAAACTGGCAAAAAGGGGGAGTGGGAAAAGCAAGATGTTTCTTCAAAAATTTAAAAATATGTTAATAATACAAAAAAAATCAATAAAATTATGAGATTATGTACTATAACATAAAGATTATAATAGGAAACTGATAAAAGAAATATCACTGTGTTCCTTTAAGCTGTTATATGGATATATCTAAGATATACTGTACTCTCCATGGCTCTTCCCCATTTCACCGATATAAAGGTCATCTCAAAGTCGTGTTCTTATTTTAACGTATTTGAAGACTCAACACTTTACATACTGCAAACAGCAATTCTTCTTATTAATTTTGTTTTTTGATGGTTTGAAATTTAAAGTTTTAAAAGCTGATCTTCAGCTCATTGTTCAGTGAGTAATCCACCAAAAGTATGATATGAAAAGAAAAATCATATTTTCCATATAATTTAATTTGAATTACATTTCAATAGTTAATCATTTAATTTTAAATATTGTTCATTACTGTAGCTTTACTTAACTGACGCAAAAGACATTTTTATATTTAAAAGCTGCAGTCTTTTAAACTGAATCAGAAAAGGCAAATTGGTGTGTGATTCAAATACATTTAGCTGGGATGTCATATTTGATTCTTAAAAATAATTTAAAGTGCACATTATCCAGAACTTAGCTCCCTAAGTCTCTTCCCAGGCCCGTAAAATCAACAGTTATAGTGGTAAAGTTTAATCAATCCCATAAAATGTTACACAGAATATGACCCTGATGTTATGACTGGAGTACATCTCCCACATTAAAAAGCACTTTCAATGCTGCAGGGACAGTTCTTGAAAGGGAAACCTAATAGGCACCTGGATGAGAACCGAAAAGAGAAAATGTGAGGAAGGGAAATTTAATGTGGGAACGATGAAAAATAAATGCCATTTTCTAGCTGTTCCCTAAGGATGCCTGCATGCATAGTCCATTGCACAGGATGAATGAGGATCTAAGTAAGATTTCACACAGAGGATTCTGTGAATTTCTTACAACAGCCATGTTCCCAGAAACCCTCATTCCTTTTTTTTGTGTGTGTTCAGGAACAAGTCTAGGTTTCGGAAGACAATATGGTTATACATACTGAGAAACTGCAAAACAAGCAACTAATAACGGATTGCAGTAAATGTTTAATGAGAGGTTTTGTTAATCGTTCCTCATAAATTAAGATTACTACCCCTCCAGTAATGTACCTATTCTAATGCCAACATTAGTTCATTCGTGTGAGAAAATCTTGGAATGCCCTTTTTAATTTTTATTACGCCTTTTATACCTATCATCGTGACACTTATGTCTTTCCGGAGTTGGTAATAAACTTTACTTTAAAAAAAGTCTCCATAATAATAATGAGCAGGAACCTATCCACTCGGTAGTCTTGTGGCATATAGTGTTGTATGTCAAAATAGGGCACTTTGAGATATAATTCTATTACAAAATAGCAGGTGCTGCTCTGGAGTAAAACTCCCACTAATTTAGGGTAGATAGGGACATATATTTCCTGGCACTGCCTTAGGTTTAAAGCAACCCGCCTAACTCGCCTTAGGGCAGACTTATATATCGGGTCCTCGGTCCATGACCAAGTATCTGCCCTGGAAGGAGAGCACCTACAGTCTGCAGCTCCCCCGGGAGTGAGATGCAGACTGTAAAGTGTCTCGCAACCTCCATCCAATTAGAGCGTTTTACAATTTTGCGAGATTCCTATCACATGGTCTGCAGCTCACACCCAGCGGAGCTGCAGATCGGATAGGAAGCCCACCGGACCACCAGGAAGCCAGGACACTGGACCACCAGGGATAAAAAGGTATTTGTAGAACTTCCCTCCCACTGCCAATACTCAGCCACTGTCACCCCCTTACTCAGCGCCCTGTTACCCTTCACTTAGCCCCCTCTTATCTCCTCACTTTGACCTCTTTCATCCCTCAAACTAGCCCCTGTCACCCCCTCCTTCCCTCACACTGCCCACTGTCACCCCTCCCTCACTCTGCCACCTGTCACCCCATCCTTCCCTCATTCTGCCACCCTCTCCTTCCCTCACTCTGCCACCTGTCACCTCCTAAATCTGCCACTTTGGACCCCCTCCTTTCCTTACTCTGCCACCTGGCACCCCGTCCTTACCTTACTCTGCAACCCATCCTCCACATATACACAAAACACCACAAGCAGATATCACACACACATACAGTCCCAGACACAAACATACACATGCTCACAGAAACATACATTCACATATTAGGATACTAACTGTCAGACACACACTCTCATGCACATACACAGGTAGACAATGCCAGACACACTCAGAAGTTCACACAGCCAGATAAATACACACTGTGACTGTATGACTGTGTTAGTCAGTATTTGTGTCTCTGTGCATCAATGTGTTTGTGTGTTTATGCATGTATCAGTGTGTATATGTATTTGTGTATTAGTGTTTATATGTGTGCATGTATTAGTGTGTTTGTGTATGTCTGCAATGTGAGGGTGGTATGGGCAAGGCAAAGATAAAGTTGCAAGCAACATATATATTATATGCATGCATACATGTACAATACATGGGGAAACATATATATATATACATGTAAAGGATTATAGAATATGTGGGTAAAATGTCTATAACATTGTTTTCTTATCTGTAACTTTATTATTTGGTAAATGATTTTTTAAAAGCCCAACCAAAATGTTAATTTTTGTTTCCAATAACCCCTTCACACTGGCACTTATGTATACACGACTGCCAGGCTATACAACCATACCCAGCAATCGTGTATACGTGATTAGCATCATTGCACACAGAATTTGTTTATTGCAAATTATGCAATAACTACAGTCCGATAGCTCACAACACAGCGGCATAGGGAGCCGCGAAAATGCAAGCCTCTGAAGATGAATCAAACGCTGCAAGCTTGTCATTCAATATACTTACAGCTCCTTATATACACAAGGCAACCCCTATTTGACAGAGTTTCCGTCAGCAGAGGTGGCAGTTGTGTGGACCTGGTGAACTACAGGTAAGGTTTCAACCCATTATTAAATGCCCTGGCACCATATCCACCTTAAAGATTATAATAATAATATTCATATTGTAGATAAGTAAACACTATAACATTTAATAAAGTAGGCAAGTAGTTCATTGATACAGATCTAAATCATTATATAACTTGTGATGGTGTATGAAAAAAAAAAGGCAACTTGACAATCAATCATGTGGGCAACAATCAACTTTTCTTTAGTGCTATAGCACTTTTTCTGCCAAGTATATTTTAAGTGTGTGTTAAAAGGGATTAAAATGTAACATATTAGTTAAAAGGCTGTGAATTAACTTTCGATGAACACTCAAATCTTATTGTGCAGTCATCAGACCCATTATTACAGGAAGCAGTAATCATTATGTGTCTGCTTATATAAAACTGTCAGCTATCCCTCTTTTAATGAACATGACTCATACAGTGCTCCACATTAGGTGCAGTTTCACAAATGGCCAGATTGTTCGAACATCTGCAGTAGGTTTAAAGTCGTATTCTGGAACAAGGATCTATAACCTGCCTTTTAAAAGAGCGCAAAGACTTGGTAAGGGTTCTAGAAGTCCTTAATTGATCAGCTAGTCGGCCTATAAAATTCCAATTACATATCCAGATAAAGGCAAGAATTATGCATAAAATACAAGAATACAGAAATGAGGGAAAAGCATCCCTAAAAAAGAGAGCAAATCCCCTCAAAACCAGTACCCCCAATAGAGCACTATAGATAAATTTGCAAAAAACTGTGACAAGGTACAAAAATCAGACAAGGTACAAAAAATAATAAAGTTTTATTGATAGTTAAATAAACATTAAAAAAAATAATGCTCCATATAAATTTTTCAGTAATTATTACCAATGTGCCCCTGGAGTTGGTAAGACCATTGGGTCTATACTATTATTTTAGATTTTTGGATTTATGTTTGGTATTTAATCCAACTTAACCTGCCTTTCTTATAACTTTTTTATTTTACTATATGTCCCCTTTCCCTTCCTTCCCTTTTCCAGTATTCCCCAGGTTATTTTGTATTATTTGTATCATGTGACTATTATCTACATTATCTTTAGAGTATTAACTGATATAGTATGCTCTGATTTGTTGTAGACATTGTGATATCATGTATCCACCTATAGGGGGTGCTGGGTTGAAATTAATTGGACGCAGTCTTGCTGCTGTGCAGAAGTATGTTGCGCGCATGCGCAATGATTTTGAGTGCACGCATGCGCGTCCTTTCTGGGGTCTGGCGGAGTGCTAATCTCTGGGACTTCCCACCGCCGAATTCTACTGGCAGGTGAAACAGAAGCATAGCCCACTTATTACAGGTGGGTTTTGGTGCCAGATTTCTGTATAAAGGGAAGGGGGTGAAGAGACAGTGTTTGCTTACTGATGCCCTTGAGAAAGGCGAGCATTATCGCCGAAACGCGCGTGGGGTTTTGGGTGTTCCTTTACACTCTGCAGACTGCTTTCACTTAGCCTGTTATATCTCAACACACTATTTTATTCAGGGACTTTATTTTGCCGGCGAAGTCCCTGGTTTTTGCTGTATATATTATAATGGAGTTTTGAGAACCCTCTTTACTGTTCCTTACCTCACTTTATTTTTCATCTATCTGCCTCTTTCTGTCCTTTCGATTTACTGATTCCGCTGATATATATTGAGCTATTTTAGCAAGATACATTTGAACTTACATAACAATTTGAAAAAGGAAGTTGTGCTTATATGGGTTTTCTGTTTTTATTTTATTTAGCCTTTTTTGGAGCAAAAAAATGACCTCAGATGGTAAGTATAAAATTGTAACGGACCGTTTCAGCACACAAGGGGTTAAAACCGTTTAGGCGATCGTCCCCTTTCAGAGATACCGGCACAGCTACTGTAGAACACCAAACTCACGAACCGCATGTAAGGGAATGATCCAAACTCCCGAACGGCATACAATGTAACACTACAAACTCACAAACTGGAACCATACGAATCGCTGCTAGCAGACGAATAGGAAACGCATCCAAGCGGCTTACACTCCTAGCAATCAGTCTCTATCAGCATTCAGTAAATCTCCCCAAAGACGAGACAAAGCTCCGTGTTGACGGTCAAGCAGTGGTCTATTTAATGAGGGCTACCTGCCCAGTATTTATGCAGGTCTCCCACCTGGTGGACACTCCCCTAGGGGACCAAATGGGAGACTGTGACAAAAGACAGACAATCAGCCAAACAGGACACACAGTCACATTATATTCCCACAATGCATCCTGGCTTCCTCCCCTCTGCCCTGGAGATAATTGAGAAGTAATTCAATTATCTCCCAGGACAAAGGCAAATCGCCATTATGCACGTGGGGATACTAAAACATGAATTACTGTTAAAATACAATATGTGACACAAGTTACAATAAAACTATACATTTAACATGTCCCCAGATTGCTCAGGTCTGAGCGCACATTATTAAGCGAATGGCGCTCAGACCACACGAATACAGTTTAATCGCCATGGAGCCAAAGTCTTTACAAAGTTAGTTCTCACACGAATGAACTCCATGGGATTCCTATCTGGGGTATAGTGCAGTCAGGTACAACTACCGAACACCGGGCCGTTCGTGCACTTTCAACGAACAAGAAGGGAGGTCGGCGGCTTCAGCAGTGTTCACGCCAAACTGTGTCCGTTTGTAGTTCCATGAGTTAGGCATCGAACACCACGGTGCGTTCACGTGTTTAAAATGGCCGCGACCTCGTGTTCGTTACACGAATGGCGGCCACCCAGTATTCGTCAATTAAGCTGCGGTTAACCGCAGCTTCTGTGAGGCTAATTGCTGGCACACTCCAGCTCCCAGGTGGTCTAGTCATTCGTGCGGTTGTTCGGTAGATTGAATCTACCGAACACCGGGCAGAAAAGCACAAGTAAGTCTTTTCTGCAGGGGAAAAGAGGTCTTTTAACATGGGGCCATAATCCAAAGGCAGCAGGAGAGCAACCAGGCTTCTCCAATGCAATGTATCGAGATTGCTCTTGTCACAAAAATAATTTTCCATTACAGCTCTTTTTAGATTTGTTGGGCACAACTCACTATTCTTAATGTGAATTGAGTAGATAGGAAATTATTTGGGGGGGCGGTGGCTAGGGACTTGCGGACCCCAGGCCATAGGAGGGGTTAAGCCATATTTATGAGAGATGATTGGCATGTCTTCCCTATATTATATGATTTCCCCCACCCACCACTAATTGTTGAGGGGTATAGGAGGAGACAATAGCATGTCTCACCCCTTTCCTTATTACATACCTTCCACCTGTTGCCCATATTGTGCTTTCATAGATAATGATGATGACCATAGAAGGGTCAGGAGAATGTTAAAAAGGTGTCTAGGCAGCATTTCTTGCATTTTTAGATCATCACTACATGGAGGTGTCGTGATGTATGCATGTACGTAAGTACGCTGCTTTGGTGGCGCCTTTTCTATGTTCTTGTTCCCTCTTATCTGAAACCCTCTTTGTAAACTGCAACCAAAATATCCAAGATTAATTACAAGAACAATTTTTATTCTTGTTCCTTTTACAATTCCATACCAAACTCTTACATATAATTTATACAGCACTGCTTTCTAGGTCCAATTTCATTCACTATTTATATGGAATAAGAATGTAATGTAATCCATTAAATGTTATCCCTTGTCCAAATAAACTGCTTCGAAAAACCAACTGCCCTGTTTACTTGATGTGACTGTAACGGGGAGCTGCACTGATTTCATATACCGTATATACTCGAGTATAAGTCGACCCAAATATAAGCCGAGGCCCCTAATTTTAGCACAAAAAACTGGGAAAACTTATTGACTCGAGTATAAGCCTAGGGTGGGAAATGCAGCAGCTACTGGTAAATTTCTAAATAAAATTAGATCCCAATAAAATTACATTAATCGAATATCTATTTACAGTGTGTCTTTATAATGAATGCAATGTGTGTGTGTTTGTGTAGTGTGTGTATATAATGAATGCAGTGTGTGTTTGTGTAGAGTGTGTATATAATGAATGTAGTGTGTGTGTGTTTGTGTAGTATTTGTATATAATGAATGCAGTGTGTGTGTGTGTGTTTGTGTAGTGTGTGCATATAATGAATGCAGTGTGTGTGTTTGTGTAGTGTGTATATAATGAATGCAGAGTGTGTGTGTGTTTGTGTGTAGTGTGTGTATGTAATGAATGCAGAGTGTGTGTGTGTGTGTGTGTGTGTGTGTGTGTGTTTTTGTGTAGTGTGTGTATATAAGTCTTGCATCTTTTAAGAAGTGCCTTAAACCCCATCTCTTTAGGAAAGCTTATGGCCTCCCAGAGTAACCTCTACCTCATACCTGTCTCTTGCCCTCTCCTAAAGGGCAGCCCACCTTATTTGACTGCAAATTCCTGTTGTAACGGATCACCTGGCACCCCGACTGGGAACCTCCGTGAAGGATGCTCCTAGCGCTTCCAGAGGGTTTCCAGCACTGCAGCCAACACCATAACCACTGTAGACTCCTTCAGAGGACAAACCAGGAACAAGTTCTTAGAAGAGTTTAGCAGTGAATATAGCAAGAGAGTATGCAGAGCATTGCAATCCCTTGTAGCAGATTCCCCCAATAAGAGACGGCACTCCAAATTTAGGGTGAAGAAGAACTGACTGTGCTGGCACATACAGCCTCTTCTATTCACAATCCACAAACATAGTACTGCCCACAGGGTTTTGAAATACAACCAATCAATCCGTACAATACACACAGACACTCCCACACAAAATCCTCCCCTCTGCCTGTGATATGATTACTGAACACAATGGTTAATATAATTATCACACGCAGAGAAATACAGTATTATAAAACATATCACCCCAAAACATGCAATAACCCCATAAAGTATATCCTCGGAAACGGGGGTTCTGAGTGAACCACATATCCAAAATTCACTCAGATCCGTTCAGTAGTTTGGAAGATACAGTTTAATGCAGATTCCGCAGCACATATACAGGCTATGTGAAAAATAATTACTGTATAATGTGTCCCCTGTTGTATAGTTTAAAACTACTGCACGATGTCTTTGTGCACCAAATACCGGCGAGATGGCACCGTGTAGAAAAGTCCAAACAGTGTCTGTGAGTTAAAATGGCCGCCATCCATTGTTCTCACCATGTTCTTCATCCATTGTTCTCACCATGTGCCTCTGATACATGAAATGGTGCCCACCCAGTAACTTCACAGTATGTCCCCAGATGGTTCTTAAAGGGCCAGCAGCAGCATAATAAAATACAACATGCCCAAATCAGTTCCTAGAAGAGCAATACCTTCCAGGGGCCATAGTCACATGGCAGGAGACTGGCAATCAATCATCTCCAATGCCCACTGGCGAGGTCGGTTTAGCCACACCTGTCCTAATGTGTTTTACACTCCACCTCCTACAGAATGTAAGCTCGATTGAGCAGGGTCCTCTTCAACCTATTGTTCCCGTAAGTTTATTTGTAATTGTCCTATTTATAGTTAAATCCCCCTCCATAATATTGTAAAGCGCTACGGAATCTGTTGGCGCTATATAAATGGCAATAATAATAATAATAATATAATGAATGCAGAGTGTGTGTGTTTGTGTGAATGCAGTGTGTGTGTATATAATGAATGCAGTGTGTATATAATGAATGCAGTGCACGTGTGTATCTAATGCAGTGTGTGTTTGTGTGAATGCAGAGTGTGTGTGTGTAGTGTGTGTGTGTAAACTGGGTGGGGTAGGGCATT
The DNA here is from genome assembly GCA_933207985.1 of Pelobates cultripes. Taxonomy (NCBI): domain Eukaryota; kingdom Metazoa; phylum Chordata; class Amphibia; order Anura; family Pelobatidae; genus Pelobates; species Pelobates cultripes. The sequence goes on along the minus strand of OW240917.1, from coordinate 186,647,163 downwards.
TTTATTATTTTTTTATATATATTATTTTAATATAATTATTTGAATTTTTTTATATTATTATTTAAATTATTTTAATTTTTTTTTTTTTTGGCTGTAACATTCCCTGGTGGTCCAGTGGATGGGCTGTGCAGGGGGGTCCAGAGCAAGCTATTACTTACCTTTGTAGAAGCTCCAGTCAGCTCCGTGCAGCTTCCCAGTTCAGCTCACAGTGTAAATCTCGCAGTCTGCGTAACCCGTGGCAATGCTCTGACGGCCGCGGGTGTCACGAGACTTACACTGTGAGCTGAACTGGGGAGCTGACAGGGAGCTGACCGGCGCTGCTACAAAGAAAAGTAAGAGCTCGCGGTCAGCCCCCAACAGGACAAGACCGGCGGTCCTGGTCTGTATTACGGCAATGTAAGTTGCCATAATACAGACCTTGACTCGAGTATAAGCTGAGTGGGGCTTTTTCGGCACAAAAAATGTGCCGAACAACTCAGCTTATACATCTCGGCTTATACTCGAGTATATATGGTATCTATAAATGCAATTGTAATAATTACAGTAATACAATTATTTACCAAGAAGGCTGAAGATGAGTTCTATGATCTGACCTTATGCAAATAAGGTCAGATCATATATTATTAAATATAAATATATTTTATTAAACATAAATATATTATTCTTACATCTGGGCATGTTTAGCTTTCTCTTATTCCATTATATGTGACTCTTCAGATACCCTTATAACGTTCCAGCCACGGTCATGCACCAAGTTGGCATGAAGATTTAATAAAAGTCGTGTAAGACCTTCCATGCCTTTTTTCTAAGGTAACATTAATATAAACATTTCTTTGACTGGACACAATGAATAGTGTAGCCTTTCTTAAACAAAATACCACATTGGAGGCAAGTGACACAGTCATTACAGCAGAGAGGCTTGGTTTGTGCTTAAGTCAAGACATGTTTTGTTAAATGTGACATGCTCAATTTATCATTAGTTATGAAGTGAAAACGGATGAATACACATTCAATTTAGTTCTGCTGCTTTCTTCATTTATCAAACACTTTCATCATCGATCATTTTCCCTAATCCAACCCTTTAATTTTTTGTATTTTTTTTTTTGTTATTTCTACAAATAACATACTGCACAAATTTAATCTAATTAATCATAATTGGAAAGCACTGTCTTCTTAATGAACCATTGAAAGACTGAATCAAGTTTATTACGATTTTAATATAAATCCAAAGGATAGAATCTGTAAATACACGTGCTAAAATCAGATTGCACCGAGACGACTCTCTGTTCTTGTTGACATATCAATGTGAAGAATTTCTCAAGCATATTGCTCATGTTTATCTAACAACTGTTTCCATAAATTGGAACATGTTCATCATTTTACAAGACAAGACAGTGAAAGTTCATTTTAGAAAGCAAAGGGAACGTGTGCAATCCATTCTGTACTGTATCATTTTTCTAAGCGTTTTTGTTGTTGTTGATTTTGGGCTTTGCAGGTAATGCAAAGTTTTAAAAATTATGGCTTGGAAAATGATGATATTTTTATATTTTCAAACAAATATATGATCTTGATAATATAAATAATTAAATAATGTCCTTGCAATTTTCTTTTTTTATGGGGGGGGGGGAAACTGTATTTTCCTATTTAATCACAAGGTTGAATTTTATACAAAAATCTTATATTTGCGATTACTTTTGTGCAGCGTCATTGGTGAGGTTTGGCTCTGTCAACTTTATTTTGTTTGACGACTACCTTCTGATTAATTTCCCCTTTTTATCATTTAAAACGCCGTAGAATAAGTTGGCATTATGTAAATGATAATATAAACCACTTAAGGACAAAACATTTTATTTAAACATCCCTAGAAATTAACAAATACAGAAAAACAAAAACAGCACAATCTATGCTAGCAGGTGATCGTTAGTGACTAGATTACCACAACATCTAACATTTGGTTTTGATGGGGTTAATATTAATGTTAATATTTATAATAAAACACATTTGTGGAAGGAAAGAATAGCAGGTAGCACTATAGTTTGCAAAATGTGGATTTGAGGTATACAGAAGGAGGACATTTTTTTTTTTGTAATTAAATATTTTTTTCCAGATTAATATTAAGAAAGGTAATTCAATGATCTCTCAAAATGAATGTAAGTCTATTTACATGAACCTATAAATAAATAATAAAAAAAAAAGGGTAATTCAAACTCAAGAGTTGTATTTCTCACTGTTAATAGATAGACAGTGTATTTCTAGTTATAAAAGGGTGAAATTTGGTCCTAGTGCCATATAGTTGGTCAGTCAGAATTAACTTTGAATTAGCCTAATAATATCTTTTTAACGTGTTATTCAGCTAGAAGGGCTGTGCATTGTGGCATGTCTGAGTTCTCGGAAAAACTGCCAAGGACATAAAATGCATAAGATCCCAATAAATATGTGTTTACCAGCTATTTAACGGTCCAATTTCAGTAAAGGATATAAATATCATACTGTTTATTGTCTTTGAAGATTTATTTACAAGGAAGTTTACAAGATTTTTACTAGCAATTTTTTTGGTTGGTTGTATAGAACTTTACCATTAGAGTTCACACACAGATTTTTCAATTTGTCTCTTGCCACACATCTAAAACGTATATCAGCAAGCACTGCTTTCTTGATTTAGTTGTTTGCCTGCTTGTTTGTTTGATTTTTCAAGGTATTCATTTTTATTGGGAATCTTTTTTATTGGTGTTTCATGGCATTGACAATCATTAGTACAAACAAAAATAACATAAAAATCAGACAGGACAAGTCAGTAAATTGAAAATCATACCAAGCTCAACTTGGCAAAAGTTATAACCACCATAACATAGGTCTGACATATCCTTCACGACAAATGCTCAATATACATGTGAGTCAAAATGCCTTTGTCATAAAGTGAGAAGATACATTGTTTGATTGTTTTTTTTTTTTATATAATTGGAGAAGGGATGCAATGAGATTGCTGGTGAATTTGAACTTTTTGACATCTTCTTGCAATTGTTATTTATTTATTTGGTATCTACTATACAGTGTAGTGGAGCTCCTATATCCTGACTGGATATCTCGACTAAAATTCCCTCTTAGCTGGAAGAAGCGATGGCCAGACCCTTTTTATCAGTAATCAGACAACACATGATTCTGAAAGTACAACTACTTTATTCAAAGCAATGCGGTCTTTCATACATAAACCTCCAGCATGGGGTCTCCATTTAACACATAGGCGATCCCGTCCTGATGTCTCTGTGTCTGGGAAAAGATAGAGTTATCCATTGCTTAATTAATTATCTCCAGGACACAGAGAGCACAACACAAAATACCCCCAAAATCACAGTAAAACTACCATGAACGCCCACACATGATATATCCCCGGATAGGGCTGATCCGAGTGCCTATCTGGGAAAATCAGTACTCGGATTCATGCAGAATTAGCAAACCGCTACTTGGACAAAGATTTCACCGGCCGCAAGCAAAGTCCAAGCCAAAAAGAGTTCCATAACGGTTGTGTCAAATAACGGCAGCTCTTATGGGTCGAAATAGGGCCCTCTGGGAAGTGGATGAAAACAGGGGGTGAAGTTGAACTGGCAAGGATGGGGTAACCTTTGAGGTAAAACACAAGCGTCTTCTAAATACTGCATCTTTCTATCAGTAAAGTATTATTTGCAACACATGAGTCTTGAGCAAAGTGACAAAATGGGATTCTGGCTTGATAGAAATGTTAAGCCTTTTTGAAATACGGAGGTATTTATACAACCTTACCTCATCATTCAAAGCTAACATTACATTAAAAAACCGACATCATAACACTTTCTGCCAACATTGACATGTAGGAGTGAGAGGGGAAAGCAACTCAGCACGCTAAGGGGCCCGATCTACTGCAGTTATATAATGTGGTCCAGTTAGGGGAAGTAAGTATATATCTTCAAAGGGACTGCATAGCATTAGCCACTGCAAGCACTTGGCTGATCCCCTTACCGGAGTGCTGGCTGTACCCCCTGATGGCGGCCCTTGATTCATAGACAAAATATTAAAAATTGTCTAGACCAAATTGTAGACCAAAATGAATGAATCAGAAAAATTCTCCAAACCAACTGTAATGTCACTTTGTTTATCTTAGCCTACTTTAGGTTTCAGCATAGAAGTGGATGCATGTGATGATGCTATTGCTTCTATACTCTCACAAAGAGTTAATAGTTTAATTCATCCAGTGTCATTTTTCTCCAGAAAATTAACATCAACTGAATAATTACCTAATGTTCCCTTAAAGCACAAGCTCCACCCGTTTCTTTCCCTATACTTTCTTCATCCCAATTTTTTTCTGTTTCTCTCCTTTCTGAAGAATTTAGAAATTAGATCCTTCTGACTCAACCCCTTCCTTCAAGTTTTTACCTACTCCCACTCAGAATAATGGAATTTATTTTAAGTCTGTCCGACTATATATTCCTCCATTATTCAGATAGTCCATGTAATGAACAGGACCTCATCCCAGGTGCTTGGAGGGGCATACTTGCCAGCCTCTTGCCCACAGACTATGGACCACACGAACCAGAGACCACCCTGGGTTTTTTTTTTTGTTTAAAAAATAAATAAATAAACAGGGTGGTCTCTGGTTTGTGCGGCTGCTCAGTTACCGAACCAAATAATTCAAATAGTCAAACAGAGACTTTTATATCACAGTTTACATGGTCCATAGTCTGTGGGCAAGAGGCTGGCAAGTATGCCCCTCCAAGAACCCATGACGAGGTCCAGTTCATCACAGTAATGTAAATGGGTCCATGATAATTAACTCTTTAGCTGGCCATCCTGGTGTCTTTAAAATTAGGTTACTACTTAGTAGGCATTTCTTGTGGCCAAATTACCCACCACACATACAAAACTACGTCAACTCATGTGACACATGTCAGAAGAAAAAGAAGCAACATAATAAACCTGTTGGCCTCTTGCAACCTTTAACCCTACCAGAATATCCTTGTAATTCCATGAGTATAGATTTTATTGCAGAAATACCACCCTCAGAAGGTAATAATTCTATGCTAGTAACAGTAGGTCATCTTACAAAAATAGCTCATTTCACAGCTCTCCCATCTATATTTGATTCTGCATATCCTTAGTAGGACATCTGTTAATGAGTATTAGTAAGAGTGGTCTTCAGAGATTGGGTCCTTGTTTCAATAAAAATAAAATAAAGTTTTTTATACCCTTTATTCAATTATCTACTTGGGTCTTTGTAAATAATTGAACAGATTAACCCTGCTTCTTTCAGGTTGGCTCTTCCTCATACTTATAAAATACACCCTGTTTTTCAACCATCCCTCCTTGAACCTTATTTGTGATATGTATTTACATCCACCTTCCATTTCTCCTCCTCCTATTTTAGTTAATGGAAATGAGGAGATTGAGGTGAGCGCCATCATTGTTTCTCGAAAAAGATATCGATCTAATGAATACCTGGTTAAATGGAAGGAAGGGTTATGGTCCTGAGAAAAATTACTGGATACTTGGTAGGGATGTGCATGCCCCGACCTTGTATCTAATTTTCATATCCAACATCCTACCAATCCCTCTCCTGAGGGCTTCAGGTGGTAGCCCCTGGGAGGAACTGGGGAGAGTCATGATTATTAGGATGTCTAATTGAACTGATGCAAGCTACTATCTCTTTAAATAACTAATTGCTTATATTTCTTATATAAACAGGTCTATTGACATTATTCATGGCTCAATTATTGAGTCTTTACCCATTGTGTACTCTGTCCTCTGCACTAGTTTCCTCGACAGTCAGAAGTAAATGACCACACCTTGCTATACCCTCGTTCCAGTTTCCCACTCCCTCAACCACTTCAAGCCTTGCTACTTCTACAAGCCTCCTTGATAAACGTTAAACAAAACCTGCACTTATAAATGGATAAAGTCTCTTTCTATTACACCTTTTCACCTGGCCCTCAATCGGACTGACCCTCTCGTTATATCTGGCTGTTTAAACGGACTATAATTATTATCCTTTCCCTTTGGATTTACTCTACAATAACTGGTTAGAACTCAGCTATGGACTTTGAATATCTCTTAAGAATTCTCGCTCAACTACTGCATCTATCAAACTGACGGATCTCATGGTGAACAAATCAGACTGGATTAAGGTTATGCTAACTAATCTGTTTTTCACTGTCTAGTTAACAGTCTCTCAGAGAAACAAAGTTTTTTTAAATTATATTTATTATGTTTTGGAAAGCGTTCTTTATTATGTGCTAAAATAAGAATAAGATATATTTAGGAATTAAAATAAAAGGTTTAAAAAAAACCTTAAACATGAAAAATAAGTTGTTTTTTCTCAATTTCCTTTTTTTTTTATTATACTGTTTCTCCTAATTCAATCCAGCTGCCTTTTGTTTCCAACTCAAGATCTTTTCCTTCTGTTCTTTCACAAATATCCGCCGTTTTGTCTTATGCTGCTTCAGAAAAGTCTCTTGATCTTGTTCTAGTTTCGTTATCTAAAATGCAAAAACAAAACAATGTTAGCACTCTTTCTTAAATACCTAGCAAGTATTAAAATTAGCGCTTTTAAAGGGAATGATGCATAACAAGGTTCTCCAGATTACATGGTCATTCAGAAAGATCCCTGTCACAGGAATTGATACTTTTTCCAAATATGCATCTTGCCGGATCCTTTGTGTTTTTTTATTTTTGACAGGCTTGATTGGTAATGGAATAGTAAGAGACAATGAGAAATGTCTACAAATCACAATGGGTGCTTAAAGTATTGGTATCAGAGAACTGCCATTACTTCAATGGGTAAATATATATATATATTTATAAAGAAGATATTTAAATATAAAATATAAATGTTAAATTTATTTAAATATAAAAGAAAACCTGGAAAAATAATTTCAAAATTTAATAAATTCTCACCTTTATCTCTAACATCCTTTTTTCCCGCAAATTCTGCACAAGTGCACGGGGCTCACTTGATTTCAATTTTAAATTTCCAATGGAGAAGTCCGTACTGAAGATGAAAGAATGTGTCATTAGAATGAAAATTATTAAGGCAGCTTTGTAAAGAAATATTATTGTACACTAAAATATAATAAACCAAGTAAATGTGCATCTCACAAACTACATTAAATACTAATATTATTGGAAATCTGACCTAGCTCTTCCAGAGGTTCAGGGTATGATGGCTAGTCCTCTGGAACTTTTTAAAATACCGCATTTATAGAGGAATTTTTTACGGTTGTAATGGTTTATAAAAAATACACACACTTTTCCTCACGCTGCCCCAAGATGGAGTCCTACTTGTGGTTATTAGAGATCTGACCCTCTGGTTGTTAGAGACCAATGTATATATATATATATATATATATATATATATATATCCTTCTTACATAGATTACCCTTCTTACAATTATGTAAAAATTGTTAACCTATAACCATGCTGTTTTTCCTTCTCCGTCATCTTTTGCATGAAAGCACATTTGTTTTTCAGCTGTGAATTAAGGGGAGGCATTGTGAAAATACCAGTTACCAGGCTTACAGACACAGGTAAATGCAAATGTGAATGAACAGTTACTCACTTATATATATATTTTACATTTGTGATGTCACCAGTGATGTAATCTGCCTATTCTGGTTTTGATTGGTTACTATGCAAGTAGTAGAGACTGTGGCACCATCAGTGATATAATCAGCCCTGTGGCATCATTAGTGATATAATCAGCCTATGCTGGTTTTGAGGTTTTGATTAGTTACTGTGCAAGTAGTAGAGACTGTGGCATCATCAGTGATGTAATGAGCCTATTTTGGTTTTGATTGGTTACTGTGCCACTAGTAGAGATTTTGGTGTCATCGGTGATGCAATCTGTCTATGCTGGTTTTGATAGCCTGTTGTGCACAGCGCATCTCCAGTAATGTATACTGATTCATTGTTCACCGATACCAGGAACAACACAACACCTACCGTTTGGAGATGCTCTGACCCAGTCGTCTAGTCATCACTATTTGGCTCTTGTCAAAGTCACTCAGACTTTTTCGCTTGACTATTTCAATAAAATTGAATATTCAATGTTATTCACTCCAACTGTCAGTGGTTTTAATGTTGTGGCTGATTGGTGTACGATTGCAGGCACAACTCCACACATATTGGAGAAATTCAGGCTCAGGATTTTCCTGGAAGTCATATTTTTGACTGACCGTGCACATGGCCCTATGCCCAAAACAGTTGCAGGGAATCTGGGCTAATGGTCGGTCTCTCTGTCTGGATTACAAAAGTACATAAATCACATTATTACACTATAAACACGTCAAAGAAGAAATTCCCAAACAAAGCAGATCTCGTAAAGAATGGCCAGAGAAATACCAAGCAATTGCTAACATCTCAGCGTTTACCCTGAAGCATCGCAGAACTTTCCAAAGGGTCACGGAACTATCAGAACTCATAATCTGATATACTGCTGGGGCTAGCCCATCAAGTTGTTGGTGCAACCTGCAGGAAAAACCATGGTGATACTCACCCTTGAAGAAGGAGTATGCATTCTCGAAGATTGGAGATTGGAGACACAGGCACCACCAGGATCGTCAGAAGGCCCATCGCAGATCTTTCCGGAATAGAAGAGGGCGAACAGAAGATGAGCAGCCCAAGATTGCGCTGATGACAACCTGGAAAGCTCTCAGAAATCTCCAGCTCCTGACTTCTCACTGACACAAGGAATAATCAGGCACATGCTGGACGAAATGTCAGACAGAATACTCCAGACTTTGCAATCATCGAAAGGTGACCTGTGAAAAGATCTACAGGATTTGGGGGCAAGAACCTCTAAAAGAGAGAACAAAAGAATATGTTTTCGCTTAGTTTTTTTAATATAAATTTAAAAATTACCTCTTTACCAAGTTCAAGTAATTTCTAGGATGCAAGCCAATGTCCTACACAATCTTTAACCTTTTGTTGCCACTACAGATGGAACGTAGTTGGTAGGGTCAGTGACTGTGAATTTGCAGAGGTGACCCCTGAATACCAGATGAGGTGTATCAGTCCACTACCTAATTCAATGTCCTTACCCTCGTTGTTCTCTATTACTTTGGGGCACACAATGCTAACTCTTATTTACAAATTATCCGTATGTCAATCATGAATTCCAAGTGTCCAAGTACCATGCTCTTGTACTCTTATGCACATGTTTTTTTTATAAATAATAAAAAAAAGAAAAGAAAATGCAGGGGGGGAGGGGAACGGGTCAAACATGATATAATTTTTACCTTTTTAAGAACATACCCTGTGTAGCTTAAATATGATGTGTAGTGATGTCCCGAACGGTTCGCCGAACGGTTCGCCACGGACTCATCATTGAGTAAACTTTGACCCTGTACCTCACAGTCAGCAGACACATTCGAGCCAATCAGCAGCAGACCCTCCCTCCCAGACCCTCCGACCTCCTGGACAGCTCACTAAGAATGCAGCTTCACAATGAATGTAAAATGGATGCTGTCCAGGAGGTGGGAGGGTCTGGGAGGGAGGGTCTGCTGCTGATTGGCTGGAATGTGTCTGCTGACTGTGAGGTACAGGATCAAAGTTTACTCAATGATGAGTCCGGGGCGAACCGTTCGTGGCGAACCGTTCGGCGAACCGTTCGGCTAACCATTCGGGACATCACTAATGATGTGTGTTATGATGTTCAACCACCAACTGCTCCCATTTGTAAACGACTACTACATGGGTTCTCCCACTTTTTAGTTTATTTATGGTTTTTGTTTAAACTGTATTTTCACGTTACTTTTCAGCCATAAGGGTCATCTTCTTTGTTTACTCTGATCGTTAAGGCTGACTCGACAAACTCCTTCCCAGAACAGGAAGCCATGAGATTCAACCCCCACAGCACAAAATGTTGCAGTTTTTGTTTTTTCTTGATTTGTTTTTTTTGCTGTTATCAGCATGAATCATCTCTTTGCATATACAAGTCCAATTACATTCCATACATCTTTCACTTTATTTAAGGTTGTACTGTTAAGGGCCTAGTGGATTGCCCAGGCTATTTAATTAGTTATTACATACAAATCTCGCAGGGCACTTGTTCCTTCATTGGGAACATTATAGTTCGATGGCTGGACATACTCATGCCAGTTTCTCTAGGAGATTTTCCACTCTTCTTGATTTAGCTGTGAGGTGTGGATGCCCCTGCTTGTTATGGAAGTTATACACTTTTATCGCAACCGTTGTGCACGAGCCACCATGAAATTTTACAAATATAATGCAAAAGGGCTAAATATACCAATCAAAAGGCACCTTATAGGTCATGAACTCTGCCACAGGACACAGACAAGGTGTGTTTACAGGAAACGCACTTTAGAACAAAAGACCACCCCCCAATTTTGACAAGGGACGGTCCCCTCCAATTTAACTAGACCTCCCCTACCAAATCTAAGGGCACCTCGATACTCATTAGCAAAAAAATTATGTTGCAGTTACATGCCCAAGATATAGACACAAATGGGTGATTTATTATCCTAGTTGGCACTGTCATGTATCAATGTCATGTATCAATGACATGACATACACCATAGCGAATGTATACACACCCCACGCAAATCAACTAAACTTCCTCCATAGGATCTCCCAGAGGTTAACCATTACAATACTATGTGGAGACTTCAACCGTATTCTAGATCCAACACTAGACACTACCCTAACACCACAGTGTTAGATTCAGATTCCGATCTCTCAAATGCCAGTTGCAAAGCACTGCAAAATCCTATGTTTGGAGAGTTTCTCACGCATCAGAGAAATTATGTACTTATTACTCATCAGTCCATATCTCCTACTCTTTCCTTGACAGCTCTTTTTTGCTAGGTTCACATCTCAATCAACTCATTCGTTGTGACAATAAACCCTTTACCTGGTCAGATCATGCGCCAGTCACCTTGGAAGTAAAGCACTTGTACGACTATAAACATTGTAGCTCTTGGAGAATCAATTATTCCCTATTGCAGAATTCTACCTTCACAGAACAGGTAGATTAAGCTCTTTAACACTACTCTATAGACAGCTCCACACCAGGATGTCCCCAAGCATGACATGGCTGTCACACATATAGATGAGGGGGCTTATCATATAAAGAACTGGTATACTACATAAACAAACCCACGTGCAGCTACGGTACTGGCAGGAGGAATTATATTAAACGTGCAAAATCAATTAACACTATCCCCATCCATCAGAGATCGAATAATATACTTAACTAGATTTATACATTAACAAGCCCTAGAAAAAAATCAGGATATCAACTCAAGAGAAAGCAACTGATTATGTACAGGGTAACAAAGCAAGCAGACTGCTGGCTAGTAGACAAAAAAAAAACAAAAAAACAAGCCACCCAAAAAATAGTATACCTTACAACTCAAACAAGTTTCAAACTCCTAACGCCAAACTATATCATCAATCAATTTGCTCGATACTATGCTGACCTGAATAAATCTAAAAAACAATCTACAACTACACCATCCCCTTGGGGAGGATATAAATGCCTATTTAAATATAATCCACCTACGTTACCCAACAAGCTGTTCTCACAAGCTCATTGACAGAACATGAAATTATAACTAACATTACAGCTCTCCTGTCAGGCAAATCCACTGGACCTGATAGATGAAATAATCTCTAATAAAAAAAGTTCTGCGCATCTTTCGCGCCCCATCTGGTCAAAACTTTTACAGAAGCTATTACACATGAATCACTAGATACAGACATATTCGTTGCGCATATTGTTACATTGCCCAAGCCCGGTAAGTCACCCACAATCTTTACAAAATAGGAGATCAGGTCCTTCTTTCAATGGACAATATAAAGTTGTCTAAATCCTCTATACAATTATCTGACACCTACTTGGGTCCTTTTAAAATCATTGAACAAACCCACTGTAAAGCGCTGTGGAATTTCTTGGCGCTAGATAAATAATAACATAATAATAATTAACCCGGTTTCTTTCCATTTGGCTCTTCCTCATAATTAAAAAATACACCCTGTTATACATACATGCCTCCCTAAACATTATGTTTGTGATACTCATTTACATCCACCTTCCACTCCTCCTCCTAGTTTAGTTGATGGAGAGGAGGCATTTGAGGTGGAAGCCATCATTGATTCTCGGAAAAGATATCGATCTATTGAATACCTGGATAAATTGAAGGGATATGGTCATGCGGAAATTTCTTGAATACATGTTAGTGGTGTGCATGCCCACAACCTCAAATTGGTAGCCCTGGGGGGTCATGATTATTAGGAAGTCTAATTGAACTGATGCAAGCTATCTTTTTAAATTACTAATTGCTTATGTCTCCTATATAAACGGGTCTATTGACATTATTTATGGCTTGATTATTGAGTCTTTACCCATTGTGCACTCTGCTTTCTCCACTAGCTTCCCCTACATTCAAAAGTAAGTGATTCCACCTTGCTATACCCTTGTTCAAGTTTCCTATTGTTTCAACCACCTTGCAACTTCTACAAACCTCCTCGATCAACGAAAGTCTTTTTCTATTACTCCTTTGCACCTCACCCTGGATTGGACTGACCCTTAAACGGGCTATGATTATTATCCATCTCCTTTGGATTTACTCTGCAATAACTGGTTAGAACTCTGTTATGGGCTTTGGATATCTCTTAAGGATTCTTCCTCAACTACTGCATCTATCAAACTGACGGATCTCATGGTGAACAAATCAGACTGGATTAAGGTTACTCTAACTAATCTGTTTTTCACTGTCTAGTTAATATTCAATCTAAGAAAGAAAGGTTTTTTAAATTTATTTTCTATGTTATGGAAAGCTTCCCTTATTCATTTTTTATATGCTGAAGTTAGAATAAGATATCTTTTGGAATTAATATAAAATTAGGCAAAAAAAAACTTAAACATGAAATATACGTTTTTTTCCCTCAATTTCTTTTTATTGTATTATACTATTTCTGCTAATTTAATCCAGCTGCCTTTTGTTTCTAACTCGAAATCTTTTCCTTCTGTTCTTTCACAAATTTCCTCCGCTTTGTCTTATGCTGCTTCAGAATTGTCTCTTGGTCTTATTCTAGTTACTTTATCTAAAATGCAAAAACAAAACAATAAATCCTGGATACAGTGTATGTAAGGCGCTTCACAATATATAACAAGATTACAATCTGATATCAGCAGCTTTGGCACCATAAATGGATATTCCAAAAATCCACTAGAAAACTGAGTATAAACAAAAGGGTGGACTCCAAAGGTTAGGTGATATACCCACCACCTGGCACATAGAGTCCCAAGGTGCAGCGCTTATTCGATTTAACTTACCCCTTAGTAAATTATGGGGAAGAATTTGTCTCACATGTAAAAAGAAATAAAGGAAATACAATAGTATAATACTGTATGTTTAGTTGATATATTTTCAATATGGGTGAGTGTATACATAAACTCACATTCTTCTGAGCCTTTTTCGATATCGGCTCAGAACAGAGAGTGGATCTGGATTTTCAGGTATACCAGAGGACCTTCTTTTGGATATTCACTCCTCGTTATGAATATGGAGATTAAAACAGAAATAACAACAATCTAGGTGGAAACATTTTTTCCCAATTGCAGAGTTAAATATCTAAATAACCTGCTCACCTTAGGAGGAGCCTGTTTGGTAACTGGCTCCAAAAAATCCGCTTCGTGTCAATTTTAAGGGTGACACTACCCTTCAAGGAACCGAATCGAGGTAGGAGAGTAGATGGAGAACTTGGTAAAGATAAGACTTTAATATAACAATTAAAACAAAAATAATAAAATCAAATACAAGTATAAGAGTCTTTCTTTAAAGTCTCCTCTGCATCCAAGATGCGTTTCGCCACTATCAGGAGCTTTCTCAATTGGTGTAATCCTTCTGGTTCCCGGTTCCATTTTAAATATGTGGAGGCTCCTCCTCTTTTCATTCTCCCACAATCCTAGGGGCTTTCCTGCAGCTGTCCTTGATCTTTCATGATTGTGGCCGTCTCTGCTTCCGTGTTGGTATAACCAGAAATGACATCCGGCTTCGTTCCGTCACATCACTTCCTGTTGAGAGCAAATTCGGACTACATTACCCATGCTCCTCCTTTTCATACTGGAAATCTCTCATTTCCGGTTTGTTCGATATCAGATTATTTTGTATCAGTCCAGAGGGTATATAAAAGGAGGGAGAGTAAAAACGAAGTATGAGACATATGTAAAACTTTATATCTATACATAAAAAGCTAAACAAACTCATATATAATAAAAATTATCCCTATAAAAATGCATAATTTAAAAATTCTGAGTTTTTTTGTATGATTTCTTACTAGTGTTTGTTGTAAATTTCTTGCTCCCTTATATATATATATATAAGTGGCTTTTATGGATGTGGTTTATTTTTAATTTTAATACTTTGACCCCTATGGGTCTTAATGAGGATTTTGAATTGTGTCATTTTTTGTAACGTTTTTATACATACTGAATAATTTACATGCTTTTATGAAATTGTATTTCCTTTTTATATATATATTTATATAATGCCCAAAATATGTTTGGTGTGATAATTGTCTTTTTAAAGTATGCATTTTTATAGGGATAATTTTTATTATATATGAGTTTGTTTAGCTTTTTTTTTTTTTTAATTCTTTATTTATGTTGTGCAGGGAAGTACATTGCTAAATCAAGCGCCACAACAGCGCACACGTTGTATACAGGTTAAACAGTGGCAGGAGTAGATGCACAATTTTTGTTTTTATGATACATAAACAATCTTATCTAGATCCTTGCTGGCTATAGACTAATAATAGGTAACACATAGAGTTAACTTGGATCGCAGGCAATATATCAACATCTTATTTGCTATGCTTCAGAGAAAATTAGCAGTATGTAATATAAATGCACACATTCAGTGAAAAATAAATGCTTAAACACTAGGTACATAAGGTCGATGAGTATGCTTGTAGGTTATTACACAGGGACGTGTTCGATGTGAGAGTGAGGTGTGTACATGGATTAATGCTTGTAGAGACTTTCTCTCAGGGTTTAGAAGCATGTGAATGTACATACGGTACTATGTGTGGCATGCTCTGTGTGGGTTCAGTTGTCATTTAAGCAAACACGTGAAAATAATAATAGTACCCCCTCCCCATGATTTCCCCTTACTAAAGATCAATAGATTCACTGTAGCCTACATTAAACGAGAGTTATGTAATTTGAATTAGGAAATATGCAACTGGCATTTTGCCTGATACAGAGTCTCATCACCGGTTTTCGGTCATCCAACACCCTGTAGGGGCTGAGTGTGCTTCCGTGCAGATTGTTGCGTCCCGCTCGGTGCCTCAAAGGTGATGTGTGGCAGAGTCCCAAGATTGTGAGGTCGTGAGCTTGATGGGGTGCACAAAGACTTCTGTGCGGTTCTCCATGCTCGGTATGCCCCTTGGTTCAAGCGTGGGTTGCTCCATCTCCGGGAGTGCACTCCTGATGTCGTCGCCGCTTTGAGCTTTTTACCCTGTCGTTTCCCCAGGTGCTTCCCACTGTCCATGTCCCTCCGAGGTGTATGCCGTAATTCAGCATGCAGGAGGGGTGATTTTGGTTGTTTTCTCGTTGGGGCCAACAGGGCCTCCGAAGCCAGCCTCTGTCTGTCGCTGCTCAGTACTAGGCTCCTGGGCTTTGGCCCTAAGGGGACCTCTTGCTGGTGCTGGCCTCTCCTGGGTGTACCGTTAGGTGGGGTCATGGCTTTGCTACTCTGGGTCTCCTGTGTTTTATTTGGCAGGTTATTAGGCAGAGTCTCTGGTGTTGGGGGTCGCATGTGGGCTTCCAATTTCTCCCAAAATGAGGCAAAGATTGTGTTTAGCCGGAGCTCCGTTTCCTTCCATGCACTGCAGAGGCTGGCAGTGTGGCGGGCATCCGCCATTTTGAGGGCCTCGCTGGAAGTGGGCTCGGGGTTCTGCTTCGATGTTGCGATCTCGCTGCTTCGATTGGGGATCGTGTGAGGGTAGACCGGGATAACCCCCGCCGGTCCATAGGGGGGGGAACGCAGGCCTGGATTCAGAGACTCAGCGTGTTGCGGCTGCAAGAGAGCGGGCGTCTCTCCTGCGCCTGCCTTGCCTGTAGGCCTCATGGGGGTTTCGGGTGACCACCGCTCAGAATGTCGCTTGGATGGTGTCATTATGATCACCTCGTTGTCAGCTGTTGTCTGGTGGCGTTCCCGTGTCGGGTAATTGCTTTTTGTGAGTGAAAATTCAGCCTTTTCTCCTTCATTCAGCAGGAGCTGCTGGGGTTAGCATCCTCTCAGCTCTGCAGTCAGGCCACGCCCCCCTTGTTTAGCTTTTTATGTATAGATATAAAGTTTTACATATGTCTCATACTTCGTTTTTACTCTCCCTTCTTTTATATACCCCCTGGACTGATACAAAATAATCCGATATCGAACAAACCTGAAATTAGAGATTTCCAGTATGAAAAGGAGGAGTATGGGTAATGTAGTCCGAATTTGCTCTCAACTGGAAGTGACGTGACAGAACGAAGCCGGACGTCATTTCTGGTTATATGAACACAGAAGCAGAGATGGCCACAATCATGAAAGATCGAGGACAGCTGCAGGAAAGCCGCTAGGGTTAGGGGAAAACGAAAAGAGGAGGAGCCTCCACCGATTTAAAATGTAACTGGGAACCAGAAGGATTACACCAAGTTAAATCGAATAAGCGCTGCACCTTGGAACTCTGTGTGCCAGGTGGTGGGTATATCATCTAACCTTTGGAGTCCACCCTTTTGTTTAAAAACAAAAAAAATGTTAGCACTCTTCCTTTAAAATCTTGCAAGTAGTTATATGTGCTCAAATTAGCGCTTTGTAAAAGAAATGATGCATCACATTCTCTGTAATCACATGGTGATGGAGAAAGAATCCTATCACAGGAATTGATACTTTTGTCCAAATTAACAGTTTACCAGAACCTCTATGTTTTTAAAAATCTAGCTGTTTATTCAGATTATATTTTCGACAGGCTTGATAGGTAATGGAATAGTATGAGACAATGAGAAATGTCTACAAATCACAATGAATGCTTGAAGTATTAGTATCGAACTACCATTACTTCATTGGGCATATAAAAGATAAAAGAATGTGCCATTAGCATGAAAATTATTAAGGCAGCTTTGTAAAGAAATATTATCGTACACTGAAATATAATAAACCAAGTAAATGTACATCTCACAAACTACATTAAATACTAATATTATTGGGAACTTGATGGCTAGTCCTCGGGAACTTTTGAAAACACTGGCATTTGTAGAGGAAGGCAGGGCTTGCAACAAGAGAATATTTTTGTTGCAAATTTCACAAAAATTTTCATAATTTGCAGCACTTAGATCTGACATGTATTGCATTTAACAATTTATGAATTTAGAATTTTGATACCAATAGGCCCCAACGGGAGCCTGTCGGAACGCATCACAACTGTGTATGAACGCTGTTAAAATTTAAGGAACGGAACAGTAACCAGAAAGCCCTGGATATTAGAGATCCTACGGCCAAGATTATATCCCACCCCCTCTGGTTATTAGAGGACAATTTATAAATATATATATAAGATTATCCTTCTTACAATTCTGTAAAAATGCTAACCTAAATCCTTGCTGTTTTTCCTTTTCCGTCATTCTTAGCATGAAAGCACATGAGTTATTGAGTTGTGGGTTATGGGGTGGCATTGTTAACATAGCAGTTACCAGGCTTACAGACACAGGTAAATGCAAATGTCGATGAACAGTTACTCAGGTATATATGTTTTTAGTTTGTGATGTCACCAGTGATGTCATCTGCCTCTTCTGGTTTTGATTGGTTACTGTGCAAATAGTAGAGACTGTGGCATCCTCAGTGATGTAATCAGCCTATGCTGGATTTGATTAGTTACTGTGCAACTAGTAGAGATTCTGGTGTCATCAGTGGTGCAATCTGTCTATTCTGGTTTTGATAGCCTACTGTGCACACAGCATCTCCAGTAATGTATACTGATTCATTGTTCACTGATACTGGAAACACCCCACAGCACTTACCATTTTGGAGATGCCCTGTCACAGTCATCCAGCCATCACTATTTGGAGCTTGTCAAAGTCACTCAGATTTTTTCGCTTGATTTTTTTTCAATAGCATTGAATATTTAATGTTATTCACTTGACCTGTCAGTGGTTTTAATATTGTGGCTGATCAGTGTATGATTGCAGGTACAACTCCACGCACATATGAGAAAACAATGCAATCCAACACACTCTCAGAATTTATGTCTATATTGTGCCTCCTCAGAACATGTTAGCTACTTGCCCTTTGTCCAATTGGAACAAAAACGATAAGAGCCTTCCTAGTGTCTCTACCACCAATCCTACAATTTCTACATTGATGTGACTCTGACTTACAATAACATAATAACAGCCAATAACAGCCTTTCCAATGCAAACTATTCTAGACACAGGAGCTAGAAGGGTTTTTTTATGGATGAGAAAATTGTTTTTTCACTTTCACTTCCAATAATTGACAAACCAGTCCCACATAACTATTTAATGGAGAATCCTCTTTCTATAGCAATAAAAAAATACACATACAGAATTTCTTTCCTTTTTGTAAAACTACTGGTAAAGCTAATCTTTTGTATAGTACTTCAGTAGAACGACGTTTTATTCCTCCTAAATATATTTCATGATGTGTTTTCAGAAACTAATGCAGTCGTACTCCCTCCTCATAGAGCATATGATTGCCCATAGACCTCCTTGAAGGGGCTGCTATACCACATGGTAACATATTCCCCCTATCTGATCTTGAACTGAAAATCTTAAAATACATTGATGAAAACCTCTAAAAAAGTTTCATCCATCCCTCCACTTCCCCTGCAGGGGCAGGAATATTTTTTGTAACAAATAAAGATGGAAGTATTAGACCAATAGTTAATTACTGTGAGTTGAACAAAATAACTATCAAAAATATATACCCTGTTGGGGAGTGTGCTGGAACTTGAAGCAAGCAGTCGTATGCTGTGGTATCTTCACACTGAGATGGCCTAAATCTGATACATTTTATTATTATTATTATTATTATTATTGCCATTTATATAGCGCCAACAGATTCCGTAGTGCTTTACAATATTATGAGAGGGGATTTAACTATAGATAGGACAATTACAAATAAACTTACAGGAACAATAGGTTGAAGAGGACCCTGCTCAATCGAGCTTACATTCTATAGGAGGTGGGGTGTTAAACACATTAGGACAGGAATTTGCAATCAAATAAGGTGGGCTGCCCTTTAGGAGAGGGCAAGAGACGGGTATGTGAGGTAGGGGTTAGTCTTGGAGGCCATAAGCTTTCCTAAAGAGATGGGTTTTAAGGCACTTCTTAAAAGATGCAAGACGAGGGGAGAGTCGGATGGCGGTAGGCAGGCTATTCCATAGGAAGGGAGCCGCCCGCGAGCAATCCTGCAAGCGCGAGTTGGCCGTACGGGTGCGGACAACGGACAGAAGGTGGTCACGGGCAGAGCGGAGAGACCGAGAAGGGACATACCTGTGGCTCTGTGAGGAGATATAAGAGGGGCTAGAGTTGTTCAGTGCTTTATAGGTGTGACTTAGTGCCTTGAATTGACTCCTATAGCACACAGGAAGCCAATGTAAGGACTGGCAGAGGGGTGAGGTGTGAGAGAACCGACTAGAGAGGAAAATCAGTCTAGCAGCAGCATTCATTACAGACTGTAGGGGTGCAGTACGGCTTTTGGGAAGACCAAGCAGGAGAGGGTTACAATAATCCATGCGTGAAATTATTAGAGCCCCTAAGCTGCAGCCTAAACCCAAGAAAAGTCTCAGTTCTTTACTCCACGAGTGGGACAATCTAAAATTCCATGCAGCTGGAGGCGTCCACAAGATGGCGCTGACAATGACCTGGAAAGCTCTCAGAAATCTCCAGCTTCTGACTCTCTACTGCACAAGGGATAATATAGTGCATGCTGAATGAAATGTCTGAGAGAATACTTCAGATGCTGCAATCATCTATAGGCAACCTGCAAAAAGATCTACATAATTCAGGGGCAAGAACCTCTAATATAGAGGATAAAATTACCAGATTTTACTAATTACATGACATAAAGTCATGATTTTATTAAGGACACGGAGGCGAGTATTAGGCTTATCTCTTTCTTTTATTCCTCAGCAGCAAAGAAAGCTAAGGTATTTGTAATATAGAAAAAATGAACAAAATACCCTCACAGGGTTAAACCATTACATCACTATTTCCTATCCAATAGGAACAGTCCACATAACATTTAGTCCTATGTGACCCCCATCTCTTTCCTGTTGATGCCAAAGCTAATATTTAATAATCGCAATTAACCAATCAACTGAAACATCAGAGAACATGCAGGTAACCGAAATTCTTGGCGACGGATCCTTCCTAAAGAGAGCCGGATCTTCGGAACTGATCCTCTCGAACTGTGGAAGATGTCGATGTTGTCATGATGTCATAACTTTCAGGCTACAGGGGGACAGAGAGAACAAATGGTAAAATAGGTTCACCCAACTATTTTCATATTATCATAGTATTAAACTATTCTAAATATAATCCCTTACTATATGAATCACACATTTCTATGGTAACTGTTGAAATTTTTAAAAGTCAGGCATTAAACAACAAAGACACCACCATGTACTATGAACAACTTCTCACATCTGGGTTGGTATACAAAAAGTCCAAACTTACCATGTCTGGGTGGGCTAATACTTGCCTCTGTGTCCTTAATAAAATCATGACTTTATGTCCTGTAATTAGTAAAATCTTGTAATTTTATTAAAGGACACGGAGGCTCTTATTAGGCTAGTTTAAAGCTGTGAAATAACCGCAGATGAAACATGTTCTGTAGGTCTAAAATAGTATTCTCTAAACGTAGATTCACGGGACCAATCTGCTGTTCTGAGAAGGTCTTCCAATCTACAGCCCAAATTGAAAATCTTTGAAGCCACGGCTCCTCTAGTAGAGTGAGCGCCATATATAGATATATCCCACCAAAGTCATTATCCATTTCACCCATCGGGCTATCGTGATCGTGGAGACCGGGTGATGAGGCATTTTGGTGGCTAAAAACTATTTTTGATGTACTGGACTCCTGAATTCCCGGGTTTGTTTTTCGTATTACTTTAGGCAAGCTACCGGGCAGAGGTTGATATTATGTGAGAATGCCGGATAGGAAACCGAGGTAGTCGATCATTTTGTTCATCTGGAAATGTTGAATGACACTCCCGTGGGCAGGGCCGGTGCAAGGATTTTTGCCGCCCTGGGCAAAAGTAAAGTTTGCCGCCCCCATGTGACATCACAATGCTCCACCCATATGATCTGCCATGTTAACTAACGCCAGTGCTGCAGTGCCGCCGTGTTTACATTATAAGGCATGCAGGGACAGGCTATAGACACCAGAACAGCTACATTAAGCTGCAGTGGTTCTGGGGACTATAGTGTTTCTTTAATGTGAGGTAAATTAGAGATTAGTGCCACAAATAATATACTAGATTGCCTACTTACAACGAGATGAGGATGATGATGGGCTCTAGCTGCAATCTGGCTCCACTGGTCTGGTGTAGAACAGGCTCTCTGGAGGCTGTTTGTAACTGTGGTCACAAAAATCAATGTTCTGGGAGAACGGGAAGCAGCTCCATTTTTTGGGGGCCCTTTACACAGCTCAAGGTCTGGGTCCCAGGGTCCACCTTCATGTTCCACCAATGAGTTTGTTCACAGGGGGTGGAGTGTGTAGGGGATGTCCTGATATGTGTGTAAGGAATGCATTGTGTGAATCTGTGTTTGTATGTGTAAGGGCTGCAAGGTGTGTTTCCATAGGCGTGCGCAGCCTATTGCATTAGGGTGTGCACCCTAAAGCACAAACACCCGCCGTGTGTGTGTGTGTGTGTGTGTGTATATATATATATATATATACATACACACACAAACACATACACTGCTGTGTGTGCTGTTAGTGTGATGTGTGTGAGGGTGCTGTTGGTGTGATGTGAGGGTATTTTTTTTTGTGTGTGTGTGTGTGTGTGTGTGTTTGTGACTGTGCTGTTTGTGTGTGAGGGTGTTTGTGTGTGTATGTCCTGTGAGGGTGCTGTTTGTGTGAGTGTCGTGTATTTGTGAGGGTGCTGTTTGTGTGTGTGTTTGTGAGGGTGCTGTTAGTGTGCTGTGTGTGAGGGTGTTGTGTTTTTTTTAAAGGTGCTGTGTGTGTTTGTGAGGGTGCGGTTAGTGTACTGTGTGTGTGTGGGCTGTATGTGTGTAGGTGCTGTATGTGTGTGTGCTGTATGTTTGGAGGGATTTGGCAGATTAGTAAATCCTTGCTGCCATGTGCCATCCCTGGTAGTCCAGTGGAGAGTGAACTCTAGCCTGCGGGGCTAGAGTTAACTCTCGCGAGATCTGAGCGTTGCCCAGATATCGCGAGAGGAACCTGGCGGAGCTTCTGTCTAGAGCTCCCTGGGTCCTCTCCTGCCTCCCTCCATGCTGCTGTGGGCCGGTGAGGTAGATCTTTGGTCTCCCCGCCGGCCCATGGAGGCTTAGAGCAGAGCCGGCACTCAGATAGCGCCGGCTCTGTGTGTGTGTGTGTGTGTGTGTGTGTATATATATATATATTTATATATATATGCGTACACACACACACTCACAGACACACACACAGACACACACTCACACACACATTCACAGACACACACACACACTCACACACAAACACACACTCACAGACACACACACTCACACACAGACACACTCACAGACACACACACACACTCACAGACACACAGACACACTCACACACACTCACACACAAACACACAGACACACACTCACAGACACACACTCATACACAGACATACTCACACACAGACACACTCACAGACACACACACACACTCCGGGCACACACACACACACACTCAGACACACACACACTCCACACAGACACACACACACATTCTGAACACACACACACACACACACTCACAGACACATACACAGACAGACACACACTCACATACACACAGAGACACACTCACACACACACAGACACACTCACACACATTCACAGACACACACACTCACACACAAACACACAGACACACACTCACAGACACACACTCATACACAGACATATTCACACACAGACACACAAACACACACACACTCAGACACACACACACACTCAGACACACACACACTCAAAGACACACACACACACAGACACTCACAGACACACACTCACACACAGACACACACTCACACAGAGACACACACTCACACACAGACACACAAACACACACTCACAGACACACACACACACACTCACACACACAAGAACAAATTATTATATTTTAATAAAAAACAATGTCCACCCAGCCTCCTACCTGGAGTGCTGGTGGACTTGTCCCTGGGGTCCAGTGGGGCGGGCGCCTCTCTGCAGCTGAGCCGCGGCGAGGGAGCTCTCTGCTGTGTGCTCTCTGCTCCCTCTCGCCGCGCGGGCTGTCCGCTGTAGCTGGGAGCCGGAATATGACGTCATATTCCGGCTCCCGGCATCAGCGCGCGGCGAGAGGGAGCAGAGAGCAGAGAGCTCCCTCGCCGCGCGCTGAGCTGCAGGGTGGGAATCATCACCTCTTGCCCTCCCATGACAGGGGCAAGAGGTGAGACGGGGGACACTGAGTGCCTGCAGGAACAGCGTTCCTGCTCAAAAGAGTGCAGGAACGCTGTTCCTGCAGGACTCAAACCATAGGCGTGCGCACGGGGATTAGGGTGTGCCCAGGCACACCCGGCACACCCCGTGCGCACGCCTATGGCAGGTTGTATGATGTTTGCAACAGTGGGAAGAAAATGAGTGCAGTTTGATTGAGGAGTTGGTGGATGTGGTGGATACCTACTTGATCAAAGGGGAGTTTGACGGCTAAGGCCTGTAGGGCAGATTGGATTAAGTAAACAGCTGGGGGGGGGGTACATTTGTTTAAGAAGCTGTCACAGATTTTAACATAGAGGGCAGCAGTGGAAAAAAATGGAACAAAGTTTTTGTCATAAATGCTTTAGTAAATAATACAAATATTATAGGTGGCGCTTAAAGGAAATAAAAAGTGCAGCTAAAATACCAAAGTATATTGTCACCACATATATTGAGAAACCGAAATATAGTGTAAAAATCAAAGGTAAAAGCGCACACACAATACCAGAAACATGTTACCTGTAATATATACAATTATGGTAACCAATAGTAGATGTCCCTGGTATATACTTGGAAAGGACGTATATGGTGGTATGTATTACCTATATAAAAATATAATGAAACAGCAAAAACATAGTGTAATCTGTATAAAATATAATAAAGGTGAATTTTGAAGAGCTGAAACCACTCACAATTTGTTGAGCCGGTTAGAAGTTGACTCAAAACTTATACAGCATACATGTCTCATTCATGGACATAGATTAAATTTTCCTTTGGATGGACTCTCTGCACTTTCAGGAACCAGGGATTTGGAGTAGAAAAAAGTTCTTCCCTTGGATAAATTCTCTAATTATTGTCCAATTTCATATAATGAGATATAAAGTCAGGAACCAAAAGTAGGAAATATACTTTAAAAAAAGTTTATTTCTTTACATAAATGAAATAAAGATATGCACACAGCGTTTCAACCACTAATGTGTGGTCTTCCTCAGGTGCTGGTCAACATCAAAGTGAGCATAGAAACAATTTATAAAGGGTACAACATTAAGAATACAATTAATTATACATGTGAAAAAAGTTTACACACATTTCCTTATTTGGTCATAACCGGATGTACACCGCCACCTCCAATGTGGCCGCACATCCGGTTTTCGGACATAATTATCCCAAAAGATGATAAAAAACCATCTAAAGAAAAAAACAATTATACATATAAATGTCCATAGATATATAAAATGCCTCTTTAGCAAAGACAGCAACAACAAGATAGATACACTGTTGGTGTCTATGCTATTCGGAGGATGCGTGGAACGACTGCATTGAATCCGTAACGTCACTTCCAGTGACGTATTACTTCGTCCGTCACGTCACTTCCGGTTTCGCCGGATCATTGAAGACTGTATCATTCCTCCTTCCTTACTTGTAGTAGTCCATATATTGTAGTCTTTATGCTCAAGATGCCATTTTTAAACATGGCATACCAAGTCCCATATTAAATAGTAATGATATGTAAAAATGTACAAAAAAGAAACAAGAATAAAAATGATTATCATCTCATACCACCAGTCAAAGGAAAATTATGGATTAACTTCTGCACGATATTGATTAGTATGTTAATTGGTAAGGCCTGTAGTTTTTAGGTATTTGTAGTACGATATGTCACCAAAACCTTTAATCAGATTGCTTGTCTTAGGGGTTCAAGGAACAGGCTAAACAAAAAAGGTGACAGGGGAAACCCCTTCCATTCACCATTCCTTATGGGGAAAGCTGTTGTAGTAAAGCCTGAATTAAATACCTTAGTTGAACCAGAACCAAAATTGCAGAGGCAAGCTACAAAATTAGTAAGGGGATGGAAAACATTAGTTATGAGAAAAGACTAGAAAAACTGGATTTGTTTTCTTTTTCTGGTAGACAGCCACTGAGGACAGACTTAGAGCTGCAATGTAAACATTGTAGTTCTCTAGAACTGCAATGTTGTACATTGCAGCACTAAGTGCAAAAGGGTTACAGCATCCAGACTACTTTAGCTGAAGTAGACTGGATGCCTACAGTGTCCCTTTAAGCTTACTGGAAGTCTATTTTGTATACAATATCTTCTTTGGGACCTGTTAAAATGTAGTTACAGCGTTTACTTTGAAGGTAGATTATTGTATCATTCACTCTCTTCAATAAAAGTTATTAAAAAAAACACCTGAACATTTGACAAAATGTGGTGGGTAAATTAGTTTTATAACTCCAAACTTCTATATTTATAGAATACTTGCCATATGTGTACTATATCTTCTAACTATTAATTGAAATTCTGGATATGTGTTAATTCCACAATCAGGAGTACTACTTTAATCTATTTTTAATTAATTTACTTTAATTGCACTCATTGTGTAGAAGTATCATATACAAAACTGTGATTTATTTATTTATATTCATTTTATAAAAACTCCTTAGTGAAAAAAACACTGAGGATAAATGGAAACTGTTCAAACAAATATTAGAAAGGTACATTTCTCAGTATGTATCATTGGGTAATAAATATAAAAGAAACACATTTAAACCAATGTGGCTTAGTAGAGAAGTAAAACAAGAGATTAAAATAAGAAAAGGGCTTTTAAAGCATTTAAATCTGAGAAATCAGAGGCATCCTATATAAGTTATAAGGAAGCCAATAATGCTTGCAAAAAAGGCAATTAAAGTGGCTAAACTAGAGAACGAGAAATTGATAGCCAAACAATGCAAAACCAACCCCAAAAAGTTTTTCAAGTACAACAATTATGAAAAAATATATAGTGTAGGTACACTGGAAACAGAGATGGGTCTGTTAGTTAATGAAGACCAGGAAAAGGCAGAAATTTTAAATAACTATTTTTCTTCAGTGTATATTAACGAGGATCCTATGGCAAGAGATATGCAAATGATTGCTGCAAAAAAGTTGCAGATAATTTGTGATTGGAAAACTTGAGACAAGGTGCTACAGCTGTTAGAGAAAATGTATGTAAATAAAGCTCCAGAGCCTGACGGTATTAACCCATGAGTACTTAAGGAGCTAAGGAGGGAAATAATTGAACCTCTGTATTTAATTTTTCAAGATTCTTTTGTTTCAGGTATTGTACTGGAGGAATGGAGGAAAGCAAATGTCGTTCCTATATTTAAAAAGGGTTCAAAATCCTTGCCTGGAAATTATAGACCTGTGAGCTTAACTTCTGTGACTGAGAAAATATTTGAAGGGCTATTAAGGAATAATATTCGGGAATTCATTGGGAAGAATTTTATTAGCAACAATCAGCATGGTTTTATGAAACATAAGTCATGTCAAACTCATATAATTGCATTCTACGAAGAAGTAAGTAGAAGTATAGATCAGGGTGTTGCAGTGGATGTGATTTACTTGGATTTTGCCAAGGCATTTGATACGGTTTCTCACAATAGGTTAGTCTTCAAACTAAAAGAAATTGGTCTAGGTGATTATTCTTGTTCTTGGGTAGAACATTGGCTTAAGGATAGAGTACAACGAGTTGTCATTAATGGTAAATTTTCAGGCTGGACAAAAGTGGCAAGTGGTCTCCCTCAGGGTTCTGTTTTGGGGCCGCCTCTTGTTAACATATTTATAAATGAAGAGCAAAAAATGGGTCACAAGAGTATTCTGAGAACAGACAGCAGCTAAAATAACCTGCCCTATGCTGGGTCCCCGCTTAGAACTCAAGCTGCTTTTAGCTCATCTTGTGCCATTTCAGAGAGAACATATCTGAAGCATATCAGACTGGCCCCACCCATACGGGCAGTCCAGATCCGAAATGCCAGCAAGTTCTCTCTGCTCTCCATATTTACAAATGATCTTGAAATGGGCATTGAAAGCCATGTTTCGGTGTTTGCAGATGACACAAAACTTTGTAAAGTAATAAAATATGAGCAGGATATTGCTTTGCTGCAGAGGGATTTGGATAAATTGGGGGAATGGGCACTAAAATGGCAGATGAAATTTAACATAGAGAAATGCAAAGTTATGCACTTTGGGGTCAAGAATGCACAAGCAACTTACACCCTAAATAGTTGTGAATTAGGGATAGCCACACACGAGAAGGATTTGGGAACTGTTATAGACAACAAATTAGGCAGCAATATGCAATGTCAATCTGCAGTTGCTAAGGCCAGTAAGGTTTTGTCATGTATAAATAGGGGCATAAATTCTCAGGATGAAAATATAATTTTGCCTCTTTATAAATCGCTGGTAAGACCACACCTTGAATATGCTGTGCCATTTTGGGCACCTGTTCTAAAGAAGGATATCATGGCACTAGAAAAAGTGTAGAGACAAGCTACAAAATTGATAAAAGGAATAGAGCATTTTAGTTACGAAGAAAGGTTAAAAAGTTTAAATCTCGAGGGGCGTGGCCAAGCGATTGAGCCACATGGTCGCATGGTTTCAGAGCTCCGAGATACCGCAAGAGATTTCTCCTTTTACCTTGCACCACAGTATGGGTCGAAAGAATAAAAAGATAAAGCCCGACAAATCCTTGTTGAGCCATGACATTGGTGTGCTCCTGATACAGGCACAACAGGCCAGCGGGCCCAAAATGGCCGACTACTCTGAGGACTATTCCGACCTGTCTGACGAACTGTCTCTGGATGATGACGAGGACGAAATACCGGCTAGACCAGCACCAGCCGCAAAAACGGATAGCCCAGGGAAAGACCCAGTGACAACAGTGGTGCTTAAAAAGGCCTGCTGGCAGACTTACAAAACAATATCCTGGCAGATGTGGCGAACCTGCGCGCTGACCTCCGAGGCCTGACGAGCCGTATCGGAACTGTGGAATCCGCCACAGGGGAGCACACTCAACAACTTGCCACTATGCAGCAAACAATTCTGAGACTCCAGAAACAAAACAAAACATACGACAATAAATTTGCGATGATGGAAGACATGCGGTGCAAAAATAACTTAAAAATCAGGGGCGTCCTGGAGGCCATACCCACAGAGGAACTGCCACACATGCTGAGGCGTCTCACGGTGGCATTACTGTCCCCACGACAGGTCAAATCTATATCTATGGAGGACTGTTTTCGCATCCCAAAAGCACCAAAAGCCCCTACAGGAGCATAGAGAGACCTAATAGTCCACTTCCGCAATGGTACGGACAAAGCGGCAATACTCACAGCCATCAAGGACTTCGAGGGTAATACCGTTTGCGGCTGTCACGTACCCTACTGATCCTCCCCGGCGAGGCCCGGCACGCAGTCCACGACATCATGGAAGCAAGGACTCTATTGCCCACACTGGGACTCCCGATGGACTCACTGCCTCCAGGAGGACCTCAAAGGATTGAACCTACAAACCAATGCTGGGACCAAGCGAAAGTGACCGCATTCGTTCCAAGGAAACCTCTTCCGGCACAGACCGCATCGGTCACCGCCTGAACTCTTGTTTGGGTCATGTTATGCTTACCACCCACAGTTACCCTAACTCGCCATCAGTTATATAACTAAGTTTTACCAGTTCTTATACACACTAGGCTTAACTCAAAGTTCAGAAAACCATCTACACTCTCATAGAGCGGCCACCTGACCACATACTAATACCCCCCACAATCGCATTAGTGATTGAGCCACTTACTGAACAGCACAAGCAGCCCCTTAGCCAGGCGCTGCACCCCTAGATCCAGCAATAGATCTTGCGACACTGACGAACACCCGTAATACAGACCTTGCAGATTTGCAATGCGGCTCTGACATTATATACTAGTGAGAAACCATATCTGCAGGTATGAAACACAAGTTAAATTTACTTTGTCTTATTCTTACCCACAACTAAGATTGTAATCCTCTATTATCAGGGCTGGTGCAAGGATTTTTGCCGCCCTAGGCAAAAGTAAAGTTTGCCGCCCCCCCGCCCCCATATGACATCACAATGCCCCATGTTAACTAACGCAAGTGCTGCAGTGCCGCCGTGTTTACATTAAAAGGCCTGCAGGGACAGGCTATAGACACCAGAACCACTACATTAAGCTGCAGTGGTTCTGGGGACTAAAGTGTCCCTTTAATGCGAGGTAAATTAGAGATTAGTGCCACGAATAATATACTAGATTGTAAGTAGGCAATCAGGTGATGGGCTCTAGCTGCAGTCTGGCTCCACTTGTCTGGTGTAGAACAGGCTCTCTGGAGGCTGTTTGTGTTCTGGGAGAACGGGAAGCAGCTCCATTTTTTTAAGGCCCTTTACACAGGTCAAGGTCTGGGCCCAAGGGTCCACCTTCATGTTCCACCAATTAGTTTGTTCACAGGAGTAGGGGATGTCCTGATATGTGTGTAAGGAATGCATTGTGTGAATCTGTGTTTGTATGTGTAAGGGCTGCAATGTGTGTTTCTATGTATGTACGGGATGCAGTGTGTGCGTCTGTAAGGGGTGCATTGAGTGTGTGTAAGGGGTACATTGAGTGTGTGTAAGGAATGCATTGTGTGTTTCTGTGTGTGTAAGGGATGCATTGTGTGCAAGGGTTGAATTGCTTGTGTGTGTGTGTGTGTGTGTGTGTGTAATGCATTGTGTGTTTTTCTGTGTGCAAGGGGTGCATTGTGTGTGTGTGATGGATGTCAATCTCTCCCCCCTCCCTTGTCACTCTCTTCTCCCCCTCTCCCTCCCTCGTCACTCTCTTCTCTCCCCCCCTTGTCTCTCTCTTCTCCCCCCCTTGTCCCTCTCTTCTCCCCCCTCTTGTCCCTCTCTTCTCCCCCCTCTTGTCCCTCTCTTCTTCCCCCTCCCTTGTCACTCTCTTCTCCCCTGCGTGTCCCTCTCTTCTCCCCCTCCCTTGTCACTCTCGTCTCCCCCGTTGTAACTCTCTTCTCCCCTCCCCACTCTCATTCCCCCTCCTAACCCCGTCAATTCCCCTCCCTGTCAATTTCTCCCCCCCCACCTTGTCAATTTATTCCCCCCACCCTGCCTGTCCATTTATCCCCCCACCCTGCCTATCCATTTATCCCCCCCCCACTGTCCATTTATTCCCCCCCTCCCTGTCCATTTATTCCTCCCCCTCCTGTCCATTTATTCCCCCCCTGTCCATTTATTCCCCCCTCCCTGCCATTTATTCCCCCTCCTGTCCATGTGTTTCCCCACCTCCTGTCCATTTATTCCCCCTCCTATCCATGTATTTCCCCCCCTTCCTGTCCATTTATCTCCCCCTGTCCATTTATTCCCCACACCCTGCCTGTCCATTTATTCCCCCCCTCCTGTCATTTATTCCCCCCCTCCCTGTCCATTTATTTCCCCCCCTCCTGTCCATTTATTCCCCCCCCTCCCTGTCGATTTATTTCCCCTCCTGTCCATTTTATTCCCCCCTCCCTGTCCATGTATTTCCCCCCCCTCCTGTCATTTATTCCCCCCTCCTGTCCATGTATTTCCCCCCTCCTGTCCATTTATTCCCCCCTCCTATCCATGTATTTCCCCCCCTCCCTGTCCATTTATTTCCCCCTTCCTGTCCCATTTTATCATCTCCCCCTCCTGTCCATTTATCTCCCCCCCTCCCCCTCCCTGTCATTTTATTCCCCCCTCCCCTCCTGTCCATTTATCTCCCCCTCCTGTCCATTTGTTCTACCCCCCTCCTGTCCATTTATTCCTCCCCCCGTCCATTTATTCCTCCCCTCCCCTCCCTGTCCATTTATTCCTCCCCCCATCATTTATTCCCCCGTCCATTTTATCCCCCCCACCCTCCCTACCTCTATTGTAGCATGGCCGAGCCCTGTATGGTCCGCGGGTACAGGTTGCTTTTGTTTCCTGTACCCGGCCGGACTAAAAGGAAGTGAACACTCAGTGTTCACTTCCTGTTAGTCCGTCCGGGTACAGGAGACAGATGCTCCCTGTACCCACGGATCATACAGGGCTCGGCCAAGCTACAGTGAGGCAGTGACAGGAGGGAGCGCTGTGCGCTGAGCGCTTTCCCTCCTGTCAGCCCCTCTCCTCTGGCTGCGCCCGGGCGGTGCGCCCTCATGGACGCACCAGCCCGGGCAAAGCTGCAGCCGCCTGAGGCTCTCTACAGAGCACTCGGGTGGCTGCAGCATTAGGGGGCCGGCGCTCCTGGCGGCGCCCCTTCCCAAGGGGCGCCCTAGGCGGCTGCCTAGTCCGCCTTACAGGTAGCGCCGGCCCTGTCTATTATCATAACTATACTCTATCGGTATGCCCGGCTTAACAGATACACATTAGCTTTGTTATGGCACACATACCCTCTTAGACCAAATGCTATCTAACTCATACAAATATAAAAATGTGAAGAACTATTGTTAGCCACAAGTTTTTCCTAATTTGTTGCAAAATTGGAAGTGCTACAGACTAGGTTTTTTTGCCTTCTTTTGGATCAACAGCAAAAACATATGTGAGGAAGGCTGAACTTGATGGACGCAAGTCTTTTAAGCTATGTAACTATGTTGTGTTATATATACATATTACACATCAGAAAAATCCCTATATTTCCTTTAGAAACAAAAAATATGTATAGGTGGTGCAGTTAAAGAGAACATTTTAAATTATGACGAAACATAAGCTTTGTAGAAGTGGAAAAAAGGCATTGGTCTCAAACTGATGGACTTTCAGAAGACCATTCATGATGAAGGGGTTAAAAATGTTTTGTAATTTCTTTTTAGGCTTAGTTTCTCATTTTCTCATTGCTTCTTTACTCTTGGAGAATGTTATAGTAAAAACTAATATTATTTCATTTATTGTTACAAAATTCAATTTATCTGTCTTGTGGATTATATAACTGTAAATCTCCCTGGAAATTTATTTTTTCCTAATTTATTAAAAAATTTACAATATTGGCGAGTAAGAAAATGGCACTAATACAAGTTGAAATTGCAGAAACACACCCCACCAGAAATAAAAGCAAGAAATACAAAATAGTGTACAGCGCATAGAACAATATGGAGTATATTATAGATCCATATCCTTAACCATAAAGTGCATCACAGTGGCCCAAAGGGTGTAAATAAGTTAAAAAAAAATTTGCACACCAATATTGTATGTTTTGTTGTTTAATCACAAATTTAATAGAGGCTACTTGGTGATTTACTACTCTCAATATCACTATCTTTGAAAAGAGAAAAAGATGGAATGAAAATATAAATGAGAAATTCAATTATGTTGGAGAAGTAGAAGGTGTACAAATTAAAGAGAGTGATAATTTAGACATCATGTGTGAGGAATTAGAAAAACCTCTAATCAGAGAGCTAAAAATAAAGTTTGAGGGATTTACCCTAGGAAAATATTTGAAAGACCAGATCATCCCCAGAGGTCTAAGATTTAGTAAATTCCTCACGTTTGATAGAGACGATGATGCTTTCACCACTATTTGGGATAATGCCCTCTAATCATTTTCATTCACAATGATTAATATTATAATTGAGCAAAGAACTATTACCCTAAGTAAACTTGATGTAGCGATTAAAAGCATGAAGGAAAAATGTAATGCCTTCATAAGCACAAAGGACTTTGAGGACCTATCTGAAGGAATGAGTACAAAAATTAGACAGAATAGAACAAAGTATTTTAAAAACTAAACAGAGGAACTATATGAGAGATACTGACAATTACAAAAAAGGGAATATTAGAAAAGTTCCAAATAAAAAATCTGGTAAAAAGATGAGGACACACAGTTCCTATCAAAAAGGTAGTTACAATAAACACATAACTGAAAGGCCACCTGAGAGAAGAAATGAGTCAGTAGATCACCACAGAGAACCTAATAAAGAGATAGGTAGAATGAATGAGAATCAATGGATAGAGGTAAGAAGGTATAGATACAGAAAAAGAAACTATAACTCTGATTCACCCAGATATCCTAAAAAAATAAATCATAGTTTGGATTCACCTAGATATCCTAGAGAAAGAAATTACAACTCTGACTCACCCAGACATTTCAACGGAAGAACCACCTCCAAAAAACATATCCCACAACAAAGAGAGCAGTGTACAAATGAAAGAACAAATAATAGGCAACTTTTTTATAACAATCGTTTTGAACCTTTACGCACATTAGGAGAGGATGGGGGGTTTTTTGGAACCCCCAATACCCACAATATTTGGTCCAGAGTCCCTCATTCACCATTAAAAAGAAGGAGGGACCCAATCGAAGAGGGAGTAGAGAAAGAAGAAGAAGGAGATTAAGGAAGGATTAAAAATTCAAAGGAACAAAAAGAAGAAATACAACCAATAAAGATTTGTAACATTAAGGAATAGTTTTAAATTATAATCATATCAAGGTTTTACAAAAAGGGTTTTAAATATGCACGTAGTTGTAATTTGAACACATTTGAGACTTTCCTAGACATTAACAGATATACCAGAAAATTGTGTTTAAAGAAATATTTTTTAAATATGAATAACTCTCCCCAAATTAGTGAGGTGGAAGATATTAAGCTCACAGATTTAAAACCAAAATCAGATTTTTCCCATACCATTTTAACACACCAAGTATGAAAACCTTTGAAAAAGCTTGTGTTGCAGATTTAAAGGGAATTAAACCTATTTCAAAATTCCAACAAAATCTGAGCTGGGAAGAGAGAAAGGCCCTAAAGGATCTTGCTGGCGAGAAAACTGTAATTATAAAACCAGCAGTCAAGGGAGGAGGAGTAGTTATTTTAGATAAAACTGCTTACACTGATGACATTTTTAAACAATTAGATCCAGAAATGTACATTAAACTAAAGAAAAATCCAGAACCAGAGATTAAGAAAAAACTGATTGAATTTTTAGACAAAGGAACCTAAACTGAGATTTTAAATAAAAACGAATATAAATTTTTAAATGAAGTCAATTCTGTTATCCCCATTATATATGTCCTACCTAAACTGCACTAAGATCCTCTAAACCCTATTGTGGCAGGGGTGAACTCGCTTTGTCACCTCTGTCACAATATATTGATACTTTATTACAACCATTGGTGGTTACTACTAATGCATAACTCAAGGATACCATGACTCTTCTCCAAATTCTGGAGTATTTTATATGGTGTGGAGACTACTTTTTATTAACTAGTGATGAAAGTAGACTCTACACCATTATAGAACATCAAAGAGGATGTGAGGCAGTGAAATTAATTTTGGAAAATGCGGGTAATTTTAAAGAAGAGCAGGTGGATTTTTTATTTTTTTTATTTTATACAAATAAAAAAAAATGGATTTTATTTTAGATGGTATCTTTCTCATCCTGAATAACAATTTTTTTGGTTTGTGAGTGAATACTATCTACAGAAAAAAGGCACAGCCATGGGGACTACGTTTGCACTCAGTTTTGCTAATTTATTTATATCTTTTTGGGAAAACTCTTTTGTTTTTTCCCAACATGATTGGGTGGTGAACTTGGTCCTCTATAAAAGATTTATAGATGACATATTTTTGGAAAGGAGACCATGCCTCCTTAGAGATTTTTTTAAGCTTTTTAAATTCTAATTCTTGGGGCATAAAGCTGACATCAGAAATTCCTGGATTTGAAGATACGTGCAGAGAAAGATGTGATACGAACTAGCACATTCTTCAAAACTGTAGATATTAAATCTTACATAAACAGAAATAGTTGCCACTTTTCTCCCTGGCTGTCAAATATCCCGAAAGGATACTTCACGAGACTTAAAAGGAATTGTATGGAAGAAAGTACTTTATAGAACAATGTTAATTTAAAAAAAAACTATTTTTTCAAAAGGGATATGAAAAGAGAGAAGTAGAACAACAATTTAAAGAGGTACATGGAAAACCTAGAAAAGATCTTCTAAAATATAATACTAAAGAACAAACACCTATGGAAAAGCATGTTGCTTTTATATGTAATTTTAATTCCCAAAGTCAAAGTTTTAAAAAAGTTTTATCTAAACATTGGTATATTTTAAAGTAAGATGAGGATCTTAAATCTTTTATTGGAGAAAAAACCTAAGATTGTATATAGAGGAGTTAAAAGTTTTAAGAAAAAGTTACATCCCTGAAAAAGAAAATCAAGACAGAGATATTCAGCACTAAAAGGTTTTTAAAATTGCGGTCAGTGTAGAGCATGTAAGAATACAAAGGTTTTATCTAGAAAAACAGAAAAATTGCAACGAATAAAGAATATAATGTGGAGGATTTTATTAATTGTAATAATGTAATTTATCTCCTGACTTGTGCATGTGGTCTCCAATATGTGGGGAGAACCACAAGACCATTAAAAGTAAGGATTAGAGAGCACATGAGGAATATAAAAAATATAGTTTTAAATCACTCGGTCTCTGCACATTTTAATGAACTTCACAATGGTTATTTTAGACAAATGGACTTTATGGGAATACAAAGAGTTAAAAAGCCATGTGACCATATGAAGATAATAAATAAAATAGAAATGAAATGGATCTTCGATATGGAAACCCTTTCTCCAAATGGCTTAAATATAGATTATGATCTCTGTAATTACATTTAAGAATAGATTTTTTATCATCTTTGTTTGATGTCCATAGATTTTTAGGTATTTGCTTAATTCTAAAATAAGGTTTTTAAAATTAAGTCTTTTATACAGGTATGTATATTTTTTATGCTTATTTATATTTTTTTATATATGATGTCATATGGAACGTTTCTTATCCCTTCTTTCACTGTTCTATTTTTGTTCTTATACTATGTACTACTGCCCTCATCTAATATGGAATATGGACATACTGTGGGTAGGGAAATGAAAATGGCAGGTATTTTCTATGGAGAAAGGTACTTATATTAAAATATAAGTGTAACTAGGAGCACTCACAATTTAGAGAGCCATAAGTTGGCTCTCTACTGTAGTAGCATGTAAATAACTCCAATGAGGTAGTTGCAGCAAAGATGATGGTCCCCCCAGGAAAAGGAAACATTTTCTCTGTCTGGATGAAGATTCAGGAACCAAAAAATAGCTAAAAATAGCTCTTTATTAAGATTATAGCAAACATATAAAAATAGCACAACGCGTTTCGACCATTCTATTGGTCTTCCTCAGGAGCAATAAACTCAGGTACAAATGGCAGGTTTAAATACCTTACATACAAAATACAAATAAAAAACATATGTGTATAATTACTCCAAACCCCTCCCTCAGATGTCCATACAAAGTAGTTCCATTTGTTCTTCCTCTTTAAACATGGCGGGTATGTGATAAATCCTCACTGGGATCAATAGGAATCTGACCTCTTCATAATGGCTGTGAAGTCCGGACGCTCGTGATAATCATGTGACTTCCGTCACTGAAGCAGAACGTCACTTCCGGTTTGTGTCATTCAAATGGAACGTCACTTCCAGTTTGCGTTCGTTCGGAAAAAGGTGGAGCAGCCTAAAAGACTCACCTTCTTTTTTGTGCCAGTTATATAGACAGGCTCAGAAAAATGTGATAAAGTATAAAAGTGTGATAACTAAAATACTCCAATTGTGATTGATTCACATATTACAAAAGCTATATTGCCCTATGAAAGTGCTCTGGTTTTTTTTATCCCTGCAGTGATACCTGCCACAAAATATAGGGTATATGTAAACATTTTTTAAAAAACTTATTTACACCTTTTGGACCACTGTGATGCACTTTATGGTTAAGGATATGGATCTATAATATACTCCATATTGTTCTATGTGCTGTACACTATTTTGTATTTCTAGATTTAAAAAATTAAATATAGCTATACTTACATAAAATATCTTCCTTGCCATTAATGGACATTTGTTTTAACAGAAAAAAAATCAAGTATATATATTTTCTGTGAATTTTGTTAGTAAACAGTAAAATCTATAAAAGAGCTTAGATGACTGTGCTTTACTATTAAAACTAACACCATAAAGCACATTTTACAAAGTATACATATTAAAATTGGTTCATTAGCTATCGTAGAGCTAAATTTTTGTCACTCATTAAGATATTCTACCATCTGTCAACTCGTGCTTATCAAAGAAAAAATTTAAGTTTTAATATTATTTTTTCCAGGTTGTTTTTATTATAATAAGAACTTTTTTTCCACATTCTTCTTTTCAAGCTGACAAAATGAATTTAAGAAATAAAAGCACATACGCTGAGATTCTGAGCCAGCTCACAAATTGCTCATGAATAAGTCTCCTATGCAAAGGTAGTATCTAGAAATACTCTTTGCAGCATCATAATTAAATTGCTATTTTGAAGAATAATTAGATTTATTTTAAAAATATATTTAAAGTTTTTGAAAAAAACAGTATGGACCATTTTTTTTCAAAGTGCTAAATTAGAGCACTTTACAACATCTACAATTCTACTTGTCTTTCTTGGTAAACATGTACTTATATAATAATTAACCGCTTCAGTACCAAGTGACTTAGATAAAAAAACTAAAAAGTTTTGTGTTCTTGAAAGTAATGCGGAAATGCAGTTTTTGCTTTACTATCCGTAGATTTCGCATTTATTACTCGTGCTGGCACAAATACATGAACCCAAGTCTTCTTTCAGTCAAGCTAATATATCTAATATAATTGTAAAAAAAATCAAATCTTACATATTTATATTTATAATTATTCATTATTATCAATTAATTATCAACAATAATTAAGCTGCAATCTCTATTCAGGTGTCAACATCCCCAAACTAACTATACAAAGGCTTGCAAAGTTTATTGTTACAAAGATATAGAAATGAACAGTACTATTTAATCAGTATAACTATTTGCAGACCCAAGGACATCTTGTTACCTATTGGCACCTTAATTACCATAGCAGTCAATTTAAATCCTGTGTTCCACCTGAAATCTGTTGAAGCCACAGGTCTAAATTTATATTACATAATCCATTCTCAATTTTTGTAAAAAGAAAATACATTTGATTTAGATATTAACATACCAATGAATCCATCTGTCAATTGTTTAGTACTCTTTTCCTAAGCATATAAGATGAATATATTTGGTATTTAGGACAAAACCTCCACTTGTGTAGTAATATCCATAATAAAAAACCAAATGATGTCATGAAAATATCAGGCTCTGACAACTTTAATAACTAAATGTAATTCAGACTAATAATAACTAAATCCAATTCAAGTACATTTTATAGATGTTTTATAGGCCTTTTTTGGTGTTATTCACTTGAGACCATATGGTCTGGCCTCTACTGTTATAGACTACTGTATTTTAGCTTTTAGCGCAGCCCTCGCCCACTCTTACCATTTTAGTTTGTTTTATCAAGGGTCTTGAGGAATTCCCGTTTTAGGGTTGCTGCTTATATTTATACTCCTGTTATTTAGCGCAGACTCTTCTCTGTTTTTACTAAAATAATCTGCCTTATTTCAGATGCATGTTTGAACTTCAGTCAACACAGATGTTCTTTCTACTTGTTTTATCAACATTTCTTCTTTCATTATACAACACAAAAATCTTTGTTAAATAAGGATTGTCAAAAAAGAGGAGAAAGGAACTTAACCTCATCTACCTCTATATTCTCATCAAAAACTACACCCCAAAGGAATGAATTTTCTATTTTCTGATTGCTTACTTTTAAATGTTCTTTTCTTCTGATACAGGAACTTTACCAGAACTATAAAATCAAACCTCATTGTCTAGCCTCATCATATGATCTAACAGAGATCAGCTATGACAATTGAGTTTTTCCTGAGCTAGACTGGTGATATATTATACTTTGTATTAATAATACAAGCTAAAATATAAAGATGATAGCAAAATACATTTGGCGATATTGCTGTGTCACACTGTTGACACAATTCATACTTATTGAAGCACTTATATCTGACCAGCCTCAATTTGCACATGAATATCACATTCCTTACAGTATACCTTCCTTTTGGAAATACTCATCTACTCAGGAGTACATACTGTCAAATTGTTACTTACTTACCTTTTTGCTTCCTGTTCTAGTGCGGACAAGAAGCCCTCTCCATCTTGTTACAATGTTGGTTTGTTAATAAGAATACACTAGGGGCATTTAGCCTTTTTCAGCTGCTGTACATAGGAATACAAAGTAGTTTAAATTGGGTGGCTGGTTGTTATTTAGTTTACTGTTGCCTCAGTAATAAGGGGTACTGCCTGTATATAATGTCCATATTGTGTATACATAGGGTTACCATAGCCACCATGTTTTCAGAGGCACATATCATGTATACATATTGATGGACAGCACACGTAAATGGTAGCCCTGTAGTATTTAGCATTCAGAAGAAGGTGTATGAGATTAAGTAATTAGGCAATGAAGAATCCTGCAGAATATGCATTTTACCTACTGCAGGGCAACCATTTACATTCGGTTTCATAAATATGACAAAATTATATGTATCCCTGAAAACACTATAAATAATAATAAAAATAAATAATAGATTTTCCCACCCCTCCTGGGTCCTATATTTATTCCTATATTCTCAGGTGCTCTACCAGAGGCCTGGGAGTCTGAGGGTTCAGTGCAGCATCTTATCTGTTCATAGAACTGCTCTTTTTTGGACAGCAACCTGAAATCTGTTGAAGCCACTCTCCTATATATATATATATATATATATATATATATATATACACATACACATGGTCTGTCCAGAAAGTATTTAGACATGTATTATGAAACATAGAGACATTTATTGAAGTAGATACAAGATATAAGAAACATTGTTCATAGGACAATGACATTTCAGTCCCTTTCAAAGTAGACACCTTAGACCTCACACAGTTCTCCCAGTGTCTTTATTACTGTTCAAATCACTCTGCAAAATCCTTTGTTGGAATCATCATCATAATATTTTCTTCTTCTAAAAATTAGGAGAAAATGGCTTGGTTGTTTTGTGTAATGCTCATGTAATATAAAAAAAAGTTTGTGGAGTGATCTTAGGAATCACTGTTTTGCAGAGAAATACCACAATCAGAAACACTCTGATAAAAATAAAAATATTATCAAAACATTTAAGCAGACAAACATTTAAGCAGACAAAGACAGGCTAAGGGAAATTAAGATAGGAGTATTTCAAAATCAAATAAGAGTTCAGGGAAAACAGCACTAAATAATAAGTGAATCCAGTAGGCAGTCAAAATTCATACAATCTTTAAGGAGGACAAAATTCAGACAATAAGAAGATTGTGAATTAACAAATGTGAATCAAGGTAAGACATGAGAAGTTAACCAGTGTAAGTTTAAACAGATATAGTGTAGAACAAGTAACCCAG
Source organism: Pelobates cultripes (assembly GCA_933207985.1). Classification (NCBI taxonomy): domain Eukaryota; kingdom Metazoa; phylum Chordata; class Amphibia; order Anura; family Pelobatidae; genus Pelobates; species Pelobates cultripes. Next base: position 186,606,332 of record OW240917.1, on the reverse strand, counting down.
GTGGAACAAACCACTTTAGGAATCACTCAGTGGAGCGTTTGGGGAAAATGTGTACATGTTCAATTCCCTACAGGGGCAAAAGAATTTGTACAAATAGTGAATTACGTCACAGTCCAGAAATGTAAATAGAAAAGTAATAAAGACCACACTCACATGGTCTAGAGCCACATATGGATAGGCTCAGGTCACTCTGGCATAGGTATATAAGGTAATATCAAACCTTCTTAGGTATTCAATCAATTTTCTCCCCAGACCGAAAAAAAGGAAACAAGAACTCTTTGTGCAGAATTATGGAAATTTCCACAAAATATATAAACCAGCAATATAAAATAATTGCTCACCTTTTAGGGAACCAGTTATACTAGGCTCTCAGTGTTCAAGTGGATGTGCTAATAAGGGGAGCACTACCCCTCTTTGGTGCAGGAAACAGCAGTAGACTTCTAGATACTAGATGCACTTAAAATAACATTTTGTTAAAACATATAACAATAAAAAGAATAATTAAAAACTGCTGAATAGTACCAATCCACTAATGTGGGTAGTCCTTCTCCGAAATGCATTTCACCTATCAGCTTTATCAATCGGAATGCTCGTTTCCTGTACAGTTCCAAATTTGAACGTGGAGGTCCTCTTCTGATTGGTTGGTGTTGGTCCTCAATTTCCAATCGCCATTCCGATTTTCGGGGGTGTAGAGTCCACAGCTAAAGTCACTATTGTGTATAATTCCGAACCGGAAGTGACGCGATGGACCAGTGCGTAACGTCACTTCCGGTTCAACCGACTTCAGTATGCTATTACCTGAGAGTCCATTATAGCCATATTATGTGTGGGAGACTTCTAACACAGTATACTGTGTCTACTACTGGCAAATAGAGTGAACAGTCATTTTACCCCACTCCCTCTAGCATGTAAGCTCAGTGAGCAGGGCCCTCAACCCCTCTGTTCCTGTGTGTCCAACTTGTCTGGTTACAACTACATGTCTGTTCGTCCACCCATTGTAAAGTGCTGCGGAATTTGACAGAGCTTTATAAATATCATAATAATAAAATAATAATAATAATATAGGGGTAAGTTTAGCACTGTGCTTTACAGCTCTTCACTGAGTGATTCTTAAAGTGGTTTGTTACACCTGGGTTACTTGTTCTACACTATATCTGTGTGTAAATTTTGGGGGTATTTACACGTGTGTTGAAGCTGCTGTTCCTTTACCTGCATCTATCTTGGATGATCTATTGAGCGCCTTTTATACATGGAGCACTTTCTTTTTAAGTTTAAACAGATGTTCAGACATAAGTGTTGAGTGTTAAAATATTTTGTCAAATGAGAACACGAGAACAGAACACCAATGGCAGAAAATGTTCATTTTCTGTCATGTGCAAAATAGGTGCTAATTGAATTACCCAGAACTCCTACAATGTTACAATTTTGGACACATGTGAGGGTATTGGCTAAAAAAAATAACCTTGCAAAAAATGCAAATGCAATACTATCAAAAAAAGTAAAGACTTGTCACTCATTAACACAATCTTGTAGTTACTTTTAAATCTGGATGGCTTTTGACCCCTTAAGGACCAAACTTCTGGAATAAAAGGGAATCATGACATGTCACACATGTCATGTGTCCTTAAGGGGTTAAGGGCCCCAACCATTGTTGACCCTGAATAGATATGAAAGATGAAATAGGGATTATAAAATATGAAGATCTCGAAAATGCAAAAAGTATGATGACTCATAAAAAACAGTGGGAAAACATATTTTGAAAATAAAAATAATTTACTAGAAAGTCAATAAGTATAAAGGCAAGAAAATAGAATGTCATAATGTGCTAGAATCCATCCTACAAAAACGCACAATTAAAAGTTAGAGATGTTACTTACATAGCTTTCCCTAAATAAATTGGGATGCCTCATTTTCCAGAATTGGACTTGAATTCACAAACTCCAGAACTGATTTGGAGTCCAATAAATGATTTGGAGTCCAATAAATGATCATACATCATACAAACCTTGACCTGAAGACTTTTTTAAAAATGTATTTTAATTTTGTTGCCCTTAAGTAAACTTGTGATGTGAACCAGATATCTAGCAAACATTTCATTAATGATCCAGTCCAGACATACACTTAGATGATTTCAACAAGGTGAGTAAATATGACATAACCTCAATTTTATTTAAAAAATGGTAAAAATATTCAGCTCCACAGAACATGTATTAATGTATTAATACAAGTAAAACATAGAAGTTGGGTATTCAAATACAAATATTCTACAAATAATTTCAATCATTTTGCATAAGCATAGAAAGTTATATGTTTATATTTTTTTAGATTATAAAAGTTTAGTATGTGATTGGATAGAATATGCACAACAAAAGAACCAAGGGATTAATGTCGAATTAAAATACTAGTGCACTAGAAGATGAAGTAATAAGTGCTGAAAATGGTTTATGAAAAATGTATTGAAAAAAAAAGATAAAATTAAAAATATTCTTAAATATATCAGGAGTTGTTATTGGGACTATCATCAAGACAAATAACACTTAGATGGAAAGAGAAATATTTAATAAAAACATAAAAAATGCAAATGTTGGGGGAGGGCGTGGCTCGCTGAGAACCTGACAGGACGTGCTGGAGTGGAGCTCTGCTTTAGCATATCGCTAAATTGCCAAATAGCCACGAGATTGAGTTGTTACAACCCAGCAGACAGATAATACTTACTGCAGAATTCCCCAGTAGAGAAATGGGGTGTAAAAACCGCAGGTTATCCCACCTAGAAGGCTGCAATCTGCCCAACATCTGCCTGGCGGTCCTTTGACAGGTCGCAGCAGTTGTCACTACCTAAGATGGCGCTCGGGAAACTTACACGCTCCAGCGAATCTGAGGCCTCACTTGATGAGGAGGAATTCACACCCTCTTGGATATCAGGTGGGATACACTGACACGCAGACATGGACTTAGACACCTTACCCTCTGCTAAAGGAGATTAAAAAAAGCTGCTCCTAGACCTAAGAGAGGTCTATAAATCAGACCTAGATGGGGTGCATACCAAAATGGGTGGTTTCACAACACACATCGGAGCGGTGGAAAATAGAGTGGGTGAGAGAGTCAAGACACTCACTGAGACCAGGGCACAAGTGGAAACCTTAACCACACAATTGCAGAGACTTACCCGTACGGTAACGACACTCAAATCCTGACAACGCACGAGAAACAAAGAAAATAAAAGATAGTGGGTAGGCGCTTCACAAAATTGGAAATATAATAATAGTGGTTGATATAACAGTGTTTCCCAGACACTAGATAAGAGTAAATATAAAAAGAAAAGGAATATATATCAAAACCACATAAAATAGAATCAGCCCAAAAACAAGTGAAGTGGTGAAGAACAACCATAAAATACAACCTGTACGTTGAAGAATGGCAGAGTGTTATATTTACCAGAGCCGTACCAGGCTCTGTATAGCAGGCTCACAGGTGCCAATTCAGGCTAACAGGATTCCGGATAATGAATGAAGAAAATTCCGTAGTAAAAAAGGATTTTTATTTATAAAAAATAGTAATAAACAAACTCCTGGTTTTGAGGGGGTGGAACCCAATAACAGATAATATGTATAAAAAAGGTATCCACTTAACCTAACCAAAGTAACCAATGGAGTAGTATAAGAAAATTTAAAAATTGCAATACAAATAGTAAATAGCCACAATCAATAGCAGCAAACGCGTTTCGGCTTGGTAGCCTTCTTCCAGTGCTGTTCCTCAAGTCCTCGTGGCTTGTTTTAAATACATCCGGCATTTTCAATCACCTGTGTGTCGTTTTTCTTCCGCATGCGTCACTTCCGGTATTTTCGGACGATGTCACTTCCGGTTTCGTCAGTTGGAACGCATAATGGAACGCATATAGCGTTCCTTAATTTCCGGTATCGGAAAGAGACTTACGGTTTCATAAAAGGGCTCATAGTAAGAAGAGAAAAATATGTATGAATAAAATAGCAAACAACTATGAAGCCACAGAGTAAACGTATGCATCCATGGAGCACCCAAGCTTATAGGTCAAGAGGCCACACTTGAGTACACAAATAAAGTGGCGGCAGTGATGGGGGTAAAGAGGGACGGAGTCACGATGCCCACCATATCAGCATTCTGGATCCAGAAAGCACCAACTGCCCCAGCAGATGCTCCCAGGGACATTATTGCTGTTACCAGTGATATATCCATTAAGGCCACCATGTTAGCCCACCCCAAGAGCATGCCCACAATCAATGTGCACAATGTCCAGATCTAAGTCTATGGTGACTTACCTTTCTCAATTCTACTGGAGAGGAGAGGCTTCCAGCCAGTCACCAGGTAATTACGGGCACACAGCATAAGATATCGCTGGGGAGCATCAGGCACCCTTGTGGTACAACACTGAGACACTATTTTGTCATTGTCAGCTGCAGAGGACCCCGTGGAATTCTTGAAGGCCCTCCAGCTGCCATGGCCGCTCTCCCCAGTAGCAGGAATGGCCTTGTCTCCAGACCAGGCTGATGCCAATGTGGAGTGGATGGGGGGGCCCCGCAGTCAAGACAACGAAGAGGAAATCATGCAAGACCAACCCTCCATAGTACAGACCGGGCACCGCAGTGTTGGACTATCCGCTTTCTGCAAGGCCTCACCGGGGTCCCACAGGGAATTACGCCCTATACATGACCACTTCTATTTCAGTTCATTATGTTCTGTTTACGTTTTTATTTTATTTTTTATGTTCCAAACATGTGTTCACCTGATATGTCCTGCAGGCTTCATTACACATTATCCGTAAACTAGCTGAATAGTATTACCTGCCAGTTATGTCTCATACATCACATAACACACAGCATGAGGGATGAAGAGGGAACATAGACTGATGAGAGTAGAAATTTTGAAACCTAAAGGTGGCATGACTGGGGAAATATGGCTGAAGATGAATGACAATCCCAAGGGTGGAAGAGGCGCACTAACATGTATGCTTGCCTGTAACGGTGGATGGTTAAAATATGAATCAAGAGCACACATGCGTTGAGACAGTGAACCTGTAGTGGGAGTTAGAGATGTAGGGTTAGCACAAGGGGAAAAGATGAGTGCATACTTTGGTGAACAGACGATGGCGCCTGAGTGGGATTGGCAAATTAGGAGACGTGTAGAAGTGACCCCCGAGCAGACGGAATGTGCTGAGGTTAAGGGGTGATGAGTGGTGTCATGAATGCAAGGTGAAGAGTCTTGAGGTGAGAAACAGAACCTTAGTGTTCTTAGCTAAAACGAAGTCATGACTTTATACTATGTCAATATTTTTTTCTGTTATTGTATTGATAGAATGTTTGAGTTTGTTCATTTTCAACAGATGCGGATAGCATGCCATTGCTGATTTATAGTGATTCCACAATATAAATAAAGAATAAAAAAAAAAAAATGCAATTATTATATAGAATGAAAAACAAAGAAACAGTAAAGGTAAATAAACATGTAATCATTTTAAATAGGAGACAGAAGAAAATGAAAAGTTCACAGTTATTATAACTTAGTGGAGAAAGAACAAAACAAAATTAAAAACTCAGAGGTGAAAACTAATATTAATGGGATTCTAACAGAAGCATACGCCTTTGATTCAAATACATTTTCTGAACTGAGAGAGAGAATCATCAAGACCTGATTTTTTTTCTTAATCAGCTTGCCAAATAAATTAGGTAGAAAAGGTCAATTAGTATTAAGTATAGAGATTACTCATGATGAGATTAATGCAGTAATTAAAATATTCTCTAAGTAAAACACTTGGTAATGATGACTTGCCTATTAAATTATACTTTTTCTTTTGGGAAAAAGTAGATTTTGTCCAGATTTAAAAACCAAAATCAAACTGAAAATATTTCTGCTATGTTGAAGATGTGATATAATTACATCTGAAAAAGAAAGGAGAAATAATAAACTTAGAATTTTGCAGTCCATTATCATATTGAATTGTATCTGTATTATTATTATTTTATTCAAAATTAATTAATTGCAGTTAGACTTAAAATAATGATCAACAATGCTTTATAAGAGATACAAGCAATTAGTGCTAATGTAAGGAATACATATAAGAGTTTAACCCGTTAAGGACCAAACTTCTGGAATAAAAGGGAATCATGACATGTCACACATGTCATGTGTCCTTAAAGGGTTAAGGAAAAATATCAATTGCAGTCTTTCACAGCCATATTGTATAATAAAATACTTAAACATCTTTTTAGAAAAAATATAGTTACTTTAAAGTGTAATTAAACAAACAAAAACAAATTATCATGTAAAGAAATCATTAGTGACATTTAATCAGGTTTTTGTCCTAAGGGACAATGCGGTTTTCCCCTCTTACTAACACAGTAAAGGCGTTTAAGCATGCGTAGGATAGACATAAGGCTATCCTAGCTGTAAGATAAGGTCAGGGACTAATGAAAGTATTTAGAAAATTGGGCAGACTAGATGGGCCAAATGGTTCTTATCTGCCGTCAAATTCTATGTTTCTATATTTCTACTGTTTATGTTTATTTGAATTATTGAATATTTGTAATACATTTTAAGAAAGAATAATGTAATGCAAGATGTCCATATTTCAAGTGTAAGTTGAAAGCATTTGAAAGTATTGAGGTACGTGGAATGTTTGACAATCTTGTGTAAAATTCCCTATCCTTTAAAAAGTTTAATTAGAACGGTAGAGTGATTAGTATGTAGATAAATCAGAACGTTTGATATATGGTAACACTGAAGGGACTGGTGTACATTTGACAAAATATATCAGTATGTACAGTTAGGAGTTTGTTTGGCCTAATAAATCAGAATTTATAATTAATATTGTACAAATATAAACCTATGCAAGGTGAAATAATGTAAATAGTTATAACTTAACTTTGGATATACAGCTTTCCTAAGGTTACCTCCTAGTTTGGTAACAAACACAAGTATGCACAATATATAATTCTGAGATCAAGCTGATCTCTTTAAAATATGTAAGTAAAATGAAACAGTTCAATATTGTTTGGAAATAAAGTAACAGACCACTTAATGGTAGCACTCACACATTTGAGGTGACAAAGTAGTCTTAAAGGTTCCTCCTCTTTTTGTAGTGGGGGTGAGGGGGAGTTACAGCCCTCTCCTGGTGATGTCACAGTCTGAAAGCCAAGTTAATGCAGTTCAGTGATATTAAAATCTGGAGATTTCGTAAAAAGTACAAAGATGCTTTATTGGCATATATAGTAATAAAAACAAACTAAAGGAAAAATAATTTGGAAATAAGAAACGACAAATTGATTCTACTTGTTTCGTTCTCCCTAGAGAACTTCCTCAGGAACAAATATGTCAAATAAACAATAAAATTAAAATTTCTGTTCCATTCGGTACAGGTCCATGCAGACATTAGTGAATTACCCTGTATGTATATATATTGCAGGACAAAATAACCAATATAGGCAAAAACAAAGGGAGCAGCAAAGTATAAAAATAGATTTACTGCTCCTCCTTTTTTACCTCTACATGTCACTTCTTACTTGATCAATGAATAAAATCAACATTTAGTTACTTTCCCTTAGATATCAATGATAGTTTTTCCTATAAATCACCACTGGTGCCATAGGTAGAACTCTGAATCACAAATGAAAACAACAATGATCATCATTTGAGTGGGTCACCTGTTTCATGATTAGTCTGTATTAGGCCTGCACAATCTGTGGCCACCCCAGGTGTTTTGAACTAATACTCCCATCATCTCCTGGCTATCAACAATGATTCCCTGGCTATCTGTTTCATTAAAAAAAGGTTATACAGGCCTAGTCTAAATGGTTCTTTGGAAATTGGGAATTCAGACAATCACCTTAGCAACCCAAATTCGGATGAATTGCAGCTAATAACAAAACAAAATTCCAAGTTTACTAATAAAACAGAAAGCATTTTTTTAGGATAGTGGTTTGGGATAGCGCAGGTAACTTTTTAATATGTCAAAAGTTTATTTTTATAGTTTTTTTCTGTAATGGCACAAGTAAGCTGAAACATGCAGGAGGCATGTGCAGGGACTAACTGAAGGTACGTTGTTATATTTATTTATGTCTGTGTATTTGTCTAAATTGTGTTTTTGGTTTGTTTACATAGTATTGAAATATTCTGAAATTTAAAGCTTAATTCGTATGCAGATCTCTTGCTTTGAAGTATCAACTAGTCTCGATGATCTCCAATAGAGGAAGAAAAAACAATTTTCTGGGATTACTGTATCTCTTGTAAAACATGTTTATTTTGGTAAATATTTTTTAAATATTTTTTCTTTTTACTATAATTGAACCATTTATTAGGTAAGTGTTAAACTGTTATAGCCTAACTCTAAGCTAAACATTTAAACTAATTTTAAAGTTTTAAAGTCCTGTGCCCTGATTAACTGAGGTTTTCCCTTATACAGGGTTCCCTCATTTGCTATCCAATAAGATAAACACATAACCATGGTTTGCTTAAAAATATCATACAATGTACTTCCCATTTTCCTTACTCTTGCCTTCTTTTTAAAACAAAAGGCAATGCATTGGTCATAATATATAAGTGCAAGCATAACATTATATAGCAAAATACAATCTTAAGATTATGTCACAGATCAGAAATGGTGCATACTTGGCATTTTCAACCTTTCCTTTCACATATATAATTTACAGTGAATGTAACTTCTGGGTCCTGGTCCCAATTTTTAAAGTAATGGAAAGGATAGAAATAAATTTATGGAAAGGTCATTTTGAGAAAGCCCAGAGCATATTTGAAATCTAAAACTGGATTCTGTATCTATGGTCCTAATAACTCAATAACTTATTTCTCCATTTGAAAGGTTATTATCTTGTTACCCAAGGCAGAAAAGGATAGTTCAGATAGGTAGAGAGAAGATATTGACATTGTCGAGGTTAATGACCCAGTGATTAACAGAACAACACACACTACCAGTCAGATGAATTGTTGTTAATGCATCATTGAACAATGTCAAGAACAATCCATTCAATGTTCTGCACTATATTAACGCGATAACTTTCTGATAATAATAGTAATAGTAATGTAACAGGAATGTTGAACATGTCCTTAAATCTAAAGTCACTTTGAAACCATTTATTTTTTTGGTCATTGAGCAGAAGGGACGTAATTAGTTATTCATATTTATATGATTTTTTTAACATCAATTTGTATAAAATATTTTTAATTTAACAACAGTTAATACCATTACAATGGCTGAATGTAGACTAAAGACTTTATGTATGAAATTATGTATGCAATTGTCAATTCTGTAGAAACATTTTATATTTCATTACATTAAACAGTTATTGGTAAATTGAATTAAAATATTATTTAATTAAGCTTGGCTAATAAAAAAACAACAAACTATGTTTATACATTTATATTATATATGTAATACTGTATTCACCAAGTACAATCAACTTCTGTTCTGATGTTCTGTCTCAAACTTAATATAACAAACATCTCTTTATACAAGACATGAAAACAGGAACTCAATAAATCTTCCTCAAAATTAATTTGATGGTACATGCTGATTTTAGGTAAGCACTTAGAAATGAATAATAAAAAAATGGCTTGTGTGGCACATTGTGCACCCCAGACTAATAACATTTTTCTAAACTGTCTAGATATTTGTTGGGTAATCTGACAAGATACAATGAGGGATATTTATCAAAGTGTTCTGAAAGTGAGGGATAAATTGTGTCATTTTGATTGCATTTATGAAAGTATTCTAAAAGTGATCTAAAATGTGAGGTTTTTCTTTAACGCAACTTTTGCCAGTTTTTGCAGAAATGTTCATTTACCAGGACTGCCTTCGAGTGGCATGAAGAAACAGATTACTGAGACAAAAATGAAAAAAAAAAATCATAAATTCATAGAAACATAGAACATAGAAACAGAGAATATGATGGCAGATAAGAATCATTCGGCCCATCTAGTCTGCCCAATTTTCAAAATACTTTAATTAGCCCCTGGCCTTGTCTTAAGTCTAGGGAAAATTTTGAAGCCGGCCAAAGTAATTTACCCCCATCAAACCATATATTTTTGAAAAGTAGACAACCCAGGGTAGTCAATATGGGGTTTGTCCAGTCTTTTTTAGTAGCCACTTAGTCACAAACACTGGCCAAAGATAGCATTTATATTTGTTTGTGTGTTAAAAATGCAAAAAAACTGTTACGAATGCTAACTTGCTAAGTGGCTACTAAAAAAGACTGAACATACCCCATTTGCAATACCTTGGGTTGTCTTCTTTTGCAAATGGTATGCCATTCCTGGGCTACCATACGCTCTCAAAGGCAACATAACCAATCTGGCAAATTGCAATGTGAAAAAACTGCCTTATATATTAGACCCTGTAACTTTCAAAACCACTATAAAACCTGTACATGAGGGGGTACTGTTATACTCGGGAGACTTCGCAAATATTAGTGGTTAAAAAACTGAAAAACGGATCACAACAATGATATCATCCGTGAAAGTGCCATTTGTGTGTGAAAAATGCAAAAAAAGTCTCTTTCACTGACAATATCATCGCTGTGATATGTTTTACTGTTTTGAAACACTAATACAGGGTTAAATATAAGTTACAGGGTTAAATATAGTGCTAGCAAATTTAATTCTCTGGATTTTCAGCCTGGGTTGTCAGGCAGGTCCCCCAAATTGCAATCAATAGCATTACTTAATTATGTAAAAATATTACATAAATATGCATGTAGAATTTAAACATATACATATTTATATATTTGAAGCCTACATGTATATTTATAAAATTATTTATGTAAATATGTATATGGACATATGTATATTTCGTATTGTTTTTATTTATTTATATATACATTTATATAATATTTATATAATTTAATTCTAAGTGTATTTTGATATAAATATATATATATAATATCAAAATACAGTTAGAATAAAATTACACACCTATATATATATATATATATATATATATATATTTATATATATATAATTTTTTTAATGTTTTAATTATTTTTTATTTATTTTTTATTGATTATTATTTATTTTTTATAATAATATATGTATACTATATATGGTTATTATATATATATATATATATATATATATATATATATATATATATATATATGTGTGTAATTTTACTCTAAGTGTATTTTTATATTAATCTATGTATATATTAATAAAAAATACACTTAGTATGACATATAATATTGTGGCAACAGACATTTAATGTGGATAAGTGCAAGATAATGCATCTTGGACGTAAAAACCCAAGGGCAGAGTACAGAATATTTGATAGAGTTCTAACCTCAACAAATGAGGAAAGGGATTTAGGGGTGATTATTTCTGATGACTTAAAGGTAGGCAGACAATGTAATAGAGCAGAAGGAAATGCTAGCAGAATGCTTGGTTGTATAGGGAGAGGTATTAGCAGTAGAAAGAGGGAAGTGCTCATGCCATTGTACAGAACACTGGTGAGACCTCACTTGGAGTATTGTACACAGTACTGGAAACCGTATCTTCAGAAGGATATTGATACCTTAGAGAGGGTTCAGAGAAGGGCTACTAAACTGGTTCATGGATTGCGGGATAAAACTTACCAGGCAAGGTTAAAAGATCTTAACATGTATAGCTTGGAGGAAAGACGAGACAGGGGGGATATGATAGAAACATTTAAATATATAAAGGGAATCAACACAGTAAAGGAGGAGACTATATTTAAAAGAAGAAAAACTACCAAAACAAAAGGACATAGTCTTAAATTAGAGGGACAAAGGTTTAAAAATAATATCAGGAAGTATTACTTTACTGAGAGGGTAGTGGATGCATGGAATAGCCTTCCAGCTGAAGTGGTAGAGGTTAACACAGTAAAGGAGTTTAAGCACGCGTGGGATAGGCATAAGGCTATCCTAACTATAAGATAAGGCTAGGGACTAATGAAAGTATTTAGAAAATTGGGCAGACTAGATGGGCCAAATGGTTCTTATCTGCCGTCACATTCTATGTTTCTATGTTTCTATATACATATTTTTTTATTAACATTAATATTTTTATTTTAAAATTATTTTAACTTTTTAACTTATTTCAAATAGTTTTTTTACTCTTTTTACCAGCAGGGGGACTGCCTGCCAGTTCAGGCAGTCCCCCTGCTGGCAGCACTATGGACACCTATTGAGGCCATGTGACCGCTCTTTTAGAGCGGTTACATTGCCCCTGAGCATCCTAATTTGTAGAGGTGGGACTATCTGGGCTGTCAGACAGTGCGCAATAGCAGAAGAACACCGATCGCCGGCGGGGGAATGGCGGCGATTGGGTAAGTACATATGGAGGGAGAGGGAGGGAAGGGGTTATTTAAAAAAAATATATATTCATTTATCTTCACTGAGTGCCTCGACCCCTCAAAGCACTCAGCACAGGCAGAGCATCGGAAGCCTGTCTGATGGCTTCCGATGCTCAGCCTCACTGCCGGGCGCCACGTGGTGCAACCCTGAAGTAATCACTTTGGGGTAGCAATCACACGGCAGCCTTGAAGTAAGGGAGGATATTGCATGAAGCCTTGACATCGAGGCATCGCTGCAATTTGTTAGAGTGACTGGAAGCGATCATGATCACTTCCAGCACTCTAATTAGCCGTGGACGTATCAGGTACATCCGCAGTCCTTAGGGACCGTTTTTTGTCGGACATACCTGATATGTCCAAGGTCACTAAGGGGTTAAATAGATACTAATCTCTTTAAAAAGAGCACAACAAATGGAGAACAAAATAATTAAGCTGGAGGACAGTGCTTGTTGGAAAACAATCTCCGTCTTCGGGGAGTTCCTGAGTCAGTCACAAATGCAGACCTACCAGCCTTCCTCCAGGAATACTTCCACACATCAATTTGATGTTTCAAGACATCACCACGTTCGCAGATCTCTTTAGTTCTACTTTAGTTCCGCCACTGTGTTGGGGAGGGGGGAGGCAGTATCCATGGGGCTCGAACAAATGCTTGCCCAGTGTCCAATCATTTTTAAAGAAGGCCTTGGAACCTTTTTTCTGGGTACCTTGGTAACCCAGGCCTTTACCTATTTTATGTAGAATTTATTGCATGGGCATATAATAACATATAGGACATTTTTCAAATGGCAGGTGATCAATTGTTTAATATATCTAATATATCTTAATATATCTAGTCCGGTTAAATGTAAAATAATTAATTCTCTATTTTTTTAATCTAATCCCCGACAACCTAAGCAACCCATATTACAGTTAAGAAAATGTTTTTCTACTTCTCTTTTACCATTATGGTTACTCAAAAAACAAAAAAATTGCAGATTTTGGCGTTCTCTGAATGCAAAGCTTAGTTGTTTTGGAATGATATCAATCATCACACGTCAAAATGTTCCAATGTTCCTTGATAATAGATGTAATGGCTCTACCATTCCCTTAGAAATAAAAAATAAAAGACAGATTATCAGAGGGTACTTTCCTTTTTGTTTTGAACTGTAGGAGGGAGTTCCGATCTAGACATTTAACTGCAGTGAGAACACATTCCACATTTAATGTGGGATAATTTTTTTCCCCAAAAATATTTTTACGTATCTCATCTTGTTCTAAAAAAATATTTTTCAAAAATACAGTTACATTTTAGTCTTTGAAATTGAGGAGGCTATAATGACAAGTGGATGAATGTATATATATATATATATAGTGTGTAAGCGCTTAGTGAATAATCTCCCTTGATCAATGATCTATGGTGACACTGATAGTATTATAAACCATAAAGAGTTCAACATATAACTTCCACCTCCTCAGTGGTGGATTATATAATCAGGGAGCTGGGAGGTCAATATCCACAATACAATGTATGCAGTTGTCAAAGCACTTTAGTATCTAGTGGATTGTATATATTCCATGTACCTTAAAAGATACAAAAAACTGGGATTTATTAGAATGCTTACACAATAAAAATGTGATTGATGTCTACAGTAACCACATAAAACGTATACAACAGCAGTATACGGTTATGCAGTGTTTTCGATGCTTTTACCATTCCGTCGGTGCTGTAGGTTACATCAGTTTCCTGAGTACCATCCGCAATATGCAGATTCAGAACTAGAGGGACGCTGGGATGATACACTGCTTGAACAGTCTGTGTTAGCTGGATAGTGTGCAGGCCAGTCTCCGATTTACGCATTTCGCCCATGCTCAGCTGGCTTTTTCAAGACAGAGAGGCAACAGCACTGGGTAGCCCTTATATAACTCTTATGTCCCATTGAAAAATTTAACTTTCTTCCACATAGACAATGCCCTACTAGCTAGGCAGAAAAACACCCCAAATCAGTCCCACGCATTAGGGGTCACAGAAAGCTTTAACGTCATAGAGCGAAGCAAAACTGCTAGACAATTGCGAGGGGGCAACACAAGAGAAGCCTACCCCACTCCCCCTCCTTTCCCTTAACTCTCAAATGCAACACTGCAGCACTGAGATACTGGCCACCCGAAACACAAGAGGATATCATACACCCGTTTATACACAGGGCTAACAAGCATACAGTACAGCGTCTCAAGACCCCAAGGCTACCTACACCATGTAACGGGGCAGATGGCTTATAAGTGCCTAACCCAAAACAGCCACCAAGCCACCAGTACGGTGAGGAACCACAACTTCGCAATTTCTAGCCTAGCATCTACCATTACTACTGAAGGTGACTTGTTGTAACCTACCAGACCAACACTATAAAAAAAAGTGCATTCAATGTTCTAGCCAAATCACTGTACTGACATGTTCACCATTCCGACTCAACTCTATAATGTTGTGTCATATACAAAATGTCTGTAACACTGTTATTGCACTGAAAATAAAGAATAAAAAAAAAAGGAAAAATTGAACCTTCTTAAAGACATAGTATTTTTATTACTGCTGTGGCAGGACTTTTCATGTGTCTTAATTTACAACGTAAGACAGGAAACAACTGTGCTCAAATGCACCGAAGGAGTGGTAAAACCAAAGGTGTTGGTGTGTGAATAATGGATACTGTATCTCCAGCCACTATTTTTAAACTTTCAGTGGAATAACTATAGTAGTTTCATTTGAACAAAAGAAAAAGAGGCACAGGTCTCAACCATTTAATTAATCCTTTCCCACAGTTTAATTTTTGTTTTAATATTTTAACAAAATTGCTAATCTATGTTATTAAATTTAATAAAAAGTTCACATTAAAAAAAATAGCATTGTGTTTGTACAGACTTTTCAAAATGAATGTTCTTAATTACAAGATGTTAATTTTAATGAATGTAATTACTGAAATAACAGCTGTGTAAAATATTAAGTAGGTGAACTATATAAGCAACGGCAATTCATTTTTCAACATGTATTTTCTAACCTAGATTCAGATCTTTTTTTAGAAGGTCTGCTTGGCAGTGATTGGCATAGAAATAAAATCACAATATAAAAAATCTATTTATCATGTCCTTCTACTGATTTGTCTCTTAGATACTGTAATAGGAAATTGGAATGCAAATAGATAGCATTGAGCAATGACAGTTATATATTTGAAATACTCATCTCCCTTGCCATCTTCTTTTTATTTCATTTTTTAATATATAACGGTATAAGAGCATTGAATTGCAATTAGCAAAAGTATTCACAATATTTGAACTTAGGTGACTTTGTTAAGAATTGTTTCCATAATCTATTTTAGTGCCAAAGAAAGGAAATAATTTCTGTGCTAAATAAAAGTATTAAAAGGATACTCAAACCACTATAAAAGCAAAAGTTTACTGTTGTGGTTATGGAAATATTAAACCCTTAAGGACAGAGGCAATTATCCAATTTCTGAATCAAAACAAAACCGAGAATTTTCTGTTCGTTCCACCACAAGGTTTCTCTTTAACTGCACCCACACATATTGTATATCGGGTTTTTTTAAAGAACAGAAAGAGCTTTCTTTTAAAATTTTATTTGTATACCTAACATTAAAGGGACACTACAGGCACCTAAACAACTTTAGCTTTATGAAGCAGTTTTAGTGTATAGATCATGCCACTGCAGTCTCATTGCTTATTTATCTGCCATTTAGGAGTTAAATCACGTTTGTTTCTGTTTATGCAGCCTAGCCACACCTCCACTGGCTGTGACTTACACAGTCTGAATGAAAAAAGCGGTTTCCTTTTCAATAATATGTTAACTTGCTTTAACCTCTTAAGGACACATGACAAGTTTGGTCCTTAAGGGGTTAAAGCTCTGTAAATTGAAACTTTAATCACACAAACAGGAGGCTTGATGTAGGGTCTAAAAGACTATTAACAGAGCATTAGATTAAAAAAAAAATCTTAAATGAGAAAGTTTAAACATTAGATGTATCTTTACAGGAAGTGTTTTGGAATGCTGTGCAAGTCACATGCAGAGATGTGTGACAAGGCCAGAATAAACAAAGTGATTTAACTCCAAAATGGCAGAGAAATGAGCAGTGAGACTGCTGGAGCATGGTCTATACACCAAAACTGCTTAATTTCAGCTAAATTCATTGTGGTGTCTAGTGTCCCTTTTAGTATCAATAAAATGTGAAAAATTGGGAGAATGAAAAAAAGTGTTTATATTTTAGCTTACAATAATTTTTATCAAGTGCAAATAAATAAATAAATAAATAAACAAAGTAGTCCTGGTTGTTTAATGCTTCACATGTCTTGGCCTAAATTAACTATTGGTAGTTAACGCTAACATTTTACCAACTCCCCTAGCCTTATGCAATCCCTACTCCTAACCGTTTGATTGCTCTAACTCTAATTATACACCTACACTAACCTTATCCATAATCTTAATTCTTCACCATTCCTAGCCCCAAAACAGTATTAACTCAAACCAAGCATTAACCCATAGTCTACACTAACCTTGAGCCACTAAATATTAAGTTATACCCAAGTCTCCCTTGCAACCCTGTTCACACCAAAATTTGTCTTCATTAAAGCCCATTCTGTAGAGGATGGCATGGAACATTCTAACGTCATTAAGGGGTTAAGATAAACATTAGAATCTTGTTTTCATCTTCTTCAAGCAGTCTGATAAAAAACGGAGTAGCACTAGAGTAGTACCAAAAGCTAATTTCTTAAATTTGAGAAATCCAAACAAGTAAATACCCCTTAAAGTGGTTTTAGGTCATTAGCACACTGGTAAAACTTGCATTGTACAATGTGATCTGCTGACTGCTGGGTAGTAGGTTATTTCAGCCACACCAGATGCCCACAGTCATTTTGGTGCTGGCAAATCTGGCAGTGGAACAGTCTATGGGGACTAGGTATGGCTAAATTAACTAATAAAAACAAAATAAATAGAGAAAAGACAAGGACGTTTAAAAAAAATATATGTTTGGTATACTGTTCTCAGGTGGTAGCCATAACGATACTAATAATATTGTAATTAGTGATGTCGCGAACATAAAATTTTCGGTTCACGAACGGCGAACTTCCGCAAATGTTCGCAAACGGGCGAACCGGGCGAACCGCCATAGACTGCAATAGGCAGGCGAATTTTAAAACCCACAAGGACTCTTTCTGGCCACAATAGTGATGGAAAAGTTGTTTCAAGGGGACTAACACCTGGACTGTGGCATGCCGGAGGGGGATCCATGGCAAAACTCCAATGGAAAATTACATAGTTGATGCAGAGTCTGGTTTTAATCCATAAAGGGCATAAATCACCTAACATTCCTAAATTGTTTGGAATAACGTGCTTTAAAACATCAGGTATGATGTTGTATCGACCAGGTAGTGTAAGGGTTACGCCCGCTTCACAGTGACAGACCAAACTCCCCGTTTAACGCACCGCAAACAACTGCAAACAGTCCATTTGCACAACCGCAAACTCCCCATTTGCACAAGGTTGGATACCAAGCTAGCCATGTCCCGTTCCTTGTCCTCACTGATGTCATTGAAGGTCTCTTCCTCCACCCAGCCACGTACAACACCAAGGGTCCACAAAAGGTGACAACAAGCCCCCTGGGACGCCTGCTGTGTTTGGTCTTCCACCTTCTCAAAGCCACCTTCCTCCTCTGACTCCTCTTCTTCAGACTCCTCTCTCTGCATTGCCTCTCTCTGCATTAGTATAAGGTGTGTTAAGTAGTACTATTCCTATCAGTTTAATCCCTGTTACGTCCCCAATCGGGGAATGTGTATATTGCATTGATTTTATGAACCGGGAGATGGAAAAAGATGCTTGGTCGGTCCTCCTACTTCAAATTTGGGGCACTGCGCATGCAATCTAATGTGCCACCAGATAAAAGTGGTGTGTTAAGTAGTACTATTCTTCTCAGTTTAATCCCTGTTACGTCCCCTATCAGGAGACGTGTATATGGCATCGATTTTAGGAACCGGGAGATGGAAAAAGATGCTTGGTCGGTCCTCCTTCTTCAAATTTGGGGCACTTCGCGTGCAATCTAATGTGCCACCAGATAGGAGTGGTGTGTTAAGTAATACTATTCTTATCAGTTTAATCCTAATGTGTGGCCCAGCACGCAGAAACTATGTAAACATATACATAGGCAAGAAAAGGAAAATAAAAGGACAGAGCATAAACCGGACCTTAGATTGGCCGGACTAATATGCTAGAGACAGAGAATGGTCAAAGGGAAAGCCGGGGTCAAGGAAGCCAGAAAATACACAATACCGTTTACACAAGCCAAGTCAGGGAAACCAGAATTCAGAATAACCAGGGAAAAGCCAAGATCAGGATACCAGGAAGTCAGATTCACAATGATAAATCACTCTCAGGAAACCAGGAACAGGAAACCACGACAGGGCAAGGTACTGGGGTGAGCTAGAGATTTAAATATCACGCGGCGGGCCTGCAGCCGCGACACCCTGTTATGTCCCCCTCATCAGGCCTTTTTTAGTCAAATGTATTGCCCACTGTCAGTCCCTTCGGGATCCATCCCTCATTCATCTCAATAAAGGTGAGGTAATCTAGACTTTTTTGACCTAGGCGACTTCTCTTCTCAGTGACAATACCTCCTGCTGCACTGAAGGTCCTTTCTGACAGGACACTTGAAGCGGGGCAGGCCAGAAGTTCTATCGCAAATTGGGATAGCTCAGGCCACAGGTCAAGCCAGCACACCCAGTAGTCAAGGGGTTCATCGCTCCTCAGAGTGTTGATATCTGCAGTTAAGGCGAGGTAGCCTGCTACCTGTCGGTCGATTCATTCTCTGAGGGTGGACCCCGAAGGGCTGTAGCGATGCGTAGGACTTAAAAAGCTCCGCATGTCCTCCATCAACAACACGTCTGTAAAGTGTCCTGTCCCTGCCGGCGTGGTCGTGGGAGGAGGAGGATTACTTTCACCTCTTCCCCTGTTAGATTCCCGTTGTGCTGTGATATCACCCTTATACGCTGTGTAAAGCATTCTTTTTAATTGATTTTGGAAATGCTGCATCCTTTCCAACTTGCTGTAATTCGGTAACATTTCAGTCACTTTATGCTTATACTGGGGGTCTAGTAGCGTGGACACCCAGTACAGGTCGTTCTCCTTCAGCCCTTTTATACGAGGGTCCCTCAACAGGCACGACAGCATGAAAGACCCCATTTGCACAAGGTTGGATGCCGAGCTAATCATGTCCTGTTCCTCGTCCTCAGTGATCTCACTGAAGGTATGTTCTTCCACCCAGCCACGTACAACACCAGGGTACCAGATAGGTGACAACGAGCACCCTGGGATGCCTGTTGTGGTTGGTCTTCCTCAAAGCGACATTCCTCCTCTGACTCCTCTTCCTCACAATCCTCTTCCAGCGTTGCCACAGGTCCAGCAAGCTCCCTACTGGGATTGTCTCTAAAACAAGTTGTTGAGGAGCCAACTCGTAAAGAGGCCATACTAGATTTAGTGTTAACAAATGGAGATTTGGTATCAGATGTTACTGTAGGTGAAAGTTTAGGATCCAGTGATCATCAGTCAGTGTGGTTTAATATAAGAACAGTGACTGAGTCACACCACACAAAAACAAAAGTTTTAGACTTTAGAAAAACAGACTTTTCTAAAATTAGAATATGGGTAGAGGAGTCATTATCAGACTGGAGCAATTTAAATGGAGTCCAAGAAAAATGGGATTATTTAAAAGTTGCACTATTGAAGGCAACAGAAAATTGCATTAGGCTTGTCAGTAAAAGCAAAAATTCAAGAAACCACTGTGGTACTCCGCAGATGTGGCCAAAATAGTTAAAAACAAAAAGTTAGCATTTAGGAATTATAAAAAAACCCAGAGTGAGGGAGACAAAATGATCTATAAGATTAGGCAGAAAGAGGCTAAGCAAGTTATAAGAGCTTCCAAATCACACACAGAAGAGAAAATAGCACAGTCAGTAAAAAAGGGGGATAAAACATTTTTAGATACATAAATGAGAAAAGAAAAGTAAAACAAGGATTAGTTAGATTAAAAACAAAAGAAGGAAGGTATGTAGAAGAGGATAAAGGTCAGGCTGACTGCCTCAATGAATATTTTTGTTCTGTATTTACAGAAGAAAATGAAGGAAAGGGACCTCAGTTGAGAAAAAGGATAAATGAGTCATTTATTACACGTGAGTTTACAGAGGAAGAGGTTCTATTTCAACTGTCAAAAGTAAAGACAAATAAGTCAATGGGACCTGATGGAATACACCCAAAGCTATTAAAAGAGCTTAGTGGTGTACTAGCAAAACCATTAACAGATTTATTTAACCAATCATTGTTAACAGGAGTAGTCCCAGAAGATTGGAAATTAGCGAATGTTGTGCCCATTTACAAGAAAGGTAATAGGGAGGAGTCGGGCAACTATAGGCCAGTAAACCTTAGTTCAGTAGTGGGGAAAGTGATGGAAACCATGTTAAAGGATAGGATTGATGAACATCTAAAAACACATGGATTTCAAGATCAGAGACAACATGGGTTTACTTCAGGGAGATCATGCCAAACTAATCTTATTGATTTTTTTGATTGGGTAACTAAAATTATAGATCAGGGTGGTGCAGTAGACATTGCTTACCTAGATTTCAGTAAGGCTTTTGACACTGTTGCACATAGAAGGCTTATCAATAAACTGCAATCTTTAAGTTTGGATTCAAATATTGTTGAATGGGTAAGGCAGTGGCTGAGTGACAGGCAACAGAGGGTTGTAGTTAATGGAATATATTCGAAGCTTGGACTTGTCACCAGTGGGGTACCTCAGGGATCTGTACTTGGACCCATTCTCTTTAATATTTTTATTAGTGATATTGCAGAAGGTCTTGATGGTAAGGTATGTCTTTTGCTGATGATACTAAGATATGTAACAGGGTTGATGTTCCAGGAGGGATAAGCCAAATGACAAATGATTTAGGTAAACTAGAAAAATGGTCAGAATTGTGGCAACTGACATTTAATGTGGATAAGTGCAAGATAATGCATCTTGGACGTAAAAACCCAAGGGCAGAGTACAGAATATTTGATAGAGTTCTAACCTCAACATATGAGGAAAGGGATTTAGGGGTGATTATTTCTGATGACTTAAAGGTAGGCAGACAATGTAATAGAGCAGCAGGAAATGCTAGCAGAATGCTTGGTTGTATAGGAGAGGTATTAGCAGTAGAAAGAGGGAAGTGCTCATGCCATTGTACAGAACACTGGTGAGACCTCACTTGGAGTATTGTACACAGTACTGGAGACCGTATCTTCAGAAGGATATTGATACCTTAGAGAGGGTTCAGAGAAGGGCTACTAAACTGGTTCATGGATTGCGGGATAAAAACTTACCAGGAAAGGTTAAAGGATCTTAACATGTATAGCTTGGAGGAAAGACGAGACAGGGGGGATATGATAGAAACATTTAAATATATAAAGGGAATCAACACAGTAAAGGAGGAGACTATATTTAAAAGAAGAAAAACTACCACAACAAGAGGACATAGTCTTAAATTAGAGGGACAAAGGTTTAAAAAATAATATCAGGAAGTATTACTTTACTGAGAGGGTAGTGGATGCATGGAATAGCCTTCCAGCTGAAGTGGTAGAGGTTAACACAGTAAAGGAGTTTAAGCATGCATGGGATAGGCATAAGGCTATCATAACTATAAGATAAGGCTAGGGACTAATGAAAGTCTTTAGAAAATTGGGCAGACTAGATGGGCCGAATGGTTCTTATCTGCCGTCACATTCTATGTTTCTATGTTTCTAAGCGATGCTGATAAGGCTGTTTCTGGTGGTGATAGTGACTACAACTCTTCCTCTTCACGTTCATCTACGGCCTGATCCAGCACTCTTTGTAGGGCACGCTCCAGGAAGAAAACAAATGGTATGATGTCACTGCTGGTGCCTTCGGTGCGACTGACTAGGTTTGTCACCTCCTCAAAAGGACGCATGAGCCTACAGGCATTGCGCATGAGTGTCCAGTAACGTGGCAAAAAAATTCCCAGCTCCGCAGAGGCTGTCCTAGCACCCCAGTCATACAAATACTCGTTAACGGCTTTTTCTTGTTGGAGCAGGTGGTCGAACATTAGGAGTGTTGAATTCCGTGTCGGGCTGTCGCAAATAAAGCGGCTCACTTTCATGTTTTTTCGCTGCTGGATATCTGAAAAGTGCGCCATGGCCGTGTAGGAACGCCTGAAATGGCCACACACCTTCCTGGCCTGCTTCAGGAAGTCCTGTAAGCCTGGGTACTTATGCACAAAGCGTTGTACGATCAGATTACACACATGTGCCATGCACGGCACATGTGTCAACTTGCCCAAATGCAATGCTGCCAACAAATTTCTTCCGTTGTCACAAACCACTTTGCCGATCTCCAGTTGGTGCGGAGTCAGCCACTGATCCACCTGTGCGTTGAGGGCGGACAGGAGTGCTGGTCTGGTGTGACTCTCTGCTTTCAGGCAAGACAACCCCAACTCCTCTGCAGAGCCACGCATTCCATGCTTTGCAGCCGTCAGCAGGTTTACCCAATGCACAGTGTAGGTGATATACCTGCCCTGACCATGCTTTGCAGACCAGGTATCAGTGGTCAGATGGACCCTTGCCCCAACACTGTGTGTCAGACATGCCATTACTTCCTTTTGCACAATCGAGTACAGGTTGGGGATTGCCTTTTGTGCAAAGAAATTTCGGCCGGGTACCTTCCACTGCGGTGTCCCAATAGCTACAAATTTTTTGAATGCCTCAGACTCCACCAGCTTGTATGGTAAAAGCTGGCGGGCTTAGAGTTCAGTCAAGCCAGCTGTCAGACGCAGGGCAAGGGGGTGACTTTGTGACATTGGCTTCTTACGCTCAAACATGTCCTTGACAGACACCTGACTGTGGGCAGATGAGCAGGAACTGCTAAAGGCGAGAGACGGAGGGGCGGATGGTTGAGAGGGGGCAAGGAGGACAGCAGTGGTTAACGTGGCTGAAAATGCTGGACCAGGAGGAGGATGGCAGCTTTGAGTTTGTGTGCTGCTTGTACTCATGTGTTGATCCCATAGGCGTTTGTGATGTGCGATCATGTGCCTTCGCAAAGCAGTTGTACCTAAGTGGGTGTTGGACTTCCCACGACTCAGTTTCTTTTGGCAAAGGTTGCAAATGGCATCACTGTTGTCAGAGGCAGACACACACAAAAAATGCCTCGCTGCTGAGCTCTGCAATGACAGCATTCTGGTGGTTGCAACAGCATGCGTTGATTGGCGTGCTGTCTGGCTGACCCCGGGTGCCGATGCATGCTGTCTGACTGTGCCACTAGCTCCTTGCGACGACCTCCCCCTGCTTCCAACTTATCTCCTCCTCCTCCTCTCTGTCTCCCCATCTGAACTTTCCCCCTGTTCTTCTTCTCTTCTAGTGGGCACCCATGTGACATCCACGGACGCATCGTCATCCTCAACCGCTTCACTTGTATCTGACAACTCAGCAAAGGAAGCAGCAGCGGGTACAACATCATCATCATCACACCGTACGTCCATGTGTGTAATGCTGCCTGACTGAGACATATCCCTGTTATCTACATCCTCTGGCAATAATGGTTGCGCATCACTCATTTCTTCCAACTGATGTGTAAATAACTCCTCCGACATACCAAGTGAAGCTGCTGTGGTGCTAGTGTTGGTGGTTGCGGCAGGCGGGCGAGCGGTAAATTGAGAGGTGCCCGAAGCTAAGCTGGAGGAGGATGTTGCGTCAAGGTTCCGAGCGGAAGCTGTAGAAGATTGGGTGTCCTGTGTTAGCCAGTCAACTATGTCCTCAGAACTTTTCGAGTTCAGGGTACGTGGCCTCTGAACACTGGGCATTATTCTAGGGCCAAAGGGAATCACAGCACCACGACGGCCCCTGCGGGGTGGCCTGCCTCTGCCTGTCATTTTTTTTTTCGATTAGTGGTACTATGCGTGCAAGCTAATGTGACAACAGATATGAGTGGCACTGTGCAGTGGCAGAAGTTGGCAGAGTAGACGCTCTAGGCCTGATACACACGCTTGCAGACAAGTAACTGCTATTCAATATATTACAGTCAAAAAAATTTTTTTTTTTAAATGTACACTACTGTTACACCAGATATGAGTTGCACTGGTGTGACACTGTGCCCTGGCAGGCCCTGAAATGCACACGTGTGAAGGAAACTGACTGCTATTATATTACAGTTCAAAAAGTTTTTTTTTGTTAAATGCAAGCTATTGTGACACCGGATATGAGTGGTGGCACTGGGCAAGTGGGCACAGTATACGCTGTGAGCCTGACACACACGCTGGCAGACAACTAACTGCTATTCAATCTATTACAGTCAAAATTTTATTTTTTATTTTTAAATGTACACTACTGTTACACCAGATATGAGTTGCACTGGTGTGACACTGTGCCCTGGCAGGCCCTGAAATGCACACACGTGAAGGAAACTGACTGCTATTACATTACAGTCCAAAAAGTTTTTTTTTTTTAAATGCAAGCTATTGTGACACCAGTGAGTGAGTGGTGGCACTGGGCAGGCCCTGACACGCACACTCGTGAAGGAAACTGACTGCCACTGGCGTACATACCAGGGTCGCAGGGGTCGCGACTGCGACCGGGCCCGGCCCACCAGGGGGCCCGGCCGCCCCTGCGACCCGGTATGTACCCACAGGGCCAGCCTCTTCCCCTGGGGGGCCCAGGAGCCGACCACCCCAGGGCCCCCCTGAGGCTGGCCCTGCTGACCCCGGGTGGCCGGTCGGGCAGGCAGGCGCGCGCGCGAGGGAGCACTCAGTGCTTCCTCTTCAGCTCCCTCGCGCACCGCAATGATACCGGAGCCGGAAGATGACGTCATCTTCCGGCTCCGCCTCCGGCATCCCTATGCGGCGCGCGAGGGAGCTGAAGAGGAAGCACTGAGTGCTCCCTCGCGCGCCCGCCTGCCTGCCTGACCGGCCACCCGCCCAGGAGCCCCACTGGACCCCAGGGAATAATCCCCCCCAGCACTCCAAGAGGTAAGGAGGCTGGGGGGATTATATTAAAAAAAAAAAATCATGTGTGAGTGTTAGAGTGAGTGTTAGAGTGAGTGTTAGTGTGAGTGTTAGTGTGAGTGTTAGTGTGTGTGAGTGTTAGAGTGAGTGTGAGTGTTAGTGTGTGTGAGTGTTAGTGTGAGTGTTAGAGTGAGTGTTAGTGTGAGTGAGTGTTAGAGTGAGTGTTAGTGTGTGTGAGTGTTAGTGTGTGTGAGTGTTAGAGTGAGTGTTAGAGTGAGTGTTAGTGTGTGTGTGTCTGCTAGTGAGTGTCAGTGAGTGTGTTACTGTGTGTGTCTTACTGAGTGTGTGTGTGTTAGTGAGTCTGTTTCATGTCTGTTAGTGAGTGTGTGTTTGTCAATGAGAGTGTATGTTTTGTAAGTGAGTGTGTATGTATGTCTGTCGCTGACTGTATCTCTGTCAGTAAATGTGTGTGTCTGTAAGTGAGAGTGTGTGTGTCTTCAGCACTTACCTTTCTCCAGCGCCGGACTCCCTTGGCGCTGAGGATCCCTCAGCCTCTCAGCTCCGAATGCGACCGCGCACGCATTCAAACCGCCCATAGGAAAGCATTACTCAATGCTTTCCTATGGACGTTCAGTGTGCTCCTCTAGCGGCTGTCCGTGAGACAGCCACTAGAGGATGGATTAACCCTCAGTGAAACATAGCAGTTTCTCTGAAACTGCTATGTTTTCAGCTGCAGGGTTAAAACTAGAGGGACCTGACACCCAGACAACTTCATTGAGCTGATGTGATCTGGGTGTCTGTAGTGGTCCTTTAAAGGATCACTATAGTGCCAGGAAAACATAGTTGTTTTCCTGGCACTATAGTGCCCTGAGGGTGCCCCCACCCTCAGGGACCCCCTCCCGCCCGGCTCTGGAAAGGGGTAAAACTTACCTTTTTCCACCGCTGGGCGGAGATCTCTCCTCCTCCCATCCTCCTCTTCTCCTCCCCGTCGGCTGTATGCGCACGCGCGGCAAGAGCTGTGCACGCATTCAGCCGGTCACATAGGAAAGCATTCATAATGCTTTCCTATGGACGCTGGCGCGCTCTCACTGTGAAAATCACAGTGAGAAGCACGCAAGCGCCTCTAGCGGCTGTCAATGGGACAGCCACTAGAGGAAATAGGGGAAGGCTTAACCCATTCATAAACACAGCAGTTTCTCTGAAACTGCTATGTTTATGAAAAAATGTGTTAACCCTAGCACGACCTGGCACCCAGACCACTTCATTAAGCTGAAGTGGTCTGGGTGCCTAGAGTGGTCCTTTAGTGCATCTGCATGCACTGGCGTACATACCGCGGTCGCAGGGGTCGCAGCCCTGTAACCCCTGCGACCAGGTGCCCACCGCCATGTGTTGCGGCCCGGCCCGCGTGGGGGGGGGGCCCACGGATCAATTTTCGCACCGGGGCCCCATGGGTCATGTGTACGCCACTGCTGACTGCTATTATATTACAGTCAAAAAAGTTTTGTTTTTATAAATGCAAGCTATTGGGACACCAGTGAGTGAGTGGTGGCACTGGGCAGGCCCTGAAACGCACACTCGTGAAGGAAACTGACTGCTATTATATTACAGTCCAAAAAGTTTTGTTTTTTTTAAATGCAAGCTATTGGGACACCAGTGAGTGAGTGGTGGCACTGGGCAAGTGGGCACAGTATATGCTGTGAGCCTGACACACAGGCTGGCAGGCAGGCAACTGCAATTACATTACACAGAAAAAAAAAGCAGACTGATGTTCTAGCCCTAAAAAGGGCTTTTTGGAGTGCTGTCCTTACAGCAGAGATCAGATGAGTCCTTCAGGACTGTAGTGGACACTGACTACACTAGCCTAGCTATCAATTTCCCTATCAAATCAGCAGCAGCTACACTGTCCCTCCTCTCACTAAGAATGCAGCTTCACAATGAATGTAAAATGGATGCTGTGCAGGAGGTGGGAGGGTCTGCTGCTGATTGGCTGGAATGTGTCTGCTGACTGTGAGGTACAGGGTCAAAGTTTACTCAATGATGACGAATAGGGGCGGACTGGACAGCACATATGTTCGCCGTCCGCAGCGAACACGAACAAGCGATGTTCGCCAGGAACTATTCGCCAGCGAACCGTTCGGGACATCACTAATTGTAATAATCAAAATAAAAAATGTAGTTGGAATTTGAGGATAATTAATAAGAATCTTTACAAATTATACCAAGAATTAACAGGAGATCCCCTTCCCTTCAAATTTTATAAATTAAAATAAAATTAAGAGTATGTTTGAATATATTCATTGAGGGTATTCTTTCAATTATTCATTGTAATGGTAATAACTTGACACTAATGAAAATATAACGGTTGAAAGAGGTCAATACAACCCCGGTTGTTTCAGTTACTTATACCTTGGTATCCTAAGATCCCTTGTATGAAAGAATGAATTGCCCTATTTCCAACAATGGCTCTTGGGGTATATAGGTGGGTGGATGTGTTTGGCACAATTCAAATGTAATTTACTTTTAATCAGTTATCTAATTAATTGTAATGTTAAAACGAGGCAAGAGTACACTTAATGCAACAAAAACAAAGAACATTATAACTGTGATAACTCTACATTTTAGATTTAAAACGGATTAGGACTTGAACGTCCAGCACTCAACATAGTGATAGGAAATAGGGAGGTGAGTGGTTATATTTAATATTTATATTAAAAAAACACTAGGTCACTTCTTTTCTGTTACATTTCATTTGCAATGGTTATTATATTATCATCTATTAAAAGGTTCAGTGTTTAACAAGCATATGCCTATGATTTATAGATATGATTAACATTAATACAAACATATTATAATGAATGTGATTATTCAATATGAATACAAACAGTGAACTGCATGCTTTTAGTGTAAAATATGTACTGGATTGTTTCTCAAGTTAGACAGCTATACTCCATATGTATGTATATTATTCATAAAATCCATTACATACCTAAACTAATGTTTATTAAAAGTTTCCTATGTGGATAATATAAATCACAGCTTTAAAATTTATCACTTGTAATTAATTTTATTGGAAAACTATTTGTGGTTTTATTTTATACATCTATTTCCTTCATTATAATTTAACCAACAGTACATTATAATAAGAAATGCTAATCACAATTCTGATAATACATTAACCAGCACACATAGCTAATAGTGGACTTTCACTTGTTGAATGAAATGAGGAAAAATAATGAATTCATATTTGAAACATGTTTTGACTAATGATGGTGCCATTCTTCACAATGATTAAAAACAACTCTTGCTGTGGTCTTGAATATTTGGTAATGATTCCACGAATTTCTGTTGCATTATTTATTTAGCTATTACACAAGTGTAAATGTCTGATAAAATATGCGCTAGATTTAAAAAATGATTTACACGATTCCTTATTTTTTATTTTTCATACAAATAAACTATGCTTCAAATGTGTTTGAATTACAAAAATTCTAACACTAATTTGCACATGGTTTACCATGTATACAGAATGTTAGATATCATTCTTCCAGAAACATTAATATAATATTAGCTACTGACAATTAAACTAGGTTATTGTTTGTAGGCAACAGAATTTTGTTCATACTCATTTACATGGACAATGAGTGGGTCTGTCTTAAATAATACAAATATTATACAGAAAACGACATGAACATTAAGGATTGATTTATGAAGATGTGTGTCTTAAAGAAAGATATACAATAATAATGCAATATGCAAATACAATAGTGCAAATATAGTATTTAGGTGCCAAAGGAACACTCACACTTTCCAGAGCTTTACAAGCTCTATTTATGGAGCCTGGATGGAAAAATCCCTGTCTATGGATTTCTTTGTAGTTATCAACACTGTGTAGTTCTCAAAATGATGAGGTTCATCATATGCAAAAGATAAGAAAAGATACCAATGGTACAGTATATAAATGGATGGTGAATAAGAAAAATTAGACCAGCTTTCATCAACTCGAGCAATGACCTGCTCTAGTGTGTGGCGCTTAAGATGAAACAATCCCCACCTAGGGATATACGTGGACCCGGCACAGCAGTTGGATGGTGAGAGTATGAGGTGTGATATATGACTGGATTGTAAAAAAAGATCTTTATTTGTAAATACAGAAAATATAATATAGAAACTATATCTAAAACTATATATTAAAAAGGTGAACTATATATAAAAAACAGTCCTTATGGTATTGTCCTCAGTCTCTGCTTGACGCGTTTCGCTTGCAGTTTCTCAAAAGTGAATGTCTGCTGGTCGGGTCTGATGTGGTTTAAGTAGTCTTCTAATTGTTCTATTCAATTCCGGTGTGTGTTATAGGTGTTTCCGGTTTCCGGTCCTGTTTGCGTCATTTCAGGGTGGTTGTGCGAATGTCCATAATGGAGTATGCGGCAAATGATCTCAGCACCATTTTAGATAATGGCAAAAGTCCAATATATATACAGTAAAAAAGGGCACATACAGAGAGATAGAGGTATTTGATCAAAAAAAATAGTGTTTATGTTGTAGTAGATAAATATAATCATATAAATACGTGGTAATATAAGGGTGATTAATATATGGAATATTATATATTCCGACAGGGGTCGTTGTGTATTTAGTTTTGAACGAGTATGAGAAAAAAAATAATAATTTGCAGCTCATTGCAACATTAGTCTACGCCCCCTTTTCACAAATGTTCTCCTGATTTGATAGTAAGCTATGTATCTCATTCAATAAAATATCAGTCTGACCTGGGCTGTTGACAACATCTCTACAGTCAATCGCTGTCCTCTTATTATCTGTATAGTATTTTGTTAGGGAAAAAGAGGGCAAATAATCAGAGGGCAGTGATTGGCTATGAGGGGAAGTGATGTGAGCTAGTGATGTACCGAAAGGTTCACCGGCAAATAGTTCCTGGCGAACATAGCGTGTTCACGTTCGCCACGGCAGGCGAACATATGCGCGGTTCGATCCGCCCCCTATTCGTCATCATTGAGTAAACTTTGACCCTGTACCTCACAGTCACCAGACACATTCCAGCCAATTAGCAGCACACCCTCCCTAGCAGACCCTCCCACCTACTGGACAGCATCCATTTTAGATTCATTCTCAAGCTGAATGCTTAGTGAGAGGAGGGAAAGTGTAGCTGCTGATGATTTGATAGGGAAATAGATAGCTAGGTTAGTGTATACAGTGTCCACTACAGTCCTGAAGGACTCATCTGATCTCTGCTGTAAGGACAGCACCCCAAAAAGCCCTTTTTAGGGCTAGAACATCAGTCTGCTTTTTTTTCTGTAATGTAATTGCAGTTGCCTGCCTGCCAGCCTGTGTGTCAGGCTCACAGTGGATACTGTGCCCACTTGCCCAGTGCCACCACTCACTCACTGGTGTCACAATAGCTTGCATTTAAAAAAAAAATTCACTATAATAGATTGAATAGCAGTTAGTTGTCTGCCAGCTTCTGTGTCAGACTCACAGTGGATACTGTGCCCACTTGCCCAGTGCCACCACTCACTCACTGGTGTCACAATAGCTTGCATTTAAATTTTTTTTTTTTTTCAATATAATAGATTGAATAGCAGTTAGTTGTCTGCCAGCTTCTGTGTCAGGCTCACAGTGGATACTGTGCCCACTTGCCCAGTGCCACCACTCACTCACTGGTGTCACAATAGCTTGCATTTAAAAAAAAAAAAATTTCACTATAATAGATTGAATAGCAGTTAGTTGTCTGCCAGCTTCTGTGTCAGGCTCAAAGTGGATACTGTGCCCACTTGCCCAGTGCCACCACTCACTCACTGGTGTCACAATAGCGTGCATTTAAAAACCAAAAAACTTTTTTCACTGTTATAGATTGAATAGCAGTTAGTTGTCTCAAAGCGGGTGTGTCAGGCTCACAATGGATACTGTGCCCAGTGCCACCACTCACTCACTGGTGTCACAATAGCTTGCATTTAAAACCCAAAAACTTTTTTCACTGTTATAGATTGAATAGCAGTTAGTTGTCTGCCAGCGTCTGTGTCAGGCTCACAGTGGATACTGTGCCCAGTGCCACCACTCACTCTCTGGTGTCACAATAGCTTGCATTTAAAAACAAAAAACTTTTTTCACTGTTATAGATTGAATAGCAGTCAGTGTCCTTAAAGCGGGTGTGTCAGGTTCACAGTGGATACTGTGCCCAGTGCCACCACTCACTCACTGGTGTCACAATAGCTTGCATTTAAAAAAAAAAATGTATTTCACTGTAATAGATTGAATAGCAGTTAGTTGTCTGTGTGTCAGGCTCGCAGCATATACTGTGCCCGCTTGCCCAGTGCTACCACTCACTCACTGGTGTCACAATAGCTTGCATTTAAAAAAAAAAATGTATTTCACTGTAATAGATTGAATAGCAGTTAGTTGTCTGCAAGCGTCTGTGTGTCAGGCTCGCAGCGTATACTGTGCCCATTTGCCCAGTGCCACCACTCACTCACTGGTGTCACAATAGCTTGCATTTAAAAAATAAATTTATTTCACTGTAATAGATTGAATAGCAGTTAGTTGTCTGCAAGCGTCTGTGTGTCAGGCTCGCAGAGTATACTGTGCCCACTTGCCCAGTGCCACCACTCACTCACTGGTGTCACAATAGCTTGCATTTAAAAAAAATAGTTTTCACTGTAATAGATTGAATAGCAGTTAGTTGTCTGCAAGCGTCTGTGTGTCAGGCTCGCAGCGTATACTGTACCCACTTGCCCAGTGCCACCACTCACTCACTGGTGTCACAATAGCGTGCATTTAAAAACCAAAAAACTTTTTTCACTGTTATAGATTGAATAGCAGTTAGTTGTCTCCAAGCGTCTGTGTGTCAGGCCTACAACGTGTACTCTGCCAACCTTTGCCAGTTCAAAGTGCCGCTCATATCTGGTGTCACAATAGCGTGCATTTAAAAACCCCAAAAACTTTTTTCACTGTTATAGATTGAATAGCAGTTAGTTGTCTTCAAGCGGGTGTGTCAGGCCTACAATGTGTACTCTGCCAATTCACAGTGCCACTCATATCTGGTGTCATAATAGCTTGCATTTAAAAACAAAAAACTTTTTTCACTGTTATAGATTGAATAGCAGTTAGTTGACTTCAATCATCGGGTGTGTCAGGCCTACAACGTGTACTCTGCCAACCTCTGCCAGTTCACAGTGCCACTCATATCTGGTATCACAGTAGCTTGCATGCATAGTACCACTAATCGAAAAAAAAAATGACAGGCAGGGGCAGGCCACCCCGCAGGGGCCGTCGTGGTCGTGGTGCTGTGATTCCCTTTTGCCCTAGAATAATGCCCAGTTTTCAGAGGCCAGGTACCCTGTACTTGAAAAGTTCTGAGGACATAGTTGACTGGCTAACACAGGACACCCAATCTTCTACAGCTTCCGCTCGGAACCTTGACGCAACATCCTCCTCCAGCTTAGCTTCGGGCACCTCTCAAGATACCACTCACCCGCCTGCCGCCTGCCGCCACCACCAACACTAGCACCACAGCCGCTTCACTTGGTATGTCAGATGAGTTATTTACACATCCGTTTGAAGAAATGAGTGATGCGCAACCATTATTGACAAGAGGATGTAGATAACAGGGATATGTCTCAGTCAGGCAGCATTACACACATGGACGTACGGTGTGATGATGATGATGTTGTACCCGCTGCTGCTTCCTTTGCTGAGTCGTCAGATACAAGTGAAGCGGTTGATGATGACAATGCGTCCATGGATGTCACGTGGGTGCCCGCTCGGCAAGAAGAAGAACAGGGCGAAAGTTCAGATGGGGAGACAGAGAGGAGGAAGAGATGAGTTGGAAGCAGGGGGAGGTCGTTGCAAGGAGCTAGTGGCACAGTCAGACAGCATGCATCGGCACCCGGGGTCAGCCCGACAGCACGCCAATCAACGCATGCTGTGTCCACCACCAGAATGCCGTCATTGCAGAGCTCAGCAGTGTGGAATTTTTTTTGTGTGTCTGCCTCTGACAACAGCGATGCCATTTGCAACCTGTGCCAAAAGAAACTGAGTCGTGGGAAGTCCAACACCCACCTAGGTACAACTGCTTTGCGTAGGCACATGATCACACATCACAAACGCCTATGGGATCAACACATGAGTACAAGCAGCACACAAACTCAAAGCCGCCATCCTCCTACTGGTCCAGCATCTTCAGCCACGTCAACCACTGCTGTCCTCCTTGCCCCCTCTCAACCATCCGCCACTCCGTCTCTCGCCTTGAGCAGTTCCTGCTCATCTGCCCATAGTCAGGTGTCTGTCAAGGACATGTTTGAGAGTAAGAAGCCAATGTCAGAAAGTCACCCCCTTGCCCGGCTTCTGACAGCTGGCTTGTCTGTACTATTAGCCTGCCAGCTTTTACCATACAAGCTGGTGGAGTCTGAGGCGTTCAAAAAATTTGTAGCTATTGGAACACCGCAGTGGAATGTACCCAGACGAAATTTCTTTTCACAAAAGGCAATCCCCAACCTGTACTCGATTGTGCAAAAGGAAGTAATGGCATGTCTGGCACACAGTGTTGGGGCAAGGGTCCATCTGACCACTGATACCTGGTCTGCAAAGCATGGTCAGGGCAGGTATATCACTTACACTGCGCATTGGGTAAACCTGCTGACTGCTGCCAAGCATGGAATGCATGGCTCTGCAGAGGAGTTGGTGACACCGCCACGACTTGCAGGCAGTCCTGCTGCCACCTCCTCTACTCCTCCTACTCCATCCTCTTCCATAACCTCCTCGGCTGAGTCCTCTTCTGCTGCTGCGTCTTGCTCCACATCAACGGCACCCCCCCAGCTCCCCAGGTACTCTTCCACATCCCGGATATGGCAGTGTCACGCCGTCTTGGGTTTGACTTGCTTGAAAGCAGAGAGTCACACCGGACAAGCACTCCTGTCCGCACAGGTGGAAAAGTGGCTGACTGCGAAGCAACTGGAGATCGGCAAAGTGGTTTGTGACAACAGAGCAAATTTGTTGGCGGCATTGAAGTTGGGCAAGTTGACACATGTGCCGTGCATGGCACATGTGTGTAATCTGATCGTACAATGCTTTGTGCATAAGTACACATGCTTACAGGACATCCTGAAGCAGGCCAGGAAGGTGTGTGGCCATTTCAGGCGTTCCTACACGGCCATGGCGCACTTTGCCGATATCCAGCAGCGAAACAACATGCCAGTGAGGCGCTTGATTTGCGACAGCCCGACACGTTGGAATTCAACACTCCTAATGTTCAACCTCCTTCTCCAACAAGTAAAAGCCGTTAATGAATATTTGTATGACCGGGGTGCTAGGACAGCCTCTGGGGAGCTGGGAATTTTTTTGCCACGTTACTGGACGCTCATGCGCAATGCCTGTAGGCTCATGCATCCTTTTGAGGAGGTGACAAACCTAGTCAGTCGCACCGAAGGCACCATCAGCGACATCATACCATTTGTTTTCTTTCTGGAGCGTGCCCTGCGAAGAGTGCTGGATCAGGCCGTAGATGGGCATGAAGAGGAAGAGGAAGAGGAAGAGTTGTGGTCACCATCACCACCAGAACCAGCCTTATCAGCATCGCTTGCTGGACCTGCGGCAACGCTGGAAGAGGATTGTGAGGAAGAGGAGTCAGAAGAGGAATGTGGCTTTGAGGAGGAGGAGGAAGACCAACCACAACAGGCATCCCAGGGTGCTCGTTGTCACCTATTTGGTACCCGTGGTGTTGTACGTGGCTGGGGGGAAGAACATGCCTTCATTGAGATCACTGAGGAGGAGGAACGGGAAATGAGTAGCTCGGCATCCAACCTTGTGCAAATGGGGTCTTTCATGCTGTTGTGCCTGTTGAGGGACCCTCGTATAAAAAGGCTGAAGGAGAACGACCTGTACTGGGTGTCCACGCTACTAGACCCCCGGTATAAGCAGAAAGTGACTGAAATGTTACCAAATTACAACAAGTCAGAAAGGATGCAGCATTTGCAAAATAAATTAAAAAGTATGCTTTACACAGCGTATAAGGGTGATGTCACAGCACAACGGGAATCTAACAGGGGAATAGGTGAAAGTAATCCTCCTCCTCCCACGACCACGCCGGCAAGGACAGGACGCTTTACAGACGTGTTGTTGATGGAGGACATGCGGAGCTTGTAAAAGTCCTACGCATAGACACAGCCCTTCGGGATCCACCCTCAGAGAACGACTCGACCGACAGGTAGCAGACTACCTTGACTTAACTTCAGATATCAACACTCTGAGGAGCGATGAACCCCTTCACTACTGGGTGTGCAGGCTTGACCTGTGGCCTGAGCTATCCCAATTTGCGATAGAACTTCTGGCCTGCCCGCTTCAAGTGTCCTGTCAGAAAGGACCTTCAGTGCAGCAGGAGGTATTGTCACTGAGAAGAGAAGTCACCTAGGTCAAAAAAGTCTAGATTACCTCACCTTTATTAAGATGAATGAGGGATGGATCCCGAAGGGACTGACAGTGAGCGATACATTCGACTAAAAAAGGCCTGATGAGATGAGCTACCTTGGGCTAAAAATGGTCCACACGCTGCTGTATTTTAGCTCTGAATGCCTGTTGACTTGTGTGACTTATCCGCCACCAACTAGGGTTCAAGCCGCAATGTTTTAGGGCAGTGCTCCCCAACCTTTTTATCGCCGCGGACCGGTAAACGTTTGATAATTTTTCCGTGGCCGCTTGTTTTGATTTAATAATTTTAATTTAATTGTATTTAAACATGCCTTCAAAATAAAATACAGCTACACCAAAAAGTGAATATAAAGTGATTTATTTTATTTAACTCACTAGAATGCCAAATCAATGAGAACCCTGAGCTTGTTTCTTCGCAACGAGACGGTTCCATCTGGGGGTAATAGGAGACAATGACACCCGAAGTGTGTTGCTTATGTCCAGTTTATTCCGCTGTTTTGTTTTGCTTGGTGTCACTGCAGAAAACCCCGCTTCACACAGATAGGTTGTCGGAAATGGCAATAGGGATTTAAGTGCTGTGGTGGCAATCTCAGGGTATTCCGCCATGACTTTAATCCAGAACACCGGCAGAGTTGTTGTCTCGAACATAGTTTTAAGGCCACCGTCATTTGCAATCTCCAACAGATGTTCTTCTTCTTGCATAGACATGCTAGATTCGCCTGATTTGTTGGCAAATGGGTTGCGGATCCATTCCTTACCAGTTCATGGGTCTTTTGTGGTTGGGAAGTAGCGCTCAAACTCTTTTAAAAGCAAAGACAGGTGATCGTGCACCAACTGGCAGAATGAATGTTCAAGCTCAGTCTCGCCTAAAATCCCCGCTAATGTCTGAAACATGTCCAAAATGCCTCTGTTCATGCGCCGTCCCCACAACTCCAGTTTGGCTTTAAATGCAGCTACTTTGTCTGACAACTTGAAAACAGTTGTCATTTTCCCCTGAAGGCCCAGATTGAGTTCGGCCAATGGCGTGGGGTTTGCCTTACGGCCAATCAGGAAGCGGGAGGACCCAGGAGGAGGATCAGTGTAACAATAGAGAATTTTCATTCGCTATTGTCACACAATGGGCGGGCTCGGGAGGGAGCAATGCTCTGCGCCTTGGCCGCCACAGTGAAATTAAAGTTCCTCGGGCGGCCCGGTACCGTTTGATCCACGTACCGGTCCGCGGCCCGAGGGTTGGGCAACACTGTTTTAGGGCACTTTCTGCCTGGGAAACAAACATCAATTCTTCTGGCCGCTGCTACAGCAGCGGCTGCAACAATACCTAATTTTTCAGGCATGTGTACATGCCTAATTTTTCGGGCCTCTGGTGCTGCACTGTGGTTTCAAAAACCAAACCAAAAAAAGGCACATAACAGGGATTAAACTGATAAGAATAATACTACTTAACACACCTTATAATAACGCAGAGAGAGGCAACGCATAGAGAGGAGTCTGAAGAAGAGGAGTCAGAGGAGGAAGGTGGCTTTGAGGAGGTGGAAGACCAAACACAGCAGGCGTCCCAGGGGGCTTGTTGTCACCTTTCGGGGACCCTTGGTGTTGTACGTGGCTGGGTGGAGGAAGAGACCTTCAATGACATCAGTGAGGACAAGGAACGGGACATGGCTAGATTGGTATCCAACCTTGTGCAAATGGGGAGTTTGCGGTTGTGCAAATGGACTGTTTGTGGTTGTTTGCGGTGCGTTAAACGGGGAGTTTGGTCTGTCACCACCCGATCGATACAACATCATACAGTAGGTCCCCCCCCTCATTATTTTTATGGCCCCCACCCACCGCTCACAGGTGGGGGCAGGCGGGAGGACAGTAGGTCCCCCCATTGAGATTTATGGCCCCCACCCACCGTGCAGGGGTGGGGGCCAGGGGGGAGGACAGTAGGTCCCCCCTTATCCTTATTTACTGAATATTCCCCTGTATAACAATGTTTGGCATTTAGTGAATATTCCCTATTCTGCTCTGTGTCAGTGTGTAGGGAATAGGTGTCAATCCATATCTGCCAAATGACCCTATGTAGGGGGAACATTCCCTATTCTGCTCTGTGTCAGTGTGTATCATGATCTCTGAGGACAGGTGTCAATCCATAGCTGCCAAGTCATCCTATGTAGGAGAACAGTCTCTATTCTGCTCTGTGTCAGTGTGTATCATGGTCTCTGAGGACAGGTGTTAATCCATACCTGCCAAGTGACCCTATGTAGGGGGAACAGTCTCTATTCTGCTCTGTGTCAGTGTGTATCAGGGATCCTGAGGACAGGTGTAAATCCATATCTGCCAAGTGACCCTATGTAGGGGAAACAGTCTCTATTCTGCTCTGTGTCAGTGTGTATCATGATCTCTGAGGACAGGTGTCAATCCATATCTGCCAAGTGACCCTATTTAGGAGAACAGTCTCTATTCTGCTCTGTGTGAGTGTGTATCATGGTCTCTGAGGACAGGTGTTAATCCATACCTGCCAAGTGACCCTATGTAGGGGGAACAGTCCCTATTCTGCTCTGTCAGTGTATCAGGATCCTGAGAGGACAGGTGTCAATCCATATCTGCCAAGAAGTGACCCTATGCTTAGGGAAACAGTCTCTATTCTGCTCTGTGTCAGTGTGTATCATGATCTCTGAGGGACAGGTGTCAATCCATATCTGCCAAGTGGCTATGTAGGAGGCAGTCTCTATTCTGCTCTATACGTCAATTGTGTATGTGGTCTCTGAGGACAGGTGTCAATCCTCCATCTGCCAAGTGACCCTATGTAGGGAGACAGTCTCTATTATTCTGCTCTGTGTCAGTGTGTATCATGGTCCCTGAGGACAGGTGTCAATCCATATCTGCCAAGTATTATGACCTATGTAGGGGAAACAGTCTCTGATACTCTGTGTCAGTGTGTGTATAGAGATCTCTGAGGACAGGTGTCAATCCATACCTGCCAAGTGACCTATGTAGGGGGAACAGTCTCTATTCTGCTCTGTGTCAGTGTGTATCATGATCTCAGAGGACAGGTATCAATCCATATCTGCCAAGTGACCCTATGTAGGGGGAACAGTCTCTATTCTGCTCTGTGTCAGTGTGTATCAGGGCTCCTCAGGACAGGTGTCAATCCATATCTGCCAAGTGACCCTATGTAGGGGGAACAGTCTCTATTCTGCTCTGTGTCAGTGTGTATCATGATCTCTGAGGACAGGTGTCAAGCCATATCTGCCAAGTGACCGTATGTAGGAGAACAGTCTCTATTTGTCAGGGTACCTGTTGGTGCTGAATCCAGGGAAGACATCCTCTCTGTTTAGGGGCTCCCTGCCCTAGCATTTCGGCATATTCCGGCCGTTTTCGCGCCGGCCGCGCTAGCTCCTCCCCTTTTATGACGCGACGGCTAGCGTCGACGTCATGACGTCGGCATTTACATGAAGTGCCGGGAACCGCTATTCCGGACCTTTTGGGGGCGTGGTCTCTATTTAGGTAACAGGGTATTTAAAGGAAACCTTTACTACTGCTCATTGCCCTGTCGTGGTTCTAGCTTGCTAGTCACTCAGCGCGTTCTTTATCTTGTGTTTCCGGTTTTGACCCTTGCTTGTCTTTTGTCCTGTTGTCCTCTCCTCTCCTTTGACTCGGCTTGTATCTCGCTTACCTGTCCTCCGGCTCCCTCGACCTCGGCTTACCTTTTGACTATTCTTGCTTTGTCCCTACGTTAGTCCGGCCATTCTAAGGTCCGGTATACGTACCTCCTTCTGTCCGCACTCTGCGTATTGGATCCCTGTCAGTATCCTGACATTACGACAGGGCCAGATGGATCCTGCAGGTGCTAGTCCTCCTGACCCCAGATTTGAGGCCATGGACCATAGAATGGACCAAATGGCTTTAGCATTACAAACTTTGTTAACACGCTCCAGCACCCAGTCTGAAGAAATACGTTCCACTGCTAGCCACTCGCTAAGTACTGGTTTGGAAGTAGCCACTGTAGGCGCATCTTCCCATGTCACTTCACCGTTACGATATGGGGGTTCGCCTGATGCTTGTCGTGGTTTTTTAAACCAGATAATCATACATTTCGAACTTCAACCCCGGGCTTACCCTACTGACAGGGCTAAAGTAGGCTTTATTATAACTCTGCTAATAGATAAAGCACTTAGATGGGCCAATCCCCTTTGGGAGAATGACAATCCTTTAGTCTACAACTACACTGCTTTTGTCACAGCTTTTAGAAGAACCTTTGACCCCCCAGGAAGGAAGATTAATGCGGCCAGATCCCTGTTACGCCTTAAACAACAGAATAGGACCCTTGTAGAATATGCTCTAGAGTTTAGATCATTGGCAGCAGAAGTGAAATGGAACGAACAAGCTTTTATGGATGTATTCTTGAATGGGTTGTCTGATGAAATTCTAGATGAAATTGCCACAAGAGAACTTCCGGAAAATTTAGAGGATTTAGTATCCTTCATTTCCAGAATAGATGAACGCATGAGACAGAGGCAGAACACTCGGGAAAGAGTTACTAGACTTCCTGTAAGACTCGCTCCCTCATTTCAGAACCCTGACTCCTATAATCCTACTCCACCAGAACCTATGCAAATAGGTAATACTCGCTTATCTGAGGCTGAGAGACAGTACAGAAGAAGGGAGGGTCTCTGTTTATACTGCGGGCGGAGAGGTCACCTACGTCTTAGTTGCCCTAATCGTCCGGGAAACGCTCGCACCTAAGTTCCCTTAGAGGACGGGCCTTGGGTGTTTCATTACTGTCCTCTATGCATAATAAAAAAGACCATAGGCTTCTGATTCCTGTCTCTCTAGCTTGGGAAAAGGGGTTTATTTCTTCGATGGCATTATTAGATTCTGGAGCAGCAGAAAACCTTATAGACCAAACTTTCGCTAATAAGCATTGTATCCCATTCCAATTGAGAGATACACCCTTGGCCGTTGAGGCCATAGATGGTAGACCTTTATCTGAACCAGTAATATTCCATGAGACCAAACCCGTTAAGCTTACTGTTGGTATTTTCCACGAGGAGTTGATTTCCCTTCTGTTAATTTCCTCCCCGGCAGTCCCAGTGGTACTAGGATATTCTTGGCTCAAGAGACACAACTCTCAGATTGACTGGGAGGGTGGAGAAATCGTTTCTTGGGGTATGGGTTGTAGGAAAGAATGTCTGTAGAGAGTTACTTCTGTTTGCCCCGTAAACTCTTATGCTAACACTTCCCAATCCACAGACGTTCAGATACCATTACAATATCTAGACCTCAAATCTGTATTTGACAAGGGTAAGGCGGATACTTTACCTCCCCACCGGTCTTATGACTGTTCTATTAAACTTTTCCCTGGTACTATGCCTCCCAGGGGTACGGTATACCCTCTATCCACCAAGGAAAACTTAGTTTTAGAGG
>OW240917.1:186448030-186565026 GCA_933207985.1 Pelobates cultripes | reverse complement strand
TTTTTCCCAATTGCAGAGTTAAATATCTAAATAACCTGCTCACCTTAGGAGGAGCCTGTTTGGTAACTGGCTCCAAAAAATCCGCTTCGTGTCAATTTTAAGGGTGACACTACCCTTCAAGGAACCGAATCGAGGTAGGAGAGTAGATGGAGAACTTGGTAAAGATAAGACTTTAATATAACAATTAAAACAAAAATAATAAAATCAAATACAAGTATAAGAGTCTTTCTTTAAAGTCTCCTCTGCATCCAAGATGCGTTTCGCCACTATCAGGAGCTTTCTCAATTGGTGTAATCCTTCTGGTTCCCGGTTCCATTTTAAATATGTGGAGGCTCCTCCTCTTTTCATTCTCCCACAATCCTAGGGGCTTTCCTGCAGCTGTCCTTGATCTTTCATGATTGTGGCCGTCTCTGCTTCCGTGTTGGTATAACCAGAAATGACATCCGGCTTCGTTCCGTCACATCACTTCCTGTTGAGAGCAAATTCGGACTACATTACCCATGCTCCTCCTTTTCATACTGGAAATCTCTCATTTCCGGTTTGTTCGATATCAGATTATTTTGTATCAGTCCAGAGGGTATATAAAAGGAGGGAGAGTAAAAACGAAGTATGAGACATATGTAAAACTTTATATCTATACATAAAAAGCTAAACAAACTCATATATAATAAAAATTATCCCTATAAAAATGCATAATTTAAAAATTCTGAGTTTTTTTGTATGATTTCTTACTAGTGTTTGTTGTAAATTTCTTGCTCCCTTATATATATATATATAAGTGGCTTTTATGGATGTGGTTTATTTTTAATTTTAATACTTTGACCCCTATGGGTCTTAATGAGGATTTTGAATTGTGTCATTTTTTGTAACGTTTTTATACATACTGAATAATTTACATGCTTTTATGAAATTGTATTTCCTTTTTATATATATATTTATATAATGCCCAAAATATGTTTGGTGTGATAATTGTCTTTTTAAAGTATGCATTTTTATAGGGATAATTTTTATTATATATGAGTTTGTTTAGCTTTTTTTTTTTTTTAATTCTTTATTTATGTTGTGCAGGGAAGTACATTGCTAAATCAAGCGCCACAACAGCGCACACGTTGTATACAGGTTAAACAGTGGCAGGAGTAGATGCACAATTTTTGTTTTTATGATACATAAACAATCTTATCTAGATCCTTGCTGGCTATAGACTAATAATAGGTAACACATAGAGTTAACTTGGATCGCAGGCAATATATCAACATCTTATTTGCTATGCTTCAGAGAAAATTAGCAGTATGTAATATAAATGCACACATTCAGTGAAAAATAAATGCTTAAACACTAGGTACATAAGGTCGATGAGTATGCTTGTAGGTTATTACACAGGGACGTGTTCGATGTGAGAGTGAGGTGTGTACATGGATTAATGCTTGTAGAGACTTTCTCTCAGGGTTTAGAAGCATGTGAATGTACATACGGTACTATGTGTGGCATGCTCTGTGTGGGTTCAGTTGTCATTTAAGCAAACACGTGAAAATAATAATAGTACCCCCTCCCCATGATTTCCCCTTACTAAAGATCAATAGATTCACTGTAGCCTACATTAAACGAGAGTTATGTAATTTGAATTAGGAAATATGCAACTGGCATTTTGCCTGATACAGAGTCTCATCACTGGTTTTCGGTCATCCAACACCCTGTAGGGGCTGAGTGTGCTTCCGTGCAGATTGTTGCGTCCCGCTCGGTGCCTCAAAGGTGATGTGTGGCAGAGTCCCAAGATTGTGAGGTCGTGAGCTTGATGGGGTGCACAAAGACTTCTGTGCGGTT
Source organism: Pelobates cultripes (assembly GCA_933207985.1). Lineage (NCBI taxonomy): Eukaryota > Metazoa > Chordata > Amphibia > Anura > Pelobatidae > Pelobates > Pelobates cultripes. The sequence goes on along the minus strand of OW240917.1, from coordinate 186,563,205 downwards.
CTCCATGCTCGGTATGCCCCTTGGTTCAAGCGTGGGTTGCTCCATCTCCGGGAGTGCACTCCTGATGTCGTCGCCGCTTTGAGCTTTTTACCCTGTCGTTTCCCCAGGTGCTTCCCACTGTCCATGTCCCTCCGAGGTGTATGCCGTAATTCAGCATGCAGGAGGGGTGATTTTGGTTGTTTTCTCGTTGGGGCCAACAGGGCCTCCGAAGCCAGCCTCTGTCTGTCGCTGCTCAGTACTAGGCTCCTGGGCTTTGGCCCTAAGGGGACCTCTTGCTGGTGCTGGCCTCTCCTGGGTGTACCGTTAGGTGGGGTCATGGCTTTGCTACTCTGGGTCTCCTGTGTTTTATTTGGCAGGTTATTAGGCAGAGTCTCTGGTGTTGGGGGTCGCATGTGGGCTTCCAATTTCTCCCAAAATGAGGCAAAGATTGTGTTTAGCCGGAGCTCCGTTTCCTTCCATGCACTGCAGAGGCTGGCAGTGTGGCGGGCATCCGCCATTTTGAGGGCCTCGCTGGAAGTGGGCTCGGGGTTCTGCTTCGATGTTGCGATCTCGCTGCTTCGATTGGGGATCGTGTGAGGGTAGACCGGGATAACCCCCGCCGGTCCATAGGGGGGGGAACGCAGGCCTGGATTCAGAGACTCAGCGTGTTGCGGCTGCAAGAGAGCGGGCGTCTCTCCTGCGCCTGCCTTGCCTGTAGGCCTCATGGGGGTTTCGGGTGACCACCGCTCAGAATGTCGCTTGGATGGTGTCATTATGATCACCTCGTTGTCAGCTGTTGTCTGGTGGCGTTCCCGTGTCGGGTAATTGCTTTTTGTGAGTGAAAATTCAGCCTTTTCTCCTTCATTCAGCAGGAGCTGCTGGGGTTAGCATCCTCTCAGCTCTGCAGTCAGGCCACGCCCCCCTTGTTTAGCTTTTTATGTATAGATATAAAGTTTTACATATGTCTCATACTTCGTTTTTACTCTCCCTTCTTTTATATACCCCCTGGACTGATACAAAATAATCCGATATCGAACAAACCTGAAATTAGAGATTTCCAGTATGAAAAGGAGGAGTATGGGTAATGTAGTCCGAATTTGCTCTCAACTGGAAGTGACGTGACAGAACGAAGCCGGACGTCATTTCTGGTTATATGAACACAGAAGCAGAGATGGCCACAATCATGAAAGATCGAGGACAGCTGCAGGAAAGCCGCTAGGGTTAGGGGAAAACGAAAAGAGGAGGAGCCTCCACCGATTTAAAATGTAACTGGGAACCAGAAGGATTACACCAAGTTAAATCGAATAAGCGCTGCACCTTGGAACTCTGTGTGCCAGGTGGTGGGTATATCATCTAACCTTTGGAGTCCACCCTTTTGTTTAAAAACAAAAAAAATGTTAGCACTCTTCCTTTAAAATCTTGCAAGTAGTTATATGTGCTCAAATTAGCGCTTTGTAAAAGAAATGATGCATCACATTCTCTGTAATCACATGGTGATGGAGAAAGAATCCTATCACAGGAATTGATACTTTTGTCCAAATTAACAGTTTACCAGAACCTCTATGTTTTTAAAAATCTAGCTGTTTATTCAGATTATATTTTCGACAGGCTTGATAGGTAATGGAATAGTATGAGACAATGAGAAATGTCTACAAATCACAATGAATGCTTGAAGTATTAGTATCGAACTACCATTACTTCATTGGGCATATAAAAGATAAAAGAATGTGCCATTAGCATGAAAATTATTAAGGCAGCTTTGTAAAGAAATATTATCGTACACTGAAATATAATAAACCAAGTAAATGTACATCTCACAAACTACATTAAATACTAATATTATTGGGAACTTGATGGCTAGTCCTCGGGAACTTTTGAAAACACTGGCATTTGTAGAGGAAGGCAGGGCTTGCAACAAGAGAATATTTTTGTTGCAAATTTCACAAAAATTTTCATAATTTGCAGCACTTAGATCTGACATGTATTGCATTTAACAATTTATGAATTTAGAATTTTGATACCAATAGGCCCCAACGGGAGCCTGTCGGAACGCATCACAACTGTGTATGAACGCTGTTAAAATTTAAGGAACGGAACAGTAACCAGAAAGCCCTGGATATTAGAGATCCTACGGCCAAGATTATATCCCACCCCCTCTGGTTATTAGAGGACAATTTATAAATATATATATAAGATTATCCTTCTTACAATTCTGTAAAAATGCTAACCTAAATCCTTGCTGTTTTTCCTTTTCCGTCATTCTTAGCATGAAAGCACATGAGTTATTGAGTTGTGGGTTATGGGGTGGCATTGTTAACATAGCAGTTACCAGGCTTACAGACACAGGTAAATGCAAATGTCGATGAACAGTTACTCAGGTATATATGTTTTTAGTTTGTGATGTCACCAGTGATGTCATCTGCCTCTTCTGGTTTTGATTGGTTACTGTGCAAATAGTAGAGACTGTGGCATCCTCAGTGATGTAATCAGCCTATGCTGGATTTGATTAGTTACTGTGCAACTAGTAGAGATTCTGGTGTCATCAGTGGTGCAATCTGTCTATTCTGGTTTTGATAGCCTACTGTGCACACAGCATCTCCAGTAATGTATACTGATTCATTGTTCACTGATACTGGAAACACCCCACAGCACTTACCATTTTGGAGATGCCCTGTCACAGTCATCCAGCCATCACTATTTGGAGCTTGTCAAAGTCACTCAGATTTTTTCGCTTGATTTTTTTTCAATAGCATTGAATATTTAATGTTATTCACTTGACCTGTCAGTGGTTTTAATATTGTGGCTGATCAGTGTATGATTGCAGGTACAACTCCACGCACATATGAGAAAACAATGCAATCCAACACACTCTCAGAATTTATGTCTATATTGTGCCTCCTCAGAACATGTTAGCTACTTGCCCTTTGTCCAATTGGAACAAAAACGATAAGAGCCTTCCTAGTGTCTCTACCACCAATCCTACAATTTCTACATTGATGTGACTCTGACTTACAATAACATAATAACAGCCAATAACAGCCTTTCCAATGCAAACTATTCTAGACACAGGAGCTAGAAGGGTTTTTTTATGGATGAGAAAATTGTTTTTTCACTTTCACTTCCAATAATTGACAAACCAGTCCCACATAACTATTTAATGGAGAATCCTCTTTCTATAGCAATAAAAAAATACACATACAGAATTTCTTTCCTTTTTGTAAAACTACTGGTAAAGCTAATCTTTTGTATAGTACTTCAGTAGAACGACGTTTTATTCCTCCTAAATATATTTCATGATGTGTTTTCAGAAACTAATGCAGTCGTACTCCCTCCTCATAGAGCATATGATTGCCCATAGACCTCCTTGAAGGGGCTGCTATACCACATGGTAACATATTCCCCCTATCTGATCTTGAACTGAAAATCTTAAAATACATTGATGAAAACCTCTAAAAAAGTTTCATCCATCCCTCCACTTCCCCTGCAGGGGCAGGAATATTTTTTGTAACAAATAAAGATGGAAGTATTAGACCAATAGTTAATTACTGTGAGTTGAACAAAATAACTATCAAAAATATATACCCTGTTGGGGAGTGTGCTGGAACTTGAAGCAAGCAGTCGTATGCTGTGGTATCTTCACACTGAGATGGCCTAAATCTGATACATTTTATTATTATTATTATTATTATTATTGCCATTTATATAGCGCCAACAGATTCCGTAGTGCTTTACAATATTATGAGAGGGGATTTAACTATAGATAGGACAATTACAAATAAACTTACAGGAACAATAGGTTGAAGAGGACCCTGCTCAATCGAGCTTACATTCTATAGGAGGTGGGGTGTTAAACACATTAGGACAGGAATTTGCAATCAAATAAGGTGGGCTGCCCTTTAGGAGAGGGCAAGAGACGGGTATGTGAGGTAGGGGTTAGTCTTGGAGGCCATAAGCTTTCCTAAAGAGATGGGTTTTAAGGCACTTCTTAAAAGATGCAAGACGAGGGGAGAGTCGGATGGCGGTAGGCAGGCTATTCCATAGGAAGGGAGCCGCCCGCGAGCAATCCTGCAAGCGCGAGTTGGCCGTACGGGTGCGGACAACGGACAGAAGGTGGTCACGGGCAGAGCGGAGAGACCGAGAAGGGACATACCTGTGGCTCTGTGAGGAGATATAAGAGGGGCTAGAGTTGTTCAGTGCTTTATAGGTGTGACTTAGTGCCTTGAATTGACTCCTATAGCACACAGGAAGCCAATGTAAGGACTGGCAGAGGGGTGAGGTGTGAGAGAACCGACTAGAGAGGAAAATCAGTCTAGCAGCAGCATTCATTACAGACTGTAGGGGTGCAGTACGGCTTTTGGGAAGACCAAGCAGGAGAGGGTTACAATAATCCATGCGTGAAATTATTAGAGCCCCTAAGCTGCAGCCTAAACCCAAGAAAAGTCTCAGTTCTTTACTCCACGAGTGGGACAATCTAAAATTCCATGCAGCTGGAGGCGTCCACAAGATGGCGCTGACAATGACCTGGAAAGCTCTCAGAAATCTCCAGCTTCTGACTCTCTACTGCACAAGGGATAATATAGTGCATGCTGAATGAAATGTCTGAGAGAATACTTCAGATGCTGCAATCATCTATAGGCAACCTGCAAAAAGATCTACATAATTCAGGGGCAAGAACCTCTAATATAGAGGATAAAATTACCAGATTTTACTAATTACATGACATAAAGTCATGATTTTATTAAGGACACGGAGGCGAGTATTAGGCTTATCTCTTTCTTTTATTCCTCAGCAGCAAAGAAAGCTAAGGTATTTGTAATATAGAAAAAATGAACAAAATACCCTCACAGGGTTAAACCATTACATCACTATTTCCTATCCAATAGGAACAGTCCACATAACATTTAGTCCTATGTGACCCCCATCTCTTTCCTGTTGATGCCAAAGCTAATATTTAATAATCGCAATTAACCAATCAACTGAAACATCAGAGAACATGCAGGTAACCGAAATTCTTGGCGACGGATCCTTCCTAAAGAGAGCCGGATCTTCGGAACTGATCCTCTCGAACTGTGGAAGATGTCGATGTTGTCATGATGTCATAACTTTCAGGCTACAGGGGGACAGAGAGAACAAATGGTAAAATAGGTTCACCCAACTATTTTCATATTATCATAGTATTAAACTATTCTAAATATAATCCCTTACTATATGAATCACACATTTCTATGGTAACTGTTGAAATTTTTAAAAGTCAGGCATTAAACAACAAAGACACCACCATGTACTATGAACAACTTCTCACATCTGGGTTGGTATACAAAAAGTCCAAACTTACCATGTCTGGGTGGGCTAATACTTGCCTCTGTGTCCTTAATAAAATCATGACTTTATGTCCTGTAATTAGTAAAATCTTGTAATTTTATTAAAGGACACGGAGGCTCTTATTAGGCTAGTTTAAAGCTGTGAAATAACCGCAGATGAAACATGTTCTGTAGGTCTAAAATAGTATTCTCTAAACGTAGATTCACGGGACCAATCTGCTGTTCTGAGAAGGTCTTCCAATCTACAGCCCAAATTGAAAATCTTTGAAGCCACGGCTCCTCTAGTAGAGTGAGCGCCATATATAGATATATCCCACCAAAGTCATTATCCATTTCACCCATCGGGCTATCGTGATCGTGGAGACCGGGTGATGAGGCATTTTGGTGGCTAAAAACTATTTTTGATGTACTGGACTCCTGAATTCCCGGGTTTGTTTTTCGTATTACTTTAGGCAAGCTACCGGGCAGAGGTTGATATTATGTGAGAATGCCGGATAGGAAACCGAGGTAGTCGATCATTTTGTTCATCTGGAAATGTTGAATGACACTCCCGTGGGCAGGGCCGGTGCAAGGATTTTTGCCGCCCTGGGCAAAAGTAAAGTTTGCCGCCCCCCATGTGACATCACAATGCTCCACCCATATGATCTGCCATGTTAACTAACACCAGTGCTGCAGTTCCGCCGTCTTTACATTATAAGGCATACAGGGACACGCTATAGACACCAGAACAACTACATTAAGCTGCAGTGGTTCTGGGGACTATAGTGTTTCTTTAATGTGAGGTAAATTAGAGATTAGTGCCACAAATAATATACTAGATTGCCTACTTACAACGAGATGAGGATGATGATGGGCTCTAGCTGCAATCTGGCTCCACTGGTCTGGTGTAGAACAGGCTCTCTGGAGGCTTTTTGTAACTGTGGTCACAAAAATCAATGTTCTGGGAGAGCGGTAAGCAGCTCCATTTTTTGGGGGCCCTTTACACAGCTCAAGGTCTGGGTCCCAGGGTCCACCTTCATGGTCCACCAATGAGTTTGTTCACAGGGGGTGGAGTGTGTAGGGGATGTCCTGATATGTGTGTAAGGAATGCATTGTGTGAATCTGTGTTTGTATGTGTAAGGGCTGCAAGGTGTGTTTCCATAGGCGTGCGCAGCCTATTGCATTAGGGTGTGCACCCTAAAGCACAAACACCCGCCGTGTGTGTGTGTGTGTGTGTGTGTATATATATATATATATATACATACACACACAAACACATACACTGCTGTGTGTGCTGTTAGTGTGATGTGTGTGAGGGTGCTGTTGGTGTGATGTGAGGGTATTTTTTTTTGTGTGTGTGTGTGTGTGTGTGTGTTTGTGACTGTGCTGTTTGTGTGTGAGGGTGTTTGTGTGTGTATGTCCTGTGAGGGTGCTGTTTGTGTGAGTGTCGTGTATTTGTGAGGGTGCTGTTTGTGTGTGTGTTTGTGAGGGTGCTGTTAGTGTGCTGTGTGTGAGGGTGTTGTGTTTTTTTTAAAGGTGCTGTGTGTGTTTGTGAGGGTGCGGTTAGTGTACTGTGTGTGTGTGAGCTGTATGTGTGTAGGTGCTGTATGTGTGTGTGCTGTATGTTTGGAGGGATTTGGCAGATTAGTAAATCCTTGCTGCCATGTGCCATCCCTGGTGGTCCAGTGGAGAGTGAACTCTAGTCTGTGGGGCAAGAGTTAACTCTCGCGAGATCTGAGCGTTGCCGCAGCAACGCTCAGATATCGCGAGAGGAACCTGGCGGAGCTTCTGTCTAGAGCTCCCTGGGTCCTCTCCTGCCTCCCTCCATGCTGCTGTGGGCCGGTGAGGTAGATCTTTGGTCTCCCCGCCGGCCCATGGAGGCTTAGAGCAGAGCCGGCACTCAGATAGCGCCGGCTCTGTGTGTGTGTGTGTGTGTGTGTGTGTATATATATATATATTTATATATATATGCGTACACACACACACTCTAGACACACACACAGACACACACTCACACACACATTCACAGACACACACACACACTCACACACAAACACACACTCACAGACACACACACTCACACACAACACACTCACAGACACACACACACAGACACACTCACACACATTCACAGACACACACACTCACACACAAACACACAGACACACACTCACAACACACACTCATACACAGACATACTCACACACAGACACACAAACACACACACACTCAGACACACACACACACTCACACACACTCCACAGACACACACACATTCACAGACACACACACACACTCACACACAAACACACACTCACAGACACACACACTCACACACAGACACACTCACAGACACACACAGACACACTCACACACATTCACAGACACACACACTCACACACAAACACACAGACACACACTCACAGACACACACTCATACACAGACATATTCACACACAGACACACAAACACACACACACTCAGACACACACACACACTCAGACACACACACACTCAAAGACACACACACACACAGACACTCACAGACACACACTCACACACAGACACACACTCACACAGAGACACACACTCACACACAGACACACAAACACACACTCACAGACACACACACACACACTCACACACACAAGAACAAATTATTATATTTTAATAAAAAACAATGTCCACCCAGCCTCCTACCTGGAGTGCTGGTGGACTTGTCCCTGGGGTCCAGTGGGGCGGGCGCCTCTCTGCAGCTGAGCCGCGGCGAGGGAGCTCTCTGCTGTGTGCTCTCTGCTCCCTCTCGCCGCGCGGGCTGTCCGCTGTAGCTGGGAGCCGGAATATGACGTCATATTCCGGCTCCCGGCATCAGCGCGCGGCAAGAGGGAGCAGAGAGCACACAGCAGAGAGCTCCCTCGCCGCACGCTGAGCTGCAGGGTGGGGGGGGGGAATCATCACCTCTTGCCCTCCCATGACAGTGGCAAGAGGTGAGACGGGGGACACTGAGTGCCTGCAGGAACAGCGTTCCTGCTCAAAAGAGTGCAGGAACGCTGTTCCTGCAGGACTCAAACCATAGGGGTGCCACGGGGATTAGGGTGTGCCCAGGCACACCCGGCACACCCCGTGCGCACGCCTATGTGTGTTTCTGTGTATGTACAGGATGCAGTGTGTGTGTGTGTAAGGGGTGCATTGAGTGTGTGTAAGGGATGCATTGAGTGTGTGTAAGGAATGCATTGTGTGTTTCTGTGTGTGTAAGGGATGCATTGTGTGTAAGGTTTGCATTGTTTGTGTGTGTGTCTGTGTGTGTAATGCATTGTGTGTTTTTCTGGGGGCAAGGGGTGCATTGCATGTGTGTGTGATGGATGTCAATCTCTCCCCCCTCCCTTGTCACTCTCTTCTCTCCCCTCTCCCTCCCTTGTCACTCTCTTCTCCCCACTCTCCCTTGTCACTCTCTTCTCCCCTCCCCCTTCCCACTCTCATTGCCCCTCCCTCCCCTGTCACTCTCACCCCCGTCAATTTCCTCTCCTCCCACCAATTTCTTCTTCTCCCCCCTTTCAATTTCTTCTTCTCCCCCCTCCCCTAACAATTTCTTCTTCTCCCACCCTCCCCATTTCTTCTTCTCCCCTCCCCTCTCCCATTTCTTCTTCTCCCCCTCCCATTTCTTCTCCCCGCCCTACCAATTTCTTCTTCTCCCCTCCCATTTCTTCTCCCCCCTACCATTTTTCTCCCAGCTCCCCATTTCTTCTCCTCCCTCCCCTACCAATTTCTTTTCTCCCACCCTCCCCATTTCTTCTCCCTCCTGACAATTTCTTCTCCCCCTCCCTGACAATTCCTTCTTCTCCCCTCCTCCCAATTTCTTCTTTCCCCTTCCCAGACAATTTCTTCTTCCCCCCTCCCTCCCAATTTCTTCTTTCCCCCACCTCCCTGACAATTTCTTCTTCCCCCCCTCCCCTCCCAATTCCTTCTTCCCCCTCTTCTTCCCCCCCCTCCCCTCCCCTGACAATTTATTCTTCCCCTCCCAATTTCTTCTTCTCCCCCTCCCTCCCTACCTCTGTAGTAGCGTGGCCGAGCTCAGTATAGTCCGCGGGTACAGGTAGCTTTTGTTTCCTGTAACTGGCCGGACTAACAGGAAGTACACACACTGTGTGCACTTCCTGTTAGTCCGGCCGGGTACAGGAGACAGACGCTCCCTGTACCCCCAGACTATACTGGGCTCGGCCACGCTACAGAGAGGGAGTGACAGGAGGGAGCGCTGAGCACTTCCCTCCTGTCAGCCCCTCTCCCCATGCTGCGCCCGGGCGGTGCGGTCCGCCCTCATCGCTGGCGTCTCGCAGATGTCTGGAGTTCCAATCCGCTACTATATTGGAAAGACCGGGGTATATTCTGCTTGGACCAAAATATTGCGATCCAGGCAGTGTTGCAAAAACTCTTTGGCCAGGTCTGTCAGGATTCGTGACCTCGTGCCACCTAGGTGGTTGATGTAGCGGACTGCCGATATGTTGTCCATTCGTAGTACTATCAAGCAATTGGTCGTGATTCCGAGGAGGCTCTTCAGAGCAAAGGAACCTGCCACGAGTTCCAGGCAGTTGATGTGCAGTTCTTTTTCTGATAACGACCATGTGCCTCCGGTGGAGATAGATAAGCCACCAGGTGAGTTCATGTTTGGCTTCGTGGTCGAGAGGAATGGAGTCGGAGTATGAGTGTCCCAAGTGTAAATGTGTGGCCTTTAGCCGGTGAAGCGCCCTGTAGTGGAAGTGTACTGGAAAAATTGCCTGTATGGAGGCTGAGAGGAGACCGATTATCCTGGCCAGTTGCCGTAAGGTTAATATGGGACGTGACAATGTCCTGCGTATTTCTTTCTTGATGCTCTTGACCTTCATGGTTGGTAGACTGAGCGTTCCTTTTGTCACGTCTATATTGAATCCCAGAAATTCCATGGTTTGGGATGGGGTTAATATTGATTTTTTCCAATTGATTAAGAGTCCCAAATTTTGTAGGAGGGACAGTGCCCAGGAGACGTGTTGTCGTAGTAGTTGGGTGTCTTGTGCCATGATCAGCATATCGTCCAGATATATGATCATCTGTACACCCCTGCTGCGTAGGAGAGCTACCACGGGCTTGAGCAGTTTGGTGAAGCACCACGGTGCCGATGATAGTCCAAAGGGGAGGCATTGGAACCTCCACGTCATCCCTTCCCATTGGAATTGGAGACGGTTCTGGCAATCTTTTGCAATGGGGATTGTCAGGTAGGCGTCTTGTAGGTCTAGTTTGACCATCTAGTCCTTAAATCTGAGGAGGTCCCAAAGGCAATGGATTATAGACATACACAAGGAGAGGGGTGGTAGTACACTTACCAGAAGGCCATCGGCCATACGAGGTGCTACTGGTTCTTCGTGCTTGCCACGATCTGCCCCTGACTGGGAAGAAGGGCGAAGGGGGCTTGGTCTGCGGAGGTTGAAACCTAGGTGTGGCAGGGCCTCGATATCCTCGGTATGAACCCAGGGAAGAGCGGCCGGACAGATGGCCCCAGTGTCTGCCGGCCCCGCCAAAAATTTTGGGAGAGAACACTCTCTTTAAATTTGTTTGTGCCTTGTCCAACGCCGTAAAGGTGCTGACGTAGTTACCCAGCTCCTTTACGAACGTATCTCCAAAGAGAAATCCTTTTGCCTGTGGCCCAGGCTCAGATATGGCCATATTAACCAGTTTTGGTTTGGTTTGATTTTTATAAGGATGGCCTTCCTTCTCTCTGTGGCTAGAGCTGCATTAGCATTGCCGATAAGGCATATGGAACGTTGGACACAACCCCTAATGCCCAGCAGATCGATAGGGGTCCCATCAGTTAAGGCTGCTTCGACCATCTCAGATATTTTTGCACTGGGGCCTAACGTGTCCAGTACCTTGTCCTGGCAGTGGCGTAAGGAGTAGTCAAGCCCCATTTTTGCCTTCCAGACAGATTTCCCCAAAAACTGAGCCACATTAGGGTCTATGTCCGGTGCAGGGGCATGCCATGTCGGGGACCGTGGGGCACGGGCATTCCACCCTAAGTTTGTTCCTTGTGGCCTTGTCCACGGGTTTCCTGATCCTGGCCGCTATATAACGCGCCATGTGCTCGGTCGGGAACCATTCTGCCGACCTTGGGTTCTGTGACTCATCGGGATCAAATAGGGGTTCCCCTTGTGGGTCCAGGATAGCGGATGTATGTACGTTGTCTATGGTGGGTATGGCTGTTTTGCGTGTTGGGCTGTGGCCATGGACGAAACCTCCAATTCAGTGGAGCCGATGTCATCTCGTTCAAGGCCTCCTCTGAATCCGAACCCAAGTCGGATGAGTCTGATAGAGGTTTTGCCCTTGTCCATGTCCGCGCCTTTTTTGCCCGGCGGGTGGGTCTTTTTCGTGGGGGCCCCACGACCTCAATGTTGACAGGGCGCAACCTGTCTGTAAAATCAGTTTTGGAGGCATGCGCACCCACGTGGTGGGTCTTTGTGGTGACTTTACGGACGCCCTGCGCTATAGGCTTATTTTCAGGGGCCTTAGGTTGGGGCACGTCAGACTTACAGTTAGACGCCATGATGGCGTTAGTAATGGAATGGCAAAGAGTGTCAGACATTGTCCCCATAGCGGAGTAAATATCCTGGGTGACCAATCTGGTCATAGTATCGTCTAAAAGGTAATGGAGTTCCTCTGAGTTTAGTTGTTCCATAGGGGTTAACTCATCCCCTTGGCTGGATTGGGATCCAGGCTCCGTGGTTATTGGATGCCTGGAGACACTCAGTGCCAAAGTGGGGGCAGTGCTAGGGTGATCTTTAGGGGTCTGCATGGTATTAGCAGGAGAGAACTAAGCAAGCTGTATAGTACAATAAGAAATAACAGTGGGCAGTTATTTGGCTGTCAAATTTAACAGTCTTCAATCACCCACAGCAGTGATAGGTAAACAAATTGCAGGCAAGGCACAGAACAAAAGACTGAGCTATCAGCTTACCGAGTGTTTCCTCAGGAATGGCCGCTGGGGTGCACTGGCAAGCTGACAGACAGTTGTCTGGCCCTATCAGCTCGCGCCCGCCCCGGGAAAAAAGTGCCGCAAAGTTTTGCCACACACAATATGGCAGCCGTGGCGAGCAGCCAGACGGAACAGACAGTTCCCAGGAGAATGCCCCACGTCTGGGTAGCCGGCCGCACGATTAGGGTAATAAACTACCCGGAATGTAAGGGAAAACGGAAGGGGCGGCAGGCTGAAGCAGCTCACCCCTAGGTGGCTCCCATGAGGGGGCCAGCACAAAACAATTAACAGTAAGACATTAAACAGTTGTAAATTAAAACATTGTACTCAGTGAACAGTACAGTATTACATCAAATATACAGATATAAACACAGGCAGTAAAAACCTGTCAGAGTGAAATTAAAATGGTGGTACTTAGTTGAGTGTCTGGAACTTAAATCGGACACTCGACCTCCCGAACCACCGCTGAAACATACGAACGCCTGCTTCCTTTAGTTGCCGAACAGCCAGGAGAGTGCCATTTGGTAGTTTGGTTTATACGAACAATGGGAGCAATCGCTCCCATGAGCCAGGAGGATCCATTCGGGACTTTATTAATTTTTATACCATTTATTGAATTGACCTACCGCACACGCTGAATTTGTGGAACTATTTTGGGCAGGAGCGTCGTGTGTTGTCGGTAACTTATGACTTCCATACTTTTTGGGAACCCCTGAACCGATCTGGGTGTAATTTGAATATGTTGGTCCCCCAGATCGGTGCTATTAGGGGATATGCAATTTGTGGGGATACCTGTTGTATAAAGGGGTGTTCTATTTTTTTTTTAAATTGTGTGCCCTCTCCCTGGATATAATTGGGTTATTCCTTAACTTATCTCAATATCTCCCAGGCAGAGAGAGGGAGGGTGTTACTGTAAATCTGTATGCTGATTGGTTATTGTCGTTGTTTACTGTGGGAGGTCCTCTTGCAGGAGGATTCTCATAAAAGCCAGTGTGGCATCAATAAAAGTTATTCCTGTCACACCCTTCATGAAGTCTAGGCTCATGCTTGGGGAATATTCTACTTGCTGGGGAGAATCGTCTTGGAAGCTGCATTCATCTACACTATTCCTCTACCTCCTAACTACCATTATAATCACTTATGCTCAGTTATTGGGAAAGGAATAGAAGACTGCAGTACCATAACCACTGCAGGTCTTAACAGGGGTTACATGGGACTATATGTTATGTGGACTGTTCCTTTTGGATAGGATATAGTGATGTAATGGTTTAACCCTGTGAGGGTATTTTGTTCATGTTTTCTATATTACAAATACCTTAGCTTTCTTTGCTGCTGAGGAATAAAAAAAAGAGATAAGCCTAATAAGAGCCTCCATGTCCTTTAATAAAATTGCTGAATATGCAAATTCACACGACGATCTCACCATGAAGGTGGAGGGCCTATTGACCCAAGTGGAGAATTACGAGACTATGCTGGCTGACATTGAGGCCTAAGCCTGGCACAACAATCTCCATAGTGGTGTTGCGAATTTGTGAGCATGAGTGAGCTATCAGCCTTAATTACTGACCTACTACACACAACTGCACCAGAGCTGCCTCATGACATCTTGCTTATGGATCGTATCCATAGAATGGCCAGACTGAAATTTTCCCTCCTGATACTCCAAGAAATATATTGGTTCGGCTACACTATAACTACTTGAAAGAAAAAATTGTCAAAACAAAGTAGATCTCGTAAAGAATAGCCAAATAAATACCAAGCAACTGCTATCTTTGCCGACATCTCAGCGCTCACCCTGAAGTGGCGCAGAACTTTCCACACTGTCATTGAACAACTAAGAGCTCCTCATCTGATCTACTGCTGGGGCTACCCCATCAAGTTTTTGGTGTAACTCAAAGGAAAAACCAAGTTGATACTAATCCCTGAAGATTGGGGTTGGAGACACAGGTGCCACCAGGATCGTCAGGGGGTGCAATCGATTATCTCTCCTCAATGTAAGAGAGCGAAGAGAAAAGAAGCAATTCCTTGTGCTTTACAGGCACACTGCTATCTGTTTTCTGGACCCACAATACAGCAAATATTCTTGTAACTAACCAATTTGGTTATGTGTTATAGTTCCACTGTTAGACTCTAAAGCAGGGGTTCTCAACCCAGCCCTCAAGGACCCCCTATCAGTCCAGGATTTATGGATTACCTGGGTGTGTCTAAAGTGTTTAAGGTGTTTTTTTTTTTCTAAACACCTTAGACACACCCAGGTAATCCCTAAATCCTGGACTGGTAGGGGGTCCTTGAGGACTGGGTTGAGAACCCCTGCTCTAAAGCCTGCTCTAGCATGCCTTTACAATTAAAATTATATCCTGGGTGGTTGCTTGGATGGTACATATTTAATTCGACTGGTTGGAAATATGCCACATGCCCACCTTTAAATCTAAAAAACAAAAAAATAGTAAAAAAGAGAGAACTAAAAGTAATTTTTTGTTTGTTTGTTTTCCTTTATTTTTTTTAAATTAATTTACATTGCATCCTCTGGATGTTGGGCAAAAGTAACATACACAGGACGTACTTGGAAACCAGAGTAATCCAAATGTACTTTTCCTGGTTAAATACTCTGTTATTATTATTATTATTATAATGTTACCTCTTTACCAATGGTGCATAATTTCTCGGATACGAGAAACATTCTTTAACCTTTTGTTCCCCCTACAGGTGGGACGTAGTTGGTAGGGCCAGTGACTGCGAGTTTATATCATGCTCTGTTTCTCTTATACACGTTATTATAAATAATGGGGAGGGGAATGAAGGGGTGGACGGGTAAACAAGAATATAATTTTTTCCTTTTTAAGAACATGTGTAGCTTAAATATAGAAATATGATGTGTGTTATGACGATCAGCCACCAGCTGCTTCTATACATTAGGGAAACAAAGCAAGCAGACTGTAGTAGACTAAAAACACGCCAAGACCGGCTTAAACTCCTAATGCCGAAAGATATCAGCAATGAATTGTAAGAGTACTATGGTACTATGAAGAGTAAAAGAGTGCTATGGTAGAACAACCTCTCAGCCTTCTTTTGAGTCCAGTTTGCAGCCAACCTTATGGAGTACTTGAAGCCACCGCTACTTTGGGCCTACTTGCACACAAGACCCTGAGGGCTCTCAACTGGCTAGCCCTGTCAAGCTACCTGCACCCATGCTCCTGAGAATGGGGGAGTCTGAAAATCGTGGAGCTGCATTGTTTTATTCCATGAGGCAGACTGGGGCCCAGTCCTGTTCCCTGACTGGGGGATGTCCTATCTCTCTGATTTGAAGCCTGACCAAACCCTGATATGGCAATTAAGATGGTGATCTCTTTATGATGGAGGTCCCCTCCTGGTCCTATCCTGAAAAGAGCACATACTTACCTGGTGGAGGTGGCATGTGTGACAACTACCTTCTGTGAGGGACTAAACTTGGAAAACTTGGTACCCCTGGGAAATGCTAACTAGCAGCCAGATCCTGCAAGCTGCCTGCACAGAACCTCAGTATACCAGAGGCTGAAGGTAACACACACCTGCACCAAGTGTGAGACCGGCACCAGGAGAGACAGTAAAACCCCACACTCAACAGCTACATTGTCACGGTTCTCACCGTGACATCCAGACTGCCAAACGAGGTCGCCCCAGAAGTGCCCAACAGGGGATTTGAACCTGGGTGATTTATGGTTCACAGCCAGTGTGCCTGCCTCTGAGCCACTTTGGTTCTTGGTTTGGCCTGAAACTTATCCTTGCCAAGTCTCCAGCACTGGGGGCTGGACTTAACCTGTGACTGCTCCTGTCAATCTGGTTCCTGTTTTTGTGTATCCAGATTATTTGCTCCTGGCTCCTGACCTTGGCTTATTTGCATTGTGTATCCTGACTTCTAGCATCCTCTACCTACCGGACTCCCAACTAAGGTAAGCCGTGACATACGTAAGCGCAGGGGAAGTGTAGGGGGAGAGTGGTCTGGGGACTTTTGGAGGGGAGAGTCCAGTGGACTGCATCCACGTGCCCACTGTATGACTGCTCCATTGGAGGGCTGAGACCGGTTAGGGATGGTTGGGCGAGGATTTAGAACCGTGGGGGGGGTCTAATGCCTTATTGCTGTGAGCAGACCTATCCTATAAAAGTGCTACCATACAGGAATGGCATATTTGGTGGGGGCGAGAGGAGATCTATTGGCTGAAGTACAATCTTAGATATACAGGGAGTGCAGAATTATTAGGCAAGTTGTATTTTTGAGGATTAATTTTATTATTGAACAACAACCATGTTCTCAATGAACCCAAAAAACTAATTAATATCAAAGCTGAATATTTTTGGAAGTAGTTTTTAGTTTGTTTTTAGTTATAGCTATGTTAGGGGGATATCTGTGTGTGCAGGTGACTATTACTGTGCATAATTATTAGGCAACTTAACAAAAAACAAATATATACCCATTTCAATTATTTATTATTACCAGTGAAACCAATATAACATCTCAACATTCACAAATATACATTTCTGACATTCAAAAACAAAACAAAAACAAATCAGTGACCAATATAGCCACCTTTCTTTGCAAGGACACTCAAAAGCCTGCCATCCATGGATTCTGTCAGTGTTTTGATCTGTTCACCATCAACATTGCGTGCAGCAGCAACCACAACCTCCCAGACACTGTTCAGAGAGGTGTACTGTTTTCCCTCCTTGTAAATCTCACATTTGATGATGGACCACAGGTTCTCAAT
Organism: Pelobates cultripes; assembly: GCA_933207985.1. NCBI lineage: Eukaryota > Metazoa > Chordata > Amphibia > Anura > Pelobatidae > Pelobates > Pelobates cultripes. The sequence goes on along the minus strand of OW240917.1, from coordinate 186,546,187 downwards.
GGGGTTCAGATCAGGTGAACAAGGAGGCCATGTCATTAGATTTTCTTCTTTTATACCCTTTCTTGCCAGCCACGCTGTGGAGTACTTGGACGCGTGTGATGGAGCATTGTCCTGCATGAAAATGTTTTTCTTGAAGGATGCAGACTTCTTCCTGTACCACTGCTTGAAGAAGGTGTCTTCCAGGAACTGGCAGTAGGACTGGGAGTTGAGCTTGACTCCATCCTCAACCCGAAAAGGCCCCACAAGCTGTGATACCAGCCCAAACCAGTACTCCACCTCCACCTTGCTGGCATCTGAGTCGGACTGGAGCTCTCTGCCCTTTACCAATCCAGCCACGGGCCCATCCATCTGGCCCATCAAGACTCACTCTCATTTCATCAGTCCATAAAACCTTAGAAAAATCAGTCTTGAGATATTTCTTGGCCCAGTCTTGACGTTTCAGCTTGTGTGTCTTGTTCAGTGGTGGTCGTCTTTCAGCCTTTCTTACCTTGGCCATGTCTCTGAGTATTGCACACCTTGTGCTTTTGGGCACTCCAGTGATGTTGCAGCTCTGAAATATGGCCAAACTGGTGGCAAGTGGCATCGTGGCAGCTGCACGCTTGACTTTTCTCAGTTCATGGGCAGTTATTTTGCGCCTTGGTTTTTCCACACGCTTCTTGCGACCCTGTTGACTATTTTGAATGAAACGCTTGATTGTTCGATGATCACGCTTCAGAAGCTTTGCAATTTTAAGAGTGCTGCATCCCTCTGCAAGATATCTCACTATTTTTGACTTTTCTGAGCCTGTCAAGTCCTTCTTTTGACCCATTTTGCCAAAGGAAGTTGCCTAATAATTATGCACACCTGATATAGGGTGTTGATGTCATTAGACCACACCCCTTCTCATTACAGAGATGCACATCACCTAATATGCTTAATTGGTAGTAGGCTTTCGAGCCTATACAGCTTGGAGTAAGACAACATGCATAAAGAGGATGATGTGGTCAAAATACTCATTTGCCTAATAATTCTGCACTCCCTGTATTACCTTTCTTTTTTGACATTTCACAATGTCAGGCTGTGCGTGCTCGACACCAGGTAACAATTCTGATGGTGCATGAGTGCATGAGATGGTGCAAGCCCTTCTTTTTTCTCGGTCCCCTCTTTGATGTCCCCATGGCCATATAACATATAAATCTCTTATGTTTTCTTTATGACTACAGTGTTAATTGATGGTCCACTCCAAACAACACTAGTTAAATATCACCTACAGTATTGTTCTCCTTATTTTTCTTTTATTGGGGATTACTATGTTGGTTGGCTGTTCATGTTACTTCAGTACCATTGTATGTCCTTACTGAAATTTTTTAGAGTCATGTTTTCAACCATATCGGTTTGTTATATTTGCCTGGTAAAGTATTCTCACTGTAGCATCTACCTATCACACATTAAGGATCCTGATGCTCACTTGTGCACACGCCATATGGTGTTATCTGTTTTGTCCCTTAACCATAAACTGGTTGTTCTCTATCTGCGATCACGTACTTTGTAGTACCGATTTACGCGTATACCCATTGCTGTAACGTGATATCTTTTCTTGCCTATGCAGACACTGTCTCATCATGCTGTGCAGTGGGATGTATTTACTGTATGCATTTGTTACATACTAATGTATATGTTCTCTTACCACCTACATAGGCATTTTTTTGATATGTTGTCAAATGCTACACCTTTAATAAACTTTAAATAACATAAAAAATATTACCACACATTATACATACTGACTATGTGTGCTTTGTAGCGGGACATCAAGGATCAGAAAACATGCTAAGGTACTCAATAAATGGCCTTCAGAAGACGCAACGGGGGAATGTGTAATTTCCATAGGACTTCAACTGTTTGCATTGAGGATTCCTAGAGGAAGTGTTACTCAAATCTGGTATACCTAAAGGGTTTCCAGTAGGCAGTGAATGCCTTATATAGTTTGCCTACAGCCCACGTGCTTAATGCAGAGTTCCTTATGGATTCCTTCTCGGTAACAAACAGGATGAGACAGGGCTGCCCTCTCTCCCCTCTCCTGTACGTTATGGCATTGGAACCTCTAGTGCAAACTATCAGGAATCATATTTCAATATACGGCGTCACTTTAGGTATAAGAATACAAAATGAATCTATTTGCAGACGACATACAGCTCACCCTCACACTGCCTTAGGTCTCCCTCCCAAATCTTCTTGCTGTAATAAAGGAATATTGAAACCACTCGTGTTATAAATTTAATGTCACAAAAATGCAAGCCTTGGGCACGCAGATCCCAGAAAATACTTTAGACACTATATGCTCCTCTTTCACACTGGACTGGAAATCCGATTGTGTTGTGTTTTTGGGACTTAAACTCACCAAGAGCTCAGACTATTTGCTTAAACACACTTACAACACAATAATAATAAGAATATATACACAAGGGACCGGAAGGTAGGACAGAGAAAAACCCCTGCCCCCCTTCCTTCCCTTGGGTAAATATGGTCACCTAAACTGGGTAATAGGGGGTAACCCAAGAATAATAAATTAAAGAATAGAAATTCCAAAAAAGCTGCCTTACTAGAATGCAGCCAATAGGAAAAGAACCCAGTCCAATCTCAAAAAAAAAGTATAAATAATACCAAAAAATAATAAAACTTTATTAGAATATAATAAAAGCCTAAGACTAATCAAAGATGTCTAAGGTCTAGTACTAGGAGAGGTATAACATATAAAAAAGCCTGAGAGACTGCCAAAAAAATAAAGGAGGCAGTAAACTAAGCTTGTATTGCATATACCTTAGGGAATAACAGCATAGAGGACCTAAGTAGGAGAGAGAGGATACATATGTAGTATATAGTATTTGGAAGCCCAAAAGAAAGGGGGTAAAAATGCCCAAATTATAACATAAAGGGAACCAGTAAAGATACTAAACCCAAAATCAACCCCCCCCCCCTGCCCAAATCAAAAGGACGAATCCTACAGTTAAACCATCACTCTAAGCTAATCCACTATCTCCTGAATAACACCTTCATGGGTGTTCTAATCTAGTATCTAAACCTAGATATCTGTAGTCAAATAAACATTGTGCCCAGTGCTCGTTGGTGCAAAACAAAAAAACTTTACTGGTTTAGTATCTTTACTGGTTCCCTTTATGTTATAATTGGGGCATTTGTACCCCCTTTCTTTTGGGCTTCCAAATACTATATACTACATATGTATCCTCTCTCGCCTACTTAGGTCCTCTATGCTGTTATTCCCTAAGGTATATGCAATACAAGCTTAGTTTACTGCCTCCTTTATTTTTTTGGCAGTCTCTCAGGCTTTTTTATATGTTATACCTCTCCTAGTACTAGACCTTAGAAATCTTTGATTAGTCTTAGGCTTTTATTATATTCTAATAAAGTTTTATTATTTTTTGGTATTATTTATACTTTTTTTTGAGATTGGACTGGGTTCTTTTCCTATTGGCTGCATTCTAGTAAGGCAGCTTTTTTGGAATTTCTATTCTCACACTTACAACACGTTATTACGGGATATAATTTAGACCCTAAAAACTTGGGAAAACATTCTTTTTTTTCTTTTTTTTTTATTCTTTTTTTTTCGTGCAGAGAATTACAAACTGGTCTGCAGAGCCACGACGGCACAACAAACCGATATAGTCAAACAGTTATACAATGTCATGGCAGAAAAGAGAAATGCACATTTTTATATAATGTAGTCATGCTTATACTGTAGATTTATATAGAAGTCCTGCACATTGTAAGTAGTAGTAACTGATGTCTAGAGTAACGTTATGCAGGGAATGGGTGGATGGATTAATGCTTAATCTAGCGGTGAGATGTTAGAGGATTCAGGTTGGTTCTTAAGTCAAACCAAAGATTTCACAACTTTCTGTGTGTATGACAAGCTGATCTAAACTGCTGCACTGTCAGAATAAGGCATAGTAGGCATGTAAGTGAAACATATTACTGTGCTGTGGAAACCTATATTGTACTTCCTCGTTTGAACAGTTAATGCCTGTAACAGATCTTATTTGATAGTGTGATAACATGCTATGGGGTTTAGTGGCCGGTTGATTTGGTGTCGTCACCATTTTGTCACTTATAATTAGTGTTAAGGATTCGCTTAGGACCTGACACCTTGAGTGTACTTGTTGGGCAAGCTACATGGTTTGCAAACTAGTTCGATTCAAGTATCTAATGTGTGGGAATTTTTAACAAGCTTGGTAAGTTTTTGAATGTGTTATTATTTTGGATTTTATTTTAATTGAATACATAATCTATACAACATGCAAAAAGACTATGGGTCAATGTACCTTTAATTTTGTTATTATATTTAGGTTTTGTTTGATACTCAATAAACATGGATATATTTTGGGGGGTTATTTTCTATTAGTGCACACGGCAAAAATAGAGTTTCCTGTGAGTCTACCTCATCGTCAATCCAATCAAAATATAATTTTCCTCTTCTCAATTAAATAAAGCAGAATTGTGTCATGCTCAGAATAATCTAAGCATTATTAGTAAATAGGAAGATAATTAATTATTTCTACAACTGAATAGTCTTGAATCTTTCCAGAGATCAATCAACTCTCCGAGCTTACAAAGTTCTTACTCTATTGTAGCTCAATGAAAACGAAATCAATAAAGACCAATTATAGCCCATCTCGTTAGAGTATGTAAATAGGGAAACATACAAATGAATATCTACCCAAGGGAAACCATTGCAATGAATGCAATTAGGCAAGAGATACCATTTACATGCATTTGCCGGTCTTTAGCTGTGAGCGTCAGCACAAGAATAATGAAAGTTAGGGAAGATCTTTCAGCTTGTTTTAAAAGTTGCGAGCGCACTCATGAGTGGAATATCAATGAATTAAAATGAGAGACCTTTGCAATGTACTATTCTATTATCTTGTTGATTAAAAGGACATTATAGTGATATCACAGTTAAAAGTAACAGGAACATTCTTTTATTCTTATCTGCTACAACATTTGCACTTATCACTATGGCTTTAGGACTGCATATATTTCAGCCGTTCCACAGCTGAAATAACTGTCATTTCTACCCACCAGCTTCAGTCTATAAAGGGGAACCATCTCTCTTCTGAATAAATCATTGAACATCACCTATGACTTTTTTTTTCTCTATGATGACTGAGAGGTGCAAAGATCAGAGCTTATATCATTGATTGACAGTGAGCCATGTTGGAGGCACAAAATCTCGCCACTGTGCATTGGAGGAGCCTGGTTGCCTGCCTGCTGCCTTTAGACTATGGCCCCATGTTGAAACGCTTGATTTTCCCCTGCAAAGACACGAAATCCGGGTCATTCGGTACTTGCGCTATTTGAACAGTGATACCCCAGATAGCTATGCCATGGAGCCCATTCGTATAACGAAAGACTATGTGAAAGACTTTGGCTCCATGGCAATTGAACTGTATGTATGTGATCTGAGCGCCATTCAGTAATAATGTGCGCTCAGATCTAAGCTATCTGGGGATATGTTGAATGTACCTGTTTTATGCAATAGCTACACAGTTATATATTTTTATGTATTTTATTGTCTTTTGTTACCATGTGGCTAATGGAGTTTTGCCTCTGTCTTTGGAGATAATTGGATTACTTCTCAATTATCTCTAGGATAGAAGACTCTGTGGAACTGGTTTTGGGCAGAAAAGCCATGCTTCATTTGGTCACAAAGGACTTCGATCTATCTTTTGAACCAATGGACCAATTTGGATGATTTTGATGTATGTTTGTATTTGGAGTATGCTGATTCTGAAAATGTAAGTTCTATGTGAATGTGATACTTGTGCATACTTTTAAAGTTATGAATAATGTGAAAAAACTGTATTTCTCTGCCTGTGATAATTACATTAACCCATTGTTTAAGGTAATTGTATCACAGGCAGTGGAGAGGATTTTGTGTGGGAGTGTCTGAGTGTATTGTACGTGTTTATTGGTTGTTTTACAAAATCCTGTAGGTGGTACTAATGTGTAAGAATGTGTATATAAGAACAATAAACCCACAGCTCTGCCTGTTCACTGCTTGACCCTCAACACGGAGCTTTGTCTCGTTCTAGGGGGGATTTACTGTATGCTGTTAGAGACTGATTGCCAGGAGTGTAAGCCGCTTGGGTGCTTTTCCTGTTCAGCTGCTAGCAGCTATTCGTGAGGTTCCAGTTCGGGAGTTTGGAGCATTCCCTTGTATCCAGTTTGGGAGTTTTGTGTTCTGCAGTAGCTGTGCCTGTGTCTCTGGAAGGGAAGATCTACTAAACGGCTTTTAACCCATTTTATGCCTGTGGGTGCCGTTACAATATCTATTAAAAATAGGGGTTAAGAAAATATATTGTAGTGCTGGTGTCATAGGGCAAATAGAAGTATATGTTACAAGTTTTGCCTCCTCAGATATCAGCATTACATCGAGTCCTAGTGTGATGGGATTTCAGCTAGGCCCCAAATTTTTAAGCCTAAAATCTCCATGTGACATATACAAGTACAGGTATCTGTTGTATCTGTTAGTTAGTTATATGTAGATAAGATACTGTCATCAATGTACTGAGCATGTGCAAGAACTGAAACCACATTCCATTCTCCTCAAGGGCCATGTTGCCTGTCCATATAAGGGAATCTTGTGTATCCTGTTTGCTGATTGGTGTAAGGGTACAGATAGGGGGATGTATAGCTTATAAAAAGCCTCTACTCCATGTGCTCAGTGCTCAGACCTTTTGAACAGGAGTTCAGCTGAGACCCGATCGTTGAGAATAAAGACCTTTACTTCCTGAAAAGACCTGTGTCCGGACTCTCTGTGCGTGGCTTCTTCAGTGTTACCCGGTAACACTAGTACAATAAAAAGGGTGGCAGTCCCAGAGTTGTCCATCACAATGCTGGAATTTTTCCCATAATGGAGGTGTACAGAGTTCTACACAGAGCTGGATCACCCAGATCAATGGCTTGGTATTTGATGAGGTCCCAGCTATAGTGTGGGAGCTAAGGACACTGGCATACATACCGCAGTCGCATGGGTTGCAGCTGCGACCGGGCCTGGTCCTCCAGAGGGCCCGGACGCCCTGCGAGCGGATATGTATGCCAGTATGCCAGCCTTTACTCCAGGGGGGCCCAGGAGCTAGCCACCTCAGGGCCCCCCGAGGCTGGCAGTGGTGCTATATGGCATGCATGCAAGGGAGCATTATCCCATGAGCACTCTCTGCCCAGCTCCCTCGCGTGCACCGCACTGATGTCGGAGCTGGAATATGACTTCATTCCGGCTCCTGCATCAGTAAGCAGCGTGCGAGGGAGCTGGGCAGAGAGCGCTCAGTGGAGAATATTCCCTCACGCGCTCGCACTGACCGGTCGCCCAGCAGCACCACTGGACCCCAGGGAATCCCCTCAGCTCTCCCAAAGGTAGGGAGGCTGGAGGATGCAATTTAAAAAATATTTATATGTACATATGTATATGTATATGTGTGTTAGTGTGTGTGTGAATTTTTGTGTGTCTGTGTGTGTGTGTTACTGTGTATGTGTGTGTGTCTGTTATTCAGTGTGTTAGTTGTGTGTTTGTCTGCTAGTGTGTCATTGAGTGTGTTAGTTTTTCTGTGTGTGTGTTACTGTGTGTGTTTGTGTGTCTGTTATTGAGTATGTGTCTGCTAGTGAGGGTCAGTGTGTGTGTGTCCGTGAGTGTGTTACTGTGTGTGTCTGTTACTGAGTGTGTTAGTTGTGTGTGTGTCTGTTAGTGAGTCTGTTTGGTGTCTGTTAGTGAGTGTGTGTTTGTCAGTAAGAGTGTTTTGTAAGTGAGTGTGTATGTATGTCTGTCACTGAGTGTGTGTCTGTCAGGAAATGTGTGTGTCTGTTAGCTAGTGGTCAAAACCCCTTCAGCACTTGCCTTTCTCCAACGCCGGGCTCCCTTGGCGCTGGGGATCTCTCCGCCCCGATCCACTTCTCAGCTCGAATGCGCATGCGCGGCAAGAACCGTGCATGCATTAAAACTGCTCATAGGAAAGCCTTACTCAATGCTTTCCTATGGACGTCCAGCGTCTTCTCACTGTGATTTTCACAGTGAGAATCGCGGAAGCGCCTCTAGCGGCTGTCATTGAGACAACTTCTAGAGGCTGGATTAACCCTCAGTGAAACATAGCAGTTTCTGTGAAACTGCTATGTTTTCAGCTGCAGGGTTAAAACTAGAGGGACCTGGCACCCAGACCACTTCATTGAGCTGAAGTGATCTGAGTGCCTATAGTGGTCATTTAAGTGTATGTATCTGCATGCAGTGGCGTACATACCGTGGTCGCAGGGGTCGCAGCCGTGTGACCCCTGCGACCAGGGCCGGCACTACCTGTAAGGCGACCTAGGCAGCCACCTAGGGCGCACCTTAGCAGGGGCCGCCGGATCCCTGCGCCCGGAGTCACCAGTGCGGCTCCTCATGCTGCGCCGTCTGAGCGCTTTAGCAAGTCTGTATGGAGGGCAGCCGGATTGGAAGGATAAAAAAAAGAAAGCTCTACGTGGGGGGCCTCTTTTCTCTAGCCCCAGACGAAGGCGCACTTAGCAGCGCCGAAACGCGCGTCAGGCGTTTCACACACTTTTTTCTTTTATTTGGTGTGGTGATGGGCATTTTAATGTAGGAACGATTAGCTAATTACTTAGGCAGTCTCTCATTTAGGAGGCAGTTGTAGTTAGTGGTGACGGACCAGCGATTGAGTTTATGTTAGGTCTATTTATTTATTAACCATTTTGGTACAAGGAGGCTCCAGATGAATATGTATGGACCAAGTGTACAACTCATCCATTCAGGCAGCTGTTAAACTGAAGTTGATCTAATACCTGTAGGGACTTAAACCTTATAATTGCACATTGGCTATAAACTGTTGTGTATTTAGGAGTTATATCCTTCAGTAAACTCAGGGAGGTATACGTGCTGATTAAATTGCACTTGTATCCTTTGTGATATCACCGATACAGAGTTACCACCTAAGCATAAGAGGTTAACACTATTAGCAACTCTTTGAGGCTTTTTGTGGTTCTCTGTAGTTACTCCTACTATGAGACATTTAGTGGACATACCACTCTACAAATACCCTAGCAACTAAATAAAGGAATTCCCCCTAGCACTGGCTATATGAGAGGGTATTGTTTTTTAGTTCTTTCTCTATTATGTTGCTCCTACATTTTTAACTGTTATTTTTGGTTTTCCTTTATCTGATATTTATCTTTAAGCTCTTTGACTTAATAAGGCTATTCAACACCCCTTTTGGGTTCCTTTTTAGAGGAACTATTTTCTGTAATTACTATTAGGGTTAGGCTTGTGACAGATCCATCTGTATAGACTGGGATTGCTGGTTCGTCTGTTTTGCCTTTTCGTGCAATTACCTGTTCGTATGCCCCTGTTCGTTTAATTGACTTTTCTGCCGAACAAAACTACCGAACGGACGGCCACCCAGAAGAGAAGTGTGCTGCTGGTTAACCTCTTGATCCCAATTAGAACATTGTGGTTAACCGCAGACACCTCTCAATTAAAACCGAATGCAGTGTGGTCATCGTTCGTATGTCGACCACGAGGCGGCGGCCATTTTAAACAGGCAAAAGACCAGCGGTGTTCAGCCCAGATTCTATGGAACTGAAAACTGAAGCCACCGACCTCCCTTCTCAATCGCCAAAAGTATACAAACACCGGCCGTTCGGGAGTTTGAAACGCACAAATGGACTTAACCCAGATAGCCTTCCCATTGAGTCAATCGCATACCGAAAGACTGTAATAGACTTTGACTCCATGGCGATTGAACTATGCGTATGGGATCTGAGCGCTATTCGCCAATAATATGCACTCAGATCCAGATCTGGGGATGTGTTACACAAATGAGAAATGTTAGGCAATTGTAAAGTTATGTATTTTTATGTGTTTTTTGGGTTGTATCTAAAATGGCGATTTGCCTCTGTCCTGGGAGATAATTGAATTACTTCTCAATTATCTCCAGGGCAGAGGGGAGGAAACCATGATGCATACTGGGAATATTATGTGCCTGTGTGTCCTGAAATGCTGTATGTCTATCTGCCATTACAGTCTCCCATTTGGTCCCCTAGGGGAGTGTCCACCAAGTGGGAGACCTGCATAAATATGTTCGGGAGATTGGAGCGTTCCCCTGCTTGCAATTCGCTTGGTTGCAGTTGATACGAATGAAGCTTGTGCTATGTTGAGAGGGGAGGATTCACTAAACGGGGGTTTGTCTATTTAATGCTGAGGGTGCCGTTACAAGGCCCTTTTGGTTGGATAGTCTTTAAAGGGACCTAAACCTCTTTCCCTCTTTTTTTTCGTAGTTGTGCTCAAAAGTTTGCATACCCTTGGCGAATTGGTAATATATGTACCATTTTTAAAGAAAACATGAGTGAGCAGGCAAAACATATTTCTTTTATTTCTTATTGGATTAATATTGAACTGTGGGTTATATTAGAATGGCGCAATCATAAAACAAAACATGGCAACAACAAAAAAAATTAAATGAACCCTGTTCAAAAGTCTGCATACCCATTGTTCTTAATACCGTGTATTCATCAATAGCAGCATGCAGTCTTTTGTAATAGTTTTCTATGAGGCCCCTAATTCTTGCAGGTGGTATAGCTGCCCATTTGTTTTAGCAAAATGCCTCCAGGTCATGCAAAGTCTTTGATTGTCTTGCATGAACCACACGTTTGAGATCTCCCTCCCCAGATATTAAGGCATTAGACTCTGATGGCCACTAAAGAACCTTCACCTTTTTTTTGCTGTAATAACTGGAGGGTCAACTTGGCCCTGTGCTTAGGGTCATTTTCATGTTGAAAAGTCCAAGAGCGTCGCATGTGCAGCCTTCGTGCAGAAGAATGCAAATTTCCAGTATTTTCTAATAACGTGTATTCATCTTGCCATCAATTTTCACAAGATTCCCCGTGCTTTTAGAGCTCACATTCCCCTAAAACATCAGTGATCCACCACCATGCTTCACAGTGGATATGGTATTCTTTTCACTGTAGGCCTTGTTGACCCCTCTCCAAACATAGTGCTTATGATTAAGGCCATAAAGCTCTATTTTGGTCTCGTCACTCCAAATTACAGTGTGCCAGAAGCTGTGAGGTATGTCAAGATGTTGTCGGGTATATTGTAACCAGGCTTTTTTGTGGCACTGGCGCAGTAGAGGCTTCTTTCTGGCAACGCGACCATGCAGCTCATTTTTGTTCAAGTATCATCGTATTCTGTTCCTTGAAACAACCACACCATCTTTTTACAGAGCAGCCTGTATTTCTCCTGAGGTTACCTGTGGGTTTTTCTTTGTAAACCTGAACAATTCTTCTGGCAGTTGTGGCTGAAATCGTTCTTGGTCTACCTGACCTTGGATTGGTATCAAGAGATCCCCAGATTTTCTACTTCTTAATAAGTGATTGAACAGTACTCACTGCCAATTTCAAAGCTTTGGATATATATTTTTATCCTAATAGAAATCCAAAACAGGAAAGAAAATAAGATATTGGGGAGCCGACACCTCCTAAAGTGGGGGGTAACCCATGTGGATAAATCGCACAAAAAGAGAAAAATAGAAGGATTACTATGTATCCAAAAAGTAAATGAAATAAACAAAAATATTGGTATAGTATGCTAGTGTAAGTGGAAAGCTACCTAATTAAGTTAGAAAATGACTGTTTAAAACAATATATATATATGTGTATTAAAACTTGACCTTTAATAAATACTAATTAAAAAGTGTGGTAGACAAAATACAATAACACCCACCAATAAAAGAAAACACATAAGCAAAAATAAATAAATAAATATCAGACCACAAAGGGAATATGTACTAAATGTTGAAACAATCTGCGTATGTTCCTATAGATAAAGGAAATATAGCGTAGAAAGGGTAGATCTTCTAAAATAGGTAAAGTAGTTCTGCCTACAAGCCTCCAAGTAAATGGGATCTACAGAGAATATGTGTTTAACAAAAGTTTCTAAAAAACAAACAAAAAAAAACTAGATAAATGCTAGAATAAACTAACCGACGCTGGAAATCACCAACACTAAACTGCTCTGAAGAGTTGGACTTGGTAGTTTGAAGTGCAACAATGTAACAGTTGGGAATAAGCAACTAAAGGCTGATACATGTAGCAAGTGGCAGAGTATCTTTACTAAAGAGATATATATAGAGAGCACACAACTCGCTAATAGTATTGCTAAGTGTCTTGCAACGGTAACGGTTGCTAAGTATTCCCTAATGTGCCTTCGAGGGCACCCCTTAATCAAAAAGCTGTCCCTAAGTCTGTAGATGTTCAATAATCCCACCCAGCCAACTGACCTCCTAGGTACAGTTGGCTGGGTGGGATTATTGAACATCTACAGTACAGTATCTAAATAGGAGTGTGTAGAGCACAACCACAATGTGTATAATAACTAAATCAGCAAATAAATAGCACAGGTGGGTTGCAGCGTCTATACCCCTGATGCGCGTTTCACCTGTCAGCTCATCAGAAGGGAACCGGCTTAAAGATTTGGCCGGTATTTACATGAGTCACCAGGCTTGGATTGGCTAAAAGAAATTTGAATAGACCAATCAGATAAATCAGGAAAAATTTTAATGAGCCAATCAAGAAGGTCTGGAAGAAATTATCAGGAAGTAAATTTGGGGTTTTTATTGAGCGATAAAATGGTACAGTGGAAAGAGAATTACAGGGAATGCCAATAAAAAGGTTAGAAGCATTGTAAGCAATACATTATTAGATGCTTGGTATCAGTTTATATGTAGCAGTTTAGTGTACAGCTCTGGTGCTCTAGTAACAGAGTCGTTACTACTCAAGGTAAATCGGTATCTCAAATAATAATGAAAGGTAACTATATACATCTCAAATAAAATTAACAAACGGTCACTCAAGAATGCTTGTATAGGACAAAGAAAGGCTTAAGATTCCGACATAGTTAGCAGCCCATTGTGCCAGGTCACTTGGTCTCTGGGGATCTGTTCACAACCTCTGAGTCGAACTAGATTGATTTAAGTTTGTTAAATTCACACCGGGGAGGGGGGGTCTGCTATCTAAGTGGCACTGGTCCTATGTCCAACATCAGTTCCTTTGGTCAGGTACTGGATCCACAGTGTCCAAGTAAGGACATATTTATCATGGGAGTTGTGAGCGTACGCAGTAAGTGAATTGTGTTTTTTATCACATTCCTTTTTCATTAAATATATTTACAATGTTTTTACAACAGATTATTAAAATGCACTAGTATATTTAGCACTATTTAAATTGTCTCCCATGTTGGAGTGTAGGACTCACCGATATTGGCTTACTGTGAAGTAGTAGCTGGCTTAACACAATATAGCCATATGGTAAATCTGAATCCCCATATTTGTTTGCTGAGTTAGGTGATTTTAAGTAGCCTTATAAAATTGAAAAGTGTATTTTTTGTATGTGCACTGTTCCTTAATCTGTATTATGTATAAATGTGGTCATGTTCGGGGTGTGCCCCCATTGCCATTTTGTTTTTACTATGTTTCTGTATGTCTGTGTATCTGAGTGTGTGTCAGTGTGTGTATCTGTATGTCTGTGTGTGTGTTATTGTGTGCATCTGTGAATCTGAATGTGTGTCAGTGTGTATCTGCATGTGTTTTATGTGCACATACAATGTTTGTATTTGTGTGTCAGCACATCTGTATGTGTGTATCTTATGTGTCAGTATGTGTATCTGTATGTGTGTAAGTGCATCTGCATGTGTGTCAGTGTTTGTATCTGTGTGTCTATGTATGTGCATGTGTGTCAGTGTGTGTATCTATGTGTGTGTGTGTCATTGCTTGTATCTGTATGTCTGTGTATCTCCATGTATGGCAATGATTGCATCTGTTCATCTGTACATCTGTATGTGTCTCAGTGTGTTTATCTGTACGTGTTTCTGTGCAACTGTATATGTGTCTTTGTATCTGTTTGTCTTGTATCTGTGTGTCTATGCATCTGCATGTGTGTCAGTGTTTGTATCTATGTTTATTTGTGTAATTTTGTGTGTCTGTATCTATATTTCAGTTTTTGTATTTGTGTGTCTGTGCATCCACATTTAAGTGATTGTATCTGTACATCTGTATTTGTGTCTGTGTATCTGTGTGTTCATATCTTTATGCTTGTCAATGTTTGTTTCTGTGTATCTGCATGTGTGTCTGTGCAACTGCATGTGTGCCTGTACATCTGCATGTGTGTCAGTGTTTGTATCTGTCTGTTTGTGTATCTACATGTGTGTCAGTGTGTGTATATCTGTGTGTATCTGTATGTGTTAATTGTTTGTATCTGAGTGTCTGTATCTGTATGTGTGTCAGTGTTATTATATTTGAGTCGGTACATCTGTATGTGTGTCAGTATGTATGTGTATGTATCAGTGTCTTGTGTCTTCTGGAGTCTGAGTGTGTGTGTGTATACACACATACATTGTTAAACACAGATCTGCACACACATTTGTTTAGCCATAAGATATGCTTTCACCACAGAGACCCCAAATTTGCAGTGATACTACTGCAATCGATTCTGGGTGGGCATATGGAAATATTTATACACACACATGTGCTCTTCTGTACCTGATATTATTAGTATTAGCCGTTTCTTAAGACTTTTTTTCCCATTTCTACTTAGGCCGTTAAACTGAATAATTCTAAGATTCTTTTAGAATACTTTTTTCTCATTACATTTTATGAGTAATTTTAAATGATTAATAAAAGTTAAGTTTTATTTGATGATTCTGGGAAGCTCCTATCTCTTTTTTTGGTTTTAGATAAAATTGATATATGAAAATTAGTCAATTTTAGAGCAGAGCCTGAATAGAGGTATTATTTGATAAGTTACAAAATTTAGTCTGGAGATGGCAAATTTTATCATCTCTGTTCTTTCACATTCTCACTTTTCAGAATCACCCCTTAAAATGAAGTCCTGCTCTGAAATAATGGTAACCACACCCAAATAGGGCACCCCAAAACTTTTGTACCTCGTTGTCACTAATCCTTGGCTCACCTCTGACTTTAGGAGCATAATGGAGAAGTTGGGTTGGGGAAGATGGGTTTTCTCTTACAGGGAATCCACACTTTTTGTAAGAGATTAAATGGGCTGCATTTGGAGAGTCTTTGATCATTATAATAAGCTGTAGTTATCATGGTGGTTATTGTGTCATGTTAAGGAGGAGATGCTAAGGGAAATTAGCACAAGAGTGGTCAGTAAGGGCAGGCTTAAATAAAAAGAAGTGAAAATTGTGGACAAGATCTAATGTAAAGTAGATAAAGTAGAGGGTGACTGGTATAAATGGAAAGAAGGAAAATGATGGCATTGTAAAAAGGATTCAAACGAGTCTAATAAAAAACAAATGTAAATTAGAGTAGGACTGACGTGATGAGATGGGTGGGAAACTTGGGTCATGGAAAGTCAAGAGTTCAGGAAGTTATTGGATAATGGAAGGAAAAAGGAACGAAGGGTGCGAAAAGGAAGAATAGGAAGTAAACTAATAATTTTTCTCCAAATATTTACTCAGCATCCAAGTCTGCTTCAGCACAGGTGTGTCAATCAAATGTACTTTTCATTGAGATACCTGTGCACTGGTAAAGATATCCTCAAATTCTGGCTCACTGGTGGGACTGGTTTGAATGAAACTATAGATTATAAGTGGAACTAGACGATAAAAGTTTCTTTGAATGTGGATACAAACTGGTTAGTTTGGAGAACTTAACAGGAATGCAGGTGTTCACAGACAAGGTCTTTTGCCCAGAGACCCATTATTTAAATCCCTTAAATCTCAGATGGACAAAGATGCTTCCATTACAAATTTTCCAAGCATGGCTCTCCAGCAGTTGTTGTATTTCAACTTCCATTGCTTTCAATTAGCCTCTTAAGATGATAATTATGTAAGTGCAAAAACAAATTGAGAGTTACTGTGTGACCTTAGATGATCCACCTACTTATTTATGGAAATTTTAATAAATATGAGGTTATTTTGCTGTTCTCCTGTACATCTGTTTATTCTACAATAGCACTTTCAGCACATATTTATTTTTAATCAATGTGCATTAAAACTTGAATTATATTATTGTTAGTATTTAACATATACAATACAGGAACAGACATTTCAAAGGTTCAATGACATTCCATTTGTTTATCAATAATCACACAGAAGAATGTTGGCTAATTGTATTAAGAGGTAATCCACTTATATTGTAAAGAATATGGTTAATTAAAATCCACTTCCTATGGAATTCAGGTTCAAATCCCACTTAAAACTGCTTGAAATGATTAACTTCAAAATGTAATCAGTTAGTGATTTTAGCAGCGCCATATCATTAAAGAAAGCATAATGTATGACAACTAAACAAAGACATTGATTTAAGTCAATGAGTTATTTGCATCTACTAACTAAAATAAAAAAATAAATAATTTTCACATGCTATGCCAATAAATATTGAAACATAAATATGTAGTCTGTTTTTTTAGTATATTTTGTACATGCAGTCAATTGATAAGTAGGTTGTGTTGATGATGTCATTTATTTGGCAATTCAGAGGTTAATCTGAATTATTATTTTTTTTTAAATGTCCTTTTATAACAAAAGCTCAATTCTCTGTAAAGGAGTGAGACAGCACCACCTAGTGGGGGGGAAATATAGTAATTTATACCTTATTTAGATTAAGAAAGGTGTTTGTTTGACAATTACAGTATGATATGCTTGTATTTAAAATAAATCTGACTACCACATATGATCAATGAAGTAGATTTTATCAGATTTGTTTTAGTATATGGTAATATATTCAGATATAATGCTTAACCCCTTAAGGACCAAACTTCTGGAATAAAAGGGAATCATGACATGTCACACATGTCATGTGTCCTTAAGGGGTTAAAGTTTGATGCACATTTATGAACTATTGAAATTTATTTTAATAATTTGTAGTTCCTTCTTTTTTACATATAAAGCTTTTGATAAAGATAAATTTGGAAATATTTAATATGGAAAGTCAGATATTTATTAAAAAGTGTCAAACTATATTTGATTGCCTGCAATCATGAATGTAAGTTTTCTTGTTATTAGCTGGAAATACCATAGCCAGGGCACACAGTTTCTAAAATTAGCTTTATTGTTTATAAAATGAGAACTATAATTAACATGCATTTTTCTTATAGGATATGTAGGAATTTAACTGTTGTTAATTTCTTTGCACCAGATTGGTGTTTTTTTTAAGGGTTAGCAGCAGCTGTGAACCATTTGGAAAGCAGAGGTAAAGTAGTGGGTAGCAACTCCTATAGAAAATAATCTGGGGCATTAGCTTCTATTTAGAGACTGGATTTAACAACTTAAAGGGACACTGTAGTCACTATAACCACGTTGTCTCTTTGAATTGGTTATAGTGCCTGGAGTGGCCTGGCACTGTCCCTCCATTCAGTGTTGCACCATGTTTGTGCAGTATGCCACAAAATAAGAGTCCCTGGCCACCCACAGTCCGGCCCCTTCTGTATGTGTAGCTAAGGCAAAGATTACACACTTCCTTGTTGTCATACCCATTCATACCGTCAGTTGGAGCTCTCACAGGTTAAAAGCAGTCAGCTGACACTCTCAGCCAATCACAGCTGCCTATTGCCTCTCAGGGTAATACTTCCTTATTAGCCAAAGCAGCACAGATGGGATAGACTGCCGTGGACTTGTTTAGCATTAAAACATTACAACATTAAAAACTGTTTAATGCTGAAAGAAATGATGGTACCAGGGGACTCCATACGCTATAACCAGTTTAATGAGATGAAGCAGATACAGTGCCTACGGTGTCCCTTTAAGGACACCGTTTCAGAAATAAAAGAGAATTGTGACGGAATATTTCCATCATGTGTCCTTAAGGAGTTAAGTAGCTGCAGCTGGTAACACACTGTCATGGTATGTGTGGCACGCACCACACATGCATTAGGCTTTTGGGTTTTAGAAGACAGTGGAGACGTCCTCATGCAAAGCGGCATTTTACTGAGTCAAACTCTGTGAAACTACAGGAAGCACTTCCAGTGGCTCACTGGTAGAGAACCACTAGAGGCAGTCTAACACTGCAATGTAAACATTACAGTTTCTGGGTACACTGCACCCAGGCTACCTAATTGAGATGACGTGGTCTGGGTGCCTATAGTGTCCCTTTAATTTCCTAAGCAGTTCTTCCATACAGTAAGTGTGGTTAGGATTAGTCAGCCATTCCTTTTTACTTGTCTCAATCAAACAATAAAGTATCTTGAATACAGATCCCAGGAATATGTGTATTTCTATACAAGATGGCAGAGATGCCACAGGATCTAGACGTCTCTGATTAGATTTATATCATAGAGAGACAGTCTTTAGAAATAGGAAATTATTTTTCTACCTGAACTTCAAAGTTGTATATGATGACAATCAGTCCAGCAGGAGTATACAAAAAAGCAATGCTGGCTCAATCCACAATACACGATACGCAGACATCACGGACATGAACGTATACGCAAATGTCAGAGGTATAGCTGTGTTAGGAACACATATTTGAATTACCTTTGTCATATATTGTATATCCAAATATTTTCCTTGGTAAATTATCCTACATAAGAGTCTTATTAGTTAAAAAACATGACGTGTATCCGCAATTTATTTTTAACTACAAATTGCCATTCAGGTGATATGCCCCATGCACGTATCTGCTGGGCAAATCATGCCTTCAAAAATAAATGCTTTCTACATAGCAGGTACTCCATGTCAGATTTGGAAGCGCACAAAAACAATAAAATTGGCTTACATCAAACAAAGAGCAGAAAGTTTGTCCAATTGTGTGTTCATTTAAAAAGTTCTTATTTCCTGCCACTTCCAGCTGCCATTTAATACCATATTTTTATTATTCTCATTGGCTATATAAAATCACATAGACAGTTAATGGTAAATTATAACATTAAAATGTTATCAGTCATTGGCCAGGCTATATGACATGTTAGAAAGTATGTAGTCAAAAATAAAACTTGATACCACCGCAATAGGGATGTTTGAATCCTTTGTCTTTTAGCACAAACCGAACCCACATATACATCTATATTTGTAAGTGATCATGGACATGGTTAAGCAGCCTTACAGTTTAACAAGTTAATCAATGCTATTCACACGTTCTGTTGCACATAACAGGGATAATATTTTCTTGTGACACGGGTCTTTTAAGGCACATTAGTTCATCACCGAACAAAAGCACAGTCTTAACAGGTTTCTGTGGCCCAAAAACCCTAGATGGGTTATTCATTTCATTGAAAAGTAATTTGTGGAACCACTACATGAGGTGGAGGAAAATAAACAAATCACAATTCACATGCCACTTGGTTCAAGTGGCAGGCTTAGGTTATGTTTCATTTTAGCCCACTAATCTTCTCAATGTCGGGAAGACATCAAATAATGTATTTTGAATGGCTTAGAGCAGAACTGCCATTTTGCCACAGAGATTATCTGTGCTTTGGGGATCATCAAAAAGCTTCAGCTTTGCTATGTATAAAACACTATGCATTGACCAGAATAAAAACAATGTTTGAACATTGGATTATTGGAAATGACTGCTCTTTGTATAACCTAATTAAATTGGAAGTGCACTTGTTTTAATCATTTTACTCCTGCTCAAATAATGGTGTAGTCAGAACAGGACAATTCTGCAATGCTTGCTCATTATTAACAGAAACTATTTGAAGGTAAATTATTAACAAATTTAGCTTTTAACACAGACTTCCTTTACGTTTGATAGTCTAGAAAAAATATGTATTGCAGATATAGATCCATCGGGCATGACAGATTAAAGTATTTTTAAGGGTATAATAACCAGGGATACCGCCTTCAGCCAAGGAGACATGTCCAATCAAATATTTTATTTCCTCAACATTGGGTTCTAATGCTTTGCTAATTATTCTGGATTAGTGAACAGCTGATAACCACATTAATCTATCTCCATTGGTCAATATGATGTGGTTAATCAATGAGTCTGTTTCTTAAGCATCTGTCACTATTGACAGTTTTCTCATCTTTTGTCACTAATAGGGTTATTTACTTAAGTGAGAATTGTCAAGATTTCAAAATGAATTCAAAATTAATTTCACGTTTAAAGCCAAAGTAACCAAATTTGAAGCATGGCTGACTTGGATAATTCTCACTGTAGTGAATAACCTTGTATGATTATGCACTCCAGAATTTAGATTCTGACTTACGACACAATGTTGAATCCATACAGGGAAGCAATATATTGTTAATTTTACGGCCCGTCCCCCCACGGGACCCCTGCGACCGGGTGCTCGCCATCATCGTTTGCGGGCCCCGGCCCACGCAGCAAACCACCGGGGCCGTATTTTAAGGTGCCCATCGGGTGGCCCATGCTGTCAGGGCCCCCGGATGGGTATGGATTTTCAGGGGGCCCGGTCAGCGCTGCGGCACTTGAACAGCGCAACCGGGCCCCCTGTGATGAGATCATCACACGCTGGGAGGAAGCGACTGCCCCGGTCACTCCTCCCAGCTATCACTGAGAGCCTGTGCGGGAGGAAGCAGAGGGAGTCAGAGTGGGAACCTGAGCCACCACTGGACCCCAGGGAAAGTTACCCTCCTGTACTTAAAAGGTAGGAAACAGGAGGGTGACTTAAATATTGTGTGTGTGTGTGTGTGTGTGTGTGTGTTTGTATGTATGTATGTATGTGTCTTTCTGTATGTATGTGTGCCTGTGTTTGTATGTATGTCTTGTGTGTGTGTCTGTCTATTTGCCTGTATATATGTGTGCCTGTCTGTTTGTATGTATGTGTGTCTTGTGTGTGCCTGTATGTATGTGTGTGTGTGTCTGTCTGTTTGTATGTGTGTGACTGCCTGTATGTATGTATGTGTCTGTCTGTATGTATGTGTGCCTGTCTGTTTTTATGTATGTGTGTGTGTGTGTGTCTGTATGTATGTATGTGTCTCTGTATGTATGTGTGTGTGTGTGTCTGTCGGGGGGAGGAGTTTGAAGGGGGGGCCCCATGGATCAGTTTCCCACCGGGGCCCCATGGGTTGTGTGTACGCCACTGTTTCCAACCATCACGATTTTGGTCATACAGTCCTGATTTTTGGGTCCTGTCCCACCATTCAGACTTTGTTCCCTGGAACTATCTCCAAGAAGCTTAATGCAAAGACATCTTTAGACACTCTAGCGCTATTTTCAGGGCACTAGGACCATCAGTGGCCTGGCCTTAAATTATTGGCAGCCTGGCATGCATGCACTTCAGACTGACCTGCCAGTAATTCTGGAAAACCAACCCACTTTCCAAGCGATCGAGTGACTGGCTCACCACCTGTAATCAGCACTTCATGGGATGCCAAAGGTGGGAGGTACATAAAAGTAGTAATTTAGTCATCTGACCATAACAATACTTTGAACAGCAATATGAACTATACCATGTGTATAGAGTAATCATCGTAACCTTTGGATTTATTTTGAGTGTTCAAAAAACAATCCCCATTTCTTTAAGTTCTCAGCTGATCCTATTTAACACCAACCGTGGCTGACACGAACAAAAAATAAAGAGATGCGGAAAGAAGAGACTATTGGAAGCACACCAGATGGACACACCTCTTTAATGCATTTGTACCATTTACTCTGTCTTGGGTCAATTAGTGCATCCAAGGACACTGAGGAATGATCATCAATCAGCATAGTTCAAGCGCATCAGTAACTTTGTTTTGTCTGGGCATACAGCCCATGTAAAGGCACTATAACAGCACTCTGAGCGTAGGTAATCTGGAGTACGGCTGCTCAGAGTGGATGTCTGTAAGTCTGGAGCCAGCAAGGCTGACAAGCCCCTTTTCTGGGCAAGTCCACCTGCTTAGAACTCATTTTTGTCCTCTCATTCTGTTCCAGATCTTATTCCTTCCATTAGGAGGTATCCTCTCAACTCTTGCACTTTAGTAAGCATTTAAAAAAAATTTTTTAAATTTCTTTCAGTTTTCCTTTGCATATGCCCATTGTAGCTTGATTATGATTATACTCCCCACTTGTTATTATTTATGGTTTCTTCTATGTGCGTGATCTTAAAATCTGGGTGCTGCCATTTTGTTTTCCTTTGTCCATTATGTTTGATCTTCTGTTTAGTAATTGAACTAGTGTAGAGAGGGCTCTGGTGGAAATGACGGGTCCCCCTCTAGTAAAACTGACCAAAAGGTAGATCCCCATCTGTTGTATTTGTGAGCAGTGTTTCTGTGTTTGAATGTAAGCATGTTTTGTATAGAGTATGTGTGTGCATGTAGGGCTGTATTTGTTGCCATTGGAATGCAGTAGTGTACTTGTGTGTAGTATATACGGTTGGATGCAGAGATTGGACGCAGAGAGTTTGTATATATAGTGTTGACTTTTACATGCAGATGTGCGTTTGTGTGTAATGTTGGTGTTTGAATGAAGGAGTGTTTGTATTTTCATTTTAATAAAGACATTTTTGAAGAGACGTACAGTTTACTGTATATCTAATGAGATCTACTAGATAGGTGCTTTCTGCAGCAGCTCAAAACTTATTTTTTGCCTATCTACACGTTTTTATTAACTAGTGAGCTTTATTTAAACCACAAGTTTATATATTCACTAAGGTGTGAATTTGTTGTGAAAGTAAACTAGGCATGAAATGCATTAGTGCCTCACCCAGTTCTGCCCCATGTTGGATTATCCCTCGCTTAAATTATTCAGTCATTGTGCTCTTTTTGAGAGAAACTGGCTAACTTATTTTTATATTTTATTATGGCAAAGAATGTTTAATTTAGTTCAAATTCAGACAGATTTATTCATTCAAAGTGTAAACAATTGTCAGGAATTCATAGGGTATTTTAAATTTAGGTCAAAATAGAAACCTTGAAAACATCTGACTACCAGAATAAAATTTAAAATTTGCTTTGATTGCATTTCAAACAACAAGGGTTAGCATGGGCTCTTGTAAATTTCCCATAACTATTTATTCCTAATTTAAATTAACAGGCCAAATAAAATTTCTGGGACATTTTAACAAGAAATCTATATACAATTCCAGGACATCATATTTTTGCATATTTTCTCTCAGATTTGGGAGACATGACCATAGGAAATCAATAAAGAAAAATAAGAACTGCATATCCTACATCTATATTGATATAAAATATATTACTTTAAATTAAATGGGATAATAAAATCTTTTTAATATGAGATCATGTAATTCATCTTTATATTAAGTCTTGCAAATACGGTTATGGATGACTGTCTACAAAATTTGTATCTTGTATAGATGCACATAGCCACGGTGACCACTCTAATAAATATAATTACTTCACTCTGTCTATACGACAAAATGATAGCATGGAAGAAAATATTTTATTCTATTGCAGTGTCTATAAGCCAAATTTATTACTTCTGAAAGACTGTAGATTGGCTCGGAAAAATCAGTCAAGTCAAGATGATGTCTTACATGCAACGGCCTTGCCATGAAAATGAATTTACTTTTTCATTATTATTTACTCAGTGTCTATATTCTATTTGTATAGATTTTTAGCCAGCAGAGAAAAAAAAAAAAAAAAAAAGGAAATTTAATAAAATCATGGAAACCATGAGTGATATTTGAAGTCACTCTTCTGTTTCTTTGGAGGTCACATTCTGTCGTACTTATGTTCCCTTGATGAGAACAAATATAAAAAAGAATGACAAATCCTATTTAGTCACATGGTTTTTAGGTAAGTCAAATAAAAACCAATGACATTTGCTGAAGAACAACATAATTTGCTGCTCATTTTATATTTATATTTGCAGCAATTATAGTATATGACTATGTTATGCTCAGCAAATATTACAAAGCAATCTCAATCGACTAATTATTTCCTATATTCTGTATAGATCAAGTTTAAATCTTTAGGGACAATTGGTGCTGGAAGTTACCTACATTTTAATACGTTAAAGGAAATATGCAAAGACAATTGGAAAATGTACTCATGCAGGATTTAGATCATCAGCTCTACACCCTTAGTCAGGCCAAGCAGAAGCCTCTCATTGTTTTCTAAGGAATCTGTACTCATCGAATAAGCATTCCTACAGCTCGGTTGTAAGTCATATTTAGTTTAGCACTTAGCAACATTTCTGCTCTACATCATATCCTTAATCGCTGCACATGCTCATTAGGTTCCCACCATCAGCTGACGTCAGAGGAGAAGCAAAAGGAGAAGTTCTGTGTCATAAAAAAGTATTTGCTCCTTTCTTAATTTATTGCTTATTTGTCATTTTAAATGGTTTTAGATGTTCATGCAAAATATGATAAGACAGAGAACTCCAGTAATCAAAATTCAGTTTTTAAATTTTATTTAAGGAAAATGTTATCCAATACCATTCAGCCGTGTGTGAAAGTGTAATCCCCACACAACTTAACTGCTTCCACAGCTTCAGCAACAAGTGTTTCCGAACATTGAAGATCAAGCTTTCACATCACTTTGTATTAATTGGTGCTCACTCTTCTTTGAAAATTACTGAAATTCAGTAACATTGGAGGGTTTCCAAGCATGAACTGATCAATTAAGGCCATATCATCTCATTTTGGTTCAAGTCAGGACTTGAACTATACCACCCCAAAATAAAATGGCTCAAAAGAAATTAGAATTACCGAGTTGGACTTAAGTGTTGTGCGTAGCTAATTTCTCTGCAGCATAACTCCGTTATATATCAAATCACAAATTATGACTGTACATTCTCTTCATAAATGTTTTAAGGATAATTCATAGTTCCTTCAATGCTGGAAAGTTTTCCAGGACCTGAGGCAGCAAACCATTTCCAACCATCACATATGAAAATGGAAAAACGCAATCATTACTTAGGATGGAGCTTGTCTTGTGCAAACTGGTCTTGATATATTGGTCCACTTTGGTTCCAGAACTTTCCGTTCTGGAGTAGAGACATTAAGAATAGTTGGAAGTGCTAAATCTTTTAGAGCTTTCTGGGCTTCCAATACAGGTTGATTTTCTATTATCCAATATCAAATGAAAAAGGAACAACGCCATTCATGTTGGGTCCCTTCTTTTCATAGGTGCCTATCAATGGCTTTAGTTCTTCATGGTGGAGCAGGGTTAATGGGGAAAAGTTCACATATGTCTGCTGGGTACACCCTTCAACTTGGACCTGTGGTTTGCATGAAGTCTTCATTACGGATTATTTACCTAGAAATTTATGAAAACTATGCGATACAGTAGAACCATTCCCCCACACCTAGATACAAAGGAAGTACACAATG
Source organism: Pelobates cultripes (assembly GCA_933207985.1). NCBI lineage: Eukaryota > Metazoa > Chordata > Amphibia > Anura > Pelobatidae > Pelobates > Pelobates cultripes. Next base: position 186,520,951 of record OW240917.1, on the reverse strand, counting down.
AATTAAAAATACAAGTAGTAGAAATCTATCATGACATTGAAAGCAGTTCTGGAAATAAGGACCTGCAGAAGGTAGGTGAAACCTTTATAATCTCACACACCCCAGGAGGGACACTGATCTAACAAGTGTCCTATCCCTAGGAATGCTGGAAATGTGCATTAGATATGCCTGACAGAGTAACACTTTTCACCTTGTAACATCCTGACAGGGAATCTGATCAGTGTAATCATGCAGAGCAGGCTCCTGTGTTGGGTTTCCCTCTCCTTCTTTTGCACAACGATGCCCTGTTTCTGTCAGAAACTGCTCTAGGTTATAGGCGTGCCCAATAATGTAATCTGTCCAGGTTTATAGTAAGTGTAAATATTTATTGTATATTGTTCGCTTGCTGGTTTAAAAACAAAAAACAAAATTGCCAAGTGATGCATGTCCCTTTAAGGTCATCAGGCAAATTTTGGAGCTATACCAGTTCAGTAGGGGAATGAAGTGAGTACCTGTAGCTCTATGTGAGTCAGAGTGCACCTTTGCCTGGCTTTAGGGAGTTTGTTCTGCAGCCCATGTTTGACAGGCAACAGTGGAGCTCATATAGGCCTTCCTGGAAATTCCACAGTAAATGGCAAAAGATTGTTTGGCAAAAGCATTGAGTATATAGACATGTATGGTAAGCTACAGTAATATTTAACCCCTTAAGGACACATGATGGAAATATTCCGTCATGATTCCCTTTTATTCCAGAAGTTGTGTCCTTAAGGGGTTAAATTGTGTCCACCTTCAAGCAGTGACATTTGGGTTATTTGTTGTTGGAGGCAAAGATAAAATTTTAGATGTTGTGGAGGGCATGTATGAAGGGCATTTGAAATTTTGCATGTGAGTAGGACATACTGTGTGGGAAGCAAAGCGCCGCAGTTGCAAAATAAAGAAAACAAATGCAGCTAAGCAGTTTATGTGGGCTTCTTGTAGGGAGAAAAAGCGGAGTACAGGAACAATGTGCTATTCTTGGACCACAAGAAAACATGCCACCAGAAGCTGGTTTTATAAAATGTAACTACTTTGATTTAAAGATTTCCCTCCAGTTTTAACTGTACTAAAAAGAACATCCCAACAGTATACAAGTATTTTTAATGTTTTAGGGTTTTATTTTCATTAACGAACACACCGCTAATCCAGTACGGAAACAATGTCCTGTCCGTTCCCCATGATATGATCTCCAAGCCAATCCAATGCTCCTCATATAGCAGCATTAGGGACATATGGCACATTTAAGGAAATCGCATCCATTAACATAATAGTGAACACTTATCGTAGAGAACCGTTAGTTTCTCTGTGAGGAGCATTCTAATGCATTGTATCCCCATTCAAAGCCAGTGAGCAAAAAACCTTCTTAACTGTCTGATAACTGCTACCTGGGAGTATGTTAATAATGCCATTTATTGAAATGCATATTTTGGGGGCAGGGCCTGGCACCCATGCTGACCGGTCGCATGCTGTGGAGGCTCCTGCTGAACTTGGCTTTTTCAGCAGAAATCTTAGACTCGCTGCATATAATCAAGCTGTGTAATGTTAATTAACCAGTAAAGCAATTGAGCAGGTTGAAGTGCTTTTAATTAACCAGTAAAGGAATTGAGCAGGTTGAAGTGCCTTAGAGACTCTAGTGTTCCTTTATAAACAGGAGTGTTATTTTAGTGTTGATGGCAGAATAGATCAAAAATTAAACACTATGGAATTCTAAAAATAAGAAATATCAACTCAAAACAAATTTTATTAAAGGATATTTGAGAGATAAAACCAACCAATGGAGTACAACAATCATAGTAGGACGGAATACAATATGTAATGAGATCGAAAACACTGCTCATAAGACACTGCATTAGCTTTTTGGGCAAGGTCTTGTTTAGTATTAGGATGCCATTTGAAAGTATGGCATCAGACAGACAAATTTCTTACTATATATATTATATTTTTTCCATAATGCAGAATTGCACTGTTATAGTGTTCCAGAAGGACACCGTATTTGCCTAAACAGCAAATATAAAATATTAATCAGACCATAGTTCTCCTCGGCACACCAAAAGCCTAGTATAAACCTAAAAAAAAATTCAATTAAATTTTAGTAGCATGGATGTAGAAATTGTTGTTGCAACGATAGTATAATTTGCACAGCATAAAAATACAACAAAACTGAACTGATGCATACATACTTGTACAAATACATAAACAAAATGCATGTTTTCCATATAGAATGTTTTTATGACATGACCAGAAAACACAAATCAATTATTAAATCTAACTAGAAATGGTGCCAATGTCATTCCCCATATCATGGGGAATGTTAATTTACATTGATCCAAAATTTATAGCTTTACTGTTGAAGACCCAGCATTGAGAAGATTTATCGGTTTATAGTCAATATAAACGTCGCTACTGCAAGGCGGTGTTTCTTGACCAAAGTCAACTGGTATTTTTCTGTAAATTCAGGCAAAATCAAAGTTGCCCAATCACTTCACAAGGTGAGAAACAGGCAATCTTTGCATGGCAGTGAAATTTACTTAACTTCATCCTCCATCTCATTAGTGCAAACGTGAAAGAAAAAAAAAATGAATAAACTCTGTTTGTTGTTTGATAGCCTCAAAAAATGTTCAGTTGGTCGTTTTTTGGAAGGAATTATGTTCTCCTACAATTATCTTGCTGTAGTTCTTCTGCTGTTCCTCTTTGAAAGATTCTTTGACTCTATCTCTTTTAAGACCGCCATCCCTAAAACAAAAGAAAAACTAAATTAATGCTAAAAGATGCAAACAGATTAGGCCTTTGAATGTATATATTCCATTAAATAATAGTGCAATTGAGAATCTTTCAAACATGAAGGTTAGTTTTCAGGATCCTATGTTATTTTTAGTAAAAAATATAATCTGTTAATTTTATGTAATAACCAGCCTAATCTCAAGTGTGACCCACACTGGCAGTTTTACCTATACATACAATAAAGAATCAGCAACAAATAAATCATATTTAATTTTTAATATTTAAATGGGTAACAAGACAGCGAACACAGATTCCACCAGTGCTTCTTAAAGGGTACCTCTCTAAGCATCATACAAACGTAATCCTACTGAACTGGTTATGGTGCAAAGACCATGTAACAGCAGACTTTCTTTAAAATAAACAATTCCAGATGAATTACCTTTGTGTGTGCCTATTTATATTTTATTTTTTTTATTCTTATTGCCACTCTCTCAGGCAAGCAAACTTGAAAGAAAAAACATAAATTGATACTGGCAAGAGCAAAAAAACAGGGTGCCAGAGGATACTGAGAATAGACAACAGCTCAAGTAGATTGCCCTTCGGAAGGTTCCCGCTCAGATTTCAGGCTAGATTTACAAAGAGAACCTGGACAATTTGCATATCAGATTGATCCCACCCAAAAAGCTGATCCAGATCCAAATTGCAGGCCATCTCTCTGCACAATACAGAATATGGAGTAAGAAATCTTTGGTGGGTCCCAGTTCAGATCTCAAGCTAAATTGGTACTGGATTGTTACCTCTGCCCTTCGTGGGTACAGAGGTCAGGAGAAAAAAAAACCAAACACAAGCTACTCTGAAATTTAAATCCAAGTTTATTAAATAATTTAAATAAATAAAAATGCAAAAGCAGAAATATGAGCACATCCGTGCCGAATGACTTAACAATGCTTGCATAACATAACCTAACCTATCTGGAGACTGTTATAGCTGCATTAATATCCCACTCCTACAAAGCCAATATCATATGTGGCCAACAAATAGAGAAGCATATAGAGAGAGAGAGAGAAGAGGAAAAAAATGAAAAATACATTGATAATATAAAACAGGTTTATACATAATGAACCGAATAGGTCTCATGGTGAGGCCGAAATGTTGTCCATGTATTTCTAGCTCACATGAATTTATATTTCCTATATAAAAGAGAATAGTAGAGCTCCACCGAGCTAAAAAAGTAATCTGGTAAATGAAGAAAGGGTAGAGACGAAGAAGAAAGAAGAAGAAAAAAGAGAGCTGGTGTGTAAAAAGGAGAAAGGAAAAGAACATAGATACCCGGAGAAGATACAGGGGAGCAGGACTGCCAGAAACCCTACCAGCATCTATTGGGTAACTCCAAATTAGCTTAAACAGCAAGTCACCATTTTAATGGACACATACAAATGAAAACATAAATAGCACTTATACAAATACAACCCTAAAGCAGGAAATCAGGAAAAAAATCCTCAGTTTGAGAATGTCTTTGCAAGAGCTGAAGAATTAGCTTACAAACTTACCAGTCGAGTTCAACCAGTCCTCCTTGTTTGGCAATTGCAGACTTTACTCTATTGGCAAAATGAACGGCATCTTCGCCCTCCTGCAAAAGCACAGTTTCTCCATTTAGCTGCATTATTTCATTTTAAACATATATTATCACAGAGCCCTAATGTTAAAGCAAGTACAACATTTTAAAAATAAACATTTAGTGTTTAAATAACCATGTTTAATTGTAATATGAACAAAAGAATAAATAGACGGGTGATGAGGGTGATAATAGGTCTCAACTCTAGTGTAGGCAAGCCACTGTATTGAGGTCACTCTAAACCCCTATATAAAATAAACACAGTGTCTGAACACTAGTACAGACTACAGGGCGCCACAAACACTAAAACATATAATAATATGGTATAGAATATAAAAAATAAAAAATAAAACATTTATTATTTTTAAAAAAAAACTATCTAATACTGTTCATTAATACATGTAAATACCTCTCTTGTCACTGGAGGTAGGTACCATACGTTGCACTTGAGTGCCCAGCTGGTCATCATCCGTAGTAGATAGCTCACCATACTGTGTTTACTGCTATTCCAAAAAGCATCACCAAACTGAGGGTCATACTGCATTAAAGGGACAGATACACTATTATGAAAACATTTGCATCAATTTGTAATGTTTTCAGAATTAAGAAACAAAAAGTATATCAATATCGTACAATGTGTAACAACACGGCAGAGATTACATTGCCTAATATTGTCCCTGCAGCTGCGGCACCTACATTTCCCAATATGTTCATTCAAGGATCAACCAAGATTATCTCACCTTAGCGCTTCGCATGAAACACAGCCACCCGATAGGCTAACTGGGTATTACAGGAAATATTCACAAACTGCTGCAGCACTACGGTTAGCCATTTACTGGCTAGATCAAGAGTAGGCAACCTTTGTAGACTACATCAGGCAAACCATCAGAGGAGATGTAGTCCACAACATCTGGAGTGCCAAAGGTTGCCTACCACTGAGCTATACTTAATCTACTATAAAATGTCAATTCTTTACCCAGAGAGAGCTGATGTCATCAAGAATTTATCAAGCGAAGTAGTGTGAGAGGACAGCTGGATCTTATTAATGTGAGACACAGCCAAGTGTGTGTCTACCAAGAAAGAACATATATACATTATAATTAAAAGAAAAAGGAGTACGTCAATATAAGACATTGCACTCAGATATGTTGCCTATTAACCACCAGATGATGTTGATGAATTATGGCAACACACATTTTAGTAGCAGGTTTGAAGGTGATGTAAAAGTCTACGTAGAAAGTGGCGTTGACTACCAACGGATACCTCCTAGCTTCTCCTTCAAATGCTCTGCTCTTGTGAGCAGTCGATAATGAGTGTCGATAATAAGAAAAACAATCTGGGTCTTGTTGATTGTTCCTCAAAATAATGTTTTAGCATTGACCCTTGAGTATTACACAATACTGAAAATGCTGACCAGAGGATCAATGTGTTTACCACTTTAAGTGAAAACATAATTATGTAGTTTTAATAAGATTTGGGGCATACAATCATCTCATAGCAAGAGGCTATTTTTTAAAGGGACACTCAAAGCACCAAAATAAATTCAACTTAATGAAGTAGTTTTGGTGCATAGATCATACTCCTGAAGTCTCACTGTTTCATTCTCTGACATTCAGTAGTTAAATCACTTTGTTTATGCAGTCCTCGCTACATTTCCCCTGGCTGTAACACACAGCCTCCCTATATGCTTCCTGTAAACTTCCTTTATTGCACAGTGGGTGTTTCAATTTAGAATTATAATTATCGTATTCTCTGCTCTGTTCATTGTCTGCTAGAGCCTACAGAAGCCTACTATGTGAGTAAAGTTCAACAGATAGAGCATGGAAGAACTTCTAAAGTAAAAACAATGTGCTGTAAGATCTGATTGAAAATCAAACCATTTTTTTCATGGAGTCTGGGTGAGTCACAGTCAGTGGAGGAGGGACTAGGGCTGCATACACAAAAACAAAAGTGATTTAACTCCTAAGTGGCAGAGAATTGAGCAAAGAGATTGCATAGACATAATCTATATACCAAACTGCTTAATTAAGCTAAAGTTATTTTGGTGCTTAGAGTATCTCTTTACATTTTAATAAACTGCTGTTTCTGTTCAAGTTTTGTTTCTTGTGCACAATACAAGATTTTAAACCATAACAGCTTAAACGTACCTTGTTTTTTGTGTCTTTTGATACTTTCTTTAAAGCACCTTTACTTTAATAATTAGTAAATTATTGAACATATTGGTAATACTGATATGGTATTGATGGATATCCTTTTTCTATACAACATTTTTTTCAATTTGCATACATTTTTATTGGGGTAATTTCTACACTATTGCAAATTTAAAATTACTATTTTGCACAGCATCACTTGCTGAATGCATTAAGGATTTGTTTGTCTAATTTAGAATACAATACAAAATACTATATGGTTTTAAATTGTAAATATAATGACCACTTGCATGTATATTTTAATGAAAAATTGTTTTTCATTCACAGATTTAAATGCTGACATTAGTCTGGTTGTTAGGAGAAAAAAAAAATATTTAAAAAAGTTAAATAACTGACTTTAATTTCTTTACCTTAATTGCCACTGGATAAATGGTGCCTCCTATTTCAAAACTTCCTTTTTTAAACATCATAACCGATGTGTTATTGATGCAGGTACCTGCAGTAAAAAAAAAATATATATATATATATATATATTTTCAAAGTTACCAAGAACACACAAGGAAAATATTTCCAAGACCAGATTAAGAATTGTGCAGGTAATATGAGTTAATTTATTAAGTACAATATCACCAGTGGATACATTTACAAGTGACAAAAGAATAATACTAGAATAATACTAGCGATTCTGTGAATGAAAGGATGGATTGGTCACCAAATGGCTGTATCATGAAATTAATAGTATATTTCATGAATGTTGTCATCGGGATGCACAGAGATCATTTGAACAGGTATTATATTTCAAAAATTACACTTGAAATTCACCCAGTCCAGAAAGCTGGCACTAGTGTTCTCTTCATCAAAACTACTAAGTGAGTTAATCAGATCATATTAGAGAAATCAATAAATGATTGTGTGTGTGTATATATATATATATATATATATATATATATATATATAATCCACAAAGTCCTTGCACTCTGGCTTCAAAATAATTAAACCGGGTGCTTGAAGTCTGGGGGAGATTGCACATACCAGTAGAGAAGATGACCAGCACTCACGGATTCCAATAAATAGTTAAAAGTTATAAATTTATTAATCCATCTTTAAAAAGCTGCTCAATGTTTCAGTCCACGTTTGGGACTTTCATATATACACACACACTTACAATTGCAAGTGTATAGATCTTAAAAAACTTAAAGCACATATAAAACGACCAAGTTAAGAAATTAAGTTACTACTGACGAGAACTTTGGGCCTTAAGATGGCAAACCTCCAGTGCAGTCCACAGTGTTCTGGGTACAACCATGGATTTCCATTCTGCCAGGTGGGATATTTGAGGCACTTGAGAACAGGATCTACAAACATCCAAAGTTTGTAGTGGACACTGAATCTGAAGTACAACAGTTTTTTTTTTTTTCTCTAGGTCTTTGCATGATATATAAAGTAACCTGAGGCGATTGTTTTGGCTATGAGCCTCGTCAGCAAGGTGCAGAGGATAACCCTGTAGCCCCCGTGAGCACGGAGTCCATGTGTGGATTACTATAGAATATTATATATTCTATATGTTCCTATTGAAATACATATTAAGGTGTGGCTGTCTAATGGGTTAAAAAGAACAGATGGTGTGAAGAAAATGGACTTTTAATTGACATTTTCTTCTTTATTCTGTATTTTTCCTGTGTACTACCTGTATAGTGAATGTATTAGTTTGTTAGTTTGAAACTACCGAACGCCGACCACCCTCCTGGCTTATTAACTACAAAGGAACAAGCTATTAAGTGCTCCCTGGGCGGCCGCTGTTCGTATAGCCGAATGCCACGTGGAATAGAAAACGGCAGCCATCTTGTTCGTGCGAGGGAAGTCAGCAGGACTTGGTCGTCGAGTGTCTGGAACTAAAATCGGACACTCGACCTCGCAAGCCACAGCTGAAACTACCGAACGCCGGCTTCTTGTATTTCCCGAACAGACAGGGAAGCGCCGTTCGGTAGTTCTATGCGAACGCACAAGGGAAGCAATCGCTGCTCTGAGCCAGAGGGATCCATTCGGGACTTTTGTACGGTTTTTACAGATTTGTAAATTGACCAAGCGCACACGCTGAATTCATGGAATTGTTTTGGGCAGGAGCCTAGTGTGTGGTCAGTAAAAGGGACCCTCCACACATTTTCAGAACCCCTGAACTGATGAAATTTGGATATGTTTGTCCCCCAGATCAGGGCTATCAGGAGATATGTAATTTGTGGGGATACCTTGTGGGGAATGGGGGGGGTTCTAAGTTTTGGGGAAATTGTGTGCTCTCTGCCTGTAGATAATTGGTTTATTCCTTAACTTATCTCAATATCTCCCAGGCAGAGAGGAGGCGTGTATTACTGTAAATCTGTATGTTGATTGGCTGTTGTCTTTGTTTGCTGTGGGAGGTCCTCTTGCAGGAGCATTTCTCATAAAAACCCGTGTATGTCAATAAAATTCATTCCTGTTACACCCTTCATGAAGTCTAGGCTCATGTTTGGGGGATATTCTACTTGCTGGGAAGAATCACCTTGGAACAGCAATTCATCTACCTTATTCCTCTACTCCCTGCTGCAGCTATAATCACTCATGCTCAGCTGTTGGGAAAGGGAACAGAAGACCGCAGCACCATAAACACTGCAGGTCTTAACAGATGGTGTTTCCTATTCTGTACCATGAGGACTCTGGAATGTGCTGTATAGGGAGATTGGGGATAGGGTACTTATATGGGGAGTTTCCTTATGTGGCCAGGGTCTAAATTAAAAGTTATGATGTAATTTTGCCTATAAAGGACTGAGGACAAAAGACCACACTCTCTCATCCTCCTACGATTCTATCTCCTCTTTTGATGTGTTCCTGACTTGTGGATATTAAGACGACTACTTAAGATCTCTCGCTCTCTGTAACGTTGTTCAGAAATAGTGTTTGCTTCTGAAGTATAATAAATGCATTTTTTTTATAAAATATGTCAGCTTACGTATTTGTACTTTTCATTAATATAGACGTAAGTTAATGTGGTGAGCCTTTGACCCAAGAAGAAATACCTATATATAAAAGACTAAAAACACAGACCGGTTATTACAATTGCCCTTTTATGTTATGGACAGCCTAAGTACACTCACTGAACCAGAAACATTTCTAAAATATAAAAAAGCAAGAGATTCCACAGTGCTATACTTTATTCTAATGCAAAAGCCGATATTTTTTTTTTTGTTAACTATCATTTACACTGATCAGCCACAACACTAAAATCTCTTGAATTTCATGTGTTGGAAGCAAAAACAATGGGCAAGGGAAAAGATCTAAGTGACTTTGACAAGGACGAAATAGTGATAGCTAGACAACTGAGTCAGAGCATCTGCAAAGCTGCAGGCAAGTCTTGTGGGGTGTTCCCTCTATACACTTGTTAGTACCTACCAAAAGTGGTACAAGGAAGGACAACTGGTGAACGGGCATCAGGGTCATGGCTCATTGAGGCACAAGGAGAATGAAGGCTAGCCTGTCTGGTTCTATCACACAGAAGAGATACTGTAGCTCAAATTGCAAAAAAAAATAAAAATGTAATGATTGCTTTGTTGCCAGTGGCCTCTTTCAGTGGGTTAGTGCCACACTGCGAAAATTGTTCAGGAATGATTTGAAGAATATGACAAAGATTTCAAGATTGCCATGGCCTCAAAATTCTCCAGATTTCAATCCGGTTGAGCATATGTGGCATTTGCTGGAACAACAAAAACGATCCATGGAAGCTCCAGCTCGCAACTTCCTGGACTTAAAGGCTCGGATGTAAATATCTTGGTGCAAGATACCACAGGACAAGTTCAGAGTTCTTGTGGAGTTCATATCTTGACACATCAGAGCTATTTTGGGAGCACAATGGGCACCTACATGATACTAGACAGGTAATTTTAATGTTGTGGCTGATCAGTGTAGTATATTATTTAGAGTAAAAACTTCATGCTACCTTGGCCCGATTTGCCACAAAGCAACCAAGGCCATGGTCTTGGGGTGGCACAGCGGATGGGGAGATCAAATATCTCCTGCTGTGGGGCTGAGGCTGATGGGGGATATCTCCTCGTCCAGCGCTTGAGTGTAGAGGCTCTACCTGATCACCTCAGCCGCGGCAATGCTTGGATACATTCCTCCAGCACAGGCCTATTAGAGCAGTCTGCACCCACTGGGTGTGCATACAAGCAGCATCTCCCACTGGACCACCCAGGATTTGGATGCTCCTCCCTCCCTCCCTGCTCCCGAGGTAAGCATCAGAGAGAAGGGGAAAAAAAAACAACTTTCATTTTTTGCTTTTTACATTTTTAAATTAAAAAGGTTTTTATTTTAACACAGCCACTCAACCAATATTCCCTCACTATAGCCCCTATGCCCCACAATACACACTACCTAACCTAAAAACACACTACAGCCTGTATCTACATGCAGCCCCTATTTACTGGCGAACACACACACATACTAAACTGCAAACACCCCCATGTACACACAACCCCATAACAGCCTGCCTACCACACATGCAACCTTTCAAGTATCCCCCTACACTTGCATACACTCAAGCAGTATCTCTCCCACACACACAGCCCCTACCACATACAGAACCACACAAGCAGCATGACCAGAAACAAGCACCAGAAGTAGCCCACCCACACAAATGCAATACAACAAGCAGCCATCCTTACATGCAATCCCACAAGCCGCATTTCTACAAACATACACCACCACAGGCAGTCACCTCCCACAAACACCACCACAAGCAGCATGCACAAACACATATACTCTTGTAGCCCTATCCCGCTTATTATCCAACCACCAAACTAGTCAAATTCATCATTTAATCATACCCCAAACTAGTTGCATTAACCCATCCAATCTAAACGTTTGCATAAATGTGTGCATATATTTATTCAAAACTGGCACTGCAAGCTACGCTCTTTGCTATATTGTCTCTTATATATAAAGTGGTCTGCTATGCATGATGACATTTGTTTTGCCTGTTAAGAACAGATACTTTTTTGTTTTTGCTTATATAGTACTGGAATAGGATAGTTACAGATGTGTGCATGGCTTTTGTGTACTATATTTCCCAAGATGGCCATCTCGTCTTTAAGAAAAATGGTCCACAAACACCTGTAGTTGCAGAGGTTTTCAGTCACTGCCTATATATATCCCCGCTTATTTAAAAAAATTTTGTCAATCTCTTTTTTTTATTTTTTTTTTATTGAGGTACGAAAAGTGACAATACAAGCAAGGAAATAGACATAATGCGATGAGCAAACATTGCCAGATACAATACATATGATAAAATATACCTCTTTTTGTTTTTGTTTAGAAGCATCAAACAAGCTAAACAGATTATAGAACATAGATTATATACTGAGATGCGGATAAAGTGAGCTAGGCATTTAGCATATAACTAAAGAGAAATGATCTATGTAGAAATACAGGCCACTTAGACATAGGCATGTGATATTAAAACAAGTAAGATGAAATACACAGAATATGCAAATAGCAAAAAGATAAACCTATATCATTAAGGGTATATGTATACACGTGAGTTATAACCACTGGAGTCATGCCCAATAACTAGTAGCAGCACCAAAGATGATAAAGATAATATAAATATAAAACATGATAATGAAACACATAAAATGATAAGTGGAGAAAATAGGGTCCGCCATTATTGCAGTAGAATGAAGCTCAGGGAAAGGCCTGTCACCGTATCAGCTGACCCCTGAAAGTGATAAGGCATGGGCATGTCTTGGGAAGTTCACATACAGCTTGGCAGAGAGGTACTGGTATAGGGCATCCCTCCAGCCCCAGGTCCATGCGAGGGCCCGCATCTTCATGCCGCAGACTTGCGTGCTTCCAGACGCCAAGTCTCTCTCCCACCAGGGAATCCCGAGGCGCATGATGGTAATCGCCGTTTCCTGTGGGTGTTCCTCCGTTCACGTGGACTATGTGAAGACGCTATACCTCGAGTGACCCTCTGCCCAGGTAGGCCAGATGCAGGATGAGTTTCTTCTGTCATGGTTGTGTTACCCTGAAGAGGCTCCTCCACCTTTGGCAGCACCGCTCCCACGTCATTTTCCTGCAGCTTGGGCAGAGTAGAATGTTTGCATTCTTGTAGCTTTGCCCAGAAGTTCCTGAAGATCACTGAAGGTCAAGTCGCTTTATAGTGCCCTCAATAGAGCTGCAGCAAGCCCTGTGGGTTGGATGTGTACCATGTGGGTAAGAGAGGAAGGCATTCACCATCTCAGAATGTCAGAGCTCAACAAGAGAGTAAATAGTGTTAGGTAGTGCTGAGTCAGCGCAAAGGTGTCCAGTGGGGACCAAGATATCCCCCAACGGTCCATGTAGGTGGGGTAGGAGAATAGCAGGCCTATACTGAGAACCAGAGGGTGAGGAGATCAGACGCCTCTCCTTGGCTCCTTCCTCAGCAAGCCACGCCTGCATTAGCAGGGTTGCTGGTGGTTCAAAGTGTCGAAGAGGTCACCCAGGAACCCCAAACTGAGGTAATGTACAGAACGTGATTTTGTAGTTTAATAGTCAGGGTTAGCACACCAAAACCAGCCAAATTGACAGGAGATTGTGTACCATGCATCCAGTCAGCTCAGCTTTCAGGCTCTGTCCTCCGAATTTTATGAATTTTAATACATTACTGCATCATTTTAAATGGCTATTACAATGCTTTTAGCCTGTAACCTTGTACTCCCTTGAATAAAAACATTTAAAACCAAAATATATATATATATATATATATATATATTTCTAACATTGGAGTGTTTCTCTAATGCTAAACTCAAGAAGATCTACCACATTTATAACCCGTTACCAACAATACAAAATAGAATAAATTATTGTCCATAGCTAGAGATATAGAAAACAAACAATACATCATGTTTTACATGTTCTAGTTTACAGATAAAATATCCAAAAACAATACATCATGCATTACATGCTCTAGTTAAAAAAGTATTCCTACCTTCAGGGAAAATCAAGATGGGTAACTTTGTTTTATCAGAAACATGTTCTGTAAGCCTGTGATACATAAAATATATAATGAATTAAATAATAAAACATATATACATCATTCATATATACAGTATTTATTGTATTAACATACAATACATTAAACATACATGTAACATCATGGTTTCAATTCTTACGATGAAGCACTTTAAAAACTGAGAAGCGGTTTGACTTTTCTAAAAGTTCGGTTTAGTATCATTACCCGTTCTTCAGAAACCATCTTTCAGGTCCATAGATTGAGTTATTCAGCACGGCTTACCTCTCCACCTCAGGCAGCATCATGTATGAGGCATAGCCTACTCCACAATGTTCCAATCCAATGGCCCTCAGAGGAGCATTGAGAACCTGATGTACATGCACAGCGAGTGATGCAAGCATCCAAGCTTCTACATAGGAAAGCATTAAGTCTTTGCTCTTCCTGTGAGGGCTTCTGTGCCTCTAGTGGCCGTCAGGAAGACAAGGTGGATTTAAAGTGAATCTGTCAGGCACTTATCTGACCTCTGCTCTCCTCGCCACAATCTCCTTACAGAGATGGGTGCACACCTCCAGTATGCCTGTGCTCCTCCTGCAGTCTTCAATTATTTGCCCTGCTTGGGGATGCTTCCTCAAGCAGGACAAACCTCGTCCATGACGGCACTATGCTGGTTTTATTGCCAGCATCTGAACGGAGTGATGTCAGTCACTCTATTCCTATACTCCCTAGCCAGCACTAGCAGCACCAGCTTGTGCTGTGGTTCGGTAGAAAGCAAAAGGACCACCTGTGGGAGCGCTCCTTTCTACTCTCCCAGTCAATCAATTCTATGGCACACAGTCGAAGAAATAAACTTTTAAAGTAGTTTTTACTGCTAAACCACATTTGCTAACAATACTGCTAGCACAATGTATAGATTAGATTTCATGCTCTTCCTAAAGAATAAGAGTGTTTTTTTTTTTTTGGAGAGGGGTGGGAGTATGATGTTTTACATTGCAGAGTCACTTCATTGAGATCAAGTGGTCTAAGTAACTCTAGTGGTCCTTAAATGGGGAAACGTTCAGCAGTTAAAAAAAGTACATGTCTTTAAAAAATAAAATAAAAAAAAAGCATAATGAAAAGGGATACCTTTCTCTGTTAAGGGATAGTAATTACAAGCTTTGATTTAGTTTGCAAAATTGATTGCCAAATGGACACTAAGCAGAATAACCAATACAGCTCATTAAACCTATAGACAGTTTCACCATTTAAACAAAAAACAAAAAATACTATTTTCAAGTGGCTTGACAAAAAGTTGTAGATTCCCCGGCACCCTATGTTCATCCTCTCTTACTTTCATTTAGAGCAGTCCTCTCCAACTTGTGAACCTCCAGATGCTGCTGACTACAACTCCTGATTCCATAGCTATCTGTTTATTGAAAGGATCATGGGAGTTGAAGTTCAGCAACATCTGGAGGGAAACCGATTGGACAGCATGCCATGCAGAGAGACTGTGAGGGCTACAGCAAGTCTGAGCTTTGGTATATCACTGCAGCCCTTTCTGCTCCCTGAATTGCTGTTAACGGGTTCAGTCAATGCAATGTGACCACATATAAAATGCCTGCACTGGTCTGCCATGGTCAAATCCTGCCGTGGTCCAGCACTCACAGTTTATCACTGCAATATTTGTATGGATAACGGGAAAGTGAAAAGGCTGCTTTATAAAAGCAATTAAAAATGGTTTGACAAAACAGAGAGAAACCCACAGCCTTTAGGCTTGATAAACATTACATTATGATGTAGTGGTTATGGTACTTACAGTGTCCCTTTAATGTTTTTTTCTACATCCAGTAGCATTACAAAGTTTTACGGGGGGGGCGGGGCCGGGCCGCCGAGCCGACTGGATGCCACATGCATGGGCTCCAGCTCTAGGCTCGTGAAAAGGGCTCAAAAAACCGACATAGGCCGCTGCAATGCCGGAACCGTCGCTACCGCTGCATGGAGAGGGTTACCAGCTTCAGCCCGATACCCCGCAGGAGGCACAACACGCACCGGGTGAGCGGAAACAGCCACCTTCGGCCTGCAAGCCGACACAGGCCTGACCTCGTGCTCCCAGACACCGCGGAGAGGCACTTTGCGGGAAAGGGAAAAACCACATGAACTAAGCCTCTGGTCGTAGGAGGATACCCCGGCTCGGGGCACGGCCCCGCTCCCCCCCCTGGACCGGTGGGGGTTATCCCGGCATCATGGCGGCGGCGCGCACAGTGGCGGGAGATCCCGCGCTCGGCCTATGCCGCCTGCCTACACTAGCAACGGCTGAAAGGGAAAAAACAGCCAGCTAGCAGATATACGGGCAAACAGCTGTATGAGGAACAGCAAGCCAGCAGGAGTTGACCCTGAAACAGAGGAAAAGGGGATACCGCAGGGAGACACACAGCCCATGAACTAGCAGGGACGGCTTACTACTTACGAAACAGCCCGCAGAGAGCATTGGCTAGATAGCTCTGCAACTGATACGAGGAAAATCACCTGCACCTCTATAGAGACATTTCAGCATAGCATATCACACCCAGAGGGCCACAGCGGAATAAAGCACAGGGGACTGACATGGACGGCCGGTGCAGGCCCAGGGGATGCTGGACACTCGACGGACCCTCTACGCGGCCCACAAGCTGGCTAGAGCAGTGAGTACCCCAGTCTCTGGGTATGGGGGTCCCCAGGGAATCATGTCCCCACTGCTGCGAGCCCTGTGAGGCGGGAGTGCACCGCTCTACCGGTGGACCGGTGGCCGGGGGGGCGGAGTACCAGCCTTAAGCGTGAGGCCGGCACTGGGAGAGACTTGGGAACGCTCACTCCAAGGGGAACAACGAGACGCTGGGGAGGTGCAGGGCGCAAGAGTGCCGCGGACTTTGTGGTGGGGTCCGACAGACAATCACTGCCCCTGAGTGCCCACGGCGCCGCGAAGGACCCGGCCGGTGAACTGGTGCCAGAGTGGGGGGGCCGGACGAGGGCTCGGCGACCTGGGGTCTGCACTGCAGCAGAGACATGTGAGGCCTCCCTCAGCTTTTCACACAGGGCGACATATTGTTAATAATGTTTACTCTCTACCTGTTCCTATTCCTAAACTACGCATTTTGAAATTACGCCAGACTGTTACGCTATAAGACGACCATACACGTAACCATCCCGGCTATAGTACTATCTAATGTTACCTGCAGTTTCAACACACATGCTATGACTGGCACAAACATCTTGCATTCATCAGCAGACGCTTTAGACAAGCACAGATATACATGTCAGTCACTGACGCCTGCACATTACCTAACTTTGGTTTTACATGCGCGCCACTGTCACCACGAGACACACGCCACTATCCGAACAGGCCACATCCATAAGATACACACACACACACACACACAAGCTGGTAAGATGTTTACTTGTACTTTACAAACGGAATATGCCATAATTGGACATAAGCTTCTCCGCTGCAAAAATGTACCTTTGCTTTAAACTGATTGATTTGGCCTCTGCGTAGGCTCATAAAAGTTTTTCTTTTTCGCTCTTTTTAAATGCCTTACTGTATTGCTACGGAATGCATATTAACCAAGCTTATGACATGATAACAATAAACATATTTAAAACAAAGTTTTACTGCGCCTATGTACAGCTATATAAGAAAAAAAGCCTGCCAGCACCAAGCCCATTTAAATGATATTCCTCAATCAACATATGTGCTAAAATAGATTTTGAAAAACAACAAAACAATCTTTTAAATAATATATTTTTTTTAAACTATATTTATACCTTTTTGTCACAAGGTGGCGATCTCGCATTTCAGAACGCTCAAACCACACATGTGGACAAGCTCTCACCATTGCTCTCTGAATAACTCCCATCAGCCCTCCGTGAATCTGTCCAACCTAAAATATCACAATCAAAGGCAAGGACATACATAAGCCTGTATCAGTAGACTGTAAAGAAATGCAGATGTGTGTGGGTCAAACGAAATACATTAAACAAAAGTCTTCATAAAGACTGAACCAGCAATAAAGAGTATATAATTACATTAGAGAAGCACCTAACTCTGGCCTCGATTTAACAAGCTTTCCATTTTATTCAAAACTGTTCGGAAATATTCCAAATTATTTATTTATCTACAAAAAAATTCACATAAACTTTAATGGGGAGCTCTGTAAATAAATCATTTGGAATGTTTCCCAACAGTATTGAATCATTTGAAAAGCTCATTCAATCGAGACCTTTGCAGGTAAATAACTAGTGCAGTTTTCAAAAACACTACAGACTACAGAAATTAATTATGCAAAACAATGGAAAACTTCAATTGTATACATCTGTTCTTTCTAGCAATTTACTTTGTTTGAAATAAATAATCTAAAAAGTGTATTTATCCCATTGTACAGCGCTACGGAATCTGATGGCGCTATATAAATAATACAATAATAATATGGTAAAGGGATAATTTTTGTATCCAGGGTGATCCTTGGGCAGAGTTCACAAAGTGGAAAAATCACCATGGAAACCAATGGCACAAACCATGCTGAACACAGCTAATCTGAAATGTCCCATTATGTAATCATGTAATTTAGACATTTGAAAATGTAATCTTATATATGTATCTACTATTAACCAACACTCTTTTTACAGATAAAGAATAACCAGACATTATTCTTACCATAGCATAGCACCCATCATTAGCCAGAATGATGATATCTATTGGAGAAGTGTGGTTAGCTACACAAATGCCTCCTTTTTTAGGTCGGTTCTCTCTGTGGATAAGAAAATCAATTTGTAGCTGGAGATCCAAATTTGATTTACATAATGTAACACTAATTGCTTGAGGCAGAGACAAGAAAATTTGTCACATTCACCTGGACAATTTTAAGTCCGTATCCACAGTGGATTCTATCATAATTCTGCATGCATTTTAAAGCATAAAAGAAAAAATTTAAATTTACAAATAAACATATGTGTCTTTTGTAGCCAATCCCTGGACTCTGATCGGTCTATGACTACCAGCTTTCTGTGCTATCTTAGCTAATCTTGTCCCACAGCTCACCATAACATGTGAAATCGCCCAGGCTTGCCAATTCCTTGTTTTCATGGGGGAGTGGAGAGGGTAGGGGGGCGTTTTAAAAGTGGTGACGTAGCATGAGCAGTATGAAGAACTGCAAGAAACTATGTTTTCTGAACACAGATAGCTGCCTGATGTTGCAAAGTAAAGAACAGGTGGTCCTCATTTTAAGACGGCTCGCACTTACGACTAGCTCTCTAGCGTGGGGGTAAGTGCGAGCCATTGTGGGGATTAGAGGGATTCCCTGCTCTGCTGTATTCATCTATGTTTGTGGAACACTAGAGCACACCAGAGGAGGGAATTCCTTAATTCCTCGCTTACCAACCAATTAGTTCTACGACCGGGTCGTAGGAACGGAACCCGGACGGTGAGAAGCACCTTACCTTACAGTATGCAAAAAGCCCATGCTGTGGAAGTGGGTAATCAAATTATTCAGTGGTTCTTTACATGATGCAAGAAAGGCATCAGTTAATCAAATAAACTACAGGGATCAGATTTTCTGTAGCATACAACAGCATATAGCACGCCTGTCCAGATTGTCATGGTAATACAGCAACCTAAGCAGCAACTCATTCACTGAAAAAGAGAAGGACACTTTTACTATGTGAAGGTAGGGACAAAATAAGAAGCCCAGCACATCTTGAGGTTGAATGGTTTGTTTTAGAGACTACCACCCTGGCCACCAGCTCGAGCAAATCACATTCGCCTTAACGCAGTGCTGCTGGTTTTCTGCGCTTGTTGCCAACTATGCTGAAGGCATTCACCAAATCCTCCAGGAACTACATTTTTTTTTTTTTTTTTTTTTAAGGTATTTAAGCTGTGGTTTGAATTGTTGTGTAGATATTTCCCATATAGTTCACTAGTTGCCAAGACATTTTCATTCAAATGTGAATTCTAGACAAACTACAGGTGGCACATACAGACACCTTCATATACAAACACAGACACACACACAAACACACAAGAACCATGACCATGTTAGTGATTTGAAATGGTCAAGGTACCTGGAGTCTTTATGTGCAGCATTTTGCCAGGAAATGCCACACATACAAAAGTTTATTCCCTCTGCTGCCGGAGGTATAACTCCACCTGAAGCCGTGTCATTAGTGGCTCATCGATGACACCGGAATTAAAATTAATTCTGCACGTTTCATTGTACAGAATGGCAGTTATTGGCTGGGAGAAGTCATCTGATGCTCTCAGCCAATGAATGGCGACCTCCGTGACTTACGGCTTCTGCGGCACTGGAGGAGCAGGAAGCACAGCACCAGACCACCAAGAAGCATTGGAGCCTGGCAGGGGCCCAAGTTAGAGAGCAGATTATTGCTAAGGTAATTCTGGCAGTGTGCGGTAGTGGTTATGATTGGAGTAACTGTATAAATGTATCTTTCTTGGTTAAATATGCTAATATTCTATATAATTAATCAAGTAACTAGAGGAGGGAACCATTCCATCCCATTCACTCACTTGTTATGGTACTGGATAGCACTGGAGAGAGCCCTTGCACAGATACGACAGCAAACTAGATGTACCAGTTCACTGAGCCACCTTTTCGCACTGTGGGAAAAATAAATTGTTACAAAGCACTATGCAAAACCAATGATAGAATGACTTTAGGAAGATCAGTGTAATATAAAGATGGTGAAATCTCGACTGTCCAGCTACGGGGTGAGGGTGGGGACAATTAAATTCATGATATTTTATAAAGCCAAAATAAGAAGAGAAAAGAAAAGCCAACTTGTATAGTTAGATGTTTATGTATCTTTTAGTTGGGCCTTACAGTTTTACTTTAGCAGTGGTTGTGCTAAAAGGTTTGGTAAACTGAACAATGAGAATATATATTATATATAATAAATATATATATAGCATTTTATTTTTTTACCCATGTAGATATTTTGGTGTATTTGATTACCTGCTGTTTGGCAGTTGCCCAACAAGAGTCGCACCTATGACCAGCCAGCTGATCCCAATTGTAGCCAAGGTAACGCTAAAAGACATAAACCACAATACATCACATGACTAAGTGGCAGATGATACTAGATGTGGCTTTTCAGTGTGGTAACTGTGTGAGAAAACATTGCCAAATATTTAGAAAATACGCTGCCTGTAAAAACGGCAAACTGAAAGAGGTTTAGAAAAGTTACATTGTACTAAGATAAACGTTTGTAACCCTTTGCATAGTGCAGACTTGCATAGATATAGGAAAACATATAGAAAATGTTGTGGAAAGTAACAAAATACACTTTTAGTTTTGTAATTATGTTTTTGGTTTGTTTGGGGTTTTTTTTTGTAATACATCATTAAATATGTAGACCAAGCATGTCAAACTCAAAGGCTAACACAGGCCAAATAAACAAGGTTTAAGTTTATGTGGACCGCAAAATAAAAAAAATAAAAAAATAAAACACAAATACAAATAATAAAGAGTTTGACCTAGACCAACACAAACTAAAATCACTTGTATCATTCTCATGGAAACAATATGTATTCCTGGGTATATATCTATAATTTATTCAAAAGTTTCACTTTAAGTTTGATACTTACTATGCCATCCGCCCAATCTAAATAAACAGCCTCCTGTAGCCCAGCCCCCACCCCCCACACACACTCATACACTTCCCCTCCCCCAATCTAATAAATTGCCCCAATCCAATACACTGCCCCCCCTCCACTCTAATTTAATATATTGTCTCCCCTCCCTCCCTTAGCTTTATACACAGCCCCCCTACCTCCACATTAATTTAATACATTGCCTCCCCTCCCACCCCACAATTTAATACATGGTCCCCTCTCCCTGCCTCCCAAATTTAATACACTACACTACAGGAATTTTTCCTCCAAGCCCCTGTTCCTCTACCTTGTCTTCCAGTCCAGCCCTAGATAATCTTCTCTGCTTAAGCAGGCCACACTCTCCTCTGGCACTGCGAGCAACAGGTAAGGGGGAGTGGCTGGCCTGCTCTGCACACTGTAGCGTCGCTGCGCAGCTGCCGGATATGACTCCATACAATGGAAATTTCCCGATCTACCGGTAGGCCAGTCTGGCCCTGTGCCGCAAACAGACCCATTGTGGGCCACATGTTTGACATGCTTGATGTAGACATACACCTCCTTGTATATTTTGGTTTAGTTTTAAATGTTTGAAAAAGAAAATCAAAATAAATATACGTATCCTGTTGGGAAGAGAATGCAGCAGAAACTAATATAGCTGTGAATTCCCCTGCCAGTTTATTTTGATTTTGCTTATTTGTGGACATGCTCTTAGAGAGTTTTATTAGTAAACACTTACTAAGTACTGTAACAAATCTGCATTAATACAAAGGTGAAGTTGCAGAAAGTACCAACTGCACTAACTCCCAGCTTTCAAATTTGCTCAAAATTGCAGTGATTTGTAAACATTGTCCCCCAGAGCGGTCAGACAGCCAGTATGCTCTATCCCAGGCTGCCTAGAAAAACCTTGTCCTCCATCTTGTGCATGTAGCAAGTAGGACTGTTCTCTTTTTTTAAACCCAAAGAGAGTGGAGTCAAAGACATGCGCAGACACAGACTGCAGCAATACCGACCAATGCTGTTCAAATATTGGTTCATAAAAGAGTGACTCAAACTGTGTATAGCCAGCTCTAAGCTGTTAGGCTTTATGATCTTGAAAGTATTTTAACGTTAATTATTTTTCATGTAGTACCTGTATAATGCATAAAAAAATTATTTAAAAAAAAAAAAGTTTGGATCACTGTTTTCCTTTGATGCTCCTAAACTTTAATAGCAGACCCTCACCCAGCCAAAACTCTAGTTTTGAATTTCACATACTGAATAGCATCATCCACGTAGGCAGGGAGCAGTACCCTTCCCAATGAACATTATCATATCCCAAATTCGCCTCTAGGTCTTTGTCCGGGCCATAGCCTTCCCAGGGCACAGCGTAGTTTAGTCAAGCGACCAACCACTCCCATATGTCAAACATGCTTTGTTATTATTATTGTTATTTATATAGCGCCAACTAATTCCACAGCGCTTTACAATATTATGAAAGGGGTATATTTTCAATAAATTAGACAATTACACAGTGACACAGGAACAATAGGTAGATGAGGGCCCTGCTCAAACAAGCTTACAGTCTTTTAGCATTAATGTTTGTCTTCTTTACCTGTTGTGCAACACAGCAAAATACGTTGGCACTATAAAAATAATTTCTATTTGTTTTTCTCATGTCCTTTTTCTTTGATATTCTGGATTGCCACATTGAAATGGGCAAGACTTATGTTTTGGATGTGTGTCATTGTGGGTTTTTGAACCTCTATGCCACAGACTCAGAGCCATTTAGTGTGTTTCTGCAGAGAGAATTGCTATACAAGAGAATGGGGAAGAGAAAGGGGATTTGAGTTATCCACTCAGATGAGATTATTAAAGGGATTTTATAGAATCCTACAGTGCTCCCACCATCCCGCACCCCCCATCCTAAATCCAGCGCCGATGTCCCCACACTTCTACGCTGCCAACCTAATGCACATCTAAGCACCTGGAAGTCCATCTAGTGTCTGTTTGGTAGACAGCCACTAGTGGAGAACTTAACTCTGCAATGTAATTATTGCAGTTCCTCATAAACCAGTCTAGGATTAAGTGGCATGGGACATTGCACCCAGACCACTTCAATGAGCTGAAGTGATCTGGGTACCTACAGTGTCCCTTTGAATATAATTCAAAGTGAATATTAGGCCAAAAATTTTTTGCAATTCAGCTACTTTGACCCGTAATAATGCTTTCATCAGGTTTTCAAAAAGATAGATTTTCATTTAGGGCCACTCGATAGACATGTGCAATGTGGGGCCTGGTTGTGAGCTGCTGGAAGTAAGTGAAAGCCTGTTCCTCCCCCCCAGCTGACAGACTGGGAGCTGCGTGTGGTGGGGGTGAGACGCAAGGGGAGAGAGGAGTAAGCCCCCAACCATAACTTTCTACAGCCCCAGCCAGAAGAAACCACACTCCCGCTTCCAAGAGGTAGGAAACTGAACGGTGGCTATAATTTTGACCTGTATGTATATTTTGGGTGTCTGTATCTGTGTGTATGTAGTGTTTGTTGTTGTGTGTATATGTCTGACTGTACATCTGAATGTGTGCCAGTGCGTGTACCTGTCTGTATATCTGTTAGTGTGCGTATCTGTATCCGTATATGCATGTGTGTATCTGTATGTCTGTCAGTGTGTGTATCTGTATGTGTGTCAGTGTTTCTGTGAAACTGTGTGTCAGTACATCTGTATGTGTGCAAGTGTCTGTATCTGTATGTGTGTCAACATCTGTATGTGTCAGTATGTGTATCTGCAAGTGTGTCAGTGTTTGTATCTGTGTGTCTGCCTGTGTGGCAGTGTGTATATCAGTGTTTCTGTGCATCTGCACTGTGTGTCAGTCTTTGTTTCTGTGTCAGTGTGTGTCTCTGCACTGTGTGTGTGTGTGTGTGTGTATGTATGTATGTATGTATGGATGGATCATTTGTATATAATTTATCCATATGATACAGCTGGGGCAGAATAGAAGCAGGGGGAGTCTGGGGCAGAGGAGCGGCAGGGGGAGCCTGGGGCAGAGGAGGGGCAGGGGGAGCCTGGGGAAGAGGAGAAGCAGGGAGAGCCTGGGCAAGAGAAAAACGGATACATTTTAAATAACAGCAACTATATTTATTACAAACATTTCACTGACATTATAGAAATAAATTACTAAGGGGTACACAAGTGAAAAAATGTTGAGAACCATTGTTGTAAATAATTACATGTGTACTGCCACTTAAAAAAACAATTAAAAAAAATAAAAACTAGCAAGTCACCCTCTCCCCACTTTTTCCCAGCGCTCCTTTATTCCTCTTTGGCAGTGCTGGGAGGAATTGATCTCAAGTCCTGAAATTTAGTAGTTTCAAGTCTTATGCTTTTATTTTTTTCGACAAATTTCTTAAAAATTGAAGTTGCCAACTTTTTTGGGGTGGAGGGGGTTTGCGGCTGGAAGGGGGGTGCAGTACATGATCATAAAATAGGGCATAAAATAGTCTGGCATCGGCTCTAGGTATTGCCCTACTCAACACGATGTGGGAGGTACTTAGAGCCAGTATAATTTCTCTAATAATAATAATAATAATCTAGGTAAGCAAGTCTTCTTGATAATTATGGTATATATAACTAGTTTATTTGATACTGCACCAGTGTGGTTTTCCAGGTTTTCGGCTTCCTTTGTAGGTTAACACTTTGAAGCTGCCAAAGAAGGTATTGTGCTGCCTTAAAGGCACAGAAGCCCTGATTTTAGAGTCGTTCTAAAAAAAGGCTCCCACAAATGTGAGTTAAAGGACCACTATAGGCACCCAGACCACTTCAGCTTAATGAAGTGGTCTGGGTGCCAGGTCCAGCTAGGTTTAACCCTTTTAAACCTCTTGCCGGCATGCGCGTTCAGCAGATGACGGAAGAAGAGGGAGGAGAGTCTGGAAGAGGGAGCCCGGCGCTGGGAAAATGGTAAAGGATTAACCCCTTCCTCCCCCTTCAGCGCCACGGGAGTGGGATCCTGATGGTGGGGGCACCCTCAGGGCACTATAGTGCCAGGAAAACTAGTATGTTTTCCTGGCACTATAGTGGTCCTTTAATAGCCCACTAGCACAAGTGCACTGTATCACTTATAACAATATTGCAATATATGTTGGACCTTAACAATCACAGATGGAGACAGGCAAGCACAAGCACGGATTCTATACTTAACTACACAATGAGGCAACAAAGTCATCCTACCTCAACAAATTTGCAATGAAGTTGCTGCCTATTATGAATCACTGTACAACCTTAAAAACTACAAAGACACATCCCAAACAACGCTAGAGGGTATACAAATGTACTTATCTAAACTTAAAATCCCAATGCTCCAACACACACAGATAGACACACTAGTCCAGTAACGGATGAAGAAATCGACATTTGTATATTAAAAAAAAAAAAAAGTCTCCCCAAAGGAAAAGCACAAGGCCCAGAAAGCTTCACTAATTTATACTGCTCTAAACTCAAACACATACTACTCACTCACCTTACTACCTTATTCAACCACGCAATACACAAAGGGGAATTCCCATCCGAATTTTAATTTATTACCTTGCCCAAACTTTCTGACTCATCTCCTAACTAAATTCAGATGCATAGATCTTTGCAAAAATATTTGCAGAGAGATTGAAACCAATCCTTTCTACCCTAATATCAGATGACCAAGCAGTATTTATACAGGGTCGCCAGGGAGCAGACAATACCAGAGAAAAGATGAACATCTTGTTCTTGTATTCCATGTCTCAAAGGGATGAGGGACTGCTGATTTTGCTGGATGCTGAAAAAAGCAATTGACCGGTTGAATTGGCAATTTCTCAAAGAGGTCATTAAGAAAGACAGATTCCCGAGGGAATTCTTGCCAGTTACCAAGGCTTTATACAGCCACCGATCTGTGTTAGTTTTAAACTTTGGCTTTTCATCTGAGCCCTTTCACATCACCAATGGTACTAGGCAGGTGTGCCCACTTTCACCCCTCCTGTACATTCTGGCCTTAGAGCACACTTAGCCTACAGCAAAAAGGCAAAATTCAGACATCATGGGGATACAGGTGGGTAAAAGGAAATATAAGATAAACCTTTTTATGTACAATGTCCTTTTAACTCTGTCACAACTGATCATTTCCGTTCCTAGCCTACAGAAAGAACTACAGTCTACACGCTTTTTACAAATTAAATATATGTCCAAAACACAGACAGACAGTGGGGTGGGACTAAATGGCCAATTAATGGATAGATTAAAATCATCATTTAAATTTGATTGGAGACAAGATTACCTGATATTTCTAGGTATCAAACTCACGAAAAACCACAAACACTTTTTAATGTAAAGGAAAATACTTATCTTGGTTGGGCAGAACTGCCGCCGTCAAGATAATGATCCTGCCTAGAATACTCTATTTGTTCAGATCCCTGCAAACCCAGGTTTCTTTACAATTTCTTAAACAAATTCAATCAATATTAATACAATTCTATTGGAACTATAAAAATAAAAAGGGGGTTCCATTGAGACTGCTCACACAGACAGTGAAGGAGGGGGGACTAGAATTTCCAAATATAAATATCTACTATCAGGCAGCTAATATCACCAACATCCTAGTATGTCACTCCAAACTTTACATTCCACAATGTTAACAACTTGAATCGCACTGGTTGGG
Source organism: Pelobates cultripes (assembly GCA_933207985.1). Taxonomy (NCBI): domain Eukaryota; kingdom Metazoa; phylum Chordata; class Amphibia; order Anura; family Pelobatidae; genus Pelobates; species Pelobates cultripes. The sequence continues at coordinate 186,494,162 of OW240917.1, read as the reverse complement.
AAAAGCGTGCTTAGTCAATTTACTGTGGATACCCAAACACCGATTGCAAAAGCGACACAAGTACACCTATCAACGAGATGGTAAAAACGGCATTGACACCTTTTGAAAAGCTTTGTCTCAACTCCTTGCCAAAAAACAAACAAAAACAAAACACTTTCGCTTTGTTATAATACCATATCAATTAGTCCACAAAATGCCGTAACTTTCAATTAGCATGGAACAAAGACCTCGGTAGAGAGCTCACACCCGAGGAATGAGGCAGGGTATTCACCTCAACCAAAGGGCATTCCTCATGTTCCTCCCATACATAGATCACCTGGAAATTATTTTACCAATGGCACTTAACACCAAACAAATAAGATTGTACATACTTATGCTGGAGGCACCCCACTACACATGCAAGCTCCACATATGACAACAGAAGATCTGTCTAAACACAGAGAGAGAGAGAAGGCAGCACAGTGCCACAATTCCACTGAAAAAGGAGTAGTCCAGCTAGATTATATATATATATGTTATGGTTCAGATGCCATGGTTTAACTGTTTGCACTTATTCTTTCTTTCTTTCATTATTGTCATATGAAAAAGATACAACGCTGCACTAAATTTAAATTGCAAAACAGGGTAAAGACACACAGTCATCGTATACTTAACCTTATGTTCAGTGCAGAGTACCTGAAATGTAAAATGATCTATAACAATGTACACCATAACTGTGTTTGAAATGTGTTAATATGCGATCTAAAGGTTCCATAAACTGATAATGTTTACATATCATCGTGTGCACGCGATTGTATTATCAACTTAAAAACTAATAAAAGCAAGTTGGAAAAAAAAATTAATCACAGATGGGCAGAGCACTTTAAGAGTGGCACGTGCATGGTCTGCAATAAACCATGCTGGTCCCTTTATTGATCAGCCTGCCCTCTTTGCAGTCAGTCTCGCCCAATAAAATGCCCCCTCCTGGTTCGCCCACATGCCCATCCCTTTTTAAAACCTCCCATCGTTGGCAGGTATGAAGAACTAACTTTGTTTTATTAAATTAGTAGAATTTTATAGAATGTCCACTTGTAGGGTCTAAATAGAAAACTGTGAAAATACAATACATGGCTTTGCAGCTATCAGTGAATATAATATACACTATTAAACAATTTGTTAGTAATAATACTTGCATTTCATGTTATCTAATGGTAGATAGCTGTGAAAAACATTAGAAACAAAACAGTGAAATGAATTCCAGTTCTCTGAGGGCACCTCTGGACACATAATCTTCCACATATGGACAAATAGCACAGTCTTTTCAAGCATATCACCATTTCTCCTTCCAGAAAGTTGGTAAATTCCAGGTTCTTAGAGCTAAAACTAGTTCAACAGCCAAATCTATACCAAACTTTTTTATCAGTGAGTCAACACATCCAGTAATGTCACATTCCTTGAATAATGCATTAGAACACATGCCTTACCGCAGGGGAAGGAGAATACAGTAACGTATAAACACTCCGAGCACCCAGATGAGTGTGACTCTCCAGCTGACATACTGAAAGTTGTAGTTGGTTCGAGTGAGAAGGTTCCAGGATATAAGTTCTTCAGAGGAAAACCGTTGAGTCACTTCATCTTCAACAATAGCTTCAAAACCCTTCTTGGAGAAATAGAACACATCGGACAGTTCAAAGTCTCCTTGCTGCAAGCACTGACTTCGCGATTGTCTCAGGCCCCCAATCTCAGTCTCCATTGGCGACTCATCTCTCTGGATTATAACTTGGTGGAGAAAGAAAGAAAATACACTTAAAGTTTCACTAGTATATCTAATACATTGGCACTTTCAGGTCATCTCTCATTTTTGTGAAATTGTATATTCTGTGTTTTCATTTTTTTCTAATACTGTAATCATTTTGGTATTCCGATTATAATGATTATTACATTTAGTTCAGTACTAGTTTACCAGAAAATTCATCCATGTGACATGTCTTTTCCATTCGCTCACCTATCCTGAGCTCACTTTCGTCAAGACACTACAAAGTACATTTTTTAATAATATCTTGGAAAAGCAAATAATTGCGAAAGTCTGGTCAAATAGATGCATTCATCAATATATGGCCAGCGTCATTGTCTATTGTAAAAATATTGTCAATTGGTTAAAGAGACACTATAGACACAGCAGCAGACAGTAACAGCAGCTATTAATTTCCAGATAAATCTTTAACATTTGCAACTTAATTTGCAATCCTCAATATTATGTCCTCACATTAAATACACCAAACATTATTAAAGAGACACTACAGCTACCATAACATTTTTAGCTTAATGAAGCAGTTTTGGTGTGTAGATCAGGCGACTGCAGTCTCACTGCTCAATTCTCTGCTATTTAGGAGTTAAATCACTTTGTTTATGCAGCCCTTGTTACACCTCCCTGCATGTGAATTGCATGGCCATCCAAATCCCTTCCTTTAAAGAGAAATCTCATGCTTAAACTTCCTTTATTGCACATTCTGTTTAATTTAGAATTTCTTATCTTCTGCTCTGTTAATAGCCCTTTAGACCCTGCAGGAGCATCATGTGTGTAATACATGTGTAATTTACAGAGCAGGAGATAAAAACATCTAAAGCAAGTAACATTTGATTGAAAAATAAAGCAGTTTTTTTCATGTAGGCTGTGTGAGTCACAGCTAGGGGGAAGTGTGTCTGGGGCTGCATAAAGAGAAACGAAAAGTGATTTACCTCCTAAATTTCAGAGAATTTAAAGTGGCACTGTCAATCCCCCTAAAGATAGAATCCAACCCAGTCAAGATATATACAGAGACAAGGAAGGGACTACTTTGTCTCTGTAGATCTCTTCCGCCTGACTTTCTTAGACTCAGTGTGGAATCTAAGTGTTGATCCGACAGCTGTCACCAGTGACAGGTGCAACTCACTGGCTCTGTCTATGAAGGATCCTGTGGTCTTGCAAGATCCTCCATGCGCAAGAGTACAGCAGTAACGTTAGCTGCTGGTGAAAAAAGGAGCAGACAGAACAAGGTAGTGGAGCCCATGAGGGAGAGGTTCAGGTAAGTAATCGCAACCTTACTGGCCCTCTCCGGCCACCTGACAAAGAGAAGCAATGTCAGATTCAGCAAAATACCCAAATGGTTACAGTGCCGCTTTAAACTGCTTCATTAAGCCAAAGTGTTTTTGATGCCTATAGTATCCCTTTAATTACTTGGCATGTCCCTATTACTATAGTACGTCTATGCAGAATATATCGGTGCATTATACATAAAACTATATCTAATTTAAGACTTTTTTTTATATTGTAACATTACCTACTTTTTATATATTACCCTCTAATAATAAGTGGCACAGACATTTTAATTTTGCAGTAAAAGATATGACAAAATAATTAAAATTCATTGCATTTTGTGATTTCCATTCATATATTCCTTTTAGTATACTTTTGGCAAAATTAGAATGTAACAAGAGGTCACAAATGAAATTAATGTAAAAATGCAAAACCAGCTCTGAAAAAATATCCTAATTTGTAACAGAGGGAAGGTGTCTTTGATGCGTGAAACCTGAAGGTCGTAGTACAAGAATCTCATATGATGGCAGAGACAGCCTTTCTAGTTTTCCAGTATATTAGATTTGGCTCTAAGCCTTTGTGCCAGAGGCCCAACAGCGCGTCATGGCTCAGGGTGGCAGCCAAAATGTTTGTTACTCTTGCTCTCTCTTTCCAAAGACATTTCCCTCCATCCCCACACTTTCCCATCTGTTAAAAATACAACACAAAAGGTTGCATACAAGTGTAGATTTCACAATAAAACAGCTGTATTACTGAGTCTGCAAATAAGCACACCCTGCGATTCAGCACCAACACTCGAATGTGTTTGCTTTGTTACCACTTCTAACTGCTCCTGCACAGCCACAACAAATAAAAAAATATATATTTATATCTCAACTGTTAAAAAAAAAAAAAAAGGAAGCTGGGTGCCAAATACTGAATAATGAAGAAAATAACTTCTACCTCAGAATGCTCAATAACAAATTGCAGAACAACAAATGACTCAAAAGGGAGAAAGAATTGAAAAGTATTAGATTATTAAATGGTGGTTATGGTGCTATAAGGCTACAGGTGCTGTCTCACGGCTCTTGGTTTTGGTCGATTTGACCACGTAATATTTAAAACCCTGTCATATATAATATAATGCTCAATATGTTTGTAAATAATGAAAAAAATAATGAAAAGTTGTTAAAAATTTTTTTTAATTTGATACTCCTGACAAGCAGTCTATATAGACAAATTAGCCATTTACTTTCATCCTCATGCGTAAGCTATGTGTGCCTTTTTTAAATATTATGCTATTTATTTTTAATAAAAAGAATTTGATAGCGGATAAGCTATCATAATAATAATACAAATATTTTTTTTAAAAAATTTTTTTTTAAGCTTAGAATGTACAAGTAACATACAAGTAACATCAAATATTTCAGTAAAATTCATAGTTGAATATTACAGACATTGCTGTTCTTGCAAAAGTTTTGTGGAAAGATCAAAGTTTATTCACTTAGTGATTAGTAATATGATGTAATATGTCCTTTGTTCCCTCTATAATACCTTTATCTAGATGTCGTCCTTCCTGCTATATGCTATGCTAATAATTATGACAAGTTTTTACCATATATAAACATGCAAGGTTAGCAAGCTATAGATTAGATCTATTTCTAGATGTAAATCATGCTGCTTTTGATGTGTTGACATGTATACAGGAAGAACGAGGAGGTAAATGCAATGAAGGGTAACTGGGTGTGAAGTTGTGACCAGGTATAGATGAAGTGGATGTATGGGAAGCAGGAAAATTATACCATGTTCCTTAGTGGTGAAATGCAGCATGTAGAGGAACTAGAGGAAGTTAATAGATTAATAAATCTACGAATAGTTAATTAAATCTAGATGGTAGAATGGAGGCGCTTCTTTTTTCAAATCTGCAATTTTGGTCTCAAAATCAGCTACAGTGACAGCTGGGAATTGGGATTCAATTTGCTAAAATCAAAGTATAGTGTTTAAAGAGCCTGGTCAATAATCCAAAAACAAACGTTAATCCAGTAATTAGCTTGTTGGGCAGCTAAGGACAAGATTAATCCTACGGTCTACAAGACGGGTTGTAATTGGACAAAATGCTGTGCAAAGACAAAATGCAGAGGCACTGCTAAAGTTTGAAGAACATTTTGGCACAACCATTTAATTTTTTGCTTTAACCTTAATTTTTAAGCCTAACTATAACCACTTTGGAACTTTTTTGCAATGCTAATTATTGACTGCACCAAAATGTCAACATGCCCAACTCAAATCCCTAATTTAATCACGCTTCTCTACAAGTGAGGCAACATTGCAATTTGTATGCTTAGACTTGTTGATATAACATCATATCAAAGTGCCAGTTATTCAACACATTCAAGCATTTATGGATTAGCGGACAATGAAGGAAGCTCTGCACTGCTATAGTGTAAGGATTAGAGTTGAGCGAACCCAGACTATAAAGTTCGGGTTTGTACCGAACACTACGGTTTTTGGACCCGGACCCAAACACGGACATATCAATGTATGTTGGAGTTGGGTGTTCGGCGATTTAATGGTGCATTTTGAAAGGCTTACATAGCAGCCAATCAACAAGCGTTTGACTCGTGTGCCCTTAGAAGCCATCACAGCCATGCCTACTAATGGCATGGCTGTGATTGGCCAGTGCAGCATGTAACCCAGCCTCTATATATAAGCTGGAGTCACGTAGTGCCGCACGCACATGAGGTCTTATTAGTGTAGGGAGAGGATGCTGCCGCTGTGAGGGACAGCTTAGTAAAGAATTCTGCATTAGTGGGGTGCACTCCATATCTAAGAGTCAAATAGAAGCGTAAAATAGTGCGGTTACAGCGCAGTTTGAAACATTCTTATTTTCTGGGTGCTAATCTGCTAAATAGTACATTTGGGGCGTGCTCTTCATATCTGAGAGTCAAATAGAAGCATCAAATAGTGCTGTGACATAGCATTTTTAAACATTCAAAAAAATTTGGCTGCTAAATAGGACATTTGCGGCCTGCGGTGCACTTCATATCTGAGAATTAAATAGAACCATCAAATACTGTGGTTACAGCGCAGTTTTACCAATTCAAATTTTTTGGGGTGCTAAATAGTACATTTGCGGCCTGCACTTCATATCTGACAGTCAAATTGAACCGTCAAATACCAATATAACAATATTGTAATTCGGGGGCAATATCCTCACAAGTTAAACTGAGAGGTCAGTTTATAGGGAAAACTGTTGCCTGGATAAAATTCTAAAACAATTTCCATATGTCCTTTGCAGACATTACATGCTGGAAAAACACAGGTGCCAACTGCTGTGGCTTTCTGCAGTGTGCCGACCGGCAAGGAGGGCAGGGTTGAGGAGTGGGTGGAAGATGATGTGGAGGATGATGAGGTCCTAGACCCCACATGGAATCAAGGTCATGCGAGTGATGTGTGCAGTTTGGAGGAAGAGGCGCTGGTTGCACAGAGGCACCAGCACAGCATAAGAGGGATCAGGGAGCAAAAGCGGAGCGGCCGTCCCCTAGCGCTCGTCGGCATGTATTATCTTTAAAATTCCCACAGTTATCCAAGTAACAGTTGAAGCGATAAAAAGAACCATAACAGATTTAACGAGCCATTCGCATTTTCGCAGTCTGGTGACCGGGACCCGGACACTGTCTGGGCGGCGGTCGGACGACCGGGACCCAGTATGCCTGATGTTTTAGTTAGGAGTCACAGTGTGGAATGGATTAGCAGGGTCTGGTGCAGGGTAACCGCACGCCCCCCTGGTGTTGAGCACCAGCGTTTGTGCGGCCACATACCTCCTCAACCTATGGGTCACTTAGTATAAACTATGTACATCTAAAAAGCTAGCTCTGTTCTCATAACAATCTCGTGAAGCTATGCATGACTGTGTTTTGTGGTTATTAACATTTTCAGTACTGTGTACCGGCGCCATCTTGACTACCTATAATAGTTTGATTTGCTCATAAGTGATCAATCATTCTTAATTAATATGGAATATTATTTTCACAGGCTCTAAGACCCAGTGAAAAGAGAAAGAATTCCAGAAAGAATGTCTCTGGAATAATTGGTAGGAAGTCCCTCGGTCCACCAAATAGGTATATGTAAATTAAATTAAAATATAATTTTTATTATTCATAGAGATAAAATATATAGAAACCAAAAATAAAAATAAAGAAAAAAAATCAATAAAAAGACAGGCATGAAAGTATATCCGCTAATAGTACCATGAGGGTATATGAATTACCTACTAATTTATGAGGCAATATCATGTCAACTGATGGATACAAAAGAATCTCCACTCAGAGGAACTAAATGGGTGGTAGAGTAACAAGCTTATGATATTGAGTCACTCTAAAGGCAACTAATAGATACAAAATATCCTAGTGATCTAGTATTGCACACATAAAATGTTGCAAAATGTATCTCACCCTCAAAATTGAAACTTTAACCCCTTAAGGACACATGACATGTGTGACATGTCATGATTCCCTTTTATTCCAGAAGTTTGGTCCTTAAGGGGTTAAACTTGGGCTATCTGGGGCCTTGCCTCAGATGAAGGCGCTTTAACAGCGGGTATTGCAGACAGGCAGCTAGTATATCCGACCGATCTTTGATTCCTGTTTATTTGATCGGATTTGATTTTCTCTTTAGTAATCATCTTTTTGTTGGGAATTTGGGGGGGGGGGCGATATTGGACGCAAGGAGTTCGCTTATCAGGGGAGGGGGAGTCCTGACTTTATATAATATGTTAAGGGTCTCTTCTCTCTCTTTTTTATAGAGATATTCTATGGTCTCTCCTATATAACTTTGGGCACCTTTTCATCCAGATAGCCCAAGTTTAAAGTTTAAATTTTGAGCGTGAGATACATTTTGCAACATTTTATGTGCACAATACTAGATCACTAGGATATTTTGTACCTATTAGTTGCCTTTAGAGTGACTCACTATCATAAGCTTGTTGCCCTACCACCCATTTAGTTCCTCTGAGTGGAGATTATTTTGTATCCATCAGTTGACATGATATTGCCTCATAAATTAGTAGGTAATTCATATACCCTCATGGTACTATTAGCGGATATACTTTCATGCCTGTCTTTTTATTGATTTTTTTCTTTATTTTTATTTTTGGTTTCTATATATTTTATCTCTATGAATAATAAAAGTTATATTTTAATTTAATTTATATGTACCTATTTGGTGGACCGAGGGACTTCCTTCCAGTTATTCCAGAGACATTCTTTCTGGAATTCTTTCTCTTTTTGTTTGTTACACGTCTTAGTGAGGGTTACCCCCTAGAAGGTTGTCCCTGACACACTACTATACTAGTTTCCATACAGGATACTAGTCTCTCTCTTTTTTTTTTTTTATAAGACACAGTGCCCTTACATTGGCTCAAACCACTTCAAGGAACACTATGGCATTAGGAATACAAAACTGTATTCCTAATGCTATTGTGTCCCTTTGCCTCCATGCAACCCAGTGCTAAAGGTAGTCTTAACCCTGCAATGTAAAAAAACATTGCAATTTCTCTGAAACTGCAATGTTTTCACCTGCAGGTTTAAGGGGACAGGTCACTGTGCCCAGACCACTTCAATGAGGTCTGGTCTCCATGCATATAGTGTCCCTTTGAGCACATTATTTAGTTCCACTGTCTTTGGTTTCTGATTTGGTTTGCCTTTGACCCGGTGTTTCCAGTTTTTATGTGTACCACACATAAGGCCAATCCTAGGGTCACAGACGCCTAGGTGCGGATATTTTTTCCGGCGCCCACCCGGTTGGCGTGGTTATCTTATCTAACTCCTCCCCTTTGCAATGACTCCACCTCTCCATCTAGACACACACTCACTGACAGTCACACACTCTCACTGAGAGACACACACACACAAACAGAAACATACTCAGACACATTGACACAAACTCTCAATGACAGTGTCAGGATTACAGTATGATCCAGCACGTGGAATTGTGTAAAACAGAGGACTGATAGGTAACGTATACCGGACCTTAGAATGGCCGGTCTCACGTACAAAGGAATAGCCGAGGGCAAGGGAAACAGAAAGAGACACAACGATAAAGAAAAGCCAGGGATCAGGGATGCCAGAAAACAGGGAAGTCAAAATTAATGCCAAAGTCAAATAACCAGAAAAAACAGAATCAATAACGCGCTCTCGGACAACCACAAGGGAAACCACGACAGGGCAAGAGGAGAACTGGGCCTAAATACCCCACCTGTGGATCCGATTGGTTGTAGCCGGCCTTTGACCCCAAAGGCAGTTACCAGGTTCCTATTTGCATGATTGCTGCTTGGCACAACTTTTCCTGTCAGGACAGTAATTTTGCTCGGCACAACTTTTCCTGTCAGGACAGTAATTTTGCTCGGCACAACTTTTCCTGTCAGAACAGTAAATGCCATTAATCACATTTTTATGTGCGGAATACGTGACAGACAGATACATAATCTCACTGATTTGATACACTCACTGATCGGCACAAATGCTGACAGACACACATACACACTTACTGACAGACGCACATAGACACTTCATGACAGACACACACTCTCATTGATTTATAAACACTCACTGGCAGACACACACACACACACACAGACAAACAGGGCCGGCCTTAGGCCTTTAGCGCCCTGTGGAAAAAATCCTCACAGCACCCCTCCCTGGCCCTTTCCCTTGCGCTACCTAGAGGTATTTCAGCATCTAAGCCAAAATAATACATCTTGGACAATATACCGTAGCTGATCTGAAAATAAGTTAATTGGATATTTTTTCTAGTTTAGCGGTTTTGGAATAGGTTAGTCCTTACCATGCAGATAGATTAGAATATATGTTTGTGTGTTACTTCACACACATTCACACAGCCATATGTACACTAGATTTATAACTATATATACAGAGTATTGCTGGTGTAACACCACCTACATTCAGCAGCTCCTTTGCCAGCCACATACTAGGGGAGTTTCTAGGGCTGGGAGATTTTCAAGGTTACATTCTAAAGCAACCACTCACTCTCCAAAATTCTACCTTGGTCCAAGCTGCAACACGCTTCCCTGCAGTGCCCCCCTCATTCTAGTGCTTGGTCACAAATGCCCCCTCAAATTATCCTGGTGATACAGTGGTATGCTATATCTGTTCCCTGGCAGTCCAGTGGTGAATAGCAGGAAGCCCACGAGGGAGAAGATATGATCTGACTGCAGCTACTGCAGGTGAGCACTAGTGGACCATCATGGAATCGTTTAAAGGGATTCTATTGTGCCAGTAAAACAAAGCTGTTTTCCTGGCACTACAAGTCCCTATATTGCCCCCCTCCCACAGTGCTGAAGGAGTTAAAACCCCTTCAGTCACTTACCTGAATCCAGCGCCAATTTTCCTCTGCGTTGGGTCAGGCTCTGATCACACTCCTCCCCCACTGATGTCAGCTGGCAGGGGGGAGAGCCAATGTGCATGTGCGGCAATGGCCGTACTCGCATTAGGATTTTCCCATAGGAAAGCATTAATTAATGCTTTCCTATGGGGAAAAATCTGACACTGTATGTCCTCACGGAGAGCGTGAGGACATCCAGCGTCCGATAATGGACCAAAGGTCCGTTTCGATTTAGGAAGCCCTCTAGTGGCTGTCTGGTAGACAGTCACTGTGGGCAGACTTAGTGATGTAATGTAAACATTGCCGTTTCTCTGCATTAGGTGCAAAAGAGACATTGCATCCAGGGCCCTTTAATTATTATTATTATTATTATTATTATTTTATTATTTATATATATAAAAAAAAAAAAAAAATAATAATAATAATAATAATAATAATAATAATTAAAGGGCCCTGGATGCAATGTCTCTTTTGCTCCTAGTGCAGAGAAACCGCAATGTTTACATTACATCACTAAGTCTGTCTTTAATGAGCTGAAGTGGTCTGGGTGCCTACAGTGTCACTTTAAATTTAATATGCTGGTGTCCCCAACTTGCAAGCTGTGTTGACTGCCCTTGCTGAGAGAAACTCACTCTCAATGACTCACACAAACACTGACAGAAATACAATCAATGAGACACATACATACTGACAGACATGCACACACACACACACACTGACAGACTTACTGACAAACACTCACGGACACACACTTGCTTACAAACAAACACACATTTACTTACTCACAAACACACACTCACACGGTCTTGCACACACACTCACAAATTAATTGTATTGCGCCTACCTTTTTTAAACCTATGGGTCCTCTCCCAGGAGTCCAGTGGCTTTGATGCTCTTCCTGCTCGTCTCTCCTCCCTCGCGCGGTTTAGTGATGCGGGGGCCGGCATGGCGTCATATTCCTGCTCCCGGCATCACCACAGAGTATGTGCGAGGGAGCATTAAATAGAAGGAAGAACACCAGCTCAGACAGCTCTCCCTCGCCGCCGCCTCCCTTCTTCCTCACCAAGCAGGTGCCTACTCTGCCTTGCTAAATAAGCGCCACTCTGGGGCCGCCCTTTGGTGGCCTGCTGGACACCATTTGGGCCAGGCCATCAGCCTGTTTCCTGCAGCACCCCACACATGCTGGCACCTGGGTGCGGTGCACCCAGTGTACCCGCCCAGTATTGGCCATGAAAACACCTGCCTTGCCTCTTGTTCCTGTGTTCCAGTTCCAATACCAGATGCAGCTCGCCTTGACTTTGTTTCGTCTAACCTTGGCCTGTTATATGTTAACATTAGCAATAATCCCTATTTTTATTTGGCACTGAATCAGTATCTTTGAATCTTTTCTCACTATGTCTTCGCTGACATATCTTGCGGTGGATTCTTCTGAATCCATACATATAGTTAGTAAAACCTTGCCATCCTCTAACCTCTGCTTGATCACTGCATACTGCACAAGTGTCCCTGCATACAACCGGTAGGGAGAGTGGGCATATCACAATCTCACCCTCCCTCCCCCACCTCCCCCCCCCCAGCGTCATTTCGACGACCAAAAGTTGTCTAAGTAGACAGCCACTATAGGTGAAGTTACTATAGGTGAAGTTAACCCTGAGAGGTAATTATTGAGTTTCTCAGAAACTGCAATAATTAACACTATGGATTAAGGGACATTACACCAAAACCACTTCAATGAGCTGAAGTGGTCTGGGTTCCTAAAGTGTCCCTTTAAGAAGTAAGGGTATGCAGAGTTTTAAACATGGGTCATTTCATTTTTTCTTTGGTGCCATGTTTTGTTTTAGGATTGTGCCATTCTGTAAATACAGTTGAATATAAATCCCATAAGAAATAAAAGAAATGTGTTTTGCCTGCCCACTCAGGTTTTCTTTAAAAATTATGCATATATTACCAATTCTCCAAGGATATGCAAACTTTTGAGCACAAATGAATATTTTTCCCAAAGTAACTACATTCTTTTTAACACGCTTTCTAGTGTTACCTGTGCACACATAACTAGTACTTCGATCGGCCACTTCAATCTTTCACTTTACATTCTACTCCCCACCCACAAATCATTTGCTTCACAATAAAATAAATGCTGATAAAAATAGCTATACGTTAGACATGACGACCTGTCCTGACATTTTGTTCTTCATCTTTTATCCCTTCATCCCACTTTTTCTAGATGAGAAACTATATAGTACACATTGTCAACATATAACTGCAAAGCATGCAACATACATTAGCACTATAACAATTGCTAATAATAATCTCGATAGCGTAACGATCATTTAAACAATTGCGCTTTAAGCACATTATACTCCACATCGCAATAAAAGAATTGTGCAGAAGAAGTCCTTATGACATTTTAAGAATAGCAGTCTTAAACAAATGTGTGAACTGCTTTATAAACATTAGCTGTCCTAAGGGGTATGTTTAATTAAGCCACCTATATAATTATAACAAGTATCTGGAAATGGATTGGGATTTGGTAACCACAGTGATTAACTTCTAGCATAAGTAACCTGAGGCTACGGTTTTGCAAGAACAAAAAATAAATTCAAATAAAAAATATCAGGTGTAAGTCTTTGACTTAGTAACTTGTATTGTCAGTACACTGCCAAAAAAAGAAAAAATAGAGTCATGATGATCCAATATTGGCATCTTATTTTAAATCCAAATCTTGGATTGCAGTAAATAGGGCACATGCAGCTGGGCTCCCCTAATCAATTAGGTCAAAGTGGCATGCTCATGCTGTTGCTGGGGATCACTGGGGATCTGGGGTCCGTTTTTGTAATTTGTTTAGTACCTCACCATGTATAATGTCAAAAGAAGAAGAGGAACATGTCCCTTTTCCGTATGGGGTACGGAGGACCACCACCATGAGTCCTCCATTTTTATAAACAAAAAATGTAATACTTTCTTGATGGTTGTGTGTCCATTCGTAAACTTTGCATTCAATTAATATGGTTTTTGGTCTTGTTGTTTTAGCACTCAGTTATTTGCAAATTAGGCTTGGATTCAGACATTATTCCTGAAATTAGCAGGTGATTTAATAAACATATCTTTAAATCCATACAATCACTTGACAGGTCAGGGAGTCTACAGCTGGCTCAGAAAGGGCTTGCATGCTTGACAGTTGATTTGTCTCGATTCCCATGAGCAAAATTCTAATTGAAAACTCGTCCCTGTGGACCAGTTGTTAAAGCTTAGCTGTCACTTCTGAGCCTTATGCCTAGACTTCTAAACTTGGGCTCGGTTTTTATTTAATAATTTATATTGTACAATTAAAGTCTGACCACGGCATTTATTTGTAGATGGCCAAAGCACGTTTAAGCATTCCTATTGCATCATGGGGTGATTATGTCATCCTGAGCAAGGTGGGGTTTTTTGGTTTACCCTTCCTGCACTATTCACCTCACCTACTCACTGCAGTTGCTGTGATCATTATTTTGTTGAGCACATTTCATGACTTACCAAAAGATATATAGAAATGAAGTGATAAACATCATTAGGCTGAGATGAGGATGTTTTGACAAAAAGCCAGCATTTCAGTATCATAGGGTAGGTGAGAAAATCATGAGTGCAGAGAAAATCATGAATAGAATAACGGGTAGGAGGAAACAAACCCTGAATCATGATGGCTACAATATCACTAGAGAGGAAGTAAGTATTCAGGTATCACATACTCCAGCAATAAAATATTTAATGTATTTTATACATAATAAAGTATTAGCATGTCATGGCAGACTTACTTTAACTTCCCTTTGCAGTAACGCAAATCCCTAATGCACAGAAGAAAAAAAAGAAACAAGGCCTTTGTTGTTCACGATAACATGCCCTTATAAGCTTGTTTGAGCAAGATCATCTTTGTCTTCTGTTTCTGTTAAAGAGTTACTCCAAGCACCATGACCACTTTAGCAATCTGAAATCGTTATGGAGCTTAGAGTATGTATGTTGAGCATTCCGCTATGCAAACTTGTTTAGCAAGGATATTTCAACAGTACTTTGTGCAAGTGCTACTCTGAATAGAGCTGGCCAACCCAGTTGGTGGTCTACTTGGCGTGCACACAACCACCTACTACAATCCCACTTCCAAACGTTGAGAAGTTTGCCAATGATATACGGCAGGTTGCTTCCATACTGTCATTCTCTGAGGTTCTGCCTGTGCATAACACTCAGAACGACAGGCAGATGCATATTAGGGACTTTAACTTGTGGCTTGGTGAATGGTGTCGGGAGCAAGGATTTGGCTTCATTTCTCATGGTAGCTCTGTCTGGAATGGAAATAACTGTACAAAAAAGATGGCTTGCATCTTTCTCAAAATGAAACAAATGTTCTTAGTGAGCAGTGCTGGGATGTATTTAAACTAAGAGGGGGCAAAAGGGTGATAAAACATCAATCAAATTACCTCCCAAAATAAGGACAGAAGGTGCCTGTAGCAAGTGTGTTAAAGCTTAGAGTCATGTCTACAAATGCTCGCAGTTTAGGGAATAAGATCCATGAACTTGTGGCAATAATGGCAACTGATAATGTAGATTTAGTCGCGGTTACTGAGACATGGTATAATAAGAAAAATGACTGGGACATAGCAATACCAGGGTACTCTTTATATAGAAAAGACAGGGAAGGCAAGAAAGGGGGAGGGGTGGTCCTGTGTGTGAAGGATAGCATAAAATGTAGCCTAATAAAAGTTAGTGAGGCGAACATAGAGTCCGTTTGGGTTACGTTAGAATTTGGTAATCACACAGCAACTCGTGTAGGTGTGATTTATAGGCCCCCAGAACAAATAGACTTAGATAATCTACTAGCTGAGGAAATAGCTAAAATGACAGAGAAGGGGGAAGGTATCATCATGGGTGACTTTAATCTTCCTGATGTGAACTGGAAAAAAAATCATAATAGCTGCTTGTGCCAGGAGCACACATATTCTAGACTCCCTACTGGGATTGTCTCTAAAACAAGTCATTGAGAAGCCAACTCGTAAAGAGGCCATACTAGATTTAGTGTTAACAAATGGAGATTTGGTATCAGATATTACTGTAGGTGAAAGTTTAGGATCCAGTGATCATCAGTCAGTGAGGTTTAATATAAGAACAGTGACGGAGTCACACCACACAAAAACAAAAGTTTTAGACTTTAGAAAAACAGACTTTTCTAAAATTAGAATATGTGTAAAATTAGTCATTTTCAGCCTGGAGCAATTTAAATGGAGTTCAAGAGAAATGGGATTATTTAAAAGTTGCACTGCTGAAGGCAACAGAAAATTGCATTCGGCTTGTCAGTAAAAGCAAAAATAAATTCAAGAAACCACTGTGGTGCTCCACAGATGTGGCCAAAATAGTAAAAAAACAAAAAGTTTGCATTTAGTAATTATTAAAAACACCAAGAGTGAGGAAGATAGACAGACAGATCTATAAGATTAGGCAGAAAGAAGCTAAGCAAGTTAAAAGAGCTATCAAATCACACACACAGAAGAGAAAATAGCACACTCCGTAAAAAAAAAAAAAGGAATGTGACAGACCACCTGGTACCCCGAATGGGTGCCTCCGCCAATTGCTGCTTCCTAGTAGCCTGGAGTACTATAAGCACCGTACCCCTTTAGACACCGTAGCTTGGCGAGGGGTCTCGCTGTCCACCACCCACCCAGGAACCAAGCCCAGAATCCAGCTTGCAGTGGGTGGACCTCTCCTACACCAGAGAGTATAGCAGGTATAGCTGTGTAGCTCTTACAAGAGCTAGTGATTATAGCCTGTATAGCCATCTGAAGCAGGTATAGCTGGTATGGCAGGTTCCCTACAATCACGAGACGAGGCTGCGTGTTGAGGGTGAAGTGAACCGACTTTAATGGGACCACACTTGGCTTTTTATGACAGTCCCCATGAAAGGGGCACTCCCCCCTGGACCTGAGAGTAAATCACAGCAGAAACAAATACACAGCCACATAAGCTCTCAGATCCAGGACACTCCCATACAAACTAGGTCAATCCCTCCTCTGTACCTGGGAGATAACCGAGTCAAGTACTGTATTAACTCAATTATCTCCAGACACAAAAATACACATTTTTATAAAAACCCCCACAAAAGTTACATCCCCTGATAGCCCCGATCTGGGTGAACAACATATCAAAAAAAAAAAATCACCCAGATCATTTCATGAAGTTCCTGGAAGTCATAGTTTTGGCCGACCGCACACACAGTCCAATGCCCAAAACAGTTCCATAGAATCGCGGCTAAGTGTCGCTGGGGAACTGACCAGGAACCGCAAAGTTTTCATGTCGAAAATAGTTCCAGGGCATTTGCGCCTAAGTCCCCCTGAATCCTATTCGCGGTTTTGGTCCATGCGAATGGCCGCCAGTGAGATAGCGTTTGGTTCCGTGGAAAGTGCAGAACCAGGGGAAATAAAATATGAGTCTTTACAGTCGCTGACCTGGCCCATAGTCTTTTGGCAGGAGGCTGGCAAGCAGGCCCCTCCAAAAGCCTGTGGCGAGGTTCTGTTCGCCAGAAGGAGACAAAACATTTTTTTAGATACATAAATGAGATAAGGAAAGTAAAACAAGGATTAGTTAGATTAAAAACAAAAGAAGGAAGGTTTGTAGAAGAGGATAAAGGTATAGCTGACTGCCTCAATGAATATTTTTGTTCTGTATTTACAGATGAAAATGAAAGTAAGGGACCTCAGTTAAGAAAAGGGATAAATCAGTCATTTATTACACGTGAGTTTACAGAGGAAGAGGTTCTATTTCTACTGTCAAAAGTAAAGACAAATAAGTCAATGGGACTTGATGGAATACACCCAAAGTTATTAAAAGAGCTTAGTGGTGTACTAGCAAAACCATTAACAGATTGATTAAACCAATCATTGTTAACATGAGTAGTCCCAGAAGATTGGAAGTTAGTGAATGTTGTGCCCATTCACAAGAAAGGTAGTAGGGAGGAGTCGGGCAACTATAGACCAGTAAGCCTTACTTCAGTAGTGGGGAAGGTAATGGAAACCATGTTAAAGGATAAGATTGTTGATCAGAGATCAGATTTTGTTGATTGGGTAACTAAATAATAGATCAGGGTGGTGTAGTAGACATTGCTTACCTAGATTTCAATAAGGCTTTCACATAGAAGACTTATCAATAAAATGTAATCTTTAAGTTTGGATTCCAATATTGTAGAATGGGTAAGGCAGTGGCTCAGTGACAGGCAACAGAGGGTTTTAGTCAATAGAGTATATTCGAAGCCTGGGCTTGTCACCAGTGGGGTACCTCAGGGATCTGTACTTGGACCCATTCTCTTTAATATTTTTATTAGTGATATTGCAGAAGGTCTTAAAGGTAAGGTATGTCTTTTTGATGATGATACAAAGATATATAACAGGGTTGATGTTCCAAGAGGGATAAGCCAAATGGCAAATGACTTAGATAAACTAGAAAAATGGTCAGAGTTGTGGATAAGTACAAGATAATGCATCTTGGACGTAAAAACCCAAGAGCAGAGTACAGAATATTTAATAGAGTCCTAACCTCAACATCTGAGGAAAGGGATTTAGGTGTAATTATTTCAGATGACGTAAAGGTAGGCAGACAATGTAATAGAGCAGCAGGAAATACTACCGTGTTTCCCCGAAAATAAACCCTACCCCGAAAATAAGCCCTAGTCGGATTTTCGGGGTGGGCTGCAATATAAGCCCTACCCCGAAAATAAGACCTAGGCATTGTACCTTTGCGGCGAGACTTCCTTCTTCTACTGTAGGAGGAGCGTTGTGGGCCGCGGCATCGCGCAACGTGATGACGACATTTTGCAGCGCCGTCAGTCTGCCTTCACGGATCTTCAGCGGAAGGATCCATTTCCGGGCGGTGAGGCTCCCAGTGGTCGGACTCGGCAAGGAATCTTTGAAATGTGAGTACCGCTAGATATTTTATGTCTGGGACTGAATTAATTAAAGGGGGCGGGGGTGAATTAATTAAAGGGGGGGTGAATTAATTAAAGGGTGGGCTGGATTAATTAGAGGGGGGTGAATTAATTAAAGGGTGGGCTGGATTAATTAGAGGGGGGTTAATTAATTAAAGGGGGTGAATTAATTAAAGGGGACTGGATTAATTAGAGGGGGTGAATTAATTAAAGTGGTGGTGAATTAATTAAAGGGTGGGCTGGATTAATTAGAGGGGGTGAATTAATTAAAGGGGTGGTGAATTAATTAAAGGGTGGGCTGGATTAATTAGAGGGGGTGAATTAATTAAAGGGGTGGTGAATTAATTAAAGGGTGGGCTGGATTAATTAGAGGGGGTGAATTAATTAAAGGGGTGGTGAATTAATTAAAGGGTGGGCTGGATTAATTAGAGGGGGGTGAATTAATTAAAGGGGTGGTGAATTAATTAAATGGTGGGCTGGATTAATTAGAGGGTGGTGAATTAATTAAAGGGGTGGCGAATTAATTAAAGGGTGGGCTGGATTAATTAGAGGGTGGTGAATTAATTAAAGGGGTGGTGAATTAATTAAAGGGTGGGCTGGATTAATTAGAGGGGGGTGAATTAATTAAAGGGTGGGCTGGATTAACTAGAGGGGGTGAATTAATTAAAGGAGGGTGAATTAATTAAAGGAGGGTGAATTAATTAAAGGGGACTGGATTAATTAGAGGGGGTGAATTAATTAAAGTGGTGGTGAATTAATTAAAGGGTGGGCTGGATTAATTAGAGGGTGGGCTGGATTAATTAGAGGGGGTGAATTAATTAAAGGGGTGGTGAATTAATTAAAGGGTGGGCTGGATTAATTAGAGGGGGGTGAATTAATTAAAGGGGGGTGAATTAATTAAAGGGTGGACTGGATTAATTAGAGGGGGTGAATTAATTAAAGGGGTGGTGAATTAATTAAAGGGTGGGCTGGATTAATTAGAGGGGGGTGGATTAATTAGAGGGGGGTGGATTTATTAAAGGGGGGTGGATTAATTAAAGGGGGGGTTCAATGTACATACCGGTACCGTAAATAAATAAGCCCTACCCTGAAAATAAGCCCTAGTGTGTTTTTTGTGACTAAAATTAATATAAGACCCGGTCTTATTTTCGGAGAAACACGGTAGCAGAATGCTTGGTTGTATAGGGAGAGGTATTAGCAGTAGAAAGAGAGGTACTCATGCCATCGCAGTACTGGAGACGGTATCTCCAGAAGGATATTGATACCTTAGAGAGAGTTCAGAGAAGGGCTACTAAACTGGTTCATGGATTGCAGGATAAAACTTACCAGGAAAGGTTAAAGGATCTTAACATGTATAACTTGGAGGAAAGACGGGGGATATGACAGAAACATTTAAAAACAGTAAAGGAGGAGACTATATTTAAAAGAAGAAAAACTACCACAACAAGAGGACATAGTCTTAAATTAGAGAGGCAAAGGTTTAAAAATAATTTCAGGAAGTATTTATTTACTGAGAGGGTAGTGGATGCATGGAATAGCCTTCCAGCTGAAGTAGTAGAGGTTAACACAGTAAAGGAGTTTAAGCATGAGTGGGATAGGCATAAGGCTATCCTAGCTATAAAATAAGACCAGGGACTAATGAAAGTATTTAGAAAACTGGGCAGACTAGATGGGCCAAATGGTTCTTATCTGCCGTCACATTCTATGTTATGTACCACTAGGAATACGGTGTATATTTTATAGTGTGTGTGTATCTTAGAGTGTGTGCGTCAGTGAAAGTGTATGTTGGTTAAACAGTGTGTGTGCGCGCCAATGACAATGTGTCATGTCAGTTAGTGTATTTCAGTGTATGTGTATCGGTGAGACCATAATGGGGGCCCTGTGATTCCTAGTTACACCCCTGTCTGCATTGGTGGCGTAGAAAATATTAAAAGGCACACTGTGCAAACGATGTGGGGCATGTTTCCCATGATCTAATATTTTATTCATAGTTATTATGTATACCAATAGAGCAATGGTTCCTAAACCCTGGGTCGGGACCAAAATTTTTTTCCATGCTTTTGTAATGTGAACAAACCAGCAAGTCATGTTTATCAGAACCCCGAAAACTGCCTGAATTGAATTGCTTACTGTAGCATCAGTGCATTCCTTGGCAAGTCTAATGACAGTGTTTATGCAAAACAGTCTACATTAAATATCATGTTACAGTTGGGTAGTAGGTCACCTAAATATATTATCAATTGACACTGGGAACTGTAGAAGTAACTGTAATTAGCGATAGGCTAACAAAATTAGCAACAAGAATGTCAGGTGCTATTTATCACACAGGGTAAAGTGATCATGGTAGGTATGCTTTTCTAAGGCTCTGGTATCTGTAGAAGTAGCTGTAATTAGCATGAGGCAAAAAACCTGGTTATTTGCAAAGGCTACAAGCTACTGGCTGCTAATAGCAGAAAATATTTACTGGTAACATGGCAAGCAAGAAACAAATGGGTAGAATCAGTACGAGTAGGGAAAAAGATATATAATATATATATTTGACTGCGCCAAAAGTCCGGTAACGTATATCAAGAATACTAGTAGATCGTCAGGGATACTGGATAAGGTTTCATGGTGGAGGTACGTGCGTCTGGTGTTGACCGTTCAGTATATGAAAATACAAAAGAGATAGAGGCAACCAATGTGCAGTATGTAAAATTCAAGGTGCGGTAGGTAACAAAAGTAGAGAACTCACATTCAGGAGAGCTATGGCCAGCTCTGGTTAGAATCACATACAGCGGTATAATCCCAGTTTATGGGATATGTAGGGGAGGGCTCTCAGTCAGCACCGTCTGGTAATCCAAAGCTCGGGAGAAGAGATAGAAGCAACAATAGTGCTCTCAATTGTGATATAGTTGAATGTGCAATAGATAGAAAAAGGAACTCACATTTGAGGGAGCTATGGCCAGCTCCGGTGTGGATAGCGTACAGTGATATAATCCCCGCTTATGAGATATGTGGTGGTAGTACGTCCATCAGCACCGTCTGGTGGTCCAAAGCTCCAAGAGAGAGAAGGATAAAAAGCAGCAATAGTGCTCTCAATTGTGATGGGATATAGGAGTAAAATAACAAATAAAATAATACTCACAAAGATAGAGCAGAGGTACTGCTCTATGAATGGGCGTTGGTGGTATGATCCCCACCTGGGATTTCTTGGAGTACTGGAACAGTAAAATTGCCAGTGGAAGTAGAAGTAGCAGGAACATTAAAATGCCAGGAATAAGTAAAAAAGTATAAAGTGCATAGAGAGTGCAATAAAAAGAGGATTGGTACGGTAATGTAACCAAAAAACTTTTATTGTTCTAAAATACACAATAAAATATAAAAGTAATAAACCATAAATGCGTTTCACCATAAGTGGCTTCTTCAGAATGGGATAAAATGATAACCTGGCAGGGGGTGTTTAAATAGGGCTGTTGTAATTGAAAAATTGCGCCAGAATTGTGATTGGCCAATCAGAAACAGTTTAGGAAGTAACATATAAAAATACAGATTTAAGGGATTAGGATAGAAGGTGTGTAAAATTAGAGTCCATATAAATTAATTGGAAGTTAAAACGAAGGGTGTAACAGTAGTGGATTGTATAATTCGCATTAGTCACGTGACGCGGCCGGCAGGGCATTATGGGGTTTGAGGTCAATTGCGTGCGGCGGCGTGGTGTAAGGGGGCGTGGTAGGAAGAGTGGGAGTGACTGATCGTGTCAGGTGCCGTCGGCCATATTGTGGCTGGCAGCGAGGACCGGGGAGGGAGGGAAAGAGAGCCAACCACGCACTGGGCATGCGTGGTTGGAGTCTAAGGTTTGAGAGAAATGCCGAACCTATTAGGGAATTTCGGCATTTAAGAAGCAGAAGGGTGGGGGCCACATTTGGAGAGGGGGAAAGGGAATACAATAAAAAATGAAGACAGAGGGAATAACAGTAGAATAAATGCATAAATTACAGTGGATAATACATAAATAAGGAAATAAAGTGCATAGTGAATAGGGGTACATGGAGAGGGGTTTTAAAACAGATCAGCACAAGAGATTTTAATACAATGTAAGACATATAAGTAGTTTTAAAGCAGAGATTGAATTATATATAAGAACAAAAAGAGTTAAATAAAATTAAACAAGTCAAAATCGACATTTAAGCCAGATGGGGTGAGGGTTCTCAAATTAAAAACCCATTCCATCTCAGCTTTACCAAGTATATTCTTGATGTTACCACCTCTCCATGGTATTACACATTTTTTTATGCCAATACACTTAAGAAGTTTTGTGTCATTATGTTTGCAGAAGTGCTTTGAGAATCAGTACGAGACTTCCTCATAAGCCACCTCAACATCACCCAGTTCTTCAACCTGTAATAAATTGTAATAAATTGTACTTCCCCTGGTGATCTTACAGCTTGAGCCAGACCTGATCTCGCTCTGTCCAACCACTCCACGGTTACGGCATATTTGTCCCTCCAACTTGCAGACTGGGAAATATTTAGCCCAAAGAAATATTCTATTATGGGATCTGTATAGCATCAATAGTATTGGCTCAATACCCTGCTGACTGCTTCTTACTTATTAGCAATAAATTAGCAATGGGAAGTTCATGAATCAACATTTGGACATACCATTTCCCCCCCCCCAAATAAGCATGAGTTTATTTACTAAACAGTGAAACATGACACAATGTGACATAATACTCTCTAAAACAGACATTACATGAAAACTCCCTCATGTGTGAACAGTCACTTTCAACTTGCTTTGACCAGACACTTTTGTATTTTAAAATGAAGCTATTAAAAATTTACACTTGCTGCCAATAACAATTGTGTACATGGTCCAACAGCCATAGACACAAATAGGTTTGTTACCTCAAACAAAATAATCATCATGGAAAAGATAGCTCAAATTAAAGATGGAAAATGTAATGACTTTCCATCAGTCTTGATTTCATCTTGCTGTATTGTCTAAATATGTGACTTTCTTCACGGATCTCATTCAGTAATTATCAAGAATGATTAACTACAAAGCGCGTGAGTTGGAATTTAAAAGAGAGAGAGGTTTTATTTTCACTCTGAATATTCATTTAGAATTGTTCATAATTTCTCTTTATCCTTGTTTCTACACTGAGCAATTTTAAAGGGATACTCCAGGCACCAAAACAACTTTAACTAAATTATGTTGTTATGGTGCCAGGAGGTCTTTGGGGGACTTTTACCTCAAGGGGTAAAACCATTCTCAAAATGGTTGTCTCCAGATTTTTCAGATTGAGGAAGTGCAGAGAGCTGCGTATTAGCTGAGAGTGTCAGCTGAACGCTTACCGCCTGAATCTGAAAATTCTGCTAGAGGCAACTGGGGGGTTAACCGTACAAGGTTTTGTGAAACTGGTATTACACTAAATTGAGTTGTATATAAAAAAAAATCCTTGGAGGAGCTCAGCCTACAGGCAGAGGGGAGATCCCAGACATATATGATGATCTGGACACAATGGATCTCGTCCACAGAATCAGCCAATTTCAGGGCCCTTTTGCAGTAACTAGGAAAATGTCTGGATGTGGTAAGGATGATAAATGTGGGAAACCTAGCCGGATCACTCAGGACATCCTAAACTCCACATGATGTTACATTCTTATTGGAGTCTAATTTAAGGCAAATAGGGCCAGAGAAATTAAACAAACAGTCCCAGGCAGGACACCCCCTTACTCTCTCTGCTTACCTTCTACCATCTCCATTCAACCTGCTCCCGCATACCCCACGTCCCTTCTCTCTCTCTATCTTTGCGTTTTTTCCCCTCTGCATCCGAGGCTGCAGCATGGTTTGAGGTGGCATGTAATTTTGAAGCCAGCACTCTTCTTTTTGGGTAGGGTACTGAATGCAGAGTGCAATACTCACCCAATTAAATGCCCAATGACATTTTGGGAACAGTGGTGACTCTTGTGTCACTATATAAGTGTGACTTTGTTATAATCTGATCCACATGCCTTTACTTTTCACTTTTTCCAGTAATTAGAATTTTAAATTAGTGTTCACGCATGAGAATGTCAGGAAGATGCCAGATAAGCAGTAATCCACAGCAGGGTTTCCAGTTATATGGCAGGTACTGTTTGACTTCTAGGGAGGTTGGAAACGAGTACATTACTTGCTCCTGCTGCAATTGGGACGTGTGTCTTTTCTTACCTATTTGGAGATCTGTGCATCTCAATCTATTTTATGGTTTGATAACCTTCACAGCTACCTTTGATAAATTTGAACCGTTTATCAAAGACACTGTTCAATTTTAAAATTCTTTCAATAAACAAATTTAGAAGATATATATTTCAATCTTTCCATCACTTTTTTCATCAAATAAGTGTTTTGTAGTACTTTATTTTTTTTATTTTTTTTTAAATGCCCCTCTAAATTTTGTCATCTCTTCTGAAATTGATACTATTGCAAAAAATTGTCAGATCTTCGTAGAGAGTAGCTGGCAGGTTTTAGATGTTTAGAACAATTTAATAAATATGAAAAGTTTAAGTTTAGAAACCAAAAATAAGATACTTTTCAGAGCACTTTGATAAATTGAATAAATTCCCCATTGCTTCTGTGTCTCCTCAGTCAATTACTTGTCAGCTATGTTTTCAATTCAGCGGTTCTAGCTTCAAATTTTAAAAATTCAATTTGGATTCTCACTTTACTAAATAATCCTGTGATTGTGTCTCTTGTGCAGACTGTGGGAGACATGTACTTCAAACCAGAGGTGACAGACACGATCATGAATTACAATATTGTTTCAGGGTTCTATATATTTAGTATGGTAGTATACAGTGCATGGAGTATTTACACTGAACAAAATTATAAACGCAACATTTGTTTTTGCCCCCATTTTTCATGAGCTGAACTCAACGATCTAAGACTTTTTCTATGTACACAAAAGGCCTATTTCTCTCAAATATTGTTCACAAATCTGTCTAAATGTGTGTTAGTGAGCACTTCTCCATTGCCGAGATAATCCATCCACCTCACAGGTGTGTCATATCAAGATGCTGATTAGACAGCATGATTATTGCACAGGTGTGCCTTAGGCTGGCCACTATAAAAGGCCTCTCGAGAAAGATCTAAAAGTATTAGATCTTTGAGTTCAGCTCATGAAAAATGGGGGCAAAAACAAAAGTGTTACTTTTTTATTTTTGTTCAGTGTATTTTAAGTACATCTCTTGAATAAACCTATTAATTAGAATCTGTGACTATTTATGTACCCATTAGCCGTTGGATAATAAAAATAAATATTATTGGTTAACTGTATTACTAAAGAGATCTTAAAATCAAATCAATAGTCTCAAAACAGATTTACAAGTGTTTTTTTTCCCTTTAAACAGATCGCTCCTATACAAATTGTTTTGGTCTCTTCATATGTTTTAGAAAAAAAAAAAAAAATTCCCACCAAATTTATTCTTAGAATTCCTCATTACCATTGGAAGCGGATGCTCGAAGTTTCTTTTGACGTTCAAATCCTCTTTGAATCCTCAAGGTTGCCCACTGCAGGAATAAAAATAAATAAATAGTTTAACAGATTACGAGAGAGATAAAATGAATCTGGATTCAAAGGAACACTCCAAGTACCATACTTACTACAGTGTCCTATAATGATTAAGGTGCCAGGAGTGCCTTGCCCCCCCCCCCCCATGCAAGTACTCGAACGGTTTTCCCTGGGCAACAGTCACCTTCTTTATGAGAACTAGAAACTCCCTGTGTTGAGCTTAGCTCAGCGATACAGGACTAAGTCTCCATGCAGGAAATTACGCTGTAGTGATTATGGTACCCAAAGTGCTCCCTTAATTATACTTTGTTAAGAAGTTGAGTTTCCTAGTCATATTGTTACTTTACCAATGAAGTGCATATTTAACAAAGTCATGAGCTTCTTTATCAGTCAAATCATTACATTTCACAGACTATTCTCCAAAACTACTACAATAAATCCAGAAAAAAATAATCAGAGTATTTTCTCTTGATATATGGTTATGAAGGCACAAAGCAAGCAATGTAAATCGTTTGAAAAAACCTATAAACAGAGTCAACATGGTCTGCACTCTAAACCTTATAAAACAAACAGGTGCATGGTGAATGAAAAGTTGCTTCAGTGGAATTTGGCTTATAATGTGTTCCTTATTCATTTAAAATCCAAACAAGCTTTAAAAAAAATAAAAATCTTCTTCCCATAGATAGTGACATAGATGGCCTTACATTACTCATAATGCTCTAAAGCAGGCATCTCAAAGTCATCGTAACTGGTGGCCCTGGCCAAGTGTCAAGCTGTCTTCTCCCATGGGGACCATTACTCACAGATAAACATACACACAGACACAAACAACTACATACTCCCAGACACATGCACAGTCACAGTTTAGACCAGGGGTAGTCAACCTTTTTCTACATACCGCCCACTAATGCATCTTTCTTGATGGAAACATTTCCTTACCACCCACCAGTTTTCGATAATATTTTTTGCGCAAGTGCAGAATATTTTTTTAGAAAGGAGGGTTTTTAAAAAAAAAAAAAAGAAAAGAAAAATGTACTTACATTTATCTTTTTATTTCTACTTTATGCATGTTTATAAATGTTTTTAACTTTATAAAGTTCTTTCTCCTATTCTACAAGTACTCTGCTCCTTCTCTCTCTTTTTTTTTTCAAGTACTCTGTTCCTTCTCCTATTCTACAAGTACTCTGCTCATTCTATCTCCTTTTTTACTAGTACTCTGCTCCTTCTTTCTCCTATTTTACAAGTACTCTGCTCCCTGCTATCGTGTATCCCCCTACCTACTCCAACTCCTCCCCTTCCTATACCCACGTGTTACACTCGTTCACGAGTGCACACGCTGGTACATGCGCACGCGTTCATACGTCTACACACACGCACGTTCCAGGGGCACATGCACGTTCCAGGATTGGGCAAAGACGAGGTCAGGCAGGCAAAAGGTTGGTTCAGGCAGCACATGATCATAAGCGTAGTACAAGTCAAAGGTCTTTTGGTGCAGCATAGTCCGGCGTTTGACAGCAAGGAGCGGTGGAGGTAAGTGTCGGGCCGGGCGAGGGCATGACAGACACAAAACAGATCATTCACAATGCAGAGCAGAAATTCAGGAGATATACAGGAGAAGTATTCCCAAGATTTAGACTTTCCTTGCTACTCTGGGACGGACTGTCCCAGTTAAACTGGGAAGGGGTGGTTGCAGGACGCATAAATTATTTTAGTGTAAGAC
This sequence comes from Pelobates cultripes, assembly GCA_933207985.1. Lineage (NCBI taxonomy): Eukaryota > Metazoa > Chordata > Amphibia > Anura > Pelobatidae > Pelobates > Pelobates cultripes. The sequence goes on along the minus strand of OW240917.1, from coordinate 186,466,534 downwards.
AAAAATTCCTGCAACCACACAGGTATTACTTTGCTTACAAGACAACAATATGTAATATCCATATAACCTACATCAGAAAGTGTCATGTATCTAGGAAAATATAAGTTTGTATGCCATCATTAAGTTGAACAATAACTCATATTAAAGGCCAGCTTGACTCATCAGACATTTACCACGCAATGTGAGACTCTGGGACAAACATTATCAGGTTTATCACCTAGAGCAAAGTGCAAGAGAAAACTTGCTTTTAGTAGCTTTAGACTGTATGTTTAATGCTATGAAAGCTCTTGAATATTGAACAAATTCTAAAGAACTATAATGGTTAAGGCAACATGTTTCTCCAGGCACTCAAGGTGTTAAAGCTGCAGGCAGTTTTAATGAAACAAAAAGAGGCTAGGACGTCTTTGTCAAGCTAACACCACAAAGCAAACATGACAAACAGTGCAAAAAAGGTCAACCAATAATTCACTTAAGTAAATATCATTAAGATCAGAAATTAACACTAATCATACAAATTACACAAAATATCTGTAAATACAATAATCCATGACTAACCTCTGTGTGTCAGAGGAGGGAGAGACAAAAATAATATAAAGATCTAGTAAAATAAAATGAAATTAATGGTAAAAAAAAAAGTAAAAAAAAGACACTTACCAAAGCACTAAAGAACTTCAAAGTTATTCTTTGGTGTTTCAGTAAATTATTTAGTGCTTCAGTAAATTATTGGTTGACCTTTTTTGCACTTTTTGTTATATATACACACTCATGTTTGCTTTGTGGTTATTCTGGACCGGCTGCAGAGGCTATGAATGTGTTTTTCAGGAGCACATGGCGCTCATTGCCCTGATGAGATTATCCATACCAAATCACCTTCCCAGATAGTTTACTCAGTCACAACTCACATGTAAGAAGATCTGGCGGTGTTTATTCGTCATATGATCTGTAGAATGTGCAGTTACGACAAGTAAAAGAACAATTCTTCCATACAGGATAGCAGAGAAACAAGTCACATATGAATGTACAGCATAGAATACACTAGAACAGAAAAAAGGGGAGGGGAGTACCTGGAGCAGCATGCAAACTATGGAGTGGCCCAAGAGACAAACTTAAGATGGACATTAAAGAAACAGTACATTATAATAAAACAATATCATGTAACATGACACTCCCCGCCTGAAATCTTTAGATTTCAAAGCCTATATATATGTATATAAAGATAAGTCCAAATGTCTAAAAGTCCAACTTCAACCTGTAAGTGAAGAAAACATTGGAAATAATACTGGTGTGTAGACCATAAAGAGATACCTGCAAAACAAAGAAGGTATGCAGTAAATGAACAATAAAACATGAAGTCCAATAACAGATGGCTAAAGTCCTATAGTCTGTGGTTTATAGCCGTGGAGCTTCAACAGTGGCATAGTTAACAGTTATAGCGGCGTTCTCCCCGCCATGGTACCGTACCGCCTGGTACTCTTGCATAAGTCACTCATTTGGTAGAAGAAGTACCAATTCTTAGGTAACGTCAGTGGAAATTGAGTAGGGGTTTTCGTGAAGAAACCTTGGAGGCGTCAGCCACAAGCAGCCATGGAGAGCTGCTGGGGATATAGGTCTTGTCCCATAATCAGCAGGATTAAGGTCCGTGGGAATATAATGCCATTGCTTTGGCAGAGAGAACCTTCTGATACATTCTACTCGATTACTGACATACACGTAAAATTGTTTGGTTTGGTTCTAGATGTATCCAAGCACTATCTTACGGTCTGTGTAAAATGTGAAGGAATCGATTTTAATGTCCATTTCACTCTTTATGACTTCGGCTATTTCCACAGCTTGCACGGCTGCACAAAGTTCAAGCCTGGGTATGGTATGTGCAGGTTTTGGTGTTAGCTTTGCCTTGCCTAGAACAAAATTGCAATGTATGTCTCCATTGTGGTTTAGAACATAGTTCTTAATGCGTTCGAATGGATCTTCCACGTCTGCCTTGACGCTGACCCTTTCACTAGCATTTTCATCTGCACCGGTAGCTTGTTCCAAAATCTTTAGTCTTGCTTCAGCTGCCTCGTAGTTGCTCTGTTCCTTTAAAGCTTCAATTGCTGCCCTTTGACGTGCTGCTTCAGCTTCCATTTCTGCTCTCTTTTTAGCATATGCAGCCTGTACTTTGCTAGCCTCTGCTTTGGCACGGGCATTTATAAGCTGTTCACTAAGCGTTGAATGCCTTGAACTTCGGGATCTAGAGGAACCTTTAGAATGTCTGGTGGATACGGATCTGTGAGATACAGTGTCCTGTGGCTGCGTTAATTTTGCTTCTGCCTTTGCTTTAGTTAGCAGGATAAAGCTTTCTCTCTTTCCATGTTAAGAAGCTGGACATTGTTAAGTTGCTCTAATGATTCCTCAGTGTTAATGTTTTGCAGAATAGTTTTATATTTATTGCTTGTAGTCTGGTACAGTTCGTATGAAGCAGAGAGATGCTTTATGGCACCCTCTAGTTGCAGTACCTCATGGCTGGGACATGAAATAACATCGATGTAGGTGAGGATTTTATCCCAAATCTGCTTCAAACTGGTTGCTAGTTCAGTTTTCATGGATTCATAGTTCTCTTTAACCTTCCATGTGGGTTTCACAGAGCGTTTAGCTAATGCACTGGGCTCTGGGTCCTCATACTGGCTTTCTCCATGTGGTGCATGCTGTGGTGTTTCACATACTGAGCCCTTTCCACTCATGATGGCCTGAGGTACACAGGCCTGGCTGTAGCAGTGAAGTGTGTCTGTATACTGTGTGGGGCTGTAACAAGCTGTGCTGGGGTTGTATGCAGACTTCTCATACAATACACACAGTTACACTTCACTGATCTGTCCTGTGACACAGAAATCTCTATAAAAGCTGCTGGATATGTTCTTTTACTATTCTGGACCGGCTGCAGAGGCTATGAATGTGTTTTTCAGGAGCACATGGCGCTCATTGCCCTGATGAGATTATCCATACCAAATCACCTTCCCAGATAGTTTACTCAGTCACAACTCACATGTAAGAAGATCTGGCGGTGTTTATTCGTCATATGATCTGTAGAATGTGCAGTTACGACAGGTAAAAGAACAATTCTTCCATACAGGATAGCAGAGAAACAAGTCACATATGAATGTACAGCATAGAATACACTAGAACAGAAAAAAGGGGAGGGGAGTACCTGGAGCAGCATGCAAACTATGGAGTGGCCCAAGAGACAAACTTAAGATGAACATTAAAGAAACAGTACATTATAATAAAACAATATCATGTAACATGACAGTGGTGTTAGCTTGACAAAGACCTCCTAGCAGGACGAAACGTTGCTGTTCCTATTTTTGTTTCATTAAAACTGCCTGCGGCTTTAACACCTTGAGTATCTTTTTCTTTGCCTTGCCGTTGTGGGATTACTGATCCTGCTCCTGAGCCGAACTGGGTGGCTGCTGGGATTGAGTGCGGCTCCTACCATTATTATTGCTGCGATATGTTTCAGCCAAAATAAACGTGATATAGGAAAAAAATATTTTTTAGATCCCTTTAAAAAAAGCAACAAAGTTTGTTTTATGTGTGTGTTTACATTTTCACATAAAAAATACTAATGGTACACAGGGAGAACTGGGGGAGGGGGGGGACTAATGGGACACATGGAGGGCCTGGAAGGGGGAATAAGGACACGTGGAGGGCTGGTGGGAAGGGGGAATAAGGACACATGGAGGGCTGGTGGGAAGGGGGAATAAGGACACGTGGAGGGCTGGTGGGAAGTGGGAATAAGGACACGTGGAGGGCTAGGAGGATGGCTTAGGGACACATGGAAGGCTGGGAGGGGGTATAGGGACACATGGAAGGCTGGGAAGGGGGTATAGGGACACATAGAAGGCTGGGAGGGATGGCTAGTGGGACACATGGGGGCTGGGAGGGGGCCTATTGGGACACATGGGGGCTGGGAGGGGGCCTATTGGGACACACGGGGGAGCTACTGAGACACATGGAGGGGCTGGGGAGTAAAAAGACACAGAGGTGTGTGGGGAGAAAGACAGAGGGGTTGGGAAAGGGGAACAGACACACACACACACACAAACACACACACACACACACACAGAGGGGCTGGGAAAGGGGAGAATGAGACACACAGAGGAGCTGTGGGGAAAGATACAAAGAGGTGCTGGGGCCTGGGAAACAGACTCACAGAAGGGCTGGGGAAAGGGAGAAAGAGATTTTGTGTTTACAAACATGAGTGACTCAGAGGAGTTAGGAAGAGGAGTTGCAAAATCAAAGAACAATGACCCCATGATCAGTCCTAAACTTAGTAGAATGATAGGCTGCGCTGAAAAAAGAAAGATCAGAGAACATGAAAGAGGAAAAACAGAGATGACTAACCTTCTCTCCATCCCAGTGAAGGACAAACCTTGTCTTAGTGAATTCTTATTATAATACTCTAAAAAGCCTTGCAAGTAAAAAATTCTGTCAGCTTAAAGCAAGCATGTAAAACTCAGGCCAAATAAACAAGTTTTACGTTTATATGGGCTGCAAAAAACATAGAAACGTGGGTTTATTTAGAAAACTACAGTACAAAAAAAGTGCCTAACTGACACTGGACATCCTCACGCACGTAGGGTTTCAAAGTAAACAAAAAAGCTAATTTCTTTTAAGGAGATGGGCATTTGCATATAACCAATATTTCAGTCCAATTACCTTGACATTAAAGTTTGGTAATGAGAATGAAATAGTGAATGTATGCTGTTGCACAGCTGTAATAACCAAATGACATTATCTTGATGATTTTGAAGTCCTATGAGTGTGTTCTTCATTTTGGCTGAACAAAGCATTGGAAGGCTAGTGTGCATGTGTGGCAAAATGCTGCACAGCCAATCAGCATCTCCACGAGGAGTGTTCAGCACCTCCATTCATACCCAATGTAATGCACTGCCCCTCCCCTCAATCTAATACACTGCTCACAAATCCAATACATTGCCCTCCCCTCCTCCTAGCACTCCAATGTAATACACTGCCCTCCCCCAATTTAAACACACTACCTCCCTCCCCCAAATTAATACACTGGCCCCCTCCCTCCCCTAAATTAATACACTGGCCCCCTCCCTCCCCTAAATAAATACACTGGCCCCTCTCCCCCTAAAAATACACTGGCCCCTAAATAAATACACTGGCCCTCTCCCTAAATAAATACACTGCCCCTTCCCCTAAATAAATACACTGGCCCCCTCCCTCCCCTAAATAAATACACTGCCCCCTCCTCCCTAAATAAATACACTGGCCCCCTCCTCCCCTAAATAAATACACTGGCCCCTCCCTAAATAAATACACTGGCCCCTCCCTCCCCTAAATAAATACACTGGCTCCCTCCCTCCCCAAATAAATACACGGCCCCCCCTCCCCAAATAAATACACGGCCCCTCCCTCCCCACGGCCCCCTCCCTCCCCTAAATAAATACACGGGCCCCCTCCCTCCCCTAAATTAATACACGGGCCCCCTCCCTCCCCTAAATTAATACACTCCCTCCCCAATTTAATACATTGGGGAGGGGGGCAGTGTAATACATTGGAAATGTGTGAGCTGTGCGGCCACACAGTGCCCCATGGTAGTTTGGGTGCCGTGCGGCCGGCACAGTTCACACACGCAGAGACCAGCTATACTGGCCGCACGAAGGAAAGTGGGGGCGGAGCTACTAAAATTTGGGGCGGGCCAAATTGGCAGCTGGGGCAGGGCTTAACACAGCCCTTACCCGCTGCTGTTACTGCTGCACATGGAGGTGAAGCAAGAAGGAATCCCTGCTTCTCTAACGAACAGGCTCCAGGAAAGACTAAAGAGAATCCCCTCCTCCTCCAGCTCCTGTCTGTGAGTAAGAGAGTGAGTGAGTGAGTGAGTGAGTGTGTGTGTGTGTGTGTGTGTGTGTGTGTGTGTGTGTGTGTGTGTGTGTGTCTGTCCGTCTGCCTGTAACTGTGTGTATGTGTGTGTAACGGTTTGCTTGTAACTTTGTGTATGCATGTGTAGCAGTCTGCAATGGTGTGTATGTGTAACTGTCTGCCCGTGACTGTGTGATGCTGCGTGTGTGTGACTGTCTGCCTGTAACTGTGTGCGTGACTGCCTGTAACTTACTCTGTGTGTGTGTAACTGTCTGCTTATAACAGTGTGTGACTGTTTGCATGTGACTATGTATGTGGGACTGTCTGCCCGTGACTGTGTGATGCTGCATGTAACTGTAACTATGTGTGTGACGGCCTGTAACGGATTGTGTGTGTGTAACTCTCTGCCTGTAACTGTGTGTATGACTGCCTGCATGTGACTGTGTGAGGAGGTGCAGGAATTTTGTAGAAGGTGGCAGGGGTTTTGTATTGGAACAGGGGTCTTGTAAAAAGGGGGGGGTGAGCAGGGGTTTTGTGGAAGGGGAGTGCAGGGGTTTGTAGAAGGGGGCAGTACAGGTGTTTGTAGAAAGGGGGCTCACTGGGGTTTTACAAAGATTACACCTCTGCTGCTCCGTTACCTGCATGAGGACATCCAGCGTCAGATTTTTCCCCATGGGAAAGCATTGATTCAATGCTTTCCTATGGGAGGTCTAATTACTTTTACTGCCTTCCCGGTTCCAGGTGCAATAAATGGAGGTGCATATAAACCTGACTGGTGTCTTAACCTGCACAGGATACACACAGGGTCACAACCTCTAATACAAGAAGTATAATGCAAGTGTATCTCTGACAATGTCATATGTTCTTCTCTGACGAACACCTGGTGAATGATAGAACAAAGATACTAAGACAATTTGTCTATTGTTCTGTAATGAGTACGGAATTCCTGAATATACGTGTAATCACTCAATGGATACTGAACACACACATTTTATTGTAAATTATATGTATTAACCCAGTCACGACTGAGCCTTTTCCCAAAATTCCAAGTAAAGGGATTGAGGCATTTTTTGCACTTTTGCTGTAGGTTTATTCCACCATAGTTTACCACTTTCTCTTAAAGTACACCTATTCGCAAGATATATATTTGGAATCTGTTGCTGGGAACGACAACGTGCGATAAAAAGTAGCTCTCAGTGCAATGAAAATGGCCATCCTTGGGCAGCAAAAAAAAATAATTTTTTAAAAGTCTATCAAAGAGATAGCAGGAACTTTTAGGAGTGGCCAAATCAACATCTACGGGAAACAACAGTGGTGAATGATCGTAGGATCCTTTCCATGTTGAAGAAAAAAACCTTCACAACTTCCAGCCAAGTGAAGAACACTCTCCAGGAGGTTGTCCTATCATTTCCAAGTCTACCATAAAGAGGAGACTTAATGAGTGCAAATACAGATGGTTCGCCACAAGGTAAAAAACATTTATAAGCCTCAAGAATAAAAAGGCCAAATTAGACTTTGCCAAAAAACATATAAAACGCCAACTGGAACAGCATTCTTTAGACAAATGAAACTTAGATCAACCTGTACCAAAATTATGGGAATAAAAAAAGTTTAAAGAAGGCTTGAATTAACACACTTTACAGATGGACAATGACCCAAAACATACTGCTAAAATAACCCAGGAGTTTTTAAGGCAAAGAAGTGGAATATTCTGCAATGGCTGAGACAATCACCTGATTTCAACCTGATCAAATATGTATTTCATTTGCTGAAATTTACGGCAGAAACACCCATAAACAACAACAAGCTGCTGTAAAGACCTGGCAAAGCATCACAAAGGAGAAAACACAGCGTTAGGTGATGTCCATGCTTTCCAGACTTCAAGCAGTCATTGCCTGCAAAGGATTCTCAACAAAGTATTAAAAATATAAATTTTATTTAAGATTGTTTTAATTTGTCCAATTACATTTGATACTGATATAAGGTAAGTCAGCACTTTCTTCTGATGTGTTACGTGCTATGAACAGGACTTTTTATTAGTCCTGATAAAATGGCACATTAATTATTTTTTGGGAACTTAACATTAATACCAGTTACAAAATCCAAAGCATAGCAGCCCCCTTATGATCAATATATGCACTGATAGACTGGACCTTGGAGGGACATGCACACTGATACAATAACAATCACTCATACACACACACACATACTGACCCATAAACAAGCACAGACTTATACACACAAACATTTGTTGGCACATAGTCACTGCCCTATACATAAAATGTTAAATGCGCACACTGACCCATACATCAGGCCTCAACAAATTCCAGGCATCAGGTCGCTATGGCGACTAGGAATTCTGTCCTGGCGTCTGGATGTTTCTCACCCATTCACCTGAGGCGGACAGCGGAGGAAGAATGGAGGCAGGCAGCTGTGAAAAAGCTGTGATCTTCCTGTTCTTCTTCCTCTGCTCCCTCGCTGTGATGTCAGGAGTCAGGATATGACGTTACTTCAGCCCCGGCACCACTAAACAGTATGCAACTGAGCAGAGCAAGAAGAGCTTGAAGATTGCAGGATCACAAGTGCCACACTGGATCCACTCCAGAACTCCTGAAAGGTAGGGAGTCTGGGTGGACTTAAATTAAAATTAATTTGTGAGGTGTGTGTGTGTGTGTGTGTATGTGTGTCTGTCAGTGAGTGTATGTGTCTGTCAGTGAGTCTGACCACCCTCCGATCACATGGGAAAAGTGGTTTTACTCACCTATTTTCCCCACACTGTGACGGTCTTGACAATCAGTGTTAATTTTGGCAACAAATTTCAATTTAGTTTTATTCAGTCTTGACTAAAAACACATTTTTGTTTTAGTCGTATTTTAGCTATCTGAATTGTTTTAGTTGTAGTCGACTAAATCTCCAGTAGATTTTAGTCTAGCCGCAGCTGGCTAAACCTTGGCATCAACCCTGGTGATCTCAGACAATCCAATGCTTTTCCATAGGAAAAGTATTGGGAGGTTACTGTGCATGTGCAGCAAAACGCTGCACCAATCAGCATTGGTGCTTCAATAATCATTTCATCTCTATGAGGAACATTTTTATTTAGCGTCCAACAAATTCGGCAGCGCTGTACAATGGGTGCACTAACAAATATATCACTGTAACCAGACAAGTTGGACACACAGGAACAGAGAGTTTGAGGGCCCTGCTCAATGAGCTTACATGCTAGAGGGAGTGAGGTAAAGATAGTATTATAGAAGTAGATTTGTAGAATAGTTATCACTGAAGACTTAGTGTGGATTTTTTTTATTTATTTTTTTAAATGACAGCTGCAGAATATGAATCAGTTAAGAGCTATTTACAGTGTAACTGATACGCTTTTGTGAAGAAGTGAATTTTTAATGATTCTTTGAAAGAGTGGAGACTGGGTAAGCCTCTAACGGAGAAGGGAGTGAGTAATTGAGTATACACAGGAACGCTGCAGCCCTAGAGAAGTCTTGAAGGAGAGACTGTAATGGGCAAATTGGGAGTACATAAGACCACTGAGAAGCGGATTGCAGTAGTCAAGGCGAGAGAGGACAGTGGCATGGACCAGCACCTTAGCCGCATCTGGTGTTAAGTAGGGACAGATGCGAGCAATGTTTTTGAGATGGAGGTGGCAGGATTTGGCGATCGACTGGACATGAGGGTGGACGGAGAGGTTGGAGTAAAAGAACACATAGGCAGCGAGCCTGCGTGGTGGAGCTGATGGTAGCACAATTAACATGAAGGGAGACAGTAACGGGAGTAGCAACACTTGAGGGAGGAAAGACCGGATGTTCAGTTTTGGACAAGTTGCGTTTAAAGTGGGCAGCCATCCAGTTAGAAATAGCAGAGAGGCAGTCAGAGACACTAGTCAAGAGGGACAGGGAGAGATCAGGAGAGGACAGATAGATTTGCGTGTCATCCGCATAGAAATTATATTGGAAGCCAAAGGAGCGGATGAGTTTACTATCGGAGGCAGTATGGATCAAAAACAGTAGGGGACCAAGGACTGAATCTTGGGGGGAAACCAACAGAGAAGGGTTGGGCAGAGTTAGGAGGAGCACCAGGAGAGAGCAATATCTTGTAGATATCTTATAGACGCTCCATGCAGAGCAATGAGACACTGAACGTAGGTGCTGCACAGTGTGCAGTTCTGAGACAGGTAGCACTTTAGTGGCCATATGAGTGACTGCCACTAGAGGTGTCGCTAGGCAGCAATGTAAACAGTGCCTTTTCTCTAAAAAGGCAGAGTTTACATTGAAAAGCCAAAGCCTGCAGGAACAGGCAATAGACACCAGAACCACTACATTAAGCTGTAGTGATTCTGGTGACTATAGTGTCCCTTTCAGAATTGTATTTTTAAATTGAAAATAGTGTGGCATGGGACTAAGCAGGGGAAGCAATGCCTTCAATCTTCATGGGCACAAAAGCTATTGATAACAATCCACACTATTCAACATACCCACTGAAGTCGCTAAGATTGACATAACACGGCATTGATTAGATCAGAGTCCCCCTGGAGTGGGTGTGGAAAGCATAAGAAAAAAGAAGCAAGTAAATATGAAAAAACATCAGCCTACATTTTGAAATGGACTTTGATTTCCCCAAAGGTATACTCAATTACTCACACAGTGCTGCAGACTCCACTTATTAAAATTAGAAGAAAACAACCACTGGCAATAAGTGAGCAACCTGATTAACCAGCCTAGAGGGACCCTCCCACACACACACACACCTTTAAATTCTAAAGCATTTCTTCACATTGTGCACATTTGATCCAATGGAAATACTTCAATGTATGCCAAACACCTTAAAACATACATATGAAATATTAAATCACTTTAGTTCTTAAAAAGAGCACTCTAATAACATTAACCATCACAGTTTATGGCAGTAGTTAAGGTGCAAGTCTAGGGGTCCCAACCCAATTTTGTGAAACATGTTTGGAGCGGTAAGATTATAGTAAAATGAATTTTAAAAAAATACCATAACGATTTCCTTTACACACAGGGACCACCACGTCTTATGCAAAGATGGTGACAATGCTGCTTTAAATGCACCTAGACATATTATGGTATATATTGTTTAGGGGCAGAAAAGGTCTCCTTTTAATACCCTATATGTATACATAGCACAACAAATATAAATTAAATGTTAAAAATGGAAATGAACCTTATGTGTACACCAATTCTAATCGTACATCTACCTTACCTTAGTCCTACCATATCCCTAACTCTAAATTAACATTAATCCTAACCTAGTATTAAACTCTTACCTTACACTTCACACCAACCGTAACCCTTACTCACAGGATTAGATCTGCTGACATTGGCAGAGGGATCTCTCAGCTAATACAATAGAAAGAGGTATGTGAGTACCATCTACTGGGTGACTGCAGCATGAAAGGGTGACCTACTTCTCATGCTGAAGCTCTGGCATGCTGTCCCTGCTGATCAAACAGCAATAGGTGCTAGGCATCTGGCAGAACCCACCACCAATCACAATTGGCAGGATGGCATGCAGGGTGACCAATTCAGGGTGCAGTGGGTACATGCTGAGAATCACCACAGCTCAATGCAATCGCTCAACTGTAGGTAAATAAGTGGCATCTTAAGAGCTTACTTTGAGTGCCGCATACAGCTCACATGTTAATTAGTGGGGACACTAAATAAGACCCCAGCTGACACACACTGCCCTAGGTATCAATTGTAATTTGGGTCTACCTGATGTGAGCAGGGATTTAACCTACTAGTAGCCTCTCATTGTGGTGTAGGGGACATGTTCTTAACAGCAGGGGTTTATAGGCCAAGCAGTTTACCTAAGTGCAGCAGCTCAAATAGGCAGAGAGATTTAAAAAAAAATAAAAAATTTAGAACTGTTTAGTAGCTATAACCCGCTTTGTTATTTTAACTGTAGGGATAGGCAACTTTCGGCACTCCATATGTTGTGGACAGGGCCGATGCAAGCATTTCTGGCGCCCTAGGTGAAAACAAATTTGCCACCCCATTTGCTTCACCCAGTCATGCAGACTAACACACACACTGACCATGCAAACTAACACACATGCACTAACCCATGTAGACTGACCCACACAGACTCATATACACACACACACACACCCCCACACTGACGCACACAGACAGACACACACTGACTCATTCAGATAGACACTGACCCATACAGACAGACACACTGACATAAACATACATGAAGCAGACTAACACACATTCTCTGACATCCCTTACCTTCATTACTGTTCACTCTCTGCGCCTGGCTGCCCTTTCTCTGCACATTATGCTCCCGCCCACTCCTCCCCACGTCCAGCAGAAGGGGCGGGAGCGAGGAAGTGAAGCGCCCGCGCGCTGCCGCAATGCATACCTGGGGGGGGGGGTCTGGCTGAGTGGATCCGTATGCCGCTGGACCTGTGTTCTACCGGGCGCTAGTGAGCAACAATGCAAGTGCTTCCGAGCACCTGGTAAAATGGCCGGCGGCATACTCAAAAATAATCCAACTTGTCAGGGTCGGCGCCCCCCCTTTAAGCAGCACCCTAGGTGGCCCGCCTAATTTGCCTATAGGGAGCGCCAGCCCTGGTTGTGGACTGCATCTCCCACAATGTTCTTACAGCCATAATGCAGGCAAAGCATAATGGCAGGTGCAGTCCAAAACATTTGGAGTGTCGATAGTTGCCTATCCCTGGCTTAGCAATCACTCAGACAGCCACTAGAGGTGCTTCCTGGGTGAGTGCTGCACAACATGCAGCACTGACGTTCAGCATCTCCACACTCCACCTGTAGGTGCTGACCTTTTCCCATAGAGATGCATTGAGTAAATACATCTCTATGAGGAGATGCTGATTGGCGCAGAGCATCTTTTGCTGAGCATGTGCTGTAGCCTCTCAATGATTTCCTATGTGGAAGCATTGAACTGACTGAGATTATCAAGTCTGATGATCTCAGCCAAGGGGGCAGAGCATGGGCAGGGGGCCAGCAGTGACCAGACCCACGCGACGTTGGAAAACTTTGAGTAAGTCACCGTTTTAACAGGAGGTAAGTGGGATCTGGGGGCCTAAACAGCTATTTAGACCTGTAGTGTGAGGAATACACGTTTGTATTCCTGACACTACAGCGTTCCTTTAAGTAAATTAATGAATAGCATTCTGTTAAAGGGGCAAGCTAAGCACCACAACCAGTACAGCATGCCTTGGTGGTTATGGTGCCAGGTGTTCTCTGGCACCATCCCACAGGTTCAGAAGGACTGGACGTTGGTGCCAAGTGGAACCAGCTAAATGTCAAAGTGTTTCAACACTCTAATCTTAAATCAAAAATATTCATTATTTGTATGGCAGCAAAAGTCTGGCATAACCCATTGTTTGCAGGAGGTAGTTCAATGTAAATTGGGAATTCTGCATTAATTGCTTTAAGACCATTTCATTTTCTCACATCAGTGTTAACAATTTGCATTAAAAGAAGATACACACAAACACACACACATAGTTTTGATAACTATGCAGCAAAGAAACACTAGTGATGTGTTGTAAATTACACAAATAATCTAAATTCGTCAATTCGGTATTGAAGAAAGGGGGGGGGGGGGTATTTTAAAAAAAAAATATTTATTTATTTTTAATTTTTTTTCAGTGTGGCTGTTTTGCAATTCAATCACAAGCTTCCCACAACCCAGTTTAAACATGATACTCAGCTTTTGGTAAATGAGTAAACCTGGGGTTCATTCTACATTCCACATTGTGGCGAATTCAAACCTGAACGACAACATTCATGGTCAGATCGTTTTAAACCAGAATAAGGACGTGTCTTACCTCTAATGTTTTAACCAGGATTTTCATGTACACTTCAGAGATACCCAGAGAAAGCCCGAATATAGAAGGCAATAAAATCAGCACGAAGATCATGGCCAGCCATCCTGTGAAGATGTTATAAGTTACTGTCTTAAAATCCTCCATGGTTCAGCCTGGCTATCCCTCTGTAACCCCTCAGGTAACCTTGTCATCTGTCTCCCATTCTCTGCTCCATTACCTGACAGAGCAGGAAAAACAAACTTTACTATTAAGGCACTGACTTCCTATTCTCTCCCAGGTCACTCCCCAATATTCTTTGCCCCTCCTGAATCACGACTCCCCTCCCAATTTCTGGCAGGGCTACAATAACTAGTGGAGACCTCTGTCCCCGGAGCACACATTGTGGGCACAGAAATTGCTACATTGCCCTTTGCTCTGATAATAATTAGCTGTGTCTCAGGGTATAGGCATATGTTCAGCAGTCCAAAAGTCACTTGTTTGTGATATTGAGTTGTAAGGAGATTTTTTTTTTTACATTTTGTTCTGCAGATAAAGGTATTCTAACCTTGAAGTTGAATATAGTACAGATATTTGTTTAAAAAAAAGAAAAAAAATACATGTTATGTGATTATAGTGCTTCTGATATTGTGTAAGCAGTACACATTTCAGCAGTTTCTCCTGCCCATATATTAATTTTTAAACAGGTGCATATTAAACTAGCTTTCAGTATGTGACTGGCTGGGCGAATGAATCTAGTTTGGGGTATGTGATTGTATGGGTGATTGTGGCTATTTGGGATTTTTGATTAAATATGTGAATGCGACTAGTTTGGGGTATGTGTGCAGATGTGATACAGGCTGTAGTGTATGTGTGTTGGGGGCATAGGGATTGTTGTGTGTGTTGGGGGAAGTCATTGGCGAGATATAAGACACTTGGGGGTTATGACTGTTTTAATCATTTTTGCCTATAAGATTCTGTAATTAGACCAAACATATTTGTCAGCACCAGGTCCAATAGGCTCATAATCCAGCCTTGAGTAAAGGTTTTTATAAAAATGAAATGTATGTGTGTATGAATGTGAATGTATGAAAATGCATGTGTTGGTGTATAAATTTCAGTATGTATGTATATGTAAATGTGAGCATCTTTGCGTATGGATATTTTTGTGTGTGTATGAATGTTAGTGTGTGAGAATGTGTGCTCATAATTTCCCTAAGAAAACTGCATTGGTGGCAATGCAAAAAGACAACAACAAAAAATGTCTACTTCGGGGGGGGCGTGGTTTGCAGGCGAGCAAGATGGACGTGTCCATGTAAAGCTCTGCTGCAGCCACGGTGCCAACTGCTAACTACAGCCGAGATATAATTGCAAAAAATACCTGCAGAGGCAGGAGACCCATGATGGACAAGAGGGCCCCGAGGAAACAGGGGAAAAAAGCGATGGAATCGGGTGCCACCGTCTCGGAGCTGTTCGCGGCCTCCCGCGCTGTGCGTCTAAGCACCCAAGATGGCGGACGGGAAGGTCAGGGAACGCCGCGCTCGCCATCAAGCCCAGGCAGCAGTGCGGCTACAGGTACTCGGGAAACAGATACCGGCCAGATAATGGCCAAATTAGCGGAGGTCCGCTCCTACCTTGCTACTGAAATAGTCAGGAGCTCGGACGAGGTGAAAGCGGAGATTCAGGCTGTAGGGACGAGGACGGCTGCATTGGAACAGCGGGTGGAGTCCACGGTTGTGGCCCACAACGCTGCTGCCACACAGATTAATATTCTGACGACCCGACTGATCTCTGCTGAACTGGCAATTGAAGACCTCGGAAATAGATCGCGCCGAAACAATATTCGTCTTCGGGGCTTGCCTGAGCAGGAGGGGGAAGGGTCTCTGATTGAGGTCGTTTCGGGCATCCTTAGGCCGCTTCTCCCCGACATGCCGGACCAGCTTTGGCATATTGAGCGGGCGCATCGGGCTCTCCGGGCTAAGCGGTCAGATGATCGGCGGCCGAGAGATGTGATTATTAAATTCCTCTGCTTTCAAACTAAGGAGGCCCTGATGAAAAGGGGCAGAAATAGCCCTATCACCCATAAAGGAGTGGAGCTGGCCCTCTACCAGGATCTGACCCCAGCCACACTACAGAAAAGGCGAGAGTGGCGCCCCATGACCGAGGTATTACAACACCATTCGATCAAATATGCCTGGGGTCACCCTTTCCGTCTGATGGCCTTTCACGACGGCCGCACTAAGATCTTGTTTCCCGACGGTGATCCAGCGGCGTTCCTGCGGGAGCTGGGGATTCAGGCCCCTGAAGGTTTCGTGGTTCCGATGGCGACGGCGGAGGTGCTGGGATCCCTTCCACGTGTTTGGTCCGAGGCGGGTGAGTGAGGAGAGAGGAATTTTGCTCCCGGTCTCGCAGGTCGGATCTCTACGGCTCCAGGTGGTGTTGTGCTACGGGAGGGCATGTGTTGTTTGGGTGGGTTGAGATGGGTCCCCATGTCCCCCCCCCCCTTTTTTTATCTTTAACTTTATTTTTTATTTTTTATTTTTATTTATTGCTGGCCTGGCTCCCTTGATGGGGATTGCTTGGGTTTGGTTGCCAGTTCATGGGTTGGGTTGCTTCCTGAATGGGGCGGGTTAGGGATTTCTTCTCTTCGTTCCCAAATGTTCTCATCCTGTGTTCTTCAATTTTTCCCCCCTCTGCAACCGCCTAATGAGGTTGATCGGGCTCAGGGATTGTACCTCTTTTCGGGCAACACCCGTCCTAACATTGCAGGGCCCTCACGGTTATTCGGGACGCCCGCACCGGCCCGAATTTTGGTTGGGGAACGTTTTTTGACTTGAAATGCTTACTTAACCTTGTCTTCTGTTATACATCTCCTCCCCGTATAGTTTTGGGGCGGCGGAGGGTGGCGGGATGTGTGTTTATTATGTAGGGCGGGTGGTTGATAGGGTTGACCCTGCTTTTACAATTAGCTTATGTACCACACTGCATTTACTTTTGATCTTACGCACAGGGGATGGGATTCGGCGGAAGCTTGTGGGTTCAGCTATGGGGGGGAGGTCTTGGGGTCACGGGGCTATGTTTATGCTACGGCGTTCTTTTATGTATATTTTCCATACTCTTGGGCCCTTTCTGCCTCCCAGGCACATTTTATGTTATTTATGGTGGGTTAAGGGAACAGTGGGGCGTGCGTTCTTGGGGGGAGCGGGTGAGTTTGATGTTTTGGGTTCATTGTTTAAATGCGCAGATTATGCCATATTGTTTTGCCCCGCCTCTCTTTTTGGGGGGGTCTTCCTCGCGGGGGGGGGAAGTTGTTTGGATCTCTGCCTAGGGGGAAGGGGATTTTCTGGTTGTGTATTTGTAGGTAATGCAGCTATCTGACATCTTATTGTATTTCATTGTGTCTCATAATTAGTCTGTGTTGGCACCCTATGGGTGCTTTTCTCTGTTGGTGTATGCTCCCGCTTCTCTGGAGAATCCTTCGGATTCCGGAGGGGCTGGAACATGTGCCCCAATTAAGCCTGGCTATAGGTAAGACCAGGCACCAGATACACAGGTTCTGTGTGTCCTTCTTTGTTTCAAACTTATTCTTTTTTCCTATTTCTTGTTTGTTGTCCAGTTCTAAATCTTTACTATTTCCCTTGGGAGGGGGAACAGGAGAGGGCAGTTATGCCGCTGAACTCTGTCTGGATGGTCCGGAGCCGGGCTCCCATGGTACTGAGATGAGATATATGGTGCAATCTCCTTACTGGCCCAGTAGTGGGCTGCTAGGAGGCATTGGCTTGCCCTCCTTTCGGAAACTATGCCTTTAAAAATATTATCATTGAATGTTAAGGGCCTGAACGCTCTGAGCAAACGCCGCCTCATGTTCAGGGATCTCAAACGCATGAGCCCAGATATTGCCTTCTTGCAGGAGACGCACCTATCCGCATCGGCTAAATTCGCCCTGAAGGATCACACTTTCAGGACAGTCCATGAAGCTAGGGCTTTAAATAAACGGAATGGAGTTGCTATCGTTATACACCATAGATGCCCGCTGAGGGTGGAAAACGTGGTGGCCGACCCGGGTGGCCGTTTCGTGCTGGTTTCGGGGAGATTGCACTCTCATGCAGTGCATTTCCTCAATGTCTATGCCCCAAACGACCCCTCTGTTGCTTTTTGGGATGGAATAACGCAGATGGTGAACACTCTGCCACACGGAATGACGGTGGTGGGGGGGGACCTGAACGCCACCCCGTGTCCTGCGGTTGACAGGGGTCCTGGCGACGGGTTGCCGAGGTCCCACGGGAGAGGTAGTCAAGATAAAATACTACGCACTTTTATGCATCGTACAGGCCTGGTCGATATCTGGAGAGCTCATCATCCAGACGACCGTGATTACACTTTTTATTCAGCACCTCACGATACGTATTCGAGGATAGACTTATTTCTGGTGAATCCCCTCACGGTCCCAAAGGTGTCGAAAACTTCAGTAGGTTCGATCACTTGGTCGGACCATGCTGACATCCCGATGACTCTGGATAAATTAAGTATGGCATCTCCGTGGACCTGGAGATTGAACACCTCTTTGCTTCAGGATCCAGCCGTGGTGGAGATCACACGTAAGGAACTGACTGAGTACTTCACACGGAATGCGGACTCTGGTCCCCGGCCTTCCATGGTGTGGGCCGCACACAAGACGGTTATCCGGGGTATATTGATTCGCGAAGCCACGCTTAAGAAGAAACGTAAGACACAATTACTAACATCTCTCCTCGAAGCCCTGGGGAAAGCGGAAGAAAAACACAAGGCGGCCTCGTCGCCTACCACATTGCAGGAAGTAAGGAAATTGC
>OW240917.1:186433928-186447930 GCA_933207985.1 Pelobates cultripes | reverse complement strand
GCTGTTACCGAAACCTGGCAAGGATGATTCTGTCCCCGAAAACTTTCGCCCGATTTCTTTGATAAATCATGACTCCAAAATTCTTGCCAAAATATTGGCACACAGACTGAACCCCTTGTTAACACGATTGATACACCCTGACCAAGTTGGCTTTGTGCCTGGCAGGCAGCTATTTGAAAATACTAGACGCAACATTGATCTTATCTGGCGGCAGGCAACTAGGGGGATCCCGACGTTGATATTGTCACTCGATGCGGAGAAAGCTTTCGATAGGGTAAAGTGGCCTTATCTTTTCGAGACTCTCCGACAGTTTGGTATCCCTGAACCCTTTATAACTACGATACAAGCAATGTACACTGACGTTCGGGCTCGAGTCCGGATTTCGGGCGCGAAGATGGAACCTTTTAATTTGGGGAATGGGACTAGGCAGGGCTGCCCGCTGTCGCCTCTACTGTTCGCTCTCTCTTTGGAACCCCTCCTACAAACAATTAGAAATAGCTCCGACATCAAGGGGATCGTGATTCGGGAGCAGCGATATGTGGTGTCTGGCTTTGCTGACGATGTCTTGCTAACCCTGACGGATCCGATAAATTCGATGGAGGCATTGGCGACAGTGTTGGAAGCCTACAGCGAATTGGCCGGATATAGGGTGAACTTAACTAAGTCAAGCGCACTTCCCATAAGCATGAGCGACACGGATATCGCCCACATCGGAGACACCTATAGGATACGTATAGCAAACGATCATATAAAGTATTTGGGGGTTCAGCTGACAGCGGACCCTTCCCAATTATTTCAGCAAAACTATGTTCCTATGATCCGCACCTTGATAGGAGACATGGAGAAATGGATAGATAAGCCGATCTCCTGGATTGGTAGGATTCACTCTGTGAAAATGAATATTCTCCCTAGGATTCTGTTTCTATTTCAAGCTCTCCCGGTCCGGCTGTCCAAGTCAGATCTAGGGACGCTCCAGCAGGCCATTGGGAAATTCATATGGCAGAATAGGAAACATAGAGTTTCGCTTAACGTTCTTTACAGGTCAAAAGCGAAGGGGGGCTTAGGTCTACCGAACCTCTATTTTTATTATTTAGCGTCCCAATTAACTCAAATAGCGCTATGGCATGCTCCCCCAGAAGAGAGGCGGTGGGTCGACCTGGAGGCCACCCTTCTGGGTTCCGACGTTCCTCAATTCTTTATGTGGGTCCCTAGGGACCACAGACCATTGATACGCGTCGATTGCCCAGCTATCGCTAACTCTTTGAAAATCTGGGACGCAACATCAACCAAATATGGTTTATCCCCCCATATGTCCCCATTGGCCCCTTATCTGAGGAATCGAGCGTTCCCTCCGGGATTGGAAGCCAGAAACTTTAAGGGCATAGAGAGCACAGGGGTACAACGACTATGTCATCTTTATGAGGGGGGTGCTTTTATATCCTTCGATGATTTGAAGTCCAGAGCTACTCTACGTCCCTCCGATTTTTTCCGATACCTCCAGTTAAGGGACTTCGCCCATAACCCACAGATTAAAACTAGCGCCTTGACTCCACTCACGTTTTTTGAAAGAATGTGCATCCAAGAACAATTTACGAAAGGTCTCATCACTAACTTATACGCGCACCTCAGTACGACCACATCTGAATGGGGGGAGCTTCATTATACGTCTCAATGGGAAATGGATCTGAATGAGGAACTGGAGGGTGTTGAGTGGCAAGAGATCTGGGAGGCAGCGGCGACCTTGTCTATTTGTGTCACATTTCAAGAACAAGCCTATAAGACTATGTTCCGGTGGTACGCTACCCCGGCGAAGCTTTACCGGATGAATAAAATTAATACAGATTTATGCTGGAGAGGATGTGGCCAGAAAGGGACGTATATACATATGTGGTGGGTCTGTCCAGAGGCACAAAAATTCTGGAAACGGGTCGCGGATTTACTGGGAAATATTTTTGATAGGGTGATCAAACCAGACCCCTGGGTTTTCCTCCTGGCCAGATCGCTGGAGAACTGGTCCAGATCGGAACAAAATTTACTACACAAGGTGACCCTGGCTGCTAGAAGGGCCATGGCCCAAGTGTGGCTACAGGGAGAGACCCCCCCAATGGAGGTGGTGATACAAAAGATCAAGGATACATACATAATGGACGAGTTAACAGCTAAGGTCCGGGGCACTAAGAAGAAAATGGAAAAGATTTGGAGCCCGTGGGTGGCTAGTGGGGTGGGTGATTAGGGGAATGGGGGACGGGCTCGTTCCCTGCGTACCCCGAAACACCTCTATCGATGACAGGATGCATAGCACACTTTTACTCCCCCTTCCGAAGCGGGACCCTCAGGATCCCACGAGATGTTCACGGTTTATAGTTATTCGCACTGGCATGGCGGTACTTGCTAAAAATATCCCGGCTCGTGGCTATCCAGCTATCTGATCGTATCGGCATCAGTACCATTCTGGGAAAATCACTATAATACCCCCTCCCAATCCTACTCCCAATCCTACTCTCTCTTCTTCTTTCTCTTCTACCCTTTTGGTACTCCTCTTTCGGTTAACCTTTTCTTTTCTTTATTTATCTTTATATTGTTTTTTCCCATCTATCTGGTTACTACCCAGTTACCATATGGCTCACTGAAGCTATATTTGGAGGGTAGGCTATTATTAAAATATCTTCGCATAAATGTCATCCCTGTACACCGAGTTTTAGTTAATTGATTTAGCCAAATTCTTACTGCATTATAGGGGTAGCTATAGATGGATAGCGTGAAATATCATCGTGTATTTCACTATCAGATGGGAATTTATTGTCTTACTTAAAATAAAATGGGTGGGATACCGCAGTAAGCAAGCTTGTAAGGACGACATTCATATGTTAGATATGCTGTTTGTGCTTTGTACTTTTGCAATATTGTTTGTTTTTTTACAAGTAATGTGTATTGTTTTGGTGATTGCGATGTTGTTCTTTATTGCATCATGTTACATATAATGTTGTGGTGTCTGATCTTTTCATAAATAAAGAATTTAAAAAAAAAAAATGTCTACTTCACTAGAGGCAGTCTTAACCCTGCAATGTAAATGTTTTCAGCTGCAGGGTTAAGAGGATAGGGACACTGCATCTAGACCACTTCAATGAGATTAAGTCGTCTGGGTGTCTATAGTGTCCCTTTAACAGCTTGACATCTTATCCCGAGACGGCATCAGGGGATTCCTGTCACCATAACCACTACAGTGCACTGTAGTATTTATTTTGCTTAAAGCAGTGGCTTCCAAACCAGTCCAATTTTTAGGGATTACCCAGTTGTGTCTAAGGTGTTTTTAGAAAAGAATAAAAGCACCTTGACACAACTGAGTACTCAATAAATTGTGGAATGGTAGATGTTCCTTGAGGACTGGTTTGGAAACCACTGGTTTAGAGTAGTCTTTGAAGCCTTTTTAAAGACTGTTTTTTTTTACATATGTTTTGAGTGATTTTTTTCCCCATATTCATGCTTTTCTAGGTCTACAGTGTGGAACATGGTGTGATATCTCTTTGGCTCAAGGGCAGGGCTGGCACATCCTATAGGCGACTTAGGCAGTCGGCCTAAGGCACCCCTTAGGAAGGGGCGCCGCCAGGAGCACCGGCCCCTCAAATGCTGCAGCCGTCTGAACACTCTATAGAGGGACTCTGGCGGCTGCAGCACTGTCCGGGCCGGCATGTCCATTAGTCCCCAGGGCGAAATATATGAGGGATCGGCAGGATGGAAGCGCTCCCTCCTACCAGTCCCTCAGTGTAGCGTGGCCGAACTTCGCTCCAGTCCGCGGAACAGGAGCATCCGTTTCCTGTACCTGGCCGGACTGACAGGGAGTACTCACTCAGTGAGCACTTCCTGTCAGTCCAGCCGGGTACAGGAAACAGAAGCTTGGCCATGCAACAATAGAGGTAGGGGAGGGAGAGAGTCCACTAAGGAAGGAGGGGTAGGAGAGACCACTAAGGGAGGGAGAGGGGGTGGAGGAGAGACCACTATGGGAGGGTGGGGGTGAGAAGAGACCACTAAGGGGGGGGGGGTGGAGTAGAGACCACTAGGGGGAGGGGGGGATGAGAGACCACTAAGGTTGGGGAGTTAGGAGTGACCAGTAGGTGAGGGAGGGGTCGGGGGTGGAGACCCTACAAAGGGAGGGAGGGGGGGTGGAGGAGAGACCACTAGAAGAGGGGCATTGAGAAGAGGCCACTAAGGATGGGGAGAGGCCACTAAGGATGGGAGGAGAGGAGAGGCCTCTATGGGAGGGGGAAAGGAAAGACCACTAAGAGTGGGAGAGAGGAGAGACATGATGGGAGAGGAGAGACCACTGATGGAAAGGGGGTGAGGAGTGGAGAAACCACTAATGGAAAGGGGGGATGAGGAGAGATGACTGTTAGGAAGGGGAGGAGGAAGGACCACTAGGGGGAGGGGGCGGCAGAAGAGAGCAGTGTCTCTTAAGGGGGAGGGGGCAAAGGAGAGACCACTAAGGGAGGCAGGGGGGTAAAGGAGAGATCACTAATGGGGCGGGGGTGAAGAGAGACCACTAAGGGACAGAGGGGGAGAGGAGAGACCACTAAGGGGGAGGGGAAGGAGAGAGTACTAAGGGATGGGGGGAGCACCAAGGAAAGGGGGGAGTAGGACCCAAACACCCCAAAAGTACCTTCAAATACATAAAACCCCCTAAAAGTTACATCCCCTGATAGCCCTGATCTGGGTGACCTACATATCCAAAAATTACCCAGATCGGTTCAGGGGTTCAGGATTTTCCTGGAAGTCATAATTTGACCGACCGCACGCAAGGTCCTATGCCTAAAATAGTTCCATAGAATCGCAGTTAAGTGCATGACGAAAATAGTTTCAGGGCATTCGCGGCTAAGTCCCCCTAAAGTCTATTCACAGTTTTGGTCCATGCGAACGGCTGCCAGGGAGCTAACGTTAGGTTCTATGTGCATGAATGGAAAATGCTGAACCAGGGGGAATAAAAGATGGATCTTTACAGTCGCTGACCTGGCCCATAGTCGGTGGGCAGAAGGCCAGCTTCCACAGAGCCTGTTCTACACCAGACCAGTGGAGCCAGACTGCCACCAGAGCTCATCATCATCCTCATCTGGTTGTAAGTAGGCCATCTGGTATATTATCTGTGGCACTAATCTCTAATTTAGAATAGGAAAAAGTATCGGTGCAGCGTTTATAAAATTAGGATAGGTGTGGAATATCTAAATCTATACCTTGAATTTCAATATTTTCTTTTGTATTATAGGTCTTTCTGTGTGTACCTTTAAACAGAACAAAAAATACACAACATAGTGTAATCTGTATAATACAAAATAAAAGTTTTTGAACAGATGCCAAGTGGCCACTTACACTTTCCTGAGCTAATAAATTTAGCTCAGATTCTTGCGCTTGGGGGTCCGTTAAGGCAACCCTTTCCCTTCTTTGTTATCCAGTGGTCCAGTCCTAGATAAGTATAGAAGGGTGCATATAGTGTAATATAGTCTGAATTCTGAGTAATAAATAGGTATAGTGAAAATTTACTCACAAACCCAGAGCCTTAACTTAGGCTCACTTCACTTCGTATATGTGGTTAAGGACCACACTCCTTCTTTATAATAAGCAGGAAAAAAAGTGCTGTAAGTGCATATAAAAAATATATTTATTAGCTCTATAAAAATAGTTAAATAACAAGAAAATATCTATAAAATATAACACTTATCCGGCATAAGTCCAATATAAAAAGTCTCTGTAGTCACTTCTTCTCTCCAGTACGTGTTTCGCCAAAGGGCTTCATCAGCTGGCAAAGAATCTTCAAGTTGTTCCTCTGGAAAAATCCCAAAATTTAATTAACTCTTCTTACCCTCCTTCCCATATAAGAAAGACCTATAATACAAAAGAAAATATTGAAATTCAAGGTATAGATTTAGATATTCCACACCTATCCTAATTTTATAAGCGCTGCACCAATACTTTTTCCTATTCCACTTTTCCTTCAAAGATACTAAGGTGATTTAGCAGCTACTTAAAATTGGTGAATGTAATTTTTATTTTATAAAAAAAAGCACCTATCACTCAAATAGTGCTGATACTTTTCCATTTAATCTCTAATTTAACTCACATTAAAGGGACACTATAGTCCCCAGAACCACTGCAGCTTAATTTAGTGGCTCTGGTGTCTGTAGCCTGTTTCTGCAGGCTTTTTAATGTAAACACACTGTATGCAGCACTGGCATTAGTTCATATGGCAGATCATATGGGCGGGGCATTGTGATGTAACATGGGGGGGGATTTTACTTTTGCCTAGGGCGGCAAAAATCCTTGCACTGGCCCTGCTCAAGTGTCGAGTACGTGTATTTAAGTCGACAAATTCCAACAAGCAAGAAGGTTGAGTTAGGTTCACAGATAAAATTACAGTAATACGGTTCATTGTGAAACTGTTTATGAGCAGCTTGGCAAAAACCTGCGGCTTTTCTTGGCACTCGAAAACAGTCCGACCCCTGGCCACAATGATAATATGAACTTTACACCACCACATTAATTCTGGCCAATATGGATGGCACTGACTGGCCTAGATTGCATGTTACGTTTATTCATTCAAATAGTGTAACTATGTCAATATTTTTGTCCTTGTCCTTTATCAAGAGAAACAGATAAAACAAATTCCCCTTCCATAAACATCTGCTATTTATTTTAGGATGACTTTGTGGTCAATCAAATCACTAAATAAATAGACCATAATAGCGTCTTTAAATAAACATTAGTTTAAAGCGATGACTACACTGCACAGAGTAAAGACACTCATTGTGGAAATTTGATATGGGTTATTCACTAAAGTGAATTGAATTTCAAAGTGAAATTCAAATTTAACTGGAAAATTCTCTTAAGTTAGCTATACTTTCAGTTTGACTACTGTGGCCTTAAAAGGGCACTATAGGCACCCAGACCACTTATTGAAGTGGTCTGGGTGCAGTGTCCCTTTCCCCCTTAGTCCTGCAATGGTAATTAATGCAGTTCCATAGAAAATACAATAATTACATTGCTGCACTAAGACTGCAACTAGTGGCTGTCAATCAGACAGACACTAGAGGCACTTCCTGCTTGTTAGGCAACTTTTGTTTACCTAACTGACGGTGCATGTCCTCACGCTTTGCATGAGGACATCCAGTATCAGTAAAAACCCCATAGGAAAGCATTCAAGCAATGCTTTCCTATAGGGAGGGCCTAATGCGCTTGTGGCGCCTGCCGCACATGCGCATTATCTCCCCCGTCAGCTGATGTTGAAGAGCGCCGAACCAGCGCCATAGGAATCGGGTAAGTACAGTAAGGGTTCACTTACACTCCTACGGGGAGACAGAGGGAAGTATAGTGCTAGACTAAAGATTTGTATTTTTAGCACTATAATATCCCTTTACACTTTATATTCACTTTAGATTCTTACTTTAGTATATAGCCATGCAAATAAAGAACTTCTAGTACAATCTCAAATAACCCAAAATGTAGATAGTGCTTTAAGAAATAAAAAACAAAGAATATATTGTGATAAATTTAAGCAACAATCACCTAAAGTGACATATAGCATCAAAAAAACCAAAAAACAAGTGTTGCGCTCAAATTATACTTAACATCAAACATGTAGTAAATTCTGTAAAGACATAACATATACAATATACTGCAGATTATCCTTATCTTACAATAATATAATATAAGTACACTTCTGTGGGGGTTACACTCACATGTACCAGAGCCCTATCAACCCTGGCTCTGGCTGTGAAAGTCTTTGTTTTAGAGGGAATGACTCCCATAATGTTCAGGCAGCCAGAATTTGGATCCCAATAGTGGCAATATTATGGATAGTAGCTGTAGGGATGACAGAACCAAAAACACTCCAATGGCACAGTAAAATTTTACCCTTTATTTAGTAAAACAATTAAAACTGCTTGTATCCAGCATTGGTGAGCATAGACAACAGTGATCCCACATAAAAGATGGTCAAAGAAGAGTCTTTCTCATCCAAATCAAGGTTTGATAGGGCTCTGGTGCATGTGAGTGTAACCCCCACATAAGTGTGCTTATATTATATTATTTTATAATAAGGATAATCTGCACTATATTGCATTAGCCCTTTCTTTTCCGAATTTACTGCATATTTGATGTTAAGTATAATTTGAACCCCTTCTCTCTAATTGGCCTAAGGCCTCATGCTGTCTGGGGCCTCACGGCCACCTAAATTGCCTTAGGGCAGGTTGCTCTGCCGGGTCTGTGACAAAGGGCCCAACTCTGGGAGGCTTGCCCTTTATGCTGCTGGGTGCAGGGCCCCTCCATTCAGTCTACCCATATAGGAAGAGACCAGTGCCTTCGGTCTGCAGCTCTGCTAAGTGCAAAGTTGCAGACCATGTGATAGAGACATAGGCGTGCACAGCCTATTGCATAAGGGTGTGCACTCTAAAGCACAAACACACACGCCGCATGTATATGTATGTATGTATATATACATATATATATATATATATATATATATATATACACACACACACACACATACATACACACATGCACTGCTGTGTGTGTGTGTTGGTGGGTGCTGTTAGTGTGCTGTGTGTGTGTGAGGATTCCTTGTGTGTGTAAGGGTGCTGTGTGTGTGAGGGTTGTGTGTGTGTGTAAAGGTGCTGTGTGTGAGGGTGCTGGTAGTGTGCTGTGTGTGTGTGCTGGTAGTGTGCTGTGTGTGAGGGTGCTGTTGGTATGCTGTGTGTGAGAGAGAGGGTGCTGTGTGTGTGTGTGTGAGGGTGCTGTGTTTGTGTGTATGTAAGGGTGCTGTGTGGGTGTGAATTTGTTTGGAGGGATTGTGTGTGGGGGTAGGGGGACAGATTAGGAAATAGCCACCCTCCATTATTACCTTTTGCCTGGGAGGGGGGATCCTTGCTGCCATCCCTGATCCCTGGTGGTCCTAGTGTAAGTGAACTCTAGCCTGAAGGGCTAGAGTTCACTCTTGCTAGATCTGAGAGTTGCCATGTCCCCAGGTCCTCTCCTGCCTCCCCAATGCCTGTGGGCCTCACCGGCCCATGGAGGGCGCGGGGATTAGGGTGTGCCCAGGCACACCCTGTGCGCATGCCTATAGAGATCCGCGACATATTAGAACGTTGCCATAGGTTACCATGTCAACGCTCTGGGAGATCGCAAGATCTCGATCACATGGTTTGCAGCTCTGCACCCAGCAGAGCTGCTGACCGGAGTGCTGCCCACCCAACCACAAGAGATTAACAGCAGGGAATAAAGGTATTTTAATGTGAGGAGGCTTGTCACTAAAACAGCCTCCGCACACTGTCACACTGCCTCCCCCCACACTGTCACATTGCATTCCCATACACTGTCACTTCCCATACTGTCACACTGCATCCCCCTACACTGTCACATTGCATTCCCACACACTGTCACTTCCCATACTGTCACACTGTCTACCCCCCACACTGTCACACTGCATCCCCCCACACTTTCACACTGCCTCTCCCCACACTGCCACCCACCACACTGTCACGCTGCTTTCACCAACACTGTCACCCTGCCTTACCCCACGCTGTCACACAGCCTCCCCCATACGGTCTCCCCCTTCACTGTCACCCCCAGACTGTCACACTGTCAACATGCAGACACTGCCCCCCACACTGTTTCCCTCCCACACAGAGCCCCCACACACTGTCACACTTCCACACAGAGCCCCCTACACTGTCACCATGCACACACAGAGCCCCCTACACTGTCACCATGTTACCCTCCTCCACACACAGCCCCCACACACTGTTCCCCTCCCACACACAGCCCCACATACTGTCACGCTTCCACACACAGTCCCCACACTGTCATCCTCCCACAATGTCACCCCTCCACACACACTGTAACCCTACCATGCACTGCCCCCATGTGTCACCCTCTCACACACACACTGTCACCCTTCCACAAACTGCCCACCCACACTGTCATCCTACACATGCTATCATCCCCATATTCACCCAGCCACACTCACATTAACCCCTCCTAATACTGTTGCTCTAACCCCCTCCAACCAGGGCCGGATTAACATAGGGGCTGATGGAGCTGCAGCTCCAGGCCCAGGCCCATGGAATAGGCCCATTGATTTAAAAAAAAAATATATATATATATATATTTTTTTTTTTTTCACACACTACTCTTAGGGATTCCACATGGCTTTTATTTTATTGGCACAGCCTTTATTTGAGGCTGCCTGGCTGGTGCCAATATTGCAGTGATACTGGCAATATAAATGCTGGTATTTTTCTCAGTATAAATGGAGATTACTCTGCAATACCAGCACTGGCCAGTAGGGGTCGCTGTATGTGGAGACAGGCAGGGATAGGAAGTTCCAGCAAATCCCTCCCTGCCTATCTATACTCACTGATCTGCAGGGGTGCAGCTACAGAGAGTCCAGACAGCAACTCCCACCCTGCAGAAACAGCCTACAGCTCAGGGAAGTACGGGATGGGGGAAAAGGCTGCAAGGAGACATGCACTGAGACACTAAGGGGCACTGGGAGACATTATGGCAGACACTGGGAGACATGGGGACACTGAGACTCTAAGGGACATTGGGAGACATTATGGCAGACACTGAGACACTAAGGGACACTGGGAGACATGGCAGACACTGAGACACTAAGGGACATTGGGAAACATTATGGCAGACACAGAGACACTAAGGGACATTGGGAGATATTATGGCAGACACTGAGACACTAAGGGACATTGGGAGACATTATGGCAGACACTGAGACACTAAGGGACATTGGGAGACATTATGGCACAGACACATGGGGACACAGTGTCCCCATGTCTCCCAGCCAGTGTCCCTGGTGTCTCAGTGCCCCCTAGTCTCCCAGTGACCCCTAGTCTCCCAGTGCCCACAGTCTGCCAGTGCCCACAGTCTGCCAGTGCCCACAGTCTGCCAGTGTCTCACTATCCCCATGTCTCCTATTGCCTCAATGTCTCTCAGTGCCTCAAGTGTCACAATGTCCCCAAGCTAATGTTCCTAGTGTCTGTGGCCCTGGTGTCTCAGTGTCCCCATGTCTCCCAGTGCCCCCATGTCTCAATGTCCCCATGTCCCCCAGTCAGTGTCTCTAGTATCTTTGTCCCTGGTGTCTGTGTCCTCATGTCTTCAAGTGTCCCCTATTTTCCCATTGTCCCCATGTGTCCCCTTAGTCTCCCAGTGTCACTGGTGTCTCCTTGTCCCTAGGTCTCCCCGTGTCCCCAGGTCTCCCCGTCTTCCTAGTGTCCTAGTGACATGGGGACCCTGGGATACATGGGGACACAGGGAGACATGGGGCATTGAGACACTGATACATAGGATCACTGGGAGACCTGGGGACACAACATTAGGGGACACTGGGAGACATGGGGCACTGAGACCTGGAGTAATCGACACATGGGGGCACTGAGTCATGAGGGCACTGGGAGGAATCCATCTATACAGCAGATTTAAACTAAGTAGTTTTTTGGTGATTTTACAGCATTTTCTCTTATGTCACTCCTTGTGATTTACATCATGTGATGTCATCCATACATATTTAATTATGCAAATTAGCAAGGCCGGTATGTTTTTCCAAGAAAGGTGGCAACCCTAACTACTTTTCACATACTCTTACTTAAGTATGGAAACTTAAGAAGGATGTATGGGAACAAAACGTGTGTGGACTGGCTGACAATGAATATAGTTAAAGGGACACTATAGTCACCAGAACAACTACAGCTTATTGAATTTGTTCTGGTGAGTAAAATCATTACCATCAGGCTTTTTGCTGTAAGCACGGTCTTTTCAGAGAAAATGCTGTGTTTACATTACATCCTAGTGATAACTTCACTGGCCACTCCTTAGATGACTGTTAGAGATCCTTCCTGGGTCATGGCTGCCTAAAATGCATCCAAACATTTAGTGTCTCCTCCCTCTGCATGCAGACACTGAACTTTCCTCATAGAGATTCATTAATTACATTAATCTATATAAGGAGATGCTGATTGGCCAGGGCTGTGTTTGAATCATGCTGGCTCTGACCCTGATCTGCCTCTTTGTCAGTCTCAGCCAATCCTATGGGAAAGCACTGTGATTGGATCAGGCCACCACTTCTAATGATGTCAGCAGACTGCGTGTTTTTATGAGCCTAACAGCATGCAGAGTTACAGCTTCAGGCTTGAATATAGTAGGATTTTGCTATATTTATGGAGGCATCAGGGGCCCAGGGGGGCTAGATGGTGGTGTTAACACTATATGGTCATGAATTCATGTTTGTGTTCCTGACTCTATAGTGATCCTTTAAGGTAATGCTGACTTTGGTCTCTCTAACACTGTGGCATGTTCCCTTTCTTCGACACTCACTACATACAGCTTTTCTCTGTCCCAGACCATATACCAGGAGCTTCTGCCTGCTAGTAAGAAGGTAAGGAGACTAGTGGACCAGCGAGGGGACAGTCCTTAGAAAGCGTTGAATGAGCGCATCATTAGATGCATTTATGCCAAGCTCAGGGTGCTGTCTGCATAGTATGCCCTTAGTTGGCCAGCTGCATGATTGGCAGGCAGCCTGACATGCATTCATTCCAGGCTGGCCTTCTAATTCTTTGGGCAGACATATCCTCTTTTTGGGCATGTTTGCCCTTTTTGTCAGGTTACGTGATTTGTGTCAGTGGCCCACCCTTTTACCATGCCCATTGACTTCCTGCTTGACTGGACACTGCTGTTGGGGGTTATGGATTTACTTGAAAGATGAAAACATAAATTAGAGAAAGATTAGCCTAGGGTATGTGTTTTCTTATAGCTGCTGTTTTCTTTCTCTCCAGCACCATCTCCATCAGATACATGACGCCTGGGAGTGTTTTACTGTTTTTGGTCGATATGATTCTGTAATTAGGCCCGTCATAATTGTCAGCACCAGGCCCACTGGGCTCTTAATCTGGCCCTGCCTCCAACCATACCACACTTACCTGCCTCGCATTGCCACACTCACCATATCACGTTAACCTCCCTACTGATCTTGTCATCTCCTCTCACACTGTCATACTCATCCTCTATGACTGTCACATTCATCCCTTTTCATCCTTCCACACTCACCCTATCACTTTAACCCCTCAAATCCTGTCACACTCCCTCCTCCAAACGTGCCACACTCACCCCTGAGCCTGTCACACTCACCATGTCACATTAACATCTCTAATCCTGTCAGACTCTGTCACATTAACCCCCCTTAATCCTGTCACATTCACCTCTCCTTGCCCTGTCACATTCCCTCTTCCAACCATGCAACATTCACCATAACCCTGTCATGTTCACTCCCCAGCCCTGTCACATTAACCATGTCACATTAACCCTGTAACCCTGTCACACTTTCACATTCTCGCCCTGTCACACTTGCTCCTTCAACCATGTCACACTAACCCCCCTAACCCAGGCACACACATCCTTCCTTATTCTGTCCCAATCACCCCCCAACCCTGTCAAATTCACCCCCTGCCCTGTCACACTCACCATGCCACAGTTATCCCCTGAAGACATTCATACTACGCACGCAGTCATAAAACATACCTTCACTATAAACACAATACACAAAGGCCGCAGGTATCCCCAATACACACATACACCGCAAGCAGCTAACCCACACACATACGGTCCCAGAAACAAACATAAACATACTCACTGTCAAACACACACTCTCAGACACATACACAGATAGACAATGCCAGACACACTAATAAATATACACATTGTGACTGTTTTTGTCAATGTGTTTGACTCTGTTCATCAGTTGTTTGTTTGTTTGTTTTTTATGTGTGCGTACGTGTGTACTAGTTTGTATATGTGTGCATGTATTAGTGTGTGTGCAGCTCTTGAGGGTGGTATGGTACAAGCAATGCAAAGGTAAATTGGCAACATATATAATATACATATACAAAACATACATAAAGAACATAGAGAATAATATAAATGTAAAAGGATTATAGAATGTGTAGGGAAAATGTCA
>OW240917.1:186397752-186433828 GCA_933207985.1 Pelobates cultripes | reverse complement strand
GTAACAATACCCGCAATTGTGTATAAATTATTAGCGTAATCGCAAATTACATTTGTTTATTGCAAATTAATTTAGTTAGCAATTTATGCCATAACTACAGTCGGAGAGCTTGTGACTGGGATCCTCTGAACAATGAATACAGGGACTAATTGTTTGTATCCAGCGCTGCAAGCCCACCCTATGCAGCCCCTATTTATTATTTTAAGATGGTTTTTATTGAGGTTCATCTAAGGCCTCACAAAGTCTAGGGCCGCCACTGATTTGAGAGCAACACTTGGTTTTATTTTTTTTCTAGTACAATCTCGGCTATTTTTCCATATCATTCGCAGTGGAAGTCTGCAGTCTCCATAATTCCTAAACAGGTACAGAAATACTGCGCCCTCTGGCGGTGGTAGCGGGTAATGACAGAGCGCTGAGTATAGTGTTTGCCCAGCAGAGGTCTCTGTGTGTCTGGCAATGTGCTCTCTGCATGCTGGCTCTCTGTCCGCTCTGCTCTCTGTGTGTGTGTTAGTGTGTCTGGCTTCCTGCTTCTAACGCGCACTCACAGCTCCATGTGTTCAGGCTGTTAGAGAGAGTTTCAGTTCGGGAAGCTCGCAGTGTGTAGCGCTCTCCCAGCAATTATTACTGTTTAGTGCATGTTCCCTGCCCGGGGTGGCTGGCTGTAGTGTGAGTATGGAAGGAGAGAGCACCACCGCGCTCATCAATGGCTTTGTGTTTGGCGCCCTTGCCTTCCACCATCTCAACTCCCCAGCAGACACTGTGAGTACATAGGGAGAGAGGGGGGAGCTGCTCCACCTTGTTCTGATATATACTTAAAGCTCTCACTGCTGTCCCCCCTCTACCAGTCACTGCTCTACTCGCTGTGCCACACTACTGACTACTGTACCCACTGTATATCTCACTGCTCTACTCACTGTACCACTTACTACTAAACACCTACTACTATACCCACTGTACCACTACACCTACAGTACTTACTGTAGCTTTCACTGCTCTATCCACTGAACCCACTCTACCAGTCTCTGCTCTACCCACTGTACTTCTCATTGCTATATCCACTGTACCTCTTACTACTGTACCTCTCACTGCTCTACCCATTGTAAACTGACTGCTGAATCCCTTCTACCAGTCACTGCTGAACCCACTTTATCACCTCTACCAGTCACTGCTCTACTCACTGTACCACTTACTACTGAACCCCTACCACTATACCCACTGTACCACTGACCACTGTATCTCTCACTGCTCTACCCACTGTACCACTGAATCCACTCTGCCAGTCACTGCTCTACCCACTACCTCTCACTACTGTACCTCTCAATGCTATACCCACTGTACCCCTCACTATTGTACTGCTCACTATTGTACCCACTATACATCTCACTACTTTACCCACTGTACCTCTCACTGCTCTACCCATTGTAACACTGACTGCTGAATCCCCTCTACCAGTCACTGCTGAGCCCACTTTACCCCCTTTACCAGTCACTGCTGTACCTATTGTAACACTGACTACTGAATCCCTCTACCAGTCACTGCTCTACCCACTTTACCCCCTCTACCAGTCACTTCTGTACTTCTCACTGCTGTACCCGCTCTGTCTCTATCATTCACTACTGTACCCACTGTATCACTCACTGTTGTACCTCCTCTCATAGGCGTATAATGGTGGGGGACGAATCCCCCCCTAGAAAATATGATGTAGCTTTTATATTTATATGATTCACTGTTTAATAAAAACAAAAGATATGTTAAAACAGTTGACTGTCATTCTACTAATAGACTCCCTAATGATATGCTAGAAAACTGCATAGTTTAATACAGGCTCCCTAAGTAGGGCTAGGGTATTTTATGTATTCTTTGATTCCTGTGCTGGTACCCCCATGTCTCTCCCTTCTGTACCTTTCTGAACACCAACAGGGAAGTTTTAATGGGATATAGTGGAAAAAATTGCAATGAGATAAAAAGGTTATAAAAATGTCATACAGTTTTACTAATTATTGACAACAGTGAGAATTTAAATTTAGTGTGTGATACTATGTCTGTTCGCACCATTAAAAGGAAAAAAAAAAAACACGTGCAATAAATAATAGCGTTTTTATCTATATTATGTTAAAATCACTTGGTATATCCATATCTGGTAGGCAGGGATTATCTTTTGCATATACGGCTATCATTTTTAAGGTGTCAGGAACTCAAATCGTTAATTATACTTTTTATAACTACTCCAATTTTGTGACGTTTTTTATTTTTTGGTTGCAAAGGAAGGCTTTCTTATTGGAGAGGTGAAGGGAGAAGCAAAGAATAGTATCACGGACTCTCAAATGGATGACGTTGAAGTTGTTTATACAATAGGTATTTATTATTTATCATTTTCATGACACTTTCAATTTTTTTGGCAAACTATACATGTAGAAGAAAAAGTGAAATATCTGGTCACCTGTGTGCATATTTTGTCTAATTAGGGAGAGGGGCATTCAAAGCACTATACTCACTGTAGCACACCTATCCGTACTGTAGATGAACTCTCTTATTACATGTATCTGAAGACAGGACTGGACTGTGGAGAAACTGGTACCATAACTGCTACAGCCCACTGCCCTTAAAAAAGTACACTATAGTTCAGTAGTAAGTGGTACAGTGAGTAGAGCAGTGACTGGTAGAGGTGATAAAGTGGGTTCAGCGGTGACTGGTAGAAGGGATTCAGCAGTCAGTTTACAATGGGTAGTGTCTCATACTTGTATTGAAGGGGCCCAACCAACTTAAAAATGGAAGAAATTTTTATTTATTTATTTTGTTGGGCGCCAAGACTCACTCAGTGTTGCCGTCCAGTACTCCTTCCAGAATATCATCTAGCAGGTGTCGCTTCATTGCCTTCTCGTCAAATCCAGTGCTTCTGATAAGAAATCATTGAGACGAGAAGCACGTGTCCATTCAAATGCTTCTCATAGGGAACCATTAAATCAATTTCTTGCCTATGATCAGGCTTTGATGACGTTGGATATCCTCATACAGTGCATGAGGGTGTTGCGAAAGACAGCCATCAGAAGTATGTTTAGCCCTGCATTCAAAACATTGCTGTATCCACTAGATTGTAGTGTTTTAGATTGCAGGGCTAAAACACCAGGGGCTCTGCACGTGGACCACTTTATTGGTGAATTGGCCTGGGTGCATTTAGTGTCCTATTAAGTTTGCAAATTGCATTTCAAGTCTCTACAACCCCGAATTTAGTGAATAACTTGGTTTAGTGTGAATTGTTCAAAATTTTGGACTAAATAGCCGAATTGGAAAAATTATTTTACATCTGGTTTTTGTTTTGCTTTTTTGGCCTAAACTTTTCCTTTAAATTTCTGATTGTTCGTGCATTAATCATTAACCATAAATTAACTATGCACAATTTAGATAAAAGCAGACAAGGTGGAATAATATAACATGTCCTCTAAGATGAGAATCTTAATTCATGTGTGAAATTACCAGAAATGTAAAGCCTAATCTGTTTGCAATGCCGTTTCTTTTTTTGTAAACTCTTGGTGGAAGTGCTATACGTTTTTATTCAGTTGTTGTAGATATGTGTTTATGTATTGTTGTCATTGTTTGCTTTATTTTGTATAAGCATTTTCCCAATAATGCTTGGAGTAGTATGTTGCAGTTTAGCTCTGTTTAAAGGAACACTATAGTGTTCGGAAAACAAACTTGTATTCCTAATGCTATAATGTTCTTTTCTTTATTTAGATTCAGCCTTTCCCTTGAATCTAAATAAAAAATAGAAAATCAACACTATACTTACCTGTTATTCTTGCACTGTGATCAAGTCCATGTAGCTGATTAATCCGCTTCCTGTGATATGATGAGATTTAGAATCTTCTAAATGTCCTGTCCAATGCTCCACATAGTCATAGTGGTTACCTGTGAGAACCGAGCAGTAGACATCCACTAGAGGTGTATTTAATTCTGTAATTTAAGCATTGATGTATCTACTTTATGGCAATGCTTTATGTTGCAGGGTTAAAACTAAATCACCTCACCCAGATCCAGATCTCTTCATTGAGATGAAGTGGTCTGGGTGACGTTAGTGGTCCTTTAAGTTTTATTGAAGTGTATTACTAGGTTTAAACTCTCTTTATTGTAAAGCATTAAATATATTTTTCCATAATTATTCACAGATATACAGAAGCATGTGCCATGTTACCAACCATTAAGGTTTGTACTCTGATTACTCATTTTGTAATAAATTTATAAAGTCTTTTTAAGAAATAAAAAGTATAAGAGAAAATGAAGATATACTCGAGACAGTAAACCTTAACCCCATAGATTCTAAGAAAATTACTTAAATTATTTTAAAAGAAGCAGAAATGTGTAGTCATCCCTAGGTTATTTTTACAGTGTTGAGAAATGTAACTTGTCTGTTCTGGTCTCCTCTTCAACTTTACGCTGAATAAACATTTTGAGACTTTAAATCTCTAAACTGAGATTTGTTGAAGATGGGTCAGTGTATTGCACTTTTTAGGCCAAATTGCCAAACTTTTCAAACTATTTTTTTCAGATTTAATGTAAAATTTGCCAGTGAATAACTGTGTTTACCTTGCTAGAGATATCATATTTAGGGATTTGTCCTATATTTAATTTTGGATTATTATATACAGTGTTAGAGAGGCATAATGCACCATTGATATAGTAAGATCCAGCTTTTCTGCTCAGTGCGGAATTTCAAATCTTGATTCTTACTATTAAAATAGCCAGTGTACTGTATGGTATGTCGATACTCTACGAAAGGACAGTATTTGTACATTGTTAGAATAATTTACAGGTTTTACATATATTCCATAATTATTTAAAACAATGGTCCTATTTTTTAGATTAAATTAGATATACCGGTACACTTGATGTTGATGATTTACCTTAATAGTACAAATTATATGTTTAGTTTTTACAGTGCAAGTGGGGAACTCAACAAGTCAGCATTAAAGAAGTTCCTTCCAGACCATAAAAAAGTAAGAGTAATTTTTTATCTGTTCATTAAAAAACAGTGAATGGAAATTACAATGAAACTTAATGCCATTCGAGTGCTTCCTCCCAGCAACCAGCACTGCTCGCTTTCATTCATTAATATGTTTATCATTGTTAGGCTCTAAGAATTTTACAGGGTCT
The DNA here is from genome assembly GCA_933207985.1 of Pelobates cultripes. NCBI lineage: Eukaryota > Metazoa > Chordata > Amphibia > Anura > Pelobatidae > Pelobates > Pelobates cultripes. The sequence goes on along the minus strand of OW240917.1, from coordinate 186,428,680 downwards.
GTAACCCTTAAGCTGCCATGGACTTATGCTGTAAACATCGAGCTTTCCTTAATCTTTGTGTACAATTAATGCAGACCAGTCATTATGAAGTTCCAGTAAAATAATAATAGCTTTTTAATGCGGGTACAGCGTATATATGAAACAAACAGTTTTCATAGGGGTGTATCCAACAGAAGACACAACCAATTATAGACGTTCAGTGCAAAAAGTACAATTATTCATATAACATTACGTATTACAGGAAATCTACTGCGCATGTCCAGCACATCTTCTCTAAATTATGCAAAGGTTATCTTCTCTGTGTCAGCTTGCGCTGTGAAATAAAAGGGAGTATTGATTGCAGCCAAGAGAGAAAATTCTTGCTTTGAACCCCTGCAGACATGGAAAGACCTAACTAAGGCAAAAAGGCTTTTTAACCCTTTATTTACCTGTATCTATGACAAGTCCCCTTTTCTCTGGTACTGCAGGTGAGTTAGGCAAGGTATCTCCAGATGTACTAATTACACCTGTGGGCCTTTTAATAAAGGAGCACTATAGGGTCAGGAACACAGACATGTATTCCTGACCCTGTAGTGTTAAAACCACTATCTAGCCCCCTTTGCCTCCCTAAAGATAGTAACATCTTGCTTGTATTCAAGTCTGAAGCTGCTGTCTCTGCCTGTGAACTTTCTCTGACATCATCAGAAGTGGTGGCCTGATCCAATCACAATGCTTCCCCATAGGATTGTCTGAGACTGACAAAGAGGCAGATCAGGGGCAGAGCCAACACAATTCAAACACAGCCCTGGCCAATCAGCATTTCCTCATAGAGATGAATTGAATCAATTAATCTCTATGAGGAAAGTTCAATGTCTGCATGAAGAGGGAGGAGATACTGAATGTTTGGATGGATTTTAGGCAGCCATGACCCAGGAAGGATCTCTAACAGCTATCTGAGGAGCGGCCAGTTAAGTTATCACTGGGCTGTAATGTAAGCACTGCATTTTCTCTGAAAAGACAGTGTTTACAGCAAAATGCCTGAAGGTAATGATTTTACACACCTGAACAAACTCCATAAGCTGTAGTTGTCCGGGAAATATAGTGTCCCATTAATTCTTTACCTCGATTTCCTCGCCATTTCTCACCAAAAAAAAAAACATCAAGGGAAGCTTGCCCAGATATCTGTTGCTACAGAATAATATACCGTATGTTATTAAATCCACGTCTCAGTATGCAACCTACATCCATAGGTTACTGTATATATATTTATTTATAGCTCTGTATGTCTAGGGGAATAGTCACTAAGCATTGCATAGGTAAAATAATTCATTCTCTATCAATCATTATTTAAATAAATGTTTAATATCCAACAATAATCTCTGTCCTATTGGACTTTAATGAAGGTTACCAATTATTGCAAGAATCCTGTTGTCTGCCACAATTTGTAACAAAAATAGTGATCATCTTTGCCAGTTTGGCCATTGGTTCCAGAATACACATTTGGATTAACCCCTTAACGCCGTTACGGCGTTCTATGCCGTCCCCCATTAAATGTGCTTTAAAGCCGTTGCGGCTTTCAGTCCCTGGAGGTCTGTGGTACTCGCCTCCGCCGCGATCCTCTTCTGGAGGCCCCTGGGGGCCATGTGATCGCTCTCAAAGAGCGATCACATGGCCTCCTATAGCTGGCTGTGGATCTGCCAGCAGGGGGACTGTCTGAAATGTAATACATATATATTTTATGTTTATATATACATATAATTACAATAGTAAATCAATAAACTAAATAAAATATTTTAAAAAAAATTTAAATTATATATACATATGTAATTTTATTATTAAAACATATATATTGGTAATAAAATACACTTAGAATGACATTCTATATATATCTATATATAAAATACAAATAACTGCACATATTTATATATAGATAAATATATATAAATACATAAATAACTACATAAGTATACACGTAGAATTTAAATACACATATATGTGTGTGTGTATGTGTATATATATATATGTATATATATATAAAAATTCTACGTGTATGCTTAAGTAATATTTTAACATAATTATGTGATTTAATTAAAATTTCATTGACGTGCCTGACAACCCAAGCAGCAAGTGCAGAGAATTAAATTCGCACACGCTATATTTAACCCTGTAACTTTCCAAGACACCATAAAACCTGTACATGGGAGTACTGTTTTACTCGGGAGACTTCGCTGAACACAAATATTAGTGTTTCAAAATGATAAATTGTATTACAACGATGATATATTTAGTAAAAGTGACGTTTTTTTGCATTTTTCACACACAAACAGCACTTTTACTGACGATGTTATTGTTGTAATATGTTTTACTGTTTTGAAACACTTATGTTTGTGTTCAGTGAAGTGTCCCAAGTATAACAGTACCCCCTATGTACAGGTTTTATGGTGTTTTGTAAAGTTAGAGAGTCAAATATAAGGCTTGCATTTAATTTTTTTTGCATTTAAATTTGCCAGATTGGTAATGTTGCATTTGAGACCGTATGGTAGCCCAGGAATGAGAATAACCCCCATGATGGCATACCATTTGAAAAAGTAGACAACCCAAGGTATTGCAAATGGGGTATGTCCAGTCATTTTTAGTAGCCACTTAGTCACAAACACTGGCCAAATATTAGTTTTTTTGCTTTTTTCACACAAAAACAAATATGAACGCTAACTTTGGCCAGTGTTTGTGACTAAGTGGCTACTATAAAAGACTGGACATACCCCACTTGCAATACCTTGGGTTGTCTACTTTTGCAAATGGTATGCCATCATGGGTGTACATCTCATTCCTGGGGTATCACACGGTCTCAAAGGCAACATAAACAACCTAGCGAATTTCAAATTGAAAAAAATGGAATGTGCTATATTTGACCCTTTAACTTCCCAAAACACCATAAAAACTGTTAATGGGGGGTACTGTTGTACTCATGAGACTTTGCTGAATCCAAATATGTGTTTTTTTTTGCAGTTAAAGCTAACGTTATTATTATGACATTTACAGCTAAAATGTCTACAAATGTTTTTTTTTAAATCTTAATTTCTCACAGTTTTTTACATTTTATTCATAATAAATTATGTTTCAAATATGAATAGTTCATGAGAAATTAAGGCCCAGTTTCTCCTGAACAAAATGATATATAATAAGTGTGGGTGCACTTAATATGAAAGAGGTGAATTACGGTTGAACAGACATATAGCGCAAATAAACAAAAACACGGACACCCGTGAAAAAAGTGATAAAACACAACAACTTAACTGAAAAGTACACAGCTTCCCAAGGTTATTTCCCAGCTAATAACCTTATAGCAGAACAATGTAATGGATAGGATATTTGGGATTCTGCTGATGTACCTACAATAGAGGACAAAACATAGTGCAAGTATTGCTACACACTATAAAACCATTGATGAAAAAAATGCACTCACATATTCCAAAGAATATAAGCGTATTCAGGGTGCCTCCCCCTAAATATGAATGGGGGGGTTTATTCTCCTTTAATTCTCCCTCCTCAAGTGTTAGCCGATAGAGTATCCAGGTCAGCAAGAAGATCCAAACAATTGCAGCCAAAGGAATACTTGAAAGGCGATTTATTCACTTTTAAAATTCAAGAATTGAATCTTGAATTTTAAAAGTGAATAAATCGCCTTTCAAGTATTCCTTTGGCTGCAATTGTTTGGATCTTCTTGCTGACCTGGATACTCTATCGGCTAACACTTGAGGAGGGAGAATTAAAGGAGAATAAACCCCCCCATTCATATTTAGGGGGAGGCACCCTGAATACGCTTATATTCTTTGGAATATGTGAGTGCATATTTTTCATCAATGGTTTTATAGTGTGTAGCAATACTTGCACTATGTTTTGTCCTCTATTGTAGGTACATCAGCAGAATCCCAAATATCCTATCCATTACATTATATAGCGCAAATACCAGTTTTTGTTTACATTTTGTTTTGATGTGTACTAATGACTCCGTCCTGAAGGGGTTAAACATACATTTATTTATATTTGGTTTTAGTACATTTATGTTTTATATTTCTGCTTTTTTACTGTGACATCTTATTAACTTGCTTTTCCGAACCTTAATAATTATAATTTGTAAATAGTGACTAACAAGGAACGGCACATATTGTCAGGTCTGTGTAATATCTTGCATCATCGTTTTCCCAGGACGTGATTGGATGGTACAGATTTCGGCACAACACACATCAGATCATGACATATAGGGAGAGGCTTATCCATAAGAACCTGCAGGAGTATCTGTCAAACTCGGGGCTTGTGTTTTTATTATTCACATCAAGTTCAACAACAGAGACAAAGTCTACTCATCGTATGGAGTATGCTTTACATAAACCACAAGAGAGGTAAATAATGCTGTGGCTCCATATTAAATCATAACTGTGTAGAATGATGCTAGGTAAGAGTTAGTAAAGGTATCTATTTAATTATCACAATTTGATCCATGCAGATCCTTTACCAACATGGACTATTTCTTTCTTATTTACCGTTAGCATCTATTAAAGGGACACTAAAGTCAACAAAACAATTTTGGCTTAGTGAAGCAGTTTTGTTGTATAGAGCATGCCTCTGCAGTCTCACTGCTTAATTCTCTGCCATTTAGGAGTTAAATCACTTTATTTATGCAGCCCAAGTCACACCTCCCTGCATGTGACTTGCACAGACTTTCTAAACACTTCTTTAAAATTAACGTAGATATCCTAGGTTTCTTTATTGCACAGTCTGTTTAATCTAGAATTTATCTCCTGCTCTGTTAATAGCCTTGTAGACCCTGTAGGAGCCTTGTGTGTGAATAAAGCTCAATTTACAGAGCAGGAAATAAAAACTTCTTAAGTATTCTAACATCTGATTGGAAATAAGAACTTTTGTGCCAGTCACAGCCAGAGGAGGTGTGGCTAGTGCTGCATAAACAGAAACAAAAGTGATTTAACTCCCAAATGTCAGATATTTAAACAGTGAAACTTCAGAGGCATGATCTATACACCAAAATGTATTAATTAAGGTTTGTTTTTTTTTTTTATCCCTTTAACATGGTTCATACTCTGTTCTTCCAGAGATGTAAAAAAAAAAAAAAAAAACAACTATCACTGTTGTGTGCATGGGAACTGATGGCCTCTTCGTCTCCCATCCACCTGCTCAACTGTTGATCTGCATTATCAGTTCGCAGCCAGATCTGCAGCTGAATGGGCAGACCGAAATGTAAACGTCCGTGCAAGAAAAAATGTCTGATTATATATGTATTGTTATATTTTTTGCTATGCATTAATCTCTTTAGTTCTAGTACCATTACCGCAATATGCATATAATCTTAGATGAGAGGTCTATTTGTGTGATAGAGTGTAAGTATAGTACTGCTATATTTGCTAGGCAAGAAGTGTATGTATACTTGATGAATTTCTGCAGTTCTGTATCATTTTTATTTTGCCTGATATGTCACTCAGTCTCTTTCACAGAGTGCCGCTGGTAGTTTCCAACCTCGGTATGTCAGAACAGCAGGGATACAGATCTTTGTCTGGAGCGTGTGTTTCTGTTGGTTTTAACCGGGCAGTTAACAAGCACAGGTAGGCATGAGATACTATACCAATATTTTAATACCAAGTATATATTTTTTATTATTATTTTAAAAGTGTACAGAGATCCCCATATTATCCCAGAGGGTCTTGACAATGTGGCCTCTTTTTCACATTCCTCATTCATGGTGAGATATGGCTTAATATACGAAGGTGGTGCTGGACTTTGTTGCTGCAAACATACGTTTGTGGCATGCAGTGAGGTGCCCGAGAATTTAATTTGTGATTGGATTGAAATAAAGATGATTTTATAGGAAGTTCTACAGTGGTAGCAATGTTTCTCTTCATGCCAAGATGGTGAGCCTTTAATCCCCACCCACTTGTTTCCCATCTCATGGGTAGTGGGATTTGGCATAAAACTGTGGGATCAGCAGACTCCTATACCCAAGAAAGACATTTTAAACCAGGGGTCCTCAAACTCTGGCCCCCCAGATGTTGCTGAACTAAAACTCCCATGATTCTCTGGCTATCTATGTAATTCAAAGAATCATGGGAGTTTTAGTTCAGCAACATCTGGGGGGCCAGAGTCTGAGGATCCCTGTTTTAAACATTTCTACCCTGTACTTTCACCTGTATATGGTGGCAGAGTAAGTTCACTGTTTGCAGTTGTCCAGCAGATCCCCTATCTAACTAGATTGGTACTGCTCAATTGCCTCCTCTATGCCATCACCCATGTATGGTAAGGGAGGTTGTATATTTTATAAATAATGCATATTGTGAGGTTCCAGGAGGATGCTGGAGGATGTGCTCTTCCAGCGTATGACATTGCACTTCAGCTGTTCAATTTTGCTGTTATAGAAATTGGATGAATGGGAAGCACCTTCACAATTTATATCATGGAACTAGGAACCCCCATAGTATTCTAGGTGGATAGAAAGTATAATACTGTCGGCTAGTAAAGGTCTGCTTATCAGTGAAGCCATGTGAATCAAATTATTTTTGTCTATTTCCATATAGATCAGTTAATTCTTGTTGTTGTTTTTTTTTTTATATTTATGTATCAGTACAATTTTATTCATATCAATGATTTTCATGATACTATGTATTTATGAAATGCTTTATAGCCTGTGCCTCCTTCCCTGTTTAGGAAGTGTACATTCTAGCCTGTTTAAAGGGCATTTAGACATTATCAAATTGGTAATACCTTAAACCAGCAATCATACATGGTTATTTGCTAACGTGAGAATTTAAAGTGAATTCCAAATTCAAGGCAAATCACTAATTGTATGAAATATGATACATTAATCTTAGGAATAAAATTTTTGCCTTGAAAAAGGCCAAGATATTAATGGAACTTTAGTTACTTTGAAAATCACTTGGTTTACAGACGTTTTTCCGTTATTTTGTTTAAATGCAAATGTTTTCGTTTTTACCTGTCCCGTTAATAAAACCATTTTCAATACTGTGACCTGATTTTAGCATTAATGGTATTTAGGTTGGCATATATTGAATAAAGCTGACATGCTTCACTTTTCTTACAATGCATTAGTCTATTCTTTAGATCAGTCTAACAAGGTGGAGTTTCTTGTATCCAACAATATATACTTATTCAGCTCAATGTTATTTTTACAGATTGGAATTCTTTAATGAAGATGACACCTTAAAAGAAGTAAATAAAATAAATGATATTTACGTGAGTCTTCAGGAAGAATTAAAGGTAATCCTTTATTGTGTTTATGTGAACTCTTTGCTGCATTCTAACTCATTATTCCATATTTACTTTTTAAGTTCCAAATATATTCTCCCATCACTGAAATAGATGGTATTTATCATGTCTGCTAGGTAGTGTGATCTTCACCTTGAAGCATCAATATTTTCTGACCTATGACCTAACCTGCTGTGTAGGCTAAATGGAAAATAGTCTAACTGCATTTTTATTGCAAAATGATCATTAAATATACATAGCTTGTAAAGGCCTGGAAATATAAAAACCAGGGCTTATGTCCTGCCTACAGCCACACATTGAAAGTTATTTGCCACTACAAGACATAGTCTGCTTGCCAGGGCTACATTTTTACTAGTCAGTGGCTATTGCAGAGTGGAAATTTTGAGGGCTCGCATTCACTATTGGTAATTTAGCGCCATTTAACTTTAGATATATCTAGATTAGACGAATGCTAGTAGAATTACCTTTTTAGTTCACTTTTTATATCTGGGTGGTTGAAATTAAATTCTGTCCTAATTTCATTGAGCATCTGTTGACCCCAAGCTCCAAGTTTTGCACTTCTCTAGACATAAAACACTTCAAGTAACTAAGAAACAAACATAAAAATAACAACCCTATTCTTTAAGGAACACTTAAAGCAACATAGCGACTACAGCCTGCTGTAGTAGTTGCAATGCAGTAGTTATGATGCTAGGAGTGCCACAACGCCCTCCCACAGTAAGTAGTATAGCCGTTAAAGAACGGTTCAACAACCTACCTGGAGTCAACCAGTTACATGCTGCAGCCTGAAGCTCCATGCAGTTCTACTGAGCCAGGTCCTTCCGTGCAAGGAAGTCCTATTGTCTGCACCGCCAACCATTCTAAGCAAATTAGCGCTTCTGGGCCTAATTCAGTGTCCGTGGGCAGAGGCCAGCAAACCACAAGTATATTGTCGGAAACGGTGAGCTGTATTGGTTGTAGTGCTAGGATTATTCCTACTAGGGATGTGCATGGGCAAAAATTTCAGTTCGGGACTTCCGAAATTCTGGACTTAAGCACTTAGGGAATACGAGACTTTGGCAATTCCATAACCCTACCCCATAACTCTACCCCTAACCCTACCTCTACCCCTTATCCTAACCCTAACACTACTCCTAAACCTACCTCTATCCCTTACCATAACCATACCCCCTAACCCTAACCCTACTAGGGGTTGGGTTAGGGTTAGAGGAAGGTTGTGGTAAGGGGTAGGGTTAGATTCCTGTCCTCATTCCCTTAATTTTACCACTTTTCAGAAATCCGAAGCCCTTCGGCACTTCCGAAATTCGGCAATTCGGTTCGGATTGGCACTTCGGCAATTCGGTTCGGATTGGCACTTCCGAAATTCGTCTGAATTTAAATTCGGACTGAATTGAATTGCACTTGTCTAATTCCTATAAAAATTTCATGCAGCTACAGTTCATCCCACTTCAAAAGGGTAATGCAACAAAGCTAAAGGGTAAATATGGGTATAAATTCTGTTTTTGTAACTTGCCCTCTTTTTAACAACAACCATCAGTTATGATAGCTGATGTACTAAGCATCAGTTTGCACAATGAATAATAGATTAATCTGTCAATTCTATGGGCAGTATAACATAAAGCTGTTATTTACTGGCAAGCGGCGGGGTCATAAATCTTTGTGATAATTGGCCTACCCCAGTTATTTCTTCCTCTGCCCTACTTCTACACGTCAGTGATGTCACCTATGTGTGGGTGTGTTACATTAAAGGGATATGCATCATTTTGAAACACTTTTTCATAAAAAAGCTTTAGTTTTGAATGAGTGAGTTGCCTGACTCTGGAAGCTGAAATAAGAAGGTAAATGATTTTTTTTCCCCTTCTTCATATTTACCTTCTTCTTTCTAATGATTTCCACTTCTACTCAGGGGGTGCAATGATGTAACCAACCAATGTATCATCCCTAAGAATACAGGAAAAGTGCATTGGGCATTCCTGACAGATGTATACTTGTGCAGTTGGAAGATTCCTTCACATTGCAACATCTGACAGGAGGAGAAGGGAAGGGCATTAACAGTGATAGAAATATGGCACAAGGGGACTACAGACACTATAACCACTTTAACAAGAGGAAGCAGTTACAGTTCCTACAGTGAGCCTTTAAGCCCTTTGTGACAGCAGACGTATCAGGTACGTCCGACAAAAAAAGGTTGTTACCGACCTTCGAAGTACCTGATACATCCTTGCCAAATTTGAGCACTGGAAGCGATCGTGATTGCTTCCAGCCACTTAAACAGTATTGCAGCGATGCCTCAATGTCAAGGCATCCTGCAATACCTCTCCTGACTGCTGGGCTGCCGGGTGATCACTCCACATGGCTCCCGGCAGAGTAGTAGAGCATCGGAAGCCATCGGGGCAGGCTTCCGATGCTCGGCCTGTGCTGAGTGCCTTGAGGGGGACAAAGCATTCAGTGAAAATAAAATAGTAATAAAAAAAAAAAGTGCATTTAAAAAAAAAAAAAAAAAGTAAAATACATGTATTAAACTCCCCCACCCCGGACCACAGTATTCCTAGTCATTAAGCCCGATCGCTGCCGTTCCCCCACCGGCAATCGGTGTACCTCTCTGTCTCTCTCTGCCTTTGGCCTCTGCGGGCCATGTGATCGCTCTGAAAGAGCAGTCACGTGGCCGCAATATGCGTCTATAGTGCTGTCTGCAGGGGGACTACCTGAACTGACAGGCATGTGTATACGTGTATTTTCATCATATTTTGAAAAAATTTTTATAGTAAATTATATATGAAATGAAAATAATGGTATCTTTAAAAAGACCATTTAATTGTGGGAAAAACGGTAAAAAAAAAAAGTAAATGCGTTTGAGGAAAATTACAGCTTAACACAAACCACGCAGAAATGTAAAAACAGCCCTGGTCCTTAACAGTAAGAAAATTGAAAAATGGTCTGGTCACTAAGGGGTCAAAAACATACCTTCACTAGCTACATATGTTATCATGCACACAGCAGAAATTCAATACCTCCCAACCATCCCACATTTTCAGAACAGCTGCTATTTGGAGTTCTGCTCCAAGCGACACCAGAGACATGTCCTTAATAAACTCAGCATTTGCATATCATAAGATGCACTTTCACACCTCTAGTCCTGCCTCTCAATGTTGGGAGGTTTGAAACTGTACCACGGGGCATCATTTCTGAAATTGCAGCATGTGGGGCATGGACAGCACTAAGTAATACACCTTTAGGGAATATGATTTTATTTATTTTTTTGCTTTCTGCTCTAGGGCTGTATTCATTTTGTGACTCGGATAAAGCCATTTCCACAGTGTCTATTTGTTTTTATCCTGTTTCTCTTTGTATTTACTGAAGACAACATGCAGTAAAGTGCTGGAAAGTGAGAGATCGGTGGAACAACTTCTGCAGGAAGTGAATGACCTAAAAAAGCAAATCGCTGAAAGAAAAAAGCTCTCTACTATGTCTGGTAATTTTAAGATAAGGATTACCAAATACATGTGTTTTTTTTCCTCCACTAATCTGATGAATGCTCTTTTATGTTGTTATTGTGACAGAATTTCACTATGGGGTTCATTCACTAAACAAGGAATTATAGTGAACTGAATAAGTAAGTTAAGCCAAATAGCTGATTTGGAATCTTTCACATCTAAACTATTTAGTTTGATTTTAACGGTTTGGTTTTCAGTGCACCACAATTCACGGTTTACTAAATAAACCGCTGAGCTTAAAAAATGGAATTTAACTCCAAAGAATATTTATTGTACATGATAAGTTGATTTGAGTTACCCTAGTTGTAGTTGTTTTCTTTTTTAAATCACTTGAACAGTTTGCATTTCAAAAACAAAGTTTTTACTGAATGTGACTGGGGCATAATATACTTCAAAACAAATAATTTGAAGGTGCGTCCACACACGTAAATCATTTTAACTTGTTGAATCACAGGGGTGATAAGGAGGAATTTACACATTAATAAAAGTTTTTGGGAACACCCCCTGGTTGTCAGGCTGACATTTAGGAAAGCTTCTTTCCTCACTCCTCTTGAATAATTGTTCAAGCAAAATTGAACCTGGGAGCTAAAGAAATTGCAGAGTACCTGCCTGCAATAACTTTTTAACCACTAGAGGCACGCACACTCGGCTCTTGTATGCCAGGTTTAGAGGATTAGTGCACCAGCAAACAGCCTGAAGATGCTGTGCTTCTTTGACATTTTTGTAAATTGTACAGCACTGACTGAGATGTGCTGGACAGAGGAGGTTTTGCAGTAGCTGCACTGTTGCAGGTTTAAAACATTTCTAACTATTTAACATTGAATGAGATTCTCCTATCACATGCAGCTTAGCTTCTGTATTAGCCCGAGCACCGATGGACTAAATATCCCCATAAAACCATGCAAGTTTGTAAGATATACACTGTGCTCCTCTTTAGAGTAGAACGACCTTGGTTGGCACAGAAATCGCAGGCACTTCTTGTCCCCCAGGAAAACAAGCACAGTTTAGTGGAGTGTTTATCTTGAGTGTTATGTATAGAATATTTCTAAAGCCAAAAAAAAAAAGTTACTTGCGCACTATCCCAAATTACTATGCAATTTAAATAACTGGAGGTTTTTAGTACCACCCAATGGCCACTAAAGTGTAAGCACGCTTAAAGGCAAACCTCTTAGGTGAGTCCTAAACTAAGACTTATCCTAACTGCTTTCGGCTAAACGGCAACATCTCTAATGAGAGCGAAAGGGGTATTCTTCTGATTCCCTGCACATTTATTAACCTTTAAATTGGTACACAAGGAGTGGATGGAAGCACTGTAACATGGCTGTGTAATACAAAAACACAAAATTAAGCTCTGTGCTCAAACTCCTGAGTATGGATTTGAATGTATGGCTTAAAGGAACACTATACGGTCACGAATACGAGCATGTATTCGTGACCTTATTATGTTAAACACTATGTAAGTGGCCGGCCCCTCTTTGTCTCCCTTTAAATAGTGTAAAATCAGATTTTTATTCCAGTGCTGCGCTGGCTCCAACACCGCCTGGTCTCCTTTGCCGAGATCATCAGAATTGATGATTAACTCTGATGATCTCAGCCAAGGAGGCGAGGGAAGGGTGAAGCCAAATGCCATGATGGCCAATCAGCATCTCCTCACAGAGATGCATTGAATCAAAGTTTCCATTCAGACCGTCTGAGTGACAGCCACTAGAGTTGTCCCTAGGCAACAATGTAAACACTGCCTTTTTACTGAAAAGGCACTGTTTACATGACAATAACCTGCAGGGATTGACTATACTTACCAGAACAACTACATTAAGCTGTAGTTTTTCTGGTGACTATAGTGTGCCTTTAATTGTTTCCTGATGTTTCTGTAATTAGTATTAATTGAAAGAGGTGACAGAACTCCAGCCTGGAAGTCCTTCAAAGTGTCCAGTTTGTTTTGGACAATACTTGTTAATTTTTGTGCATTTCAAGATCTGTTACCAAGACCAAGTTTACTTCTGAAAATGGCACCAATATTAAATAAGAAAGATCATTTACATTTTTATACAATTACCTATATTTTGTTGATAGAATTTAATACATATTATTTAAAAGAAAAATAGATTTTGATTGTTGGCTCTTGGAACGTTTCCTGTGCTTCATAACGGCAGTATAATTGATTAATTTGTGTTCGCTGTATATTTATAGCAAAAAGCAATATATTACATTAACGTGTTTCTGAATGTTTCTTTCAGGGGATGAGACAATTGCAGACAACCCTCAAGAAAATGTTCTTTTGTGCCAAGCCCTACGCAATTTTTTTCCTAACTCTGCCCTTTTACAAAGTTGTAGACTTTCATTGAATGGAAGGCAAATCCCACATAGCTGCAGCATCAACCATGACCTCTGTGAGGTGAATAAACTTACTTTAATGATCAAAGAAAGTGACTTCTCAGAAACCCGATCAAGAAAGTCTGCCAAACGAAAGTTACTGTCTAATCAAGACGTAGCAAGGGCACTGAAGTCGTCCAGGTTACACCTGCTGCGGAAGACACGTACTGGCAGAGTAGTGGGTGAGAGCAGTGACAATAACAGAATGTTGCTCAACAGCGGCACAGAAACAGAGGATGATAATTCTGAGAATTTAACCACAGAATACTCTGCACCACACTCACCCACATTTTAAGTTTATATATATTTTTTTGTTTGATAAATTGATGAAGATTGTGGTGGTCTGTCAAAAACTGATGTATTAAAGGTTTTAGGTGCGTTTTGGCACGTTATGAACTTTTCATTACAAAGGCTGTTTTGTACCATGAGGAGCATTTTTTTTTTTTCATTTTTGTTATGTCTTTATTCATTGTTAATTTCCAACTTATTCAGTGCACAAACATATATTGTACAATGTTTTTGTTTTTTTAAAGGACTCCTATATAAATATATACTTCCAACTTGTAATGGGGAAAACATATATATGCGCATTTGGCTACAGATTATAACAAGCAAAACTGTGCCAACTACTGCAGCTAAAGTATGTGAAACATTTAAAAAAAAAAAATTTGGGGGGGAGGGGGGAGGAATACATCTTATCTAGGATTAGAGTATAGCAAAGCAACTACTTTCTTGTTTACAAAAGAGATAGATAAAAATATATATATATATATATAAACTCAAATTCTGATATATTAGTAGATATGTTTTATTATGGTCTTCAAATACATTTACAAAAAACAAACAAACACAAAGTATTTATCTATGGAACACATTTAAAGGTGCACTGTAGGCCAGGGGTCAGCAAGCTATGGCATGCAAGTGTCTTTGCACAGCAAACTAGGTACTCAGACCCAAATAGGCTTGGAAGTTCCTCAGTTCTCACTTGTAACTGACCTAACAGGGGTCCCAGTGGAACTTCAGCTACTTGCTAGTGCCAACCAGAATGTTTGCCACTAGTTGTAAATGCAGCAGTTGGTGAGGCATCACTTCCTCCCAGGACTTTTGACAGGGAATCTGTAAGGGAGGAGAGACGCCTGCAGCCCTGCTGTTGACTTGTACCTGAGCAGCCTGCAGAAGAAAACTCCCTCACACAAATACTACAAACACAACACCAGAATACTATTACACACACATACATACAAATACTACAAACACAACACCAGAATACTACTACACACACACATACATACAAATACTACAAACACAACACCAGAATACTACTACACACACACATACAAATACTACAAACACAACACCAGAATACTACTACTGACACACAAATACTACAAACACAACACCAGAATACTACTACTGACACACAAATACTACAAACACAACACCAGAATAATACTACTACTACTACTACACACACACAAATACTACTACACACAAATACTACAAACACAACACCAGAATACTACTACTACACACACACACACAAATACTACAAACAACACCAGAATACTACTCCTACACACACACACACAAATACTACAAACACAACACCAGAATACTACTACACAAATACTACAAACACAACACCAGAATACTACTACACACACATACTACAAACACCAGAATACTACTACACACAAATACTACAAACACACACACAAATACTACAAACACACCAGAATACTACACACACACACAAATACTACAAACACAACACCAGAATACTACTACTACTACAGAAACACACAAATACTACAAACACAAAACCAGAATACTACTACACAAATACTACAAACACAACACCAGAATACTACTACACACACAAATACTACAAACACCAGAATACTACTACACACAAATACTACAAACACACCAGAATACTACACACACACAAATACTACAAACACACCAGAATACTACACACACACAAATACTACAAACACACCAGAATACTACACACACACACACAAATACTACAAATACAACACCAGAATACTACTACAGACACAACACCAGAATACTACTACAGACACACATACAAATACTACAAACACAACACCAGAATACTACTACAGACACACATACAAATACTACAAACACAACACCAGAATACTACTACTACACACACATAACACCAGAATACTACACACACATAGTACAAACAACACCAGAATACTACTACTACTACTACACACACACACATACTACAAACACAACACCAGAATACTACACACACACAAATAGTACAAACACAACACCATAATACTACACTCACACAAATAGTACAAACACATGTTGTGCCTAATCATTAAATTCATGAAGCACCAATATCCAAAAAGTAATAATCAATTACCTAATAAGGTTTATAGCGATATTGGCAGGCACACAACCCAGTTCGAGATGAGTGTCTTGGGCTATAGGAAAAAGAAACCACACAGAGACCAAGTTGCAGATAAGAATTCACACCACACTTTATTTTCCACAAGGGGACCCAATACAGAGTAAGCTTAACTCACATTAAGTAGTTGCATGCATTCACTTCAAAACAGCTTAGTATCTCGATATATCAGCTTAAGTATACATCACCGTTAGAGGCTTGTGTCCTCTGCACTTGACTGGGGAGAACTCTGGCAGTCGGCTTGGAGGGGACCCTCTCTGGGAACAGCAGAGACCAGCAACACGCATCCGCATTACAGGTGGGTAGTTCTCCAAGTGAGTGCCAGGTTTCTCCGTCTTTTATACTTTTTAGCAAGTTTGTAACTTTTCCAAGATTTCTTATCAGTGCAGCCCAGCATGTATCTTGTCATGCACATTAAGTAATCAGTATGGTTGATCAGGCCAGTCGTGACCACCCAAGGCTCATGCCAGACACGTGCGGTATCTTATTCTATCTATGTCCCTACTCTTATCTTTCTATACATTTGTTGGCACCAATTCCCTCTGTTCAGCACGTGGACCTTTTTGGATATTGGCTAGACATGCTATGGAATATTCCAGGCGATGTTGAATTTCTTGCGACACAGTTTAACCCCTTAAGGACCAAACTTCTGGAATAAAAGGGAATCATGACATGTCACACGTCATGTGTCCTTAAGGGGTTAAGCATTTTATGCAATGTCATCATAGCTGAATTTCTTAGTGCGACATAGTTTAAGCCAAGTGCCATCTTAACTATCTATAATAGATTAATTTGCTCATTAGTGATCAATCATTCTTAATTAGTTAATTTGATTTTATCACAAGTATCACACACACCACCAGAATACTACTACTACAGACACACACAAATACTACAAACACAACAACAGAATACTACTACTCTACACACACACACACACACACACGCAAATACTACAAACAACACCAGAATACTACTACACCACACACACATACTACAAACAGCCCACATAAACATCACAGACAACCCCATTCCCACAATCATCCCCACATTCAGACATAACACAATACTACAAACTGTTTGCGCAAACACACAATGTAACATCCCACATATGCACAACTACAACCCTACAATGCAGCTAGTACCCATACATAATCATATTACAGCAACTTATACATTGAAGGAAAAAAAAGTGTGACAGGGTGAGGGGAGGTGAGCGTGATACGATTAGGGGAGCTTTATGTTGCATGGTTGGGGGGGATGATTGACAGAAATAGATGGGTTAATGTGATAAGGTGAGTGGCAGAGTGATGGGAAGTGAGTGACAGGATTGGGGGAGTTAATGTGGCAGAGAGAAGGAGGGTGACGGGTGTATGTGTGTAGTGTTAGCGTTGGAATTTATGGGTGTATGCAATGTCACACACACACAGAAACATACAGACACATAGCACAGGTACACATACACTTTGACACACAGGTACACATATACATAGACAGGCACACATCAACACAGGTACAAGTAAATATACACAGACAGGTACTCATACGCACAGGTGCAGATACACTCGGACACACAAGTACACATGCAAACGGGTACATATATACCCTGACACAAAGGTACACGTTGATACAAAAGTACACAGGTATACAGACACACAAGTACACAAACAGGCACACAGGTGCCTGACATACACACATACATATACAATTTACTTACTTTTGATGCAGAAGGGTGGCTTCCCAGGGGGCCAGTGGAAGCTTGCTGACCTAGGCTGATGGGAGTCTAAGGCACCAGGCTTCCTCAGCTCCTCCTACCCACACAGCACTCTTTTAGTTGGGAGGAAGTGACCTGTCCTGAACTCACTTCCTCCCAGCAGGCCGGTAGAACAAAGTGAAAGTGGCTCGGTCCAGGAGCATTTTAAAGAGCCACGGGTACCTGATTAAATTGTTGCAGGCTCAAGGAATAACTGGGCTTTGTTGCTTTGGGCCCCCCAGGAATAACTGGGCCCGGGGCAACTGCCCCTTGTTAAAGACGGCCCTGACTAGAGCTATGTGAGATTACACTCTTTCTTCTAGCTGTACCAATTCATACCAGCAATTAACACTGTGATAGACTGAAAGTGGTCAACTGACACGCTCTGACATTCACAGCCACCCACTGTTAATCAGGCTAATGATTCCTCACTAGCACGAGCAGCACAGAGACAATGAGCTGCTGGGGAATTCAGTTTAGCAGTAAAAAGGGCGACCAAGCACCATGACCACTTCAGTGATTTGATTAGGCCATGGTGGCTGGAGTCTGTATGTGCACGTTTAACTTTGAAATGCTGTACATACAGAGATTAACCCATCTGGTTCCAGGCTGGCTGATTACACCACTATGATTCTGCAGGAGGTGGAGTTATGCTGCTGGTAGTCTACGTGTCATCAGCCAGCCTGGAACTAGGAGTTCTGTGTTGGCTAATGTCAATTCTGTGCAACTTTTGTTTTATTTTAATATCAGAGTTTTCCCCACAATTTCTATATACATTGTATACAAGGAGGAAGCCTCTCTTGTGGCCATCTCAGTGACCACCACTAGAGGTGTTTTTGCAGCTCAATGTAAAAACAAAAGTTATTGTTTACAAATAAGACTACGGGAATAGGCTCTATACATCAAAACCATTACAACTGCTTATCTCATCAATTCATTTTCTCAACTCCTTATCGCCTTCAGTCTGGTTCCCACTCCTTGCAAGCTACATAGCTTAAAAAGGGACACTATAGGCATCCAAACCACTTAATCACATTGAAGTGGTCTGGGTGCAGAGTCCCTGTCCCACTTAGTCCTGCAATGTAAATCATTGCAGTTTTCAAGAAACTGCAATTATTACTTTGCAGGACTAAGACTATCAGATAGCCACTTCTGGGATTCTAATAGACTCATCCACCATGGAGTCCCTTAAACGACACTGGATGTCCTCACACTCTGCATGAGAACATCCAGCATTAGTGAAAACCTCAGAGAAGCATTGAAGCAATGCACGCTTTCCTATGGGGAGGACCTACATGCTATGGCCCACATGCACATTAGGTCCCTTTGTTGGAGAAGACTGAGCACCAACCCACCTTCGAGGGACATCACGTGAGTAAATGTTTTTGCTGGGGGGACCACAGAGCACTATAGTGTTAGGAATACAGATTTGCATCCCTAACACTATAGAATCCCTTTAAAGGGACACTATAGTCACCAGAACAACTACAGCTTATTGAATCTGTTCTGGTGAGTAGAATCATTACCTTCAGGCTTTTTGCTGTAAACCCTGTCTTTTTAGAGAAAATACAGTGTTTACATTACAGCCTAGTGATAACTTCACTGGCCGCTCCTCAATAGCTGTTAGAGATCCTTCCTGGGTCATGGCTGCCTAAAATGCATCCAAACATTCAGTATCTCCTCCCTCTGCATGCAGACACTGAACTTTCCTCATAGAGATTCACTGATTCAATTTACCTCTGAGGAGATGCTGATTGGCCAGATCTGTGTTTGAATTGTGCTGGCTCTGCCCCTGATCTGCCTCCTTGTCAGTCTCAGACAATCCTATGTGATTGGATCAGGCCACCACTTCTGATTATATCAGAGGAAGTTCACAGGCAGAGGCAGCAGCTTCAGACTTGCATACAAGTAAGATTTTACTATCTTTAGGGAGGCCAAGTGGGCCAGATAGTGGTTTTAACACTATAAGGTCAGGAATACATTGTTTTTTCCTGACCATATAGTGCTCCTTTAAGAACCATAACCAATACAGCAACCCCTGAAGTTTGCTTTGGCATTGCACGCTGGCTGAGAGCAATCCACTGTCACTCTCCCTGCACTATTTTGGATCGCTAACTGCTTAGGAGCTTCCAGCAAAGGAAAGGTGTGGAGCAGCGTCATGCAGATCTCTGGTAGTATTTTATTTCTGGCATTTATAAAGCGCCAACAAATTCTGCAACGCTGTACAATTGGGAAGAAGACAAACACAATAAGAACAGACCGATACAACAGGTAGAGGGTCCTACCCGTGAGCTTACAATCTAAAGGTTAACATGTGGAGATGAGACAAGAGGTAAGCAGAAGAATTTGTATGTGATGGCAGAAAGAGTTAATGGTATAACTGCAGCAGCTGATAACATGTGACGGTAATAGTGAGGTGATTGGCTGTGGTTCCAAACAGCTGGTGGTGCATGCTACATAGTTAGAAGGAACCAGTGTGGGTGGGTAGAGCGGAGTAAAATTAAATGGCCTTCATGTTGCAGGGATGGATGGTTTGGGTCTAAGGAAGAGAGATAAGACAGTTACTTAAAAGGAATTTACTGCTGGGAGTGGCAAGCAAGGAGGAGGAAGAATGGAGCAGGTCAGCCATTTGTTATAAACAGTTAAATATTTGCTAACCAAAATTCTAAACAGCCAGATTATTAATAACTATATGTAACTTACAGTGGTAAACTATATGTAACAATGGTATCATTATAGTAAAGTAATAAACTAGTAACAAAATAAAAGAAGTACAGTTGAATATTTTCTGCATCGGTTTGTAACTTTTAAAGCTGCAGTTTTCAAAATTAAATGGCCTTCATGTTGCAGGGATGGATGGTTTGGTAAGTAGTCAAACCGTCACTAAATATACACACTACCAACACGTGCACACACAACACTTCTAGGGAAATGTTGTGGCAACCTCTAAGTGGAATAGAAGTTCTGATCCTTTTCCCAAGAACTGCTGATGTGGAAGTTCCACTCAGAAATACCACAATAATAGCGGATATTTTAATAAAGTTTTAACTATTTGAACAACATAGTCGGGCATCATGACTATGAATAAGAACTCTATGGCGCCCTCAAGTTTTCCCAGTTTAGTCTTAAGTACTTTCTCATTAAAACATAAATTTGATAGTAACATCTCCACTTCTAGGTCCAAATATTGTCCGTCTCATGATTTCAATAAGTCCAATTTCCACAATGATGCTGTGTGATGATACTAGGTAAGGTTTGCTAACCTAGTAAATTAGTCGATAAACTAAGTAACACACTTTCGTACTGGGGAGGCCAAAGGTATATTGTATTGACCTACACAGTCAAGAATCATGGAAGGTAAAATTCTACAACAGCTAGGGTTCTACCTTGAGATGCTTGCTTTACAACAATTGTACTTTGAAGGTGAACACTGGTCCCATTTGAATGATTTTAGTTACTGTAAGCATGACAATCAAGAGACAGTACACACGCAGTGCAAAACAATATTTATTAACAATATATAATTAGTACAGGATGTCAAATATCACATACTTTAGGGTCTTTCAGAAAAGCAGGGTCCTTGTATGCAACAGGCATAAACCCTGCAAAACAAAATATGGATTTTTAAATTTATGGAAGCAATCATACAGCACACACACAGGTGACTAATATGCCATTTCGTACCCATTATGCGAGCTCTCTTTATGGCTTTTGAAATTGCCTTTTGTTTCTTGTCACATAAACCTGAAAACAAAATAATGTTAATGCTGAATTCAATAACAAGAAATACAGAATGACTAAACTAGCATTTCACAACTGGCTTGCAAGAAACATGACTTGCTGACAATTAGAACACACACACTGGTGCTTTAGATGGAATGTTCCAATGGAAGCCTCCCACTCACTATACACACACTGAGTGCTTGATATATAAGTGGCACTGCTCATAACAGGGGAGGACAGGGAAACCACAATGGTTAATGTGGACAAGAGCACTGAATGTGAAGAATTACTGATGCCACCTGCTGGTTTCCCCAGTCTGTTCATCATAACTAAATGAAAATACTGTTAATGCACAAAACATGGTTAGAATGGAATTTGACTTTGTGGGGGAGGGTGTGGTAACAGCTTATTCTGCAACTCTATTAAATGAATTATATCAGAAATTATGTTTACATAATATGCATGTGCTATATCTGTAGCTGGCCCTAATTTTTTTCTTCAAGTATTTTATCTATGTGTAGGTTATTTTTTTACTTTGAGATACTTATTTAGCCCCTTAAGGACACATTTGTGCTTTTTAATGCTAAATTAATATTCCACATTTCACAATTTCCAACACTGGGATATATAAAATCAGGACTAGGTTGAGCATAATGGTGATGTCTCTAAGGGGCACTTTCTTTCCAGAAAAGAGGGGAATGTCAGATTGACAGACTCTCTTGCCAGACTTACTCAGTAGTACACATGCGTAGAGCTCTGCCCATAGGCTGAGTGCATTTTACACAGATTAGGCGTATGTAATAATGCGCTTGTGTTGTGCTTGCGGAGGACCATTCCTATGTCCCTAGAGGCAGGACAGCAGGGAACAAACCCAGGGCAGTCGGACATGACTGAATTAAGGACATTCCTACAGGATTCAAAGCAATTGGGATGTATACAAGTCAGTCTACCCAGTCTGTCCCTGCATCCCCATTTAAAGGTTAAAGGAACACTACAAATACCTAAAGCACTTTGGATTGCTGAAGTGCTTTCTGTGTGAAGTACGTGTCCTTTAATTTTACAATAAGTGCAGGTTTCAATAAAAATTGGTCAGACAGACAACCGGTCCTGTTATTTCTTTGTAGTCTTTTTCAGTGGAGCTAAACTCAAGTGGCAGCAATTGCATAGAGCATATGACTTGCAAAGACTTCTCACTGAGCTGCATTGGAAATGCGGTTATAAGACAGCCACAGAACGTCTGGGCTGAGATAGAAGAGGAATCCCTGTAATCAAGGCTATATCTACCGCGAGGCAAACAAGGCATTTGCCTTGGGCAACAAAAAACACTGCCCCCATTGCCCAGGCTAATGCCTTGTTTGCCTCATTTTATGGGGGCCCAAGAGCTGGCCATCTTTGGGCCCCCCCGGTGCAGGCAATCAGTTGTTTCCTGGGCGGGCTGGCAGCGAGGGAGTTCTTACTGCTCAGCTCCCTCGCGCAACCAGCAGTGATGCGGAATATGACATCAGTCCGGCTCCAGGCATCACTCTGCGGCGTGCGAAGGAAGCTTTGAGCTTTGCACGGCTCAGGTAGAGCTTCCTCCAGGACAGCGCCTGTATACAGTGCTCATTTAGACTCATGAGCTCCACATAGCTCTTGCCCTGGGTAGGACACCTCCTCCTGCGGTGGTGGCAGCTGGGGACGCGGACGGGCTTTCTGGAAGTCACTGCGCTCCAGAGACATTTGCTCGGTGCCAGAAGATGGTCAGGACCCAGTGTCATCTTCCTCCCAAACCCAGCCCGTCCGGAAACAGGTGAGTCACAGCAGGATATTTGTGATGAGCAGGGGGGAGCCTGGAGAGGGCGGGCAAAAAGAAGCAGACTTGGCTGACAGATCTGCCCTAACCCACAATACTAAGTAAGCGATATACATGTTTTCCGCCAACCACCTAGTACATGCTAGGTACTTCCGCCAACCATTTAGTGAATGTTGGGTACTTCCGCCAACCACTTACTACATGGCAGGTACATCTGACAACCTCTAGGACACAAGCGTCTAGGATCACTATTATAGTTATTGCTTGCAGTCCATCTTTCACATTAAGTACTTTGGATGATAAAGCCATGGGACACCCTGCAGATTTAACATCTATTTAATAGTTTTCATCTGGTGGTGTGTGAGGCTACTTGAGGTATTGAGTGCAGGCTGGGTGGATTTAAAAAAATGTTAAAATAATAATTGAGAGTGTTGGTGGAAAATGTGTGTGTGTGTTTGTCAGTGAATGTGTGTGAGTGTGTCAGTGAATAAGAGTGAGTGTGTGTTTGTGATTGTCAGTGAGTGTGTGTCTGTCTGTCATTGAATGTGCGTGTCTGTCAGTAAGTGGGCGCGTCTGTCAATGCTTATGCGCATCTGTCAGTGAGTGTATGCGTCTGTCAGTGTTTGTCTGAATGATTGAATGTGTCTGTCAGATTGTGTCAAATCAGTGAGTGTATTTGTGTGTGCATGTCAGTGTAACTGAGAGTGTGTGCTAGTCAGTGAGTGTGTGTCTGTCAGTCAAAATATGTGTAAGTTAACAGGAACAGGAGTGGCCTTGGCAGGAAGGGGCGGGTAAATTTAAATTAGGGGGTGCCCAAGATCTGTCATGCCTAGGGCAGCACCATTTCAAGATACACCACTGCCTATAATGGCATCAGACAAGAGATCTGCAGCTTTGGCAAGATGTTTTAGATAAACCTCCAACGTAAAAATGCATAATTAGATGAATGCATGTTTTCTTCGAGGGTGTATCTACATACTAGAATTTTCTTTTAGGATTTGTTTTTTTGCATTTTGAAAAAAGGAAGAAAAAAAAACATGCATGAAAAATGCATTGTATTAACAAAAAACAAACAAACACAGATACAGATACTTGTGGCCGATGTTATATTCGTAGAATAGGTCAACGGCACAAGACTGCCTGCATTTCAACCAATAAACCCTGTACTAAATGCAAATAATAAACAAAACTCTATAAATACCTGTTATGTGTCTGCCATACATACGCCCAGTCTGAGATGATATAAACTGAGACAGCAGCTTTTAAAAACAAAATATAATGTAAATACAAAACATTTTTATTTTATAAAAACAAATATAAAATAATCTTAAACAGGGTCAAATTAGATAAAAGGGCAGCAATTTCTCATGATAACCATGATTTTATTTTCAGTGGCTGTTTATAACCAAGGATTAACTACAAATTATTTTCTCAAAGTGTAATTAATTAGGACAGCAATTTTTTATTTATTTTTTATTTTAGGTAGATGTGCCACTTTGTTCCAATTCATAAAAATGCAGGTATGAGGGTAATGCATGGCAGTTATTGTAGTAAAGGAACACTCAAAACATTAAAAC
This sequence comes from Pelobates cultripes, assembly GCA_933207985.1. NCBI lineage: Eukaryota > Metazoa > Chordata > Amphibia > Anura > Pelobatidae > Pelobates > Pelobates cultripes. The sequence continues at coordinate 186,404,241 of OW240917.1, read as the reverse complement.
CAAATTTTTGTTTTTAACTTTGGAATGTTCCTGTAAACTTACCTGTAATCTGGTGTTGGACAGGCTCCTCACTGCAGCTCGATCTGCCTACTGTGAGACCATTAAGACTGATGTCTGTGTTGAATTGAATGTTTTTCACAGAAAAGCACTGCAGACATATAATGCATGAATGGCAATCTGCCAATGAAATACTTTTCTATGAGCTGCAATCCAATGCTTTTCATAAATAAGCATTAGGCATACACACCCAGCGTCTGGAATGCTGACAACAAATGTAAAATAGATTCAGTTATTGAACCTATTTTAATGTGAGTGACAGCCACTAGGGGTGTTGGGTTGTAAAATCTATCTATGCTGCAAAACTACTTAATTAAGATGAGGTGATTTTGTTCCATAAAGTGTCCATTTAAAGCAGTCTCTAAAAAGTTTTCCATAAAATAAATTTTTAATGTTAATTTTATCTAACCAAATCACTTTTGGTGTCCATTTAAAGCACTGTATCTACAAAGATTTCCATAAAATATATGTTTAAGATTAATATTAATTCTATCTAACCAAATCACTTTTAATTGCATCACAATCATAAAAAAGAATGGAGCTCTAGAGAACATGTGATCCCGGCATCCAACTAGAAAACTTATTTGTTGACTAGTTTCCAGCTTTCCATTGTGCAGGAAAGAGGAAATGTTTTTTGAGCGCTCTGTTTATGTTGTTTGTCCACAATTTGCAATAAACATATTAAAAAATATATCAATACAAGGTATACACATTTTGAAGTACTTTATGATAACTTCCTTCCTTAGCTTAATAAAGCCGTTTTGGTGTCTGGAACATGCCCCTCCAGCCTCACAGCTCAATTATCTGCCAATCAGGAGTTAAATCACTTTTGTTTCCGTTTATGAAGCCCTAACCACACCTCTTCTTGCTGTGACTCACACAGCCTCCTTGAAATGTTTTTTTCACTTTCAATCAGTGGGAAGAGCACAGTGTGTTTACTGTAGAAGTTTGACCTCCTCCTCTGTTAATTTAAACTTTAATCACACACAACTAGGCTCTAGTTGGCTACTCAAGTGGAAGATATGAAATTCTAAATTAAACAGACTGTGCAATAACATTAGATCTCTCTTTACAGGAAATATGTAGGTAGACTGTGTAGGTCACATGCAGGGGAGCATAAACAAAGTGATTTAACGTCTAGATTGCAGCAAACTGGGCAGTTAGACTGCAGGGGCATGATCTGTACACGAAAACTGCTTTATTAAGCTAAAGTTGTTTAGGTGCATATGGTTTATTTTAGAACTAGTGCTTACTTTACATTTTATGCTCAGTGGTAGAGTAAAGTACATGCAAACACATAATGTAGGGCAGTGTTAACAGAAAATAGAAATGAAGAAAATGCTGATGAGACCCACAAGATTTTTGGTTGCTGATCATTTTGGAATATTGTCCATTCTTTGTTTTAATAAAAATAAAAATCTGTGTTTAAGTCCATTGCTAGGGGTATCTGCAGAAATTAAGTATGAAACGCAATGCCTGTGTGGAAATATGATTTCAAGTATTTATGTGAACAATAAGGACTTTTCAAAGTCCAACTTGAGATATACAGGTGACGTATAACAGCAATTTTTGGGTTTGTACCACAAAATCCACAAGGTTGAACCTGCAGTGCATGGCTGGTTTCTGGTCACTGATCATTTAGGATCATAAAGCCAGGCCTCAATTATCCACTCACTTACTAGACATTGGTCAGTCGCCTGTGGGGATCCCAGGTGCGGTTTTAAAGCTGTAGTTTATTGCAAAAGTGGCCATAAAGCCAATACATGCATCTGTCATGAGTGGGATAACACTGAGATAGGGCAGCTGCATATTTTCAGAAAAGGTAACAGTTTCAGGCACTTAAGTCCCCCTCTTGCTTCTTCTTCTCCTGCCACATGGTAGCTTTTTTGACAGTGACTAATAAGATTTTCTTTTCACTCCTGGGAGTGCACACGAGCTGCATGACTCCACAGTACCGTAAGGACAAAAACATTAATTTAAAGCACTGAAACTAGTGTAAACCTTCTAGCCAGTCTCTAGTCTTCACAGTGACATCAATGTACTAGTCTCCTTACTTCACTGTGATTAACTTTAATATTATGCGCTATAGGAACTTACTCTAACTCCTTACGTACCAAGCGTGGTCTCTGACTATCAGTCCTTTGACCACTGTCTCCTTTAACCTTACTAACCCTCAATCTGCTTTTAAGTTCTCCTTGTTTTTAAAAAAAAAAAAAAAAAAAAAATTTAAAATTTGTACATAGTGCAGGCCAAAGTACTTGCAAACGTAAAGCGGATACGTTATTCCAATTTTCTGTCACAGCTGTAGCAATAAAAATTACCAATATTAAATATTCAATGTGCTGCATGAACACACAAGAACTCAAGGAAGCTGCAAACGTCATTTGTGGGTAAAGATGCTGCATATGCTACTGCCCTGTCCATTTACAGTGATCACACTGAAATAGGAGTTTTACAGGGACACCTCACTTTTAGGCCTTGCCAATACCATAGGACATTCAAATCCTGTTAAAACAATAGCTTACGTTCCTAAACACTCACTCACAAACAAAGCAAGGTGTTGACTATTGGCATAGACAAGTTAAATGTCTGCCACCAATAGCAATAAAAATAATTTTGATCAGGTTTTAGAATTATTTGCAGATTAACTTCTAAAAAAGGCTACCTGTGTATTCTTGTAATCTACAGGGACACCACACAACACGCATTTCTTAGGAGGCTCTTTATACGGATTCTCCATCTGCTGTGGCTGTAATTGCAATGGATAGAGATAAATAAAACTGAAAAACATGTCAAGCAAGTAATTAATAAATAAAGATGTCCTTAGAAGCACAATCTAAACAAATTAAGAGCAGTTGTTAAGAGAGTGGGAATATGTCTTATAGTTATAGAGACTAAAATGCCAATGCTGGAAATCATTTTACACCATAAAATGTTTGCAAGAGATGTAGAGTTTTCTCCCTAAAGCTGCACGGTCATGCCGAACTTACCTTTCTTTAGAGAAAGAGAGAGAGAGAGAGAGAAAAAAAGAGAGAGAGAGAGAAAAAGAGAGAGAAAAAGAGAGAGAGAGAGAACGAGAGAGAGAGAACGAGAGAGAGAGAACGAGAGAGAGAGAGAAAGAGAGAGAGAGAAAGAGAGAGAGAGAAAGAACGAGAGAGAGAAAGAACGAGAGAGAGAGAGAACGAGAGAGAGAGAGAAAAAGAGAGAGAGAGAAAGAGAGAGAGAGAGAAAGAGAGAGAGAGAGAAAAAAGAGAGAGAGAGAAAAAAGAGAGAGAGGGAAAAAAGAGAGAGAGGGAAAAAAGAGAGAGAGGGAAAAAAGAGAGAGAGGGAAAAAAGAGAGAGAGGGAAAAAAGAGAGAGAGGGAAAAAAGAGAGAGAGAGAAAAAAGAGAGAGAGAGAGAAAAAAGAGAGAGAGAGAGAAAAAAGAGAGAGAGAGAAAAAAGAGAGAGAGAGAAAAAAGAGAGAGAGAGAAAAGAGAGAGAGAGAAAAGAGAGAGAGAGAAAAGAGAGAGAAAAAGAGAGAGAAAAAGAGAGAGAGAGAAAGAGAGAGAGAGAAAGAGAGAGAGAGAAAGAGAGAGAGAGAAAGAGAGAGAGAGAAAGAGAGAGAGAGGGAGAGAGGAGAGAGGAGGAGGAGAAAGAGGAGAGAGAAAGAGAGAGAGAGAAAGAGAGAGAGAGAGAGAGAGAGAGAGAGAGAGAAAGAGAGAGAGAGAAAGAGAGAGAGAGAAAGAGAGAGAGAGAAAGAGAGTGTGAGAGTGAGTGAGAGTGTGTGTGTGTCAGCCCCCACCCTTGAGCGGCGGGTGGGACCCTAAATAACAATAGGGGGGACCTATTGTCCTCCCCACCGGTGGGTGGGGGCCCTGAATGAGAATGTGGGTGGAGGGGAACCTATTGTCCTCCCCCACCCCTGAGCGTCGGGTTGGGGCCCTAAATGAGATGGGGGGGGACCTTTTGTCCTCCCCACAGCCCCCACCCCTGAGTGGCGGTGGGGTCCCTAAATGAGAATGGGGGGGGGGGGACACAATAGTTTTTGGGGGTTTTTTAGGACAAGTTCGAAGTGTATTATGGATTTTTATTTGGCCTTTTTGGGGGCTGAAAAAGGAAGATTTAAGAAAAAAGAAAACATCAAATGGTAAGTTTTTTTTTTTTTTTTTTTATAGGTACTTAGTTATTTTGTTCCTCCCTCACGATTTCTTGGGTGAGGGGGGTGACTAGGGGCTTGGGGACCTTGGGGGAGGTAACATTTTCATTTAGGGGTGGGGGTCGGGTTTTTGTTTTTTTTACTTAGTATTAGTAAATTTGGCTTAAGACCAATTTAGGTCTTTCAGCCTTTTGGTAGATAGCTCCCTAATACCGTGGGAATTAGGGAGTTATCTACTAAGCGGCAAGATGCAGCTGCGGCACTAATAGGATTGGAGTTTCATTCATTCGAATAAAATTCCGATACGAACAAAGTCTCGAATTGCGTCCTAACTGAAATTGTTCTCATTCTGTTAGGACGCAATTCGGTAGTTTCACCGGCGTTCTGTCTAAATGAAAAGTGAAAGAAGGCTTTGCGGGAGCACGGAGGAAAGGTGAGAATTAAGGGAAAATTGCTCTGACCACCAGAAATGAAGCACACTTTGCTCCGCCGCTGGTCAGAGATGGTCAGGCGTAGGAAACCTCCATAAGACAAATAGTCCCTACTTTGTCTTTAAGGAAAACTAGAGCAGACATGAAGAACAGATCCTGAGAGAGGGAGAGAAGAGTAATAGATTAAAGAAAGGTAAGTTCAGCAATGACAGTGCCACTTTAATTACTTTTACCTTCCAAATCATCTGCCCCCACTAAGGATTCTAAATTTTAAAGTAACCACTCAAGATTTCAGTTAACATTGTATACTGATCACCTGCAAACTAAAATGTGGCCTTTGTGTGTACGCTCATTACTTGCAATGTATGCACTGTAGACCAACTATAATTTTTAAATCACTATTCCACTTATTGATTCTCTAAGCTGTAATATAATAAAACAACACTTCTAGTGCTACTTCTTACCATATCTTCATGAGTATTTTGTGAAGTTTGGTTTCTCAGCTGTATTACTAGAAACAAAAAATAAATTAAAAAGTTAATTAAATTTTTTTTTTTTTTTTTTTACATGGATCATCTAAAATCTTGTAAAGTAATACAGTACATGTTAAAAAAAAGAAAACTGCCAATTTAGCCCTTGAACACAGTAATATCTTTCTTAAATGATCTATATGCCAAACCTGTACTGATTGGCCAGTAACCTCCATTCAAACATTGCAGGTAAAAAACAGTTTAATTCAGCCACTCCATCCTACAAATCTACTATTCATTTTCAATCAGTACATTTTTAATTTTTGGGATAAGCTTACTGTTAATGTACACTGGCATTGCTCAAACCATGCAACATGTACCTTTTATAATACTAATCTAACTGTATAGGCACCTACTTGTAGTGGTCCTCCCAGGTAAAGACAATGCTAAGGGGCAGGCCAGCTTTGCAGGGGGTTGCCTCCTGCAGCCAGCATTGAAAAGCAGCCTCAAAAACAGCATCTTCTTCTAAAACTTCTCCTGTGACCTGCAGCAGGGTGAATGAAGACATCACATGCTTTCCTGCAAGTGCAACCAGCACACTGCTCCGGCTGGGAACTACACACTCTCAACATACGTTCCACATACACAGAAAGATAGAAAAATAAATAAATTTATTTTATATTTCGCCCAAACTGTAAATGTGTTCCCTCCATACCCTGTGTGACATGAATGTACTCCCAGTGTTGTTGTTCTTTCTTAGCTTTAGACACTGTTATAGAGATATTGTTTGCATTACTCTGAGTGCCATTACTTGGAGACCAATATACAGCAGGTGGGCACACATAGGGTTTATCACTGAATCTCTGCATGGTAGCCATGATATAACTGTAGGCAGTGTGAAAGACGTATTGCAGACCATGAATGTTTCCCTGCATTTATAGCATCCCATTTAGGACTCCGCAGAGTTCAAACACACGTGCTCTAACATAGTATTCAGAGTTCTACATGGACATGGTGTCGCCCTGACAGCTTTATCTCTAAGTGATTAGAACTCTAAGCCCTAGACACTGACAGGGTGCTCTACCTGTGGTAGTGACGTCATATCCGGCAGTCTGTATGCCTGCATTATTATTGGCTCGCCTGGAAACAGAGGATGTAAACAACGAATATGTGGGGTTTGAATAGTTCCCGCCCGGGACCTGCATGCAGTAAGTATGAAAGGTAGGTGACACCTGGTGCAATAGGATCACTAGTGTGGGTAACGGTATAAATGGGCTCAGCATGGGTTTTAGTTCGCCGTATTGTAACTCTGATACATGTAGCCAATGTTTGTCAATAAAATGTTGCAATTTAAGGACACAGCTTCAGAAACCTGCCTGACACTTCAGAGCACAA
>OW240917.1:186322488-186397652 GCA_933207985.1 Pelobates cultripes | reverse complement strand
TTCACGGAATATCGTCGTTTTTGTGGCGCAATTTGTCCCATAGGAATGAATGGCAAAGCTAGAGTGGGAGCTGGCAAAAGCTGAAAATCAGGACATGATTTCTAAACTGCCACCACTCCCTTATTTTCAGCCCACCTACACAAATCTTATATCAAAACGTTCAGCTATCCCTGCTGCCACTAGAAATGTCCATGGCTAAGCCATAGTCCTGATAGATTTCACAATATGACCATTTGTTTGCAACTCACGCCTTCCATTGACATTCATTGAAACTTCACTCAAGCCAGCTCAAACTTGAAGGGCAATTTCTAAACTGCGACTGTGCCTTCATTGTTAATATCTCAGAGACATACTATGCATCAAAATGTAGGTCTGGGTCTTGTGATTCTCACAATATAAAGTACTTCGCTGTAGGATTTATAGTTTTTAAAATACGACCGTTTGAAGATGGCAACCGCCAAAATACTCTGACCTGTGCCAGGCTGCAGCAGCAAGTGATGTCATAGACAGGGCCTTTTGAACACCTGCTAATGTTTTTATAAATGTATGGTTTAATGTAACTGTGCAACAACGTTGCAATTAAATGTGCTATACAAATGATAACAGTTACTCCGCCCACTCCAGTTGTAGACTACTGGTGGAGGCAAGAACACTTCACACAATTTCCCCAGAAATTGTAGCTTTTCTAGTTATTATTATTATTATTATAGCAAAATTTGCCACCCTAACTCCTCCCACAGTTTTTACACTACATAGACAAAAATTTACCAAAACGTGCAGATTGTTCCCGATCGGATTGCTATTACTTTGTGGAACGTTTCGCCGAATGGTTCACGGAATATCGTCGTTCTTGTGGCGAAATTTGTCCCATAGGAATGAATGGCAAAGCTAGAGTGGGAGCTGGCAAAAGCTGAAAAATCAGGACATGATTTCTAAACTGCCACCACTCCCTTATTTTCAGGCCCACCTACACAAATCTTATATCAAAACGTTCAGCTATCCCTGCTGCCACTAAACATGTCAACGGCTAAGCCGTAGTCCTGATAGTTTTCACAATATAATCATTTGTTTGCAACTAACGCCGTCCATTGACATTCATTGAAACTTCACTCTACAAAGCTCAAATTTGAAGTGCAATTTCTAAACTGCGACTGTGCCTTCATTTTTAATACTTCAGAGACATACTATGCATCAAAATGTAGGTCTGGGTCTTGTGATTCTCACAATATAAAGCTCTTCACTGTAGGAGTTATAGTTTTTAAGATACGACCGTTTGAAGATGGCAACCGCCAAAATACTCTGACCTGTGTCAAGCTGCAGCAGCAAGTGATGTCATAGACAGGGCCTTTTGAACACCTGCTAATGTTTTTATAAATGTATGGTTTAATGTAACTGTGCAACAATGTTGCAATTAAATGTGCTATGTAAATGATAACAGTTACTCCGCCCTCTCCAGTTGTAGACTCCTGGTGGAGGCAAGAACACTTCACACAATTTCCCCTGAAATTGTAACCTTTCTAGTTAACAGTGATATAATAGTGGTATAGTCAAGTCCAACAGTGTACTTCTGATACACTCACTCTGGCTCATCCAGGCAGGGCTTCTCGTGCAGCGGGCCACAGGAGCACATTTTTATATCCGCTTTCATGGTCACATTCTTATGACGCGAATAGGGAAGTGACTCTGGCGCACTACAGTGATGTCACTAGTGGTGCTGCTTGTTGTTCCGCTGTTCTCGTGTCTTTTGGCTCTTTGTTGTCCTTCTTATTTAAACCCCATCTGTATGCCCTTAGCTGCCCTGTTGTGGTTCTAAGTAGCCCAATAGCACATTTATATTTACTATTCATTCCTGGTTTGACTTATCTTCTCGTTAATTCTATTTTCTGTACTCATTGATTATTGGCTTGTTAATGAATTTGCTCTATTATCGTCTAACCTTGACCATAGCTATCTATGACTATCCTATTACTCACTCCAAATCCCAGAAAAGGAAATTTGAATAGATGCCTACTACATAAAGAATCTAAATGGATTTATGCATTTCAGACATTAACTGCCCGTGGATTAAACAAATAATTTAACTACACACCATTTATCTACAACTGAACACGGCAATGGCGAATTACAGTAAATAGATAAAATTTATAATTGAATTAACAATTTCTTGCTCTATTAGATACATTTACTTTTTTGTTGTCACAGACAGCTACATGCTTAGAAGTTAGTTACTTGTTTCCAGTTATGGACTTTACTGAAATGTAACTATTTCTATGATCTGCAGCTCAAGAAAATCTAACTGCTTATGGTTATATTTAGAGAATTTACTGTTGGTCATTTTCCCTTCTATTTTATATTAAAAAGTATTTTATTTGTAAATGTACTTATAATATAGAGCAATATCCTCTGTATCTATTTCACCCTCCCTTGTATTCCCGTGTTTATAGGTTCTTTTATCTTTTTAATAATATTTATTCAATGTTATATTTTATGTGTCTACTTTATGTTCGTGATTTCATTAGGATAGATAATGTTCCTTTGTTTTCTTGTTGAAATTTTTCATAAGGGTTATCCCCTCCAATCTGTCCTAAGATATTTCCCAAGCGTACATACTAGTAGCTTCCTACAGCTTTTCCTTTTTTGTGAGGTAGCATTCCAAATTCAAAGAGAATTTAGGACTTCCAAGCAAGTAGTGCAGAGAATAGGCCCACATGTTGAATTGGGGTAGATCTGCTCCAGTAAATGATGTGGATGAGAGTGCCAGGTGACAATTTGAATTAATGGAGCAACTGAAGCCCCCAAGCCGTAATTGTGTAAGACATCTCAAGCTATCCAGTGCTGTTTATTTTGCCAAATTAAGTTGTCAATGGCCCATAGGTGGGTTAGAACTTTCCTAGTGGCTGGTACTGGCAGGGACTGAACCCCTCCAGGGCACCCCTGTCTAGTGCTATTCCATATAGAGAATTGCCTAATCTTTGGACCATAAATTTGTGTTTTAGGCATGTATGTTATCATCTCTCATATTTAATTCCTGGCAAGGCCTAATGGTTTGTCCATTTGATTAGAATTTTCGTAAAAAAAATTGTCACCTGGACCAGAGTATACAACGAGCAACATCATTTAGCAAAGCCTCTTTAATGGACTGTCAGAGGGCCTGTAACTCTTTTAACATAGGGTGGGGTTTGTTCTGCTGCTCAGATTGGCACAAGGCTTGTTGGGAGGTCAGAGAGGAGTTTTGTTTTCTCTTGCTTTTTATGGGTGTTGACCTTAAAGGACCACTATAGACACCCAGACCACTTCAGCTTAATAAAGTGGTCTGGGTGCCAGGTCCAGCTAGGATTAACCCTTTCTGCTGTAAACATAGCAGTTTCAGAGAAACTGCTATGTTTACCTATGGGTTAATCCAGCCTTTAGTGGCTGTCTCATTGACAGCTGCTAGAGGCGCTTCCACGCTTCTCACTGTGATTTTCACAGGGAGAAGACGACAGCGTCCATAGGAAAGCATTGAGAATGCTTTCCTATTGACTGGCTGAATGCGCACTCGGCTCTTGCCACGCATGCGCATTCAGCCAGGGACGTCGTAAGAGGGAGGAGAGTCCCAGCGCCGAGGGAGCCCGGCGCTGGAAAAAAGGTAAGGGATTATCCCATTCCTCCCCCTTCAGTGCCACGGGAGGGGGACGCTGAGGGTGGGGGGACCCTCAGGGCACTATAGTGCCAGGAAAACAATTTTTTTTCCTGGCACTACAGTGGTCCTTTAATAAAATGGCCTTTCAGGACCACCTTATGAGACTATCACAGGGTAGCAGCAGAGATTTCAGTGGAGACATTTTCCTAAAAATAGTTACAAATGACCTTACTGATCTCTTCCCGGACCTCTGTATTTTTCAACAGTTAAGAGGTTTTCATGTCCAGAAAGATGTCAGCACAATTTATCAAAATACATACTGTCCTAGGAAGCTACAGTGGTATATTTTAGCCTTATAAAGCCATTTTTGTTTTTGACATTCTTTATTTTTGTTGTGCATTATATATCATACAAGCTTGGTTAGACATTTCACAGGAGAATAGATGACAATACATATAAAAATGTTGGTATGACAGGAAATGTAAAAATACTGCACTTTTTTTATTTAATGAGAATAGACAACATAAACACAATTCTATTGAATTAACTGGGAAAGAAGGAGAAAATATATACATTAGAACTGTAATTGGTTGCAAAATGTAAATACCGCTGGGTGCTTGGGCTCAACTGCAGCAGTTGATTAAATTGGGGCACTGTTACTACTTGATAAGAGCTAAGGATGCCCAAGATACACTTAAAAATAACAACAATGGGGGCTGGTCATTAAAAGGCAGACAATCCACAGATCAAACCCTCCAAAATCACTAACGTGAACAAGGGCATCCAGGCGAACCCACAAGTGTCAAACTCCCAAACTTACTCACCGGATCGCCCGACTCTTGACTTTGCGGCCTGCAGGCGGACCTGGCGCGGGAGGGACGGCCGCTCTCCTGGTGATCTGGTCGGCCAAGCGGACCGCCCAGAATTGATCTTCCCCCCCCACCCCCCTCTGGACCGGCGGGGGATATCCCGGTCCCCATCGGGGAACACCACCACACCTTCCAGGCATAAAAGCTTATACCCACCTCACCGACAAGGGGTGCGTGGCGAATCCAATATGGCCACCGCACCGACCGACCACATGTCCTGCTGGGAGATGAGATTCCAGTCTGCTTTCGACGCCCTGTGTGCAGCGTTCTGGACCTGGATAGAGCCCCGCCAGCAACAAGCCGCCCTCTCCTCGACTAAGCCCACGGAGAGCTTAAACGTGGTACCGTCTCCCTGTGCCTTCAGAAGACTGTGGGCCAAGAGGAGCAAGAACCCCTCGCAGCCTGCACCTGAGATTAAACGGCCCTACAGAGCTCCAGCACAGAGACGCTCCCAGACAGATCTCGGCGACCTAGCTTGCCTGCAAGGAGCTCGCACACTCAAGTTGCCCAGCACTCACCAGCACCACAAAGACACAGCACGACTGCAGCGAGAAGAGCATGTAACAATAAAAGATGGCAGACAGCAATGGGAGATACAACATGTGTTGGTCCCGACGACACCGACCACTTGCCTCAGCCTGCCCTGCGAGCAAAATGCATTGGATGAACACGGGACTTTGATCCCAGTCTTGGCTCCCTGTTACTCTAAAGTTTTCCTCTCCCCCACCCATTACGTTAAGTACTCACCGCAGCAGTGGCCCCATCGGTGGTATTTTTGTTTATTTCTCATTTATCAGCATGTCTTCACCTGATTTAGCAAATGTGCATCTATCTAGCTCTGTTAGATTAATTATTCCCACTCTGCCAATGTTGATATAGACATGCTAGTCTAGCCTGTTACAATACAATAACAAAAACGTTCAGTTTATCAGTGCCAGATTTACACTTTTGTTGCCTCATCTATGCATGCTGTTGTGGCACTTTACGTATGCCTGTAATTATCTTGCACGGAAAAATAATTAAATATAAATAACAACAATAATGCCACTGGGCACACGCTTGTAGCTGCTTCTATCCTGGAAGCTGCAATGCCCTTGTAATGGTTGTTCTGTCCTCCAGACTTTATTCAGTATATTTCTGTTTTGTTGTTTAGATTAACATGTTTGGTTTCTTTACTTACACCTGCTAGTATAGCTCTAGTTCTGCATATATTGTAAACTCAGTATGTTTAAATAAAGTTGTTAGAAAGCACAGCATTATGGGCAGGACTTCTACAGGAAGTGTATCAGCCTCCATTTTGAGAAGATACAGTAAGCAGCAAGGCATGTTCTTCTCATCCCTAGCCATCACCCCTTAAAGAGCTTAAAAATTTCACCTGGCTTGTTCTAATAAATTTGAGATCAAAGAAATATGGTATCTGAAGTTTATGGAGCAGGAAGGTTTATCCCTAGAGACAGAACAGTGAAATTTGTGCTGACCTCTGGGGTGAAGATAAGCTGACTTTGGAAGACTGTACAGCCTGCAGCTATGCAGTATCCTTACAGTCTGAAGCTTTAGATGAAACAGGCCTTCAGCAGGGGAAGCAAGCAGCCAGGCTACACAGAGACGCGCTCCGTCACGCAGCACTGACACTTCAGCGGTCTCTAAACAGCAGGACAGCTTCCCCCCCGAAGCCATGTCTCGCAGTGGGGCATCTTCTTATAAAACACGATCACAAGCAAGCTCATCCAAGTCATCTGTCACAAATACAGCAGTGATCGCCCGCTCGAAAGCAGAAGCAGCAAGGGCCAAGGCCGCATTCGCAGACCAAGAGTTGAAGATGAATAAAGAAAGCAGAAAAGCCTAGAAGCAGAAAAAGTTAAGCAGGAAGTATCTCTAAATATGCAGCGGGCTATCTTAGAAGCTAACATGGAGAGGCTAGCAGTAGACCGAGACGCTGCCGCCGCCATTGCAGAAGCAGAAACATTAGAAGCAGCTGTGTACGACGAGTCAAGAGTAAGTAGCAGAATACTGGGTCTAGAGGAAGACCACCAAGTTTCAATGCAGCGCACTTCAGAGTATGTCTACCAGCACTCTAACCCAAGCAGTACTCCCCAGCAAGAAATCAAACATGACATCAGTGAGTCACATCAAATAAAGCAACAAGGTACTCCGCCTTCATACCAGCGTCAATCACCTGCTTTCACTCCAAGGGAGTATGCAACAAGCCGGTACGAGCCGCCAACCTTATGCAGGTATGAACCCAGCCCGCCCAAAGAACAGACTCCTACCAGTTATGCCCACACCACGATACACCAACAGCCTACCCAAATGCCAGTCAGGCTTCTGTAGACCTTGCCAAGTTCCTTATAAAACACGAGTTAGTTACCCAAGGACATAACAAATTCAGTGATCACCCCCTGCATTACAGGGCGTGGTGATCTTCTTTCCATAGTGCCATCAAAGGTCTAGATCTATCCTGCAGGGAACAGATAGATCACCTCATAAAGTGGCTTGGCAATGATTCCGCTGAGCATGCAAAAAGAATCAGAGACATTAATATAAACCACCCAGAGATAGGCCTTACAGACATCTGGAGCAGACTGGATAGATGTTACGGCTCACCAGAGGCTATATAGAGAGTACACTATTTAAAAGGATAGAGGACTTCCCAAGAATACCTAGCAAAGGTTACCAAAGACTCAGACTTTTTCCAGTGTCTTATGCCCCTTCTTCTGGCCCTAAGCAACTCAGGGCTCCAGTGGCAGTGCACAAAACTAACATTTCTTCACACAGATCTGCAGAGTCTCAGCCAGAGGATCAAGACAGTGACCCTGCTACGTTTTGCCCTCTGCAACACCCTCTTCTGAAATGCAGAACCTTCAGGGCAAAGACCATCCAGGATCACAAAGCCTTCCTCAAGGAGAGCAACATCTGTTACAAGTGCTGCTCCTCATCAACACACTTTGCCAAGTAGTGTCAAGTGTACAGAGTGCGACAGCACAGATCATAACACAGCGCTGCATCCAGGGCTAGCTCCAAGAACCATCCCACCTGCCCATAGTAACAAGGAAAATGGCGGGGAGGCCAAAGACTCTAGTACAGACGCAATAGCAATCACTTCACATTGCACCGAAGTCTGCAAAGGAATTACAGGCAGCAGATCTTACTCCAAAATCTATCTTGTAAAAGTTTACCCAAAAGGACGCAGAGATAAAGCAGTCAAGCTCTACGCCATCTTGGATGATCAGAGTAACAAGTCACTAACTAGGTCTGTGTTTTTTGACATTCTGAACATTAAGGGCCCCAGCAGTCCTTACTCCCTTAGGACCTGTGCAGGTACGGTGGAGACGGCGGGGAGAAGAGCTGACGGTCTACAAATCGAGTCTATGGATGATGGTAAGACATGCCAACCCTTACCGACCATAATAGAGTGCAATCAGATCCCAGACACAGATCTGAGATCCCCACACTAGATGTAGCAGTTCACCAGACTCACCTGAACCGCATAGTACAGAGGTCCTCAAACTCTGGCCCCCCAGATGTTGCTGAACTACAACTCCCATGATTCTCTGTCTACCTATGTAATTCAAAGAATCATGGGAGTTGTAGTTCAGCAACATCTGGGGGCCGGAGTTTGAGGACCCCTGGCATAGCACATCTCATACCAGAACTAGATGATCAGGCTCAGATAATCTTACTCCTAGGGAGGGATATCCTACAAGCCCACAAAACAAGAAAGCAGATCAATGGTCCTCACAACGCCCCATATGCCCAAAAACTCGATCTTGGGTGGGTCATTATAGGCGATGTTTGCCCGGGGAGCGCACACAAACCGCACAAATAACTTACTCACTAGTACCCTAGAGAATGGTCGTCCTTCTCTTTTCCAGCCCTGCCAAAATCACATCCTCAAAAGAGCTCAGACAATGCTTGCTTGTCCCAACTTAAGACTCCATAAGATTGCTTCCAAAAGTAGGAAAGTTATAGAAGCCTTTCCTGCCCAAGATCACTCTAGCGAGTAAAAGGACCTAGATCTAGGCACAGACTCACTTCCCATGCAACACAGCCTTTATTTGCTTTGGGATTTAAAATCTGACATTTTTACCTTCCAAGTAAACGCAGAAGAAAAACCCTTCACCCGGAAAGGTGTCATGTCTACCATAAACAGCCTGTATGACCCTTTAGGCTTTACAGCACCTGTTACCATCCGGGGTAAAGCACTACTTAGAGACTTAACTTGTGAGTCGTTGGACTGGGACGACCCTCTTCCCACAGACAGGAAGAACCTATGGGTAGAGTGGAAAGACTCACTAACAGCTCTATCTAGCCTCAAAGTACCACGCCCATATGCCCCTGTGTCATCTACAGAAGTTAAGATGCAAAGACTTTGTGTGTTTTCAGATGCTTCCGTTAAAGCAATTGCTGCTGTAGCCTACCTCAAAAACATATACACCAAAGGGCAATGCCATTTAGGGTTCGTAATGGGTAAATCAAAAACTTGCACCACTCCCTGAACACACCATACCTAGATTAGAACGTTGTGCTGCAGTATTGGCTGTAGAGTTAGCTGAACTATTTGCAACAGAAACAAACACAGAAATTCAAGAAGCTGACCGTAAAATAGTTCTAGGTTACATCCACAATGAAACTAGGCGTTTCTATGTCAATAACAGAGTGTTGAGGATAAGGAGGTCCACCCGCCCAGAACAGTGGCATTTTGTGCCTACAGACTACAATCCTGCGGACCTAGCAACCAGATCTGTTGCGGCCAGCCGTCTCGAGAGTACTTCATGGTTCACAGGTGTTGTATAATCCTTCTCTCACCACCAATACTTCCAATTGGTATCCTTTTGAGAGAAATCCACTCTGCGTTGTGTTTTAATAGTGAATGTAATATCCCTGTGTAACCTCTTCCAAGAACTAACATATATCTTAATCCCCTTGCCCAGATAAATATATGACTAGAACTACTAAGGTATTCTACCCGATATTACAAATAAACAGCCAACACCATAGTTCTTACCAGAGAGAAATCTTTACTTAGAATCTGCCCAGTTAAATATTACAGAAGAAGAATGTTACAGAGTTATAGTATTACAGAGTTACAATACATTCATGACACTCATACATTCCATCTATCTAATACTATCTGCTACATTGTGTATAATAATATTGGCTACATTGTGTATGTGCTGTGCATGTTATGTGCAGCTTGTGTGTCTTACCAAACCTAATCTAATGTGATGTCAGTATCTTCTATTTTTAAAGGAATTGGTTCCCATGTTGTAAATAGCCAATTCCTCAGCTCAATTGATATGTAAATGTGATTTACTTTCCCAAGGCCCAAAGTGTTGTCTATCCTGTTATTTTATTTAAGTGTTAACTTTCCCAGCCATCCCTTGTCTCTAACCCAATGTGTGTTTTCCTAGATAGGGACTCCTTTGAAGACCAGTTGATATTTAAATGTGATTGGTGCCTTTCAGGTGTTGTATCTTTCCAGCTATCTAAACAGAAACTCCCTTTGAAGATAATTCCTGACCTCCCATACACACAGACTTAATCAAGCACATATTAAACAGATATATACATAATATTTTCTCTCTCTCTAAACTTGAGCCCTTGTGTTGCATCCCAGAACAGATTAATATGTGCTTGAAATACATTTTTAAACCATTCTTTCATCATCTCTGGGCAACTCTCTGGTATATTAAATAATGAAAAATTTAACAATAATGGTAATGTTACATAAGATACATCAGTATACACAACAGTTTGTGTTGGTTGTAAGAAAAGGCCATGCTCTGGCCACAGGGTGGTAGTTGGACAGTCCTGAGAATTTATAATTCTTATGTTAATTGCTGGGTCAACTGTATCATGTAATCCAGTCTGATGGGGGCTGCATGTTACAACACCATCCTGGGAAAATGTAAAATTTCTTTCCAGCAGCATCTTTATCCTCATTTCATTTGTGGTATTGGCCCAAAATATACTTGTACTCTTATGTAAATCACTTCCTCCTGGATATTTCCAAACTGCAAATTCAGAGGGAAGGTTAGTTTCAGGCATTGAAATATTACATTGTATCACTATCCACCCCCCTATAAGCCCAACCACTGTAAGATTATCTTTACATGTAACTTCAGGTGATTGTTCCTTTACTTTTAATGTTACTATGATATTCTCTGAATCTTCTGAACTCCTTTTCTCCCTATGATAACCCTCTACTGGAGTACTCTGATGTACCATTTTATTGTTATTCTTCATCATGACATTCCCTTTTCCTAAGCTATACAATTTATACATAGAAAACGATACACATAACCACCACATCACGACAGCTGTTTTCTTGCACTTCATATTCCTTATGTGGGCTGCTCTTCCAGGGATCCACACCATCTCCTATTATCTGGAAAAGAGAACTAAGAGACTATGTTAACATTTACATTAACTTGGCATAAAGTGCTCATCTCCCACATCTAACAAATACACAGAAGGGCCAATTTTGTCAAGCACAATATATGGACCTTTCCATTTTGGTTTTGGAAATGGGTGGTAAGGGGAAACATCTTGCAACATAACCATATATAGAAACAAAAGAAAAGCAAACATACATACACATGTAGAGAAAAACAAACAAACAAAAAAAGTTATGGTAGTTAATTGCTGGGAACCCTCAATTGATCTGTCTTTCCCTCATTTCTCATCTGTTCCCTAAGCGCTTTTACGTCTGCCTCCAATCTCTCAGTCTGTTTCTTCAGGTCCCAGTATTCTCTATTCCCTTCTTTATTCCTCCAATTATCCCAATTTCGTCTATTGGTCTTATCATCCCATCTATGGTTCCTTCTCCAAGAATTCTCCCAATAACTGTTCCTGTTGTTTCTTCGTTTTTCTCCCCAACTGTTATTTCTCCAGTTATTATCTCTCCTTTTTAGCCTCCCCCAGTTATTATTATTATTCCAATTATTGTTAATTACCTGAGGCTCATTCCATCTATTTCTCCAATTATCTCCCATTACATTGCTCCCTTTAGCACTATCCCTATTCCTATGGTCCCTCTGTGGATCTCTCTGTCTTTTGTCACTATCAGATTCATTCTCACATCTAAAATTTCCCACATGCTGAAATCTATCTCCCCTGAATGGTTTCTGAGGATACATGGCAGACCTGTCTCTCCTCTCTACTCTGAAAATCCTTGCAGAATCTACAGCAAAACTCTCATTTTTAACCTTTCTTCTCCACAAATTATCAGCTCTTAACAGTAAATCACACATTTCTGATGGGTTTGGGGTTACAGATAATATCTCATCTTTAATATCTTGTTCTAATGCATCCAAAAACATTGATCTATGCACCATCCCTCCCTGTTCAAAACCAGGATTACTGACACCAAACTGTTCCATCACTGTGGAGATTCTAGCTGACAATTCATACGGAGACTCTTGTTTCAGCTGTTTAATTTTTCCAGACAATGACATATTTGATGTAACTCCATAAAGTGCTCTCAAGATCTCTTTCAACATATCCCTAGTTCTACGCTGCTGACCACATGTCTGTACAATCCTGACCCACAATCCATTTCCAACAACTCTCTGCAGCACTCTCTCCATATCACTAGTTGTCAAACTATACATCTCTTTCACTCTTTGAACTCCACAAAACCATTGCAAAAAGCGATTTATATCCTGCTGAGGGACCTGCCCTATTTCTCTAACTATGGCATCCATTTCTTGTTGCTTCAACTGCTTAGAAACCAGCTGAATCTCTCCAGAATTATCAGGATTCAACACTGTGGTTGTTGTAGTTGGAGCCGCAGGGAGATTTGTCACTGACTTTTGTTTCAAATCCTCCCATGGATAAAGAGGTTTGTATCCTGTATCTCCAATCCCTGGGTTAGCAATAGACCCTGGAATTTCAGATACCGGAGACCTACTCGAAGGTGCCATGCTTTCTGCCATTTTATTAAAAGCCATATTTGTAGTATGTCTGCATTCATACAATTCTTTTTGCATCTCCAAAATTTTCTCATTCAGCCTCTCATTCTCCACTGTAAGTTCCTCACTCATTTTTGCCTTTTCAATCAAAGCTTCACCAGTTGTAACTGCATGCACTCTTAGATCTACAATCTTATTATTCAATTTCTCAGATTTCATGTTAATTACTGAGTTTAGCTCTGCCATTTCATCCTCCTTTATTTTTACAATTCCCTCTAATTTTAAACAACATGATAGTAATGCTTGCACAATACACCCTTTTCTTTTTTTATCAGAAACATTTTTATCAAATAACATTTCTCCTAACAACTCCTGCATCTTTTCCCATGACTGTTTACAGTCCTGAGGGATTTCATAAGGACCACCATGTCTCTTAATAAAATTCATAAGCCATTGTTTAACATTTTCTGAACAAGCCATTTTTGCATCTACTTTTTTGCATGCCATATTAAAAATATACACTGCAGCAATAGATTAAATAACAAATATACTCACCAAGCTTTATGCAGACACTGGAAACCTCTTCTGGCTGACAGTCACAGAACCAAATACGTTGATGTTAAAACTTGGATCCTAGGCAGATTCTGAAGAAAGAAATCTTCCGGCCACGGTCACGGCACCAATTATGTTGTATAATCCTTCTCTCACCACCAATACTTCCAATTGGTATCCTTTTGAGAGAAATCCACTCTGCGTTGTGTTTTAATAGTGAATGTAATATCCCTGTGTAACCTCTTCCAAGAACTAACCTATATCTTTATCCCCTTGCCCAGATAAATATATGACTAGAACTACTAAGGTATTCTACCCGATATTACAAATAAACAGCCAACACCATAGTTCTTACCAGAGAGAAATCTTTACTTAGAATCTGCCCAGTTAAATATTACAGAAGAAGAATGTTACAGAGTTATAGTATTACAGAGTTACAATACATTCATGACACTCATACATTCCATCTATCTAATACTATCTGCTACATTGTGTATAATAATATTGGCTACATTGTGTATGTGCTGTGCATGTTATGTGCAGCTTGTGTGTCTTACCAAACCTAATCTAATGTGATGTCAGTATCTTCTATTTTTAAAGGAATTGGTTCCCATGTTGTAAATAGCCAATTCCTCAGCTCAATTGATATGTAAATGTGATTTACTTTCCCAAGGCCCAAAGTGTTGTCTATCCTGTTATTTTATTTAAGTGTTAACTTTCCCAGCCATCCCTTGTCTCTAACCCAATGTGTGTTTTCCTAGATAGGGACTCCTTTGAAGACCAGTTGATATTTAAATGTGATTGGTGCCTTTCAGGTGTTGTATCTTTCCAGCTATCTAAACAGAAACTCCCTTTGAAGATAATTCCTGACCTCCCATACACACAGACTTAATCAAGCACATATTAAACAGATATATACATAATATTTTCCCCAACAACAGGTCCCACCTTTCTGCACAGTCCCGACTGCAACATTAATGACTTTGCCACATTTAATCTAATCGATGTAGACAAGAATTAGGAAATCCGCCCTCAGGTCTCTACCCTAGTCACAACAATTTCTCTCAACCAGTTTAAAACCCACCGTTTTAGCAGGTTCTCCACCTGGAAATCACTAGTTCGAGCTATCACTTGCCTAATCCACATAGCTCAGTCATACAAAAAGGAGCCACCAACTGCAGAGGTTGGCATCACTGTGAAAAAAATCTACACAGCAACTGACCTAGAACAATCTAAAAATTGGATAATATCTGTTGTACAGAGAGAAGTCTTCGCCAAAGAAAACGACTGTATTGTTAACCAGAAACCTGTTCCTAAAGACAGCGTTTTGAAGAAACTTGATCCAATCCTGGATGAATATGGCTTGTTGAGAATAGGAGGCTGTTTAAAAGAAGGCAAGTTAGCGTTTTCAGAGAAACATCCTTTAGTGATCCCAGGCCACCATCATATTGCCTACTTACTCATTCAACACTACCATGACCAAACCAAACACCAGGGCCGACTGTTTACTGAAGGAGCTTTACGAGCTGCTGGACCTTGGATAGTTGGAGCAAGTTCCTTTTCAAGTGGGTTATCTGCCGTAAACTTTGCGGAACGTTACAGACACAAAAGATGGCCAATTTACCATCTGACAGACTTAGCATAGATTCGCCTTTTACTGATGTTGTACTCATGGGAGATTGCCAGGCACAAAGGAGTGAGTGGCCGTTAGGTCTGATCACCAGAGTACTGCCAAGCGAGGATAAGTGCATCCGTAAAGTCGAAGTCAAGATCTTCCAGCAGAATGAGGCCAAAGTATTTTTAAGACCAGTGGCTGAACTTGTTCTGTTGTTTTTTTGCAGAAGACTCTGTCAGTGACGTCACATAACGTCAAGCGGGGAGTGTTCTGTCCTCCACACTTTATTCAGTATATTTGTGTTTTGTTGTTTAGATTGACATGTTTGGTTCCTTTACTTACACCAGCTAGTATAGCTCTAGTTCTGCATATATTGTAAACTCAGTATGTTTAAATTAAGTTGTTAGAAAGCACAGCATTATGGGCAGGACTTCTACAGGAAGTGTATCAGCCTCCATTTTGAGAAGATACAGTAAGCAGCAAGGCATGTTCTTCTCATCCCTAGCCATCACCCCTTAGAGGGCTTTAAAAAATGAGTTTTTGTTATCCTATCCTGTATTATTGATCAATGTTTCTTGGTTGTTTCTTGGTTGTATGCAATACTGTACTGATTGATGTTTATTTCTATCAATTTGTAGTTTCACCTGGCTTGTTCTAATAAATTTGAAATCAAAGAAATATGGTATCTGAAGTTTATGGCGCAGGAAGCTTTAGCTCTCTGTCCTAGAGACAGAACAACGGTACCACAAGCATGACAGGCCTCTGTGAGAGACTGTCCATTCCGACCTCCGCCATGACCAACAGGAAAATAGGTGTAAAAGTCCAAGCATGTTGACAGGACCATCAGAATAAGCTCCACCAGCCCCAAGCTTTTGGAGCTTATGACCCGGAATTGGTGTTTTCAGGGAGGCATCCATTGCATTCCCAGCACCAGCAGACTGCTCTCCAGGGTGTAGGGTTGTGATAGGGGGATCCCGTTGAGGCTCCGGTTAGTACGAGCGGTGCGGTGAAAAGTAGCCGAAGACTTCTACTTCCGAGCTAAGGCACAGTGATGCCATGTAGGATCTTCTTGGGCCCAAACAGAGCTAAGGAGTCACCATGAGACTGCCCAAAAGAGCCATTCCACAGGCTGGGTGAGGGATCAGATCCCACCGGGGATGCTGCAGTGGCCATTTTGGATTTCCAGCAGTAGATGCCTGCTTCAAAGCCCTCCAGCACGGACTGGGATAACCCCCACCGGTCCAAAGGGGAGGGAAGGAGAGGGAACAGGACCAGACAGGTGGAGTGTCGGGAGCCAGTGCATAGAAAGCAGTTCTGAGAGCAGAGTAGGCCTCAGGTCTTCAATTTGACCTCTGGATGTTCAGAGTGCCTGGGTCAGGGCACTATAGCAGTCCAGTGACTCACTTGCGGTACATTCAGTGGGTTTTGGGGTTTTTTTGTCTGAGATTTTCTCATTTTAATCTTTGAATATAGGCCAGAACCGTCAGGAGTTGTTCTGACATGCAGCCAGCCAGCATAGCCGTCCATCCCCGCACCCATTCTAAAGCCATTTTAGCACCAAATTCTTTCAAAGTTTATGGTATTATTTTGTTTTCACATTTTTGTACTTGCACATTGCAATTTAGCGGTCTAATTTTTAACTGTAGAATTAGTGTTAGAATTCCCTCTGCTGATATCAGCATATGAATTCCCTTTCTGATTTCAGCAAAATAATTCCTTT
This sequence comes from Pelobates cultripes, assembly GCA_933207985.1. Taxonomy (NCBI): domain Eukaryota; kingdom Metazoa; phylum Chordata; class Amphibia; order Anura; family Pelobatidae; genus Pelobates; species Pelobates cultripes. The sequence goes on along the minus strand of OW240917.1, from coordinate 186,381,361 downwards.
GTTGAACCTAATTGTAATCTGAAACCTAATCCCAATCCTGCAGTTAATTATAAACCTAATCGTAAACATAAACCCAATACTTATTCTAAACCTAATCTGGCTGTGTCGGTCATAGGAGGTGTGGCTAGAGTTGCAGGGACAGAAACAAAAGTGATTTAACTCCTAAATGGCGGGGAATTTAGCAGTAAAACTGCAGGGGCATGATCTATACACCAAAACTGCTTCATTAAGTTAAAATTGTTTTGGTGACTATAGTGTCCCTTTAAATTAATTGTAAATACTTATAGTTGCAAAGGGATTCTAAGAAAGAGTGGAATATGTTGCTGCCATCTACTGACTATTTTCAGTATGACAGTCTGATATCTGTTATACTGAAAATAGTATGCCAAATGATTTGCAATTGGTGATGGGCAACTCAGAAAGCCCAGTACCGATCAGAATAGCATTGGAGCATGGAGGGAAAACCTCCAGAGTCTGTTTAGACCCCCGGGTCTCTCTACCAGATCTAGTGAAAGAATCTCTTTGCAAAGCGTGACTTTCTGCATTGCATGTAGTTCTTTAAAAAGTCTGAGACCATTTTTCAAAAGTATAATGTTGGAAATCATTTTGCAATATGTTTATATAAATATATTGACCAGGTCAGGGGTTAACCTGTTTTTTTGTATGGTTTCTTTTTTTTTTTTTTTTTGTGTTACTTATATTCTAATGCAGAGTGGCTATAATACATATAACCACATTTTATTTTGTCTTTTTTTTTTTCATTACAGGTATGCATGAAAGAAGAATACACACATTGCTAGAAACCATAGCATGAAAACAATGCCAAGAATTACCAGTCTAAATGTTTTATTTCCTTGCTAAACGGATATGGTCACTTTTCTCTATTCCTCAATCCTCATGGACTGTAGAAATATTCTTGGATTTCATGTTTACAAACCGTTATTCACTGACAGATACTTTGGGATTTCTAATATTGATTGCTGTGTAGCATAATTATTACTGCCATCGCATGTCTAAGTAGATGTTATTGGTTATTGGTTTGGGCTCTACGTTCATACAAACTGATAACTGTTGCTGTGCATACAATGTGAGCCACATTTATATGACTGGGTGATGGAATCGGAGGGACCACTGGTCAGGAGGCGTTATTCTGTACGTAAAAGGAGTCTACCTACTGGCCGTAGTGGATCCACTCCAGCAAAGAAGAGAACAAATAGAGAGGACGAGGATTTGGTTCAAAGTTCTGACATTTTGAATGAGAACCCTGTGTTATCAAGATTCATGGAGGTAGTATTCCTAATTCATTATACATTTTTGTAATTCTTAATATTCCAGTACAATCTATTCAAATTGCTCAAGAGAATGTTAAATGGCTTTGTGGATTAAACAACATTCACTTTTCAAGAACTCTGACCTCCACAGGAACACAAAATCATTTCAGATTGGGGCACCTGCTTAGAACCCTTGACATAGCGTTTTTAAGAAAACTCAACATTTTCACAAATTAAATCCAATTGGAGTAACTGAGACAAAAAAAAAGCTTTTCTGAAAAAAATCTACAACAATGCAATCGTCACAACCTTTTGCCTTCATTTTTCTATTCTGATTTAATTTGTGGAAATATAGAGTTTAGTGAATACCCTTGAGTATTTCACCTTCTGCACCCCCCACCCCACATTAAGGGAGATAGAGACTTTCCATTCACCATACCTGACATTTAGCTAGTCTATTTACCATAATCCTCTTTATTTATTTATTTTCCTGTCTTTTATTGTATTATTTAAATATATGTGAAGAATAATTTTGTGACACATATTGAATTACAATTGTCAGCAATAGAGAATACTGATGTTTACATTGGATTGCAAGTTTTTAAACACTCCAAGCACCATAGCATGCTGTAATGTTGGTAGTCAAACAGTTTGCTAATAGATTGATAGCTTACCCAAGATGCATTGAACCAGAAGCGCTTTCCATCAGCTGATTCTTTTAGTTAATGAGAGAGCCAAGCTTAGCAGGACATAGCTCTGTAGAGCTAACAAATGCTCCATGTTGCTGACTCAGTCTCTCAACGGAGGAAGCACCAGGTGCTCAGCGGACCCAAGGTATGTTGTCAGACCGTTCGCAAATAGTTAGACTACATACAATGGGGGGCATACGGTATTATGGTCCATGGAGTGTTCTTTGAACAAAATAGAACGTTATGGCAATGTAGATTCCCTAAGCATGTTTGTATTTTTACTGCAGGAGCTGGGATTATTTTAATATAAATAAACTGCTGTTCTCATTGGATGTGCTTACCTACATCATTACAAAAGATCCCATTTATCTTCTGATTATATTTATAATGTGAAATAACATTTACGTAATAATGGAACATATTTTTGAGTACATTATGCACACATATTGAAAGCTATGTAAGAAATCTACATAAATCATCTTTGAAAAGAGATCACTATGAAATGAGAAATATTAAGCACTAACCCATTAATTCTGATTGGTCAAGTACTATAATAACTTTAACATCCAAGCATAATCAATGTAAGCATTGTTTAGAGTGAACTTCATATCATTTGCTTTTACAACAGCTATTGGTGTTCCACTCCATTGACACGTCCTAATTTGATGACATTTAGCTAGATTCTAAAGTTCTATATCTAATAGTAACTAAGCAATGAAAGTTATTCTTAAAAATAAGAAGATTGCTGTTGACTGGATCTTACAGAAAGTGTAAAATTATGTAGGACACTCTTTGAACACCCATGTTATAAATTTCATTCTCATGCTAGCACTGTATTAATTTGTATTACTTTTTTTTTTCTTATTACTTTTTTGTTTTGTTTATATGCTCTTATATGTATTTATAGATACCATTTGAACCTTTACCTTGGTCTATTAACCTACCATTTTTAGACATAAATCATAAAAATATCATCAACATGTAGATGTTTATATCTGATTATATTATGTTGTTTTCTTATACAGGACAGTGCTGGTGAGGAAGACTTATTTGGGGATTATGACAGCTTTGCTGGTGACCCTTCCATTTTAGCTGAGGTGGATAACTTGGAAGAGCAGTGTAAGCAGGATTCTGCAAGAATCTTTCCCCATACAAGCCCACAGCAAAATCCTGAAAATCCTAATTTATTTACCCCTGAAGTGCAAAATACAGCTGGATGTGTGTCTGCCTTCCCACTCAAGTCTGAGCAGATTTTTGAGCAAACAGCCTCAAATGAGTGTAAAGACTTAAGTGATGATTTCTTAGATGACATTCCATGCTCACAAATATTTTGCTGTGAAGATACAGATCTTCCAGTTGGTAGTTTTACAGAAGAAAATTTCAGTTGCAATGGGAACATTATTGGAGGACATATTAATGAGAAGAATAATCTACATACCTTACTCAATGACAAACTATTCAGTAGTGACATGGATATTGCACAAGGCAAATTGAAGAACATTAATGGTGCCTCTGAATTGGACTGTTACAAAACTTCTCATAACATTGAAGTTTCTGGAATTGACTCTTCCAAACATTTTCCGCTAAATCATGAGCAGGGACGGAGAAAAAGCTTGAAGGATAGTCTAAAAAATACTTTGGCCAGCAATGCCAAAGGTCAAAGTCCACAGATCTCCAGGACTTTGCAGCTCAAAGAAACCATTCTTTTAGAGGAAATTGATGTTGCTAAGAAGACTTTGGAAAACTCGTCTGATTTCGATTTGGGCCCATTTTATGGATTACCAAGCAAAGTTAGTGATCTAATTGATCAGTTTAGAGGAATAAAAAAACTTTATGGTATGTTCATTTTGATAACAAGTTCTGCTCTTAATATGACCTGCGCCTTTTTTCTCCAATTTTTAAAAATCTGTATGCATTTTTGGGAAAACTGAATATTCTGGGTTAGAATAGGTTGACATGTGAAGAAACCTATTGTTGATCCAAGGAGAAGTCTGACATCCCTTTCAAAGTCGAGGGATTTGTTTTGCCTTGTGTGGCAAAATTTCAAATTGCTTCAACTTGTGTTTTTTTTGGTTTCTTGTGGATTAGCAGCAGTAATACATATGTGTGAAAGGTTGAACTTCATGGAGTTTTTTTCAGCCTGTATTACTTTGTAACTATTTTACAATATTCTTTTAACCAATCAATTATTGTATGTTTTGTTGGAAATTTTTAACTTTAAAAAGTTATAAACTGGAAGGTATAATTTTTTCTCAAACCACAAAAATTTGTATTTTTATGAGCTTGCTTATACAGTTGCATGAATTGTATTGGAGGTGTTTGCTTACGTAGCATAAACATTTAGAAATGTATTTTTAATTTTCTAAGTTATACTTTGCTGCTAAAATTAAGTGTGAAATGTAAAAGTAAAACATATTTTATGTCTGTATATTTAGAAAAATAAGAGTATGGATAAAGGCTAGGTGTCCGTGATGGAGTGGTGGGGAACAGATACGTAGTATGCAGAATCCGTCAATACCCATAGGTATACATCAACAAACAAATGATAAAAGGTTGTGTCACAAAAAGATGTGCAAATGTTAACACCTAAAATACTCTTATGAGAAAGACAACTTTCAAATGTCCTCAGAAAGTCTTCTAATAGTTGTCCTTGAGTATGGATTGTGGAAGTCCATGATAGAATATGTAACAGAGAAACACAAATGCAGAGAAGCAATTACAATAGTGTACTAAATACAAGTAAAACCACTCGAAAAAGCCTGCTAGTTGGTGAAATGTTTGGTTTTTTTATTACTGCTTTGTCTTTATCACTTTTTATACATTTTGTTACTTAATAATTACTTTTGGATTATTCATCTCCTGACTCTTGATTGGCGTTCATTTATTGCTACAATAGAATCTTCAGACCACTTATCCCTGGTGTAGATGATACTACCTATGCTTGTCTGGTAGAATACTATAGATTGTGAGCTAATTTCTTGTCTCTGTTAATATTTTTGTATACCAATTATCCCCATTCTATTAAAAGCGCTACAGAATATGTGGACGCTATATCAATTATAATAATAATTAATACGGATATTTTAAGCAGCACTCTTATTCACCCATTTTAAAGTAATACAGTGAACGCTAAATGCACTTTTTATTGTGTTTTGTATGTGACTGCTGTTTTGAAAAATATTGACTACATATCCTTAAGTGGGGATTTTACTGCTATATGATGAGTATCTTGATATATTTTATTATTGGATCTCCGGTGTTTGTGTTCATCGTGTTTCTTAATTTTTCCGAGTATATGGAGGGTTTGCAATAGGTGTATATCTGTAAGTGGGAATTGTACCACTGTATACTGATGTTATTTGATTCTTTTATGAAGCTCTATCAAATGTGAGTGGCATTTTTCTTTAAGTATTCGTCCAATTATTTAAAATATACCACACTATCATTGCTTCTCTGTATTTGTTTTTATGTTGCATATTCTACTGAGGGCCTCCATATTTAAGGGAAACTATTGGAAGATAACACATTGAGGACACTTCAAAGTTGTCACTCTCATTAGAGTATTTTGAGTATTTTATATCTCCTTGTTTGTTGAGTTTATTTGTTCAGAACCATTATGAGACCTGTATAAATCATAATTATGAGAAAAGTTTAAAGCTATGGAATGTTGTTGATTGTTGCACTTTTAGAACTTGGACCCAGATTTTTTTCATTTTCTTACAACATATAACTCAATAATATAAAATTTTATTTTTTGTGTGGGTCTTGTCAGAATTTTTTTTTTTTTTTTTTCAAGTTTAGGTTTTTATTTTGAGTTGTTTGTTTTTATTTGTTTAATCTTTATTTACTGCACGTTACAATGTGCTGTGTCTTAAAAGGGCTGTCTAAGCATGATAATCACTAAAATCACAAAAAAAAAAAAAAAAAGTGTAGGTCTGGCAAAAAGGCTAAGTGCACAATCACACTTGTGTAACGTTGAATCATTACTGTTTGTTACAGTTGTATAGTCAGTAAGCACACTGACAAATACTTACAGTAAATTATATAAACGTTCAAAATTTTCAACTTAACAGGGTGAACAAGCACCAGGTCCCAACCATGTAGATTGGAAGTAGAAAGTTTGTGCTAGATGTTATACATCTACTATCTGATAAGTCAGTGGAACCATGAATGCTATAAACCCACTTGTAAGGGGAATGACAGATGAGGTTCCATAAAAACAAATCACAAATAAGTGATTCTTCCTCATTATCCACTCATGAGCAGGGAAGAGCTTTTGGTACTAGCAATCAACTGCTTTTTGTCAAAGCTTTAGAAATTTGTTTGATAAAATCAGAAAGATTTTACCTGTAGCCTATTTATATCATTGCCACTACAAAAAACTATAGCCGGCATGGTGCTTGGATCATATAGAAATTAGCTTATCAACCCTTATTTTTTATCATAATTTTTCAATGAAAATATATGATTGTATTTTAATGCATTTTATTTAAACTTTACAGATTGGCAGCATACATGTTTGACATTGGATTCTCTTAAACAAAAGAAAAATCTGATTTATTCCCTTCCAACCAGTGGAGGGAAAACACTAGTTGCTGAAATCCTTATTCTTCAAGAACTTATATGCAGACAGAAAGATGTATTAATGATCTTACCATATGTAGCAATTGTGCAAGAGAAGGTGAGCCTCATTGCTTTTGGTTAAATATTTGATATGCTCCTCCACTTACTGCTGAGAATGTCACTGGTTTTATAAAATTTTCTGAATATCTACCATATATCTTACTGATTCTAACATTCAAATGATATGTTCATTGGAAATCACTTTAAAGGGACATTAATGTCACCAAAACCATTTTAGTTTAATTAAGCCATATTGATGTATAGATCATGCCCCTGCAGTCTCACTGCTCTCTGCCATTTAGGTGTTAAATCACTTTTGTTTATGTAGCCCTAGGAACACCTACCCGCATCTGACTTACACAACCTTCCTGAACACTTCCTGTAAAGCGTCATCTAATGTTTACACTTCCTTTATTGCAAATTCTGTTTTAATTTTAGAATTTCTTATCTCCTGCTCTAGTAATAGCTTGTTAGACCATGTAGGAGTATTATGTATGTAATTAAAGTTAAATTTACAAAGGAGATGATAAAAAAAAAAAGTTACATCTGAAAATGAACACATTTTGTTTTCATGCAGAGCAGGCTGTGTCAGTCTCAGCCAGGGGAGGTATGGTTAGGGCTGCATAAACAGAAACAAAAGTGATTTAACTCCTAAATAGCAGAGAATTGAGGAGTGATACTTCAGAAGCATCGCGTATACACAAAACTGCTTTGTTAAGTTGTTTTGGTAACTGTAGTGTCCTTTTAATAAGATCTAATCCATCTTTGTCATTATTCCACATTTTATTACAGTAATAAGCATTGAAGCATTGTCGATTTCATTCATTTTTGTTAGATTTCCAACTTTTCCTACATGTCACATTATCGTGCCTAATTTCTAGGTTCGGGGCCTATCCAGTTTTGGAGTGGAGTTGGATTTTTTGATAGAAGAATATGCTGGTAGTAAAGGAAGATTCCCTCCCATTAAAAGAAGGAAAAAAAAGTCCCTCTACATTGCAACTATTGAGAAGGGACACAGCCTTGTTAACTCCTTGATTGAAAATGGACGGATTAATGAACTGGGTCTTTTTGTAGTTGATGAGGTAACATTTGTTTGTCCAACTACTCATCCAAAGAAATACTCCCCAGTGCCCCATTAGAATGTTCGCACTCGCAGCAAGGGAAGTAATCAATGAGTGCTACCCTGGGTGGCCGCCATTTCGTAAAGGTGAATGGCACCCAGGGGGAGCAATCTTATCCCGACAGGAGATGCTTCTCTTGCCTCGTTTCCACACAGGTATCCCACGAATGGAGGCAGTTCACGTCAGGGGCCATTGTGAGGGTCCCTGAGGTAGGTGTGAACGCTTCTGGGGCACTGGTGAGTTTGGCGGGCTTTTCGGTGCCCTCTGGGACAAAGCGACCAGCTCTTTTCCCGCAGGAGGGCTTTTCTGTGCCTGGGAGACAAAGGAACAGGCTCCTGGGAAGAAGACCCCTGGTAGCTAATGTGGGACCCTGGGGGTTCCAGTGGCAGGCTTTGGGGGCAAAGGGAACAGAGTCCCTTCCCGCGGTAGGGTCCCAGGGAAAGGGAGGATCCAGGGAGGTGTCCTTGTATGTTGTGTGGTCAGCAACTTGCATGGGGCTATGCGTAAAAGCTGTGTGTGACCAATAAAGTGTTGTTGCACCTCCAGAACTGTGTGTCATCCAGTTACTGGGGGGAAATGGTTCTCTTTATATCCTTAATGGTTCCTATTCAGCTGACGGAAGGGAAATAGCGGAGGTAACCGGTCGGGATACCCGTGGTCCGCTACACATACAGATATAATCTTTATAAAATTCTCATTTTGACTCTGCCTCAGTCTTGCTTGCTAAGACTCAGGGCATACTCTAAGTGACAGTCCTGAAAGCTGTCCCCAGTGACTGCTGCAGAGAATTGGAAGTGTCCATGGAGGGTCTTGTGGGATCATTCATAGGTCTCAATGCTGTAGTCTCACAGGGAGAAAGATTAAGGGAGCATTCTAACATTGGAAATGTTTCTAGCATTGGACATACTCCCTACCTAATTAGACTAACCCCCCTCCTTCCAAACCATAAAATAAAACCTTTTATTTGCCTTCTATCCCACATTGCACCATGGCTGCAACTCCTTCCCTGGCTGAGATTACTGATAATCTTAGTCAATCCAAACCTTTTCCATAAAAAAGAATTGGCGTACTGCTGTGCTGTGTCAATCAGCATCGCCTCATAGAGAGGCATTATACTAATGCATCTCTGTGTGCAGTGTCCAGCATCTTCCTGCAGAGCATAAAAACCCCAAACAGTCAATCCTTCCTTTTCACAATTCAGCAATTGTTAAATTGCAAGGACAGTCTATTTGGAACAAATAGTCAGTAGTTGGTCTGTTACCTTAGAGTGTTCTTTAAAATAAACTGGTCACAAGTGGTCTATTCAAACTAATCAAATGAAACTATAATTTAATGAGTTTACACATACATTCTTGAAAATATAATTTATACATTCCCCAATATTTTTCTTTCATTCTCAAAGTTGCACATGTTGGGTGAAGGAAGTCGAGGGGCTATTTTGGAAATGACTCTTGCTAAAGTTATCTACACTAGTGGTAAGTCACTTTCATATATTTAGTTTAATTATGCGTATAATGTTTATGTATTGTTAATTATCACCTTGTACATAAATATTCAAGTCACATGTCCATTTTGCTTGAATGACGAAATGGCTAGTTTTACTGGTGTTCCACATACAGCATACCATATATTTCTCTCACATTAGTGAGATGTATTATTTTGGAAACTGTTTCCTACTGTAAAATGTGGGTTTTTCGCGGTGGGTTTTTATTCACCCTACAAAGCAAGTGGGCCCATCCCGTAAAGGCAAAAAATAAAAAAAAATCATTATTTACTTTCTAAGGAACACAACCTCCCACAGACAAATGAAAAGTTCACCATACAGAATTAAGGCCTAGTTAGAGCGAGAAAGATGTATTACTGGTTCTTAGGATGATCTGGCGTTACTTAAGAACTTTTAGCAAGAGCAATAGGTTAAGCAAGTAGTAATAGTAACACTAATGAGCTTATTGCACAAAGTTAGTTTACATACCAGACAGTTGTTACTTTGCTATGCATGCAGAGAAGTGACTGATATTTAGCAAGGGAGCATGGCAGCATAACAAAAGCTGTCAGATTTAAATAAACCGTCCAAGCACCATAACAACTCTAAAACGCTCTAGTGGTTATGGTGCTAGGAGCTCCCTGGTACCCATATAAGTAGTCAAACTGTTGAGGAATGGTTTGATGTCTTACTGGGGGTTCACCAGGAACTGCTCCTTACCTTCACTACAGCCTCCAGAGAGCTTGAAGCTATCTGCTTGGATTGCAGGGTTTAGCTCAGGAGAGCAGTGTCTGGTGAACTCCAGGTAAGAAGCCAAACCATACGTAAGCTGTTTGATTACTTTCACTGTGGTGAACCCAGGCTATTCTTAACACCATAACCACTAAAGCGAGTTGATTTCTGATTGTGGCTATTCCCACCTTAGTAACATTTTTGCATAAAGAGCATTTCTTTTACAATGCTATATGGATACTTGCAGTGTATGAGAAAACGAACTGTGATCATATTGAAAGGCTTCTGTAGCAGAGGAAAACCAAAAATACTATTACTTATTGTATTATCTCTTCTGACATAAAAAGACCCTTCGATGAAAAAGATTTAATATAGTTCTGTCACTTCGTGTCAATGCTTGGTGTTTCATTAAAAAAAGATATTTTATTTTTATTGGTTACTCCGCATTGGCATTGAGAGAGATTCTAAGATAAATTAAGGACTACTTTTTCTTGTTTGCAAAGCCAAAGTTGACAGGCAGAAAAAAAATTTAATTCTGCCTGCCTTTTCTGCTGAATGGAAATGCAGATGTCCCTCTTGTTGCACTGCGTCTAAGGAAATATTTTGTCTTTTTTATGTTGTGCTATGAACAGTCAGTAAAAAGGTTTGTTCATGTAGTGTGATGAAAGTGTCTGGAGATTTACAAAACATTAACGGATGAATTACTGGCAACAGTGTTTCCTTTGCAGACAAAAACAGTTCAAATACAGAAATTCAACTAATTGATATTAATATTAATAATTAAAATAACCAGTTTTTGCACTAACACAAACAAAAACCTAATTCGTTTACATGATTTCTTTCTTCTTCTTCAGAAAACACGCAAATCATTGGAATGAGTGCCACCTTAAACAATGTTGGTGACCTGCAGAAGTTTCTTAAGGCGGAGTATTATACCAATAACTTCAGACCTGTAAGTATTTCTAAATATTGTTTAAAGGCAACGACCCTTGAAGTTGATTCAGTCTCTGTATACTTCTCAGATTGGGTTTGAAATTCACTCCAAGCCAGTCCATGTAATTTTGCCATTGCAGTGATAATTGAACCTTTAGCATACCATCCTTATAGTGCTTTCGTTGTTAGAGTTGTATTTTCTAACACTGTGAGGTTTATTCACTAAACTGAAGTGTAGTAAATTGTAAACTGAATAGCAAAAAAATTATGAGGAAAGCATGATAATAGTCCCAACTTGGCTATTTTAACCTTTCATTTTTTGCATTTTGGTTTTCAATGTTGCAAATTGATTAGTGTAAAAACCCTGTACTGTTTTTGTCCGCTCTTTGGTCATAGGCAGTTTCACCAGCACTCTGTTGATTAAAGGAATACTATTGGGTCAGGAACACAAACATGTATTCCTGACCCTATAGTGTGAAAACCACCATTTAGGGGGCTTTTTTGTGTTTTTCCCATTTAATAAAAAGAAAATAACTCAGTTAACCTAAAACAAAGAAGAAAATATTAAACATGACTGAATTGTTGGCAACACATTGCAAATAAGTATATATTTTCCATTATTTGCATTTATGACATACATTCGTTGTACGTGTGACAAGTGTTTCATTTATTTGAATCTAGGTAGAATTAAAGGAATATGTTAAAATCCGTGACAGTATTTATGAAGTTGACAACAAAGCAGAGGACAACTTTACATTTGCACGACTTCTCAACTACAAGGTAGATTATATTAGATCTCCTGTACCCTGTAGTGTATTGCACATATTGGAATAGAGAGTAGAAATGCTTCATATATTCATATTTGTGGTATGTTTAATTAGTGAAAAATCTTTTATGCATACAAGTAATTCTAGTGTGTGTATGTGTGTGTATATATATATATATATATATATATATATATATATATAGATAGATAGTTAGTTTGAAGGAAGAAGGGTGCACTCTCCAGGTCTTTTCAATGTGGTTTATTAGATAATTACATAAATTCTGTCCCGATCGACATTTCAACCCCAATGGGTCTTCCTCAAGATCTTGGTCGAAACGTCGATTGGGACAGAGTTTATGTAATTATCTAATAAACCACATGTTTTCGGCGGGGGTATATCTACTAAATCATGATTTATTTATTTTATTTGGGCAGTGGGGTGTCCTTTTCCTTATGACCAGTGCAATGGAGACATTGAACACTTTTTAAAAGCTAATTGATCCTCCTATGGTAGCAATACCCTCAACCAAGTGTTTCCAGTAACTGCGGACTAGACCTGCACAACATTCAGGAACTTTGGACTGCTCTTCTTTACAGCTTTAACTGCTTTAGATCAGCCATGTTCGTAGGTTGTTTAGTTTGAACAGCTTTCTTTAGTTGATTCCATTTCAAATGTTTTTTAAAGCTATTCTGTAGTGGATTTACTTTGATGTTTAGGATCATTATCCTGCTGCATCACCCAACCTCTACTGAGCTTCAGCAGGCGCACACCCTGATATTATACTGTAGGATAAACTTGGGAATTAATTGTTCTCGTGATGATGGCAACTGGTCCAGACCTGGAAGCAGCCCTAAATCATGATGCTTCCTCCACTGTGCCATCAAGAGGTTGCCTTGAAGATTTAACTAAGAACTGTAGTGGGTATTTAACAGTCCTTATTTTGGATACATATGAGCACCACCCACTGGCCAAAAGACATATTACATACACTTTTATATCTTTCTTTTACATTGAAAAAAAGATTTTTGCTGCACATTTTGTATATTGTTTTTTCCAGTATTTCTTTTAATTAAGACTAGTTAAACGGTATCCAGTGTTAGAAAAGTATTGATGCTCTATTAGTATATTTTAGTGCTGTATTGCACCTTTCTACTTCTAATTAGCTTTTGTTGAAGTCATTGCTTTTTCCAACCTATACCGTGAATATTTGAATGACAAATATTGTTAATATGTCAATATTGTCCATATGTATAATAACAATACAATAGTTTGTGTGTTATGAAACTGCTTGTGTTTGATTTTTGTAACTTAGATGAACCAATTTTATACCTAACTCTCTAATAGGTTTACCTACTTTTTTTTCTTTTCTTCAATAGTGCAAATATTATTAAAGTGCTAATACAATTATGTGTTAAATATTTCACAGTCAATTCAAATTCAAAATATTGTACTTCACTATTCATGCAGTTCCCATATGTGCTCAACATGCAAACTGGTCAAAATCCAAAAATGTGTAATATGGTGCACAAATAAATGCAATGTATATACATGTATATATTTTTCTACAAACCGGTAATGCTTTTCATTACACTGCCTTAATGAGAGGGCCATTGCACTCAGACCACTTCATTAAGATGAAGTGGTCTGTGTGCCTTTAGTGGTCCTTTAACATGAGAGTCCTAAAATTGAACCAGAGGGCAAGTTGAGTCAGCCCGAGAGGCTACAAAGCTCTCAAGTTTCACTCAGTCTGTTACAATTGTATACAGTAGATTGCAGCATAAAGCATAGTTCACAGACCTCCTAAGTCACAACATCTCTGTACTCTCATCAGTCCTGGTTCAGATATCTGCCTTCACCCATGACAGGGTTTGCTTATCTCCCCAAGCTTTCTCTAATAAACCACATGTTTTCGGCGGGGGTATATCTACTAAATCATGATTTATTTATTTTATTTGGGCAGTGGGGTGTCCTTTTCCTTATGACCAGTGCAATGGAGACATTGAACACTTTTTAAAAGCTAATTGATCCTCCTATGGTAGCAATACCCTCAACCAAATCTCATTATCTTAGAGAGCTTCTGAATATTGATCAGAGGTTCTGTAGACAGGGAGCACCACCCATTGGACCCCAGGTAATAAGACAACCCTGTTCTAAAACGGTTTGATTACTTAGAATGGTGGGTGCCAGGGACTACAGCACACTGTAGTGGTAATGATGCTCGGAGTATTCCTTTAAGGTGAGAATTTGTAAAATACAATCAACATGTGTTTAATTCACAAGATCCATGGCTGTAATGTTTTTCTGCCACAATGATTTTTAAAGAAAAAGTATGTCCTTTTAAAACATGAAGAATGATTAGACTTTTATGGGCAAGGCTTTGCCATTATGGGTGCTGGTAAGCTTCTTGGGAACTCTTGGTTTTATCAGTCTTGTTTTTGAAAACTTACCGTTAATGTCCATTTATACAGTTGATTTAGCTTTACATAGCACATTTAAATGGATGATGTCGTCTTATACCAACAAACCCCATAACTAATGCTGATTTTGTCTTTTATGCCTGTTAGAAACACAGTCAATTGGTATATGTCAATGACACATGGGGTCTGCAAATAACTTCAAGTAGTGTAGTACATATTACTAATGCACTGCTTCAGATATGCTGCTGACTGAATATTTTGCTATGATTTAGTATTCTGGTAGTTTGCTGAAGATGGATCCTGACCATATAATTGCTTTAGTGACAGAAGTCATTCCAAAAAATTCCTGTCTGGTCTTTTGCCCCACAAAGAAGAATTGTGAAAACGTAGCCGAGATGATTTTTAAATTTTTGAACAAGTAGGTAAAAACAGTTTTTTTTTTTTTTTTTTTTTTCTTGTTTTGGTTTTCTTCAATACTGCATAATTGAATTAAAGGGTTACATAATGGAATTGAAGTGATTTGAAGTGGTGATGGGTCCTGGAGTCTTTATGTGCAGTGTTTTAGTATGAACATTATGGTTCCTGGGCACCATCTTACCTTAAGGGGTTAAACCATTTAAAACTGTTTTTATTATTATTATTGCCGTTTATATAGCGCCAACAGATTCCATAGCACTTTACAATATTATGAGAGGGGGAATGTAATTATAAATAGGACAATTACAAGAAAACTTACAGGAACGATAGGTTGAAGTGGACCCTGCTCAAATGAGCTTACAGTCTATAGAAATCCCAAAGTTGCAAAGATGGTGCCTGTCCGCTATGATCCTCTCCTTAAAATGATGATCCAAGGCTTCATTGAGGACGCCTTGGACTGGGCACAGCTTAAAGCCTGAGTGTGTCAGCTGTCTCAGCCTATCACTAACTCCCCATTCACAGTAGTGTGTGAGAAAGGTATATACCATTCTCCCACTGGTTTGTGAATGAAGAACTAATGATATACTGAGCGCATGCCATCACTACAAAAATAGGGGCATAGAAGACAGGCACCATCTCCACAACCTTGGGGTTAAACTATTGTAAGTGGTTTAACCCTTTAAGGTAGGACAGTGTTTAGGACCTCCTGGCACAATAACAACTTAATTAAGATGTTATTATGGTGCCTGATGTGCTTCTTCAAAAGTAGCTATACACAGCTATAAAAGTACCAAAATAAGTACTAGCAGTTAACACCCAGAGTCTCCAACGTCTTTGTAAAGGCTAAAAAAAGGTGGGTAAAGGGGTGTGTGGCTAACCGAAAAGCTGTGCTATTGGGGCCCCGCAAATAAGAGACACTACCCGCAGAAAATAGATATAAAAGCGTGAGAAATACTTGGTACCCCATCAGCGAAATCATGGGGCGCAAGCACCAAAGGCAATTCTACGCAGAGCGACCCGCAACACCCAACATCAGGATGGGATTTGAGAGGCCTGTTCTTTCAAGGCCTGCCAAGACGGCGTGGGAACTCCAGAGTAAGCCCGAGGCCTCAAAGGAGGAGATGGAATCCCTTAACTCACCATGATCCGGCTAAGTCCACTGCATATCTGAATCAGATTATAATGCATCCCAGTACACAAAAGTGAACATTAAGAGGCTGCTTGTGAACCTGTGACACGTATGGGAAGCCGACCTGCAAGAAACACAAGCAGAATTGGGGATCCTCCAGCAAAAGGTGCAAAATATAGAGGAGAGGGAGAAGTTGAGACACAACCTACATCAAAGCCCAAGTAGATGGACTCACCACACAGATCATGAACCTGCATAAAACAGTAGCCTCCTGGAGTCTAGACACTGTTGCCGCAACATACGCCTGAGAGGCATACCTGAGATGGTGGGAAGTGAAGACTTATTACCATTTGTTCAAAGCTCACTGCCTCTATGGGTCTTAAATACGATGGTGACATACTGTTAATTCTATCCACTTTTAGTGTGCGCAAATCAGCAGCAGCACCAGGGGTTGCCCCAGGGACATCATAGCCACTAGGGACATAGCAGTGAGAACTGCCATCATGACTTGTTCCAGACCTTGCGGACTGTAAACGTTGAGGGATGTGAAGTGGCTATATACAATGATCTCCCGTTCTCCATATTAACTGAAAGACAGCAACTGGCACCAGTGGCCAGAAGACTGAGGGAAAGCTCTATTTGGTACCGCTGCAGTGGTGAAAGTTCCCTTGTTGTCCTGTGAGGTGCAGCTACATTCACCTTTTCCTCTGCTGACGAACGGAGATGCTACTTCAGAAATTAGCCCTGTCTCTCATACCCACGACTCCGATGACAAGCCAGAAGGCCTTCAGCAACAAAGGAATACTTCTGAGAAAGTAGACTTGAACATTACTGCAAGCTGACTGAGCAGCAAAACTATAGATGGTCAACTACGTGTCGGTGAACCGCTGACACCTCTGCAGTAGACATTACTGTCGCTACCACTGTCAGTGTACATAATTTTAGATTTTTGTTTGCGTTAGTTTTAACATTTTTGTTCCTATAAGTTAGCTATACTGTCTTTGGATAAAAGTGTCCCCTACCTGAATACTATTTGATTAAAGTGATGACAGTTTGACAATAACAATAAGCAATTTGTTTTTAGCACATAGAGCAATGCGATCTAGATTGTTCTACTTTATATTCTGCCACTTAAAGTTATATTACCTGATGCCTTGTTTGTTGCCTCGTACCCATGTCTGATGTTTTGATTAACTGTTTCATTGTATATCTCATATAGTGGTGAAGTAGTGCACTTTTTGTATAAACTCCAATAAAAAAAAAAGGAAATGGGGGTTTTATTTGTTGGGAACAACTGATATATATTGCAGTATATATCAATGGCCATAAAGCTGCTGTAAAGTTGAACTGCAAAGGGACATGCTAAAAAAAAAAAAATGCAATAGAAATATCTACTTAAAGTCAATTATCCTGTAAGGCGTTTGGAGTTGAGATAAAAATGGCCACCTAGTGTTAACAGGAGCAACTTGTTACATTAAGTGGGTCAATTTTGAAAGTCCATGAATAACGTGATTCACAATCAGAAAGGTGACAACCCTGCAACCTATTAGAAATATCATACAGCTATTCCTCTCAACTGATCTTGAAATTAAACATGATCTGCCGATTTCAATATGCTACTGCAAGTGTGAACTTATTTAATCGATCTTGATCTAGATCTAGTGTGGCTGTAATGTAGCACCCTAACATCAGCAATAACTGCATGCTGCATGCTAGATTTGGCTAGCTTCTTTAATATTCAGATTTTCTCCCTATAGTCAAAATTAGGCTGTGCGTCAATTAATATTGTTTCCTTTCTCTGTTAAAGATCATTCTTGGCTCACCGAGAAGCAGAAAAAAAACAATTAATTAAAGATCTGAAAAGCACAGGGAATGGAACAATGTGCTCTATCCTGAAACGCACAATTCCATTTGGCATTGCTTACCATCATAGTGGATTAACTAATGACGAGCGGAAACTGGTGGAGGAAGCTTACTCAGCTGGGACCCTCTGCCTCCTTGCATGCACCTCAACATTAGCAGCAGGAGTTAATCTACCAGCTCGAAGGTCAGTCTGTGCAATTTTGATAAAAATAGCTGCTGTGCTGCTCTGATTTTATTAATTAATATTAGACAAATTTGTGATTAAATCGGTGTCTTTGATATTTAGAGCTGAGTTAAAGGACCACTCTAGGCACCCAGACCACTTCAGCTTAATAAAGTGGTCTGGATGCCAGGTCCTTCTAGGGTTAACCCATTTTTTAATAAACATAGCAGTTTCAGAGAATGGGTTAAGCCTTCCCCCAAAGCCTCTAGTGGCTGTCTCATTGACAGCCACTAGAGGCGCTTGCGTGCTTCTCACTGTGATTTTCACAGTGAGAGCACGCCAGCGTCCATAGGAAAGCATTGTAAATGCTTTCCTATGCGACCGGCTGAATGCGCGCTCAGCTAGCCCAGGAGGAGGAACGGAGGAGGAGAGAAGGAGAGCTCTCCGCCCAGCGCTGGAAAATGGTAAGTTTAAACCCCTTTCCAGAGCCGGGCGGGAGGGGGACCCTGAGGGTGGGGGCACCCTCAGGGCACTATAGTGCCAGGAAAACTAGTATGTTTTCCTGGCACTATAGTGGTCCTTTAAAGCATATGGAGAACTGTTATTAAAAAGTAAATGTTTAATAATTAAATAGTCTTACTAAGACTCTCCGCAATATTGCTTCTTTCTTTAGGGTTATTTTGCGAGCACCTTACGTTGCCAGAGATTTCCTCAAGAGAGCCCAGTACAAACAGATGGTTGGCAGGGCTGGGAGAGCTGGTATTGACACTGCTGGAGAGAGTATCCTCATAATACAGGAAAAAGACAAGCTATTGGTGAGCTGCCTGTTACAGTAAATATTTGGTCAACATTGCCTCAGATAATGAGAATATTCCAATTTAACATAAAAATAGAAGAAGAATTATCAAAGCCATCTATTACAAAACTGTTTAAAGGGACACTGTGAGCAGCAACACGTGCAGGTTTCGGACTTATATTCATATTTACCCATTAGTCACACCTACTCGTGTCTTCCAAATTGAAAAGTAAACCATATAGCTGAGCTAATGAAAGATTAGTTTGAGCTGAGCGGATTACTTGATTCTTCCCCACACCCAGTCACTGTCCTTCTCTTGCCTTTAAATCAAAACCATGCTAATGGTAAAGGAAGCAGATAATAAGAGGACAGTGGCTGTAGGGGTGTTATGTCAGCAACTCGGCTCACACTTATCTCTCTTTGGCTGGTCTGAATGCTACTTAAAAGTACCTATAATAAGGAAGATGCTTTGAGGAAAGAGGGGTCATGGCAAAGGGGGACAGAGTTACACTACAGAAAGTTAAATTACTTAAATTTTTATATTTTTTTTTTTAGAAAAACTAAAGAGATTTGAACGTGCAGAAAATGCAGCATGATTATGAGGCCAAATGCACTTTTGTGTTGTTGCCTGGAACTTGCCATTTTGTGTAGTGTATATTTGTCACAGTTACGCAATAATATAGTTTTTGAAAAAAAAATATATATATATATATATATATATATATATATATATATATATATATATATATATATATATATATATATATATATGTTTTTCTCTATCTAAAGTAAGCTACACTACTACTACTAAAATCAATTTCCCTTATTAAAAATGCCCCTAGTTCCATAATACTCTCTATTAAAGGTGGAGTCTTAGTATTTTTATAAAGAGACAAAATAGGACTTTGTCTCTTGTCTAAAATTCATAAATCTTCACATTTACAGTTATCTATAACTGAACCCAATTTGGAGTATAAATTGTTTTTTTGTGGTTCTAATCCCACCAAAAGTTGCAACCCCCAAAAGTGCTTTGTTTTGAATTCTCCAACATATCATCTGCCTCTTGCCTATCTCCTAACTGATCCAAATGTGAATTTGTAAACGGTAAATTATTCACGCAGTTTATTTATTTTTTTTATTTCCTCCTAGGTGCGAGACTTAATAAGCAAACCAATGGAGAACTGCTATAGCAATCTCATGCATGACTCTGGGAAAGGGTTCAAAAGCCTTTTACTTTCACTAATCGGGTTAAAGGTATTTGTTTATTTGTTTTGATGCTCTACCTGACATTGAGCAATTCATAATGTGTATGTATTTATTTTGCAGATTTGTTTTTCTATATTGATAGATTTAGGTTGTTAGAAAGGCAGAATTATGCCACATAAACATATACACAAAACTAAAACTGCAAATATCATCACTGTTTGTATAGAATGGATAGCATAATAAGTTAGGTTAATTTATTTTGTCGGCACTATCTCTAATGTTCTTCCTCTTTGTTTTGAGCAGGCCTTTGTGGTATATCTGTATATTCATTGAGAACCACTTAGCATGCCAAACAAAAAAATAATGTGACAAAGGTGAAAGCTTGAAAATAATAATAATAATTGAATGAACATGTTGGAATTCAGAAAATGAATGGTTTGGGCACATTGCCTTGCACTGTGTTTAATCTCTCTGATTTTAAGCAAATGTTTTGTTTTTTTCGTGCTTTTAGGTGGCAAGAACTACTGAGGACATCTACGGTTTTGTTTGCTACACGTTATTTGGTGTGCAAGGTGCACATTTTTGTACAGAAAAGAGCTTGTGGGATATTACAAAGGAGTCTCTACAGGGTCTCGCAAATATCGGTCTCATATACAGCAAAACATGCAGTGAATCCCAACAGATTATATTTGAAGTCTCAAAGCTAGGTCTAGCCACATTTAAAGGTGAGATTTATGGAGAATGTGATTAGAGAGATTATTCACAGAAGTGTCAACTTTAGAGAAATGTAAGTGAAATTTAAAAAGCATTTCAAATTTTAGGCCATAACAGCCCAAATGAAAACCCAATTTAGCCCTAACCTTTTGAATTCATTTTCAGATTTTGTTTTCTTTTTAAAGAAAAGGTCACTTTTTTATTTGGCTGAGCAGCCATGTTGGGTCAGAGTCCACTGTTATCTAACCAAATGCTGCTCAACCTAACTCGTCTGCTGCTGCAGTTTCACATAGAGCAATCGCAGTACCAGGCAACATAGGCTGAGCCGCAGTTGGTCAGTTAACCGTAGAATCTGACCCAACATGGTTACTAATAACATCGGAGCATTACAACTCTTTTGCAACCTAGTTGGAGTGTGTTAGTACATGTATTTGGCTGTTTAAGACTTGCATGAATATGCTGTTGGGTAACAATACTGCCTCCTTCCACACACCTTCTCACATCATCACAGTAGGCTCCACAATACATGCGAGTTACTGGGAAAGGCTGAAATGTCTCCTGAAACTAACTAAAAGCAGATACTCCCATTAGGTTAAGGAAAATGCCTAATTGTTTAAAATCACTTTATTGAACAAAGAAATTACAGTGGGATCCGCTCATCCCTAAGCAGGGTCGGTGCAAGCATTTTTGCCGCCTTAGGCAAAAAATATTTTGCCGCCACCACTCATGCAGACTAACACACACAATGACTCGAGTATAAACACACACTGATCCATGCAAACTAACGCACACGCACTGACCCATATACACACACTGATCCATGCAGAGACACAAATAGAGACACAAACTGACCCATGCAGAAACACACAATGAACCATGCAGACACATACACTGACCCATGCAGACACACACACTGATCCATGCAGAGACACACATATAGAGACAAACTGACCCATGCAGACACACAATGAACCATGCAGACACAAACACTGACCCATGCAAGAACACACACTTACCCATACAGACACACAGGGCCGTCTTTAAGGAGGGGCAAACGGGGCAGCTGCCCTGGGCCCAGTTACTCATGGGGGGCCCAAAGCAGCTGCCCCGTTGCCTGCAATAAAAATTTATTTTTTAAAAATATTTCCCTACCTAATGGGCCCGCGGTGCTAGTATTGCGGCTGCACCGGGGCCCGCACCCTAAGGTGCCCCCCTGGGTGGCCCATACCTTTAGGGCCACCCAGTGAGCATGTTCCAGCAGGGGTCTGGCCGGCGCTGTGGCCCTTTAACAGCGCAACCGGGTCCTTGCTTAACGGCTGCATGGGAGGAAGTGACGTCCGCGAATCACTTCCTCCCACCTCAAAGACATCGGGCCGCCCGGGAGGCTGCTGAGCCAGCATCCAGTGAGGAGGGGGAGCAAGAAGAGCCAGACTCCCAACTACCCCAGCCAGCACACTGGACCCCAGGGAAGGAAGCCTCTTTCAAAGGTAGGAAACTGAAGAGTGTCTGTCTGTGTGTGTGTCAGTTTGTATGTCTGTGTGTGTGTCAGTTTGTATGTCTGTGTGTGTGTCAGTTTGTATGTCTGTGTGTGTGTCAGTTTGTATGTCTGTGTGAGTGTCAGTATGTATGTGTCAGTCAGTATATGTGTGTGTCAGTTTGTATGTCTGTGTGTGTGTCAGTATGTATGTGTGCGTGTCAGTATGTCTGTGTGCGTGTCAGTATGTCTGTGTGAGTGTCAGTATGTATGTGTCAGTCAGTATATGTCTGTGTGTCAGTTTGTATGTCTGTGTGTGTGTCAGTTTGTATGTCTGTGTGTGTGTCAGTATGTATGTCTGTGTGTGTCAGTTTGTGTGTCTGTATGTATGTCGGTGTGCCAGTCAGTATGTCTGTGTATGTGCCAGTATGTATTTCTGTCACAGTGTCAGTATGTCTGTCACAGTGTCAGTATGTCTGTCACAGTGTCTGTGTGTGTGTGTGTGTGTGTGTCAGTGTCAGTGTGTATCTGTATGTTGTCAGTATGTATCTGTGTGTGTGTGCCAGTGTGTATACCTGTGCATGTATCTGTATGTAGCCAATGTGTGTGTATCTGCATGTGTGTCAGTGTTTGTATCTGCATTTGTCAGGTTATGTATCTGTGTGTCTGTATGTTGTCATTGTGTGTGTCTGTGTATCTGTATGTTGTCAGTGTATCTGCGTGTGTGTGCATCTGTGTGTCTGCACACAGGTTGTGTGTCTGTATGTGTGTGTGTCAGTGTGTGTAAATGTGTCTGTATAGCTTCATCTGTATGATTGTGTATATCTGTGTATCTGCAAGTGTTTCTGTGTGTATGTGTATCACAGTGTGTGTTTGTGACAGTGCATGTGTATTTGTGCATACATCTCAGCATTCAACACTACACGCAAATACACACCTGCATTCAAACTTCAACACTACATATAAACACACCTCTTTTTTTAAACAACAAAATTATATATAAACACACCAGTGTATTCATAAACCAACACTACACATAAATGCATACTTGCATTTAAATGCCATCTCCACATACAAACACACCCCTACATTCACACAAACATACTCCATACAAAAACATGCTTACACTCAAACACACAAATACTGCTCAGTGCTAAATATAACCCTGCATGCATAGGAAAATGGTAGCGCCCCAGCTGTCAAAGCATTGTTGGAGTTGCATGACAGATAGGGATCTACATTTTGCCCCCTCTTGCCCAAAATAATTCATGCACCAGAGCCCTCTCTACTTTACGTCCGCCTCTGCGTTGGGGTGGGGGGCATGATTGCATGCCAGGGAGGGGACGACCAGGTTCAGGGGGCCCAAGCAAATGTTTGCCCAGGGTCCAATCCATATTAAAGACGGCCCTGCAGACACACTGACCCATGCGACACAAACAATGACCCATGCAGACACACACAATAACCCATACAGACACACACTGACCCATAAGGATACACACTGACCCATACAGACTGACATACAAAAACATACTGACTGAAGCAGACTATTACACATTCTCTGACACACATCTTACCTCCATTGCTGTACCTATGTTGCCTGCCCTTGGTGGCCCATCACTTTCTGTCTCAGCCCTGCGTCTGCTATCCTCCCGCCCACTTGCCCCCACGTACAGGGGCAGGAGCAAGCAATTAAAGCTCCCTTGCACTACTTCAGAATTGGGTGCCTGGGAGGGGTCTGGCTCTGAGGGCTGACGTGGATGCCGCCGTACCGGTGTTCTACCAGGCGCTAGTGAGCAGCAATGTAAGTGCTCCCTGGTGCCCGGTAACATGGCCGACGGCACATTCGAAATAACATAAGGGCGGCCGCAGAGCAAACTTGCACATAAAGTCAGTGCTGGTTCCCCCCACCCCTTCAGCAGCGCACTAGACGGCCGCCTAGTTGGCCTATAGGGAGCGCCGGCCCTGTTCCTAAGAAATGTGATGCACATAAAATTCCCAAATGTGTAATTTTTATACATAGTTCACTTTTTTTTCTTTCTATTTTTTTAAAACCAGTTTAGCTACTCGATAAGAAAATACGTAACTTTTAATTATATATTAAAATGGAATAATACAATAAACACATAGGACAAACTAACTGTCAAAACACATAAATACAGCCAGAAAAAGTATATCACACCCTCCCAAAATAGATTGATGGCAATAGGGTGACCCTATGTAACTGCTAGATAGTAACAATGTAACAAGAAAATATATAGCAGCAACATATCACACCAGCGGGTCTGTAATTACTTCCCTTAGAAGTATCTCATCTGCATTACTCATTTGATGAGTAATGCTATAATGAAGCTAGACGTTGTTGAAAATATACTACCACAGTGTTTAAGTGTATCTACCACCTAAGGACTGTGCCTTCGAGGGCCCCTAAGCTGCAGAACAAAAAAATACTAGACTAACTGGCTGCAGACTAATAGTATCAATTATTAATGGCCTTCCATACCTAAACTGGCCACCAAAGTCATCCCAATACTACATATAGTTCTAATAAGCTTATGATCAGCATACACAAGTAATGTAGTAGCCAAAAATAAAGGAGCCCCATTGGGCAAGAAATCTCTTAAAATTGTAAATAAAAAGTCTCTGTGTATATGTATCAGTCTACATATACAGGGTTATTCCAAAAAATGAGAATTCAAAGTAAATTTAAAATGCAAAGTAAAAATAGCAGAACTGGAAGCATTCTGTAAGACAGCAATGCTTTCCAATCAGCTACTTTAAGCTTGAGTTATTCTGTGCACCATTGTTCAATGTTGATCTATTACAGCAAATATACAAATGAATCCCCTTCCAAATTTTAGGTTCCATTGATTTGGATTACAGTGGTGCGCTCTACTGCGACTTGAAAAAAGGCCTGGAAGGACTGGTTCTGGAGAGTTTCCTCCATCTCCTATACCTGGTGACTCCATATGACATCCTTTCCAATTGCAGCCCAGACTGGATGATATACTTCAGACAGGTGAGGTTTATTAGTGTCTGTTTCATGCTGAATTTGGATCCATTATCAATATATAATTGCTAATTGATGTTGTACTTTTACATATTACAGTAATTTAAGATTTTAACCCTCATTTAACTTGTGCTTGATTTGTAAAGTGTGGTACAGACTTTTAGGTTAACTATAATCTAGATCACCAGAAGAATGCCCCAGTGGATATCCCTCTTGTAGTCAAATAAATGCATATTAAAAAGATTTTTTGAGTGCCATGACATATCTGCAGATCAGGATGTGCCTCATAGAAAGTAGTGTAACAGACATAATATATAGTGTAACAAAGCTGATATTATTATATTATCCCAATTTATGGTTCTATATTGGTCTGTGCACCAATCTCTGTCATTCCTTCTATGTGTTATATTCACATGTCTGTTTTCAACTTGTTTCAGTTTAACCAGCTGAATCCCACGGAACAGAAAGTAGCCGCAAGTGTGGGGGTACCAGAAAGTTTCCTGGCTCGCAAGGTTTCAGGTCAAACTATAAAAAATGTACGTAAACATAACCATATTATCAGGGATGTGAGGTACCTGGCTAACTCAGCAATGCAGATGACAGTGCTTAGAAATAGTAATAGAACTTTAATTAGGACTTAGTAGGCTTCCATTACTCGACTGAAATGTACTGTTGTCAACATCTTCGTTATAAAACAGAAGCCAAAGCTAATAGCCTTCCGTGTTCTTTATTGAAACATCTTTATTTGATCCTCAATGACCACTCTGAGATTTCAGTACTGCTAGTGTGGCAATGCTTAGTCTGTGCTCCAGATAATAGGAGGTAAATTAATTTAATTTGTACACAGTAGATTCTCATAATGAAGTCCTGGTGGAAATTATGGTGGCATTGAGAAACGTAATGAGTTTAGATATGCTCATCCACTCGGTGAAAACTATTTATTTGTAACTGTGCTTACTATGGAAATGAATCAAACAAATTAAGTAAAATTTTCTAGTATGTGCCTTTTAATTAATTTTTTACATTTTTGTCTGTTTCCCAGTCCTCTTTAAACAAAATGATTGTATTAAGTTACTGCATATGGTGGACAGAATCACAGGATATTTTGTGATTCTTCTGGCATAGGATAACTGTTCTAAATGGTAGGCTTTTCAATCTATATATTGTACACACCACATTGCTAACTCATTTCTAGAGACTTGTTTTTAGCATATGCCTGTGTGCTGTCAACAGAGGTACCAGTTGCTTTTATGAAAATAGTTAACCGTTTCTTTCCCAGTTAATGACCAAATGCACTGGATAAAAGGACTCCTTTAAGTTTGAGTTATTTGACAATAGAACAAAACGATTTGAAAAGCAATGAAGCCCAAACATATTTACATTTATGGATACCCTAAAAAAATGCACAAAACACTTAAATAAGCAACCAAGTGTAATCATGAAATGACCTTAGACTCAAGTTTATAGATTAGAATTAAACACGGAACTTTACTGGAAAGAGGAAATACTCTTTTCACCACATTCATTATTAGAGATAGAATGATATATAAATTGATGTTTAGACAGGAAAAAGGGGTAGGTAAAAGAGCCTCTAAATATAGACATCATTGTAGAACAATATGGATAAAACTAACACAACTACTTCAGTTATTTAATCTATTCTGTGCCTTCAAGGGCACCTGTGCTAAGACTCTATGCATTTTATTTTAGGGTATCCATAATAAAAGTTGAGTTTTAAGTATTTTGGGGCTGGATTGCTTTTCAAATCGTTTTGTTCATTCCATTTTCTCTGGGGGTTCATTCCCCCTTTCTCCAGCTTAAATTTATAATACTTACTATTTTGCTTCCTCCAATTCCCCCTTTTCTGTTCAATTTTGCAATAGAATCACCTATTCCTATTGCATATTGTCAGAAACCAGACTCCTACATTTTGTATCAATGTGTTGAGCTGAACAGATTGTGTTGGCAGTAGCAACTTAACGTGAGTATAGCAAATCTAGCTAACAATGAACCGGAATTAAATTCTCTTCAAATTACTAATTTTCCAGATAAAGTAATCTACCATACATTAATGAAGGGTCAATAAATTTCCATTTTTCAGAGTGTCGATAACAGAGTGGTAAATAGGCTGTACCTTTCCTTTGTCTTATACAACCTGCTAAAAGAAACCGATTTATGGATTGTATCTACAAAATTCAACATGCCAAGAGGATCTGTCCAAAATTTACTCAGCTCATCTGCTTCTTTTTCTTCTTGTGTGCTTCATTTCTGTGAGGTAAGGTTTAGTAAATAGACATTAAAGTCTTTATCAGCGATGTACTGCAGTCTGATAATCTAATGTCATGTGTTCTTATGAAATACCAGATATCTTGAGGAATATATACCATCTATACCTAAATGTATAGCTACTAAGGTGTAGTGAACTTATATCTTATGATTTTATTTGCAAGATCAACCTGTTAGCCTGGACATATATGAGAAAACTCTTTGAAATATTCACGGTCAAATAAATTGACATATTAATTATATTCTTCCCGCAGCATATTAATTGTTAATTCTGCAGGGCAGCATTCTTCATGCAATAGTCTACATGATGGTGAAGACATATGAGTTTCTTGAGAAGTGACATTTTTTTCTAAGATATCTTTTAAAAGCGACCTTTTCACACTGATTATTCATTCAATGTGACTTTGATTTTGAAGTTTAGATATATTTTTTTTTTATGTTTTCAGTATTTCTAGATTTGTGTTATTTTGTATAGGAGTTGGATGAATTCTGGGCATATAAGACCCTTCTCCAAGAGGTAACAAAGAGACTGAGTTACTGTGTGAAGGCAGAACTTATCCCTCTAATGGAAGTAACTGGTGTTTTGGAGGTTAGTAGACCATTATCCAATTAACTATGCAGGTGAAATCTTTCATTTTCTTTCAAAAAAAAATCATAAATATCAACAGTGTCATACTTTTATGCTACAGTCATCAGTTGTAAGCCATATCCACAACAGGAACATCAAAAAAAATAACTCATACTTCTAAAGCTTATGATGCTGTTAAATCCAATGCACAATGGCGCTTTTCCTTACATGTAATAATAGCAGAGTGACCTGCAACAAATATACAGCTATAAACATTACATTAACATACATAATCATGTAGGTTATGATTGTCTGTATAAGTGGAACATCTCCCCTACCTTTAATATACTTATGTGCAAGCTTTTATGTAGTTCCTCTCTCTTCCTGTATTGCATGCAGACAAATATTTTTTTGAATTCAAAGGCATCTCTGTGTGGGATTGTGCTGTTTTATCGGCATTCCCATAGGACATTTAGTTTCTTCAAGGAAAGTAACTGAGTCTTTATACCATACCAATTCACACTGCGGGATGATAAGCATGCGAAGGTATATATATTGTGCGTTTCAAGCTACTTTCCTATTCTATTTTACCAGCAACAATATAATTTGGAACATTTTTATTTCAGAAGAATTTATGGAGCACAGGTTTGTAGAGGAAATGTAGATTTGTTTTGGAGAAGCATGTGTATGCAAAATTGAGATAATCACAAAGTCCAGTTCATTTAAAAACATTGCTGCCAGCTGTTCATTTCATATTATTTTTTTCTTCAGTGCTCCTCTTATCTTTGCAGAAGAAGCCTTTTTTAATCATGGTGATACATACATACTTCTCAATAATGCTCAATTGCCAATGTGAAAAATAATTTCTACAAGTACATTTTGCAGTATTTTTTTTTCCCTCTCTTTGCAAAGGTTTGACAGTTTTGTCTTTTGTATTATGTAAACATTTAAATTTAGCATAATTTCAGTTTGTTATATAAAGTTTTTTTCCCATTTTTTTAAGGCTCGAGCTAAGCAACTTTACAATGCAGGATTTACCACTCTGGCCCATCTTGCCAATGCTGACCCAGACGTAATGGTCAAGAATATTGAACACCTCTCCAAGCGTCAGGCAAAACAGATTGTTTTCTCTGCAAAGGTGAGCTCTCACAAAATACTTTGAGTGCAGGGACAAATGCGCAAAAAGTAAATTAACATTAGAAGTTTGGTGCCGGGGTTGGAATTAGAAACAAGATTCTAAAATAGAGAAGCAGGATAGATAAGCCACATTTTTTTTTTTATTGTTACAAGAAAAGAAAAGTCTAAAATAATATCTTTATTCATTTTGGTTTAAAAGTTTATATTTTGTGCAGTTTGATTTGTTTTATGACAAGTTTTCAGAATTTTTCACTTAACTGTGAATCATAGTAGATTAAAATCCAAATGGCAAAGTTTTGGCTAACATAGCCAAGCTGTAAATAATGTTGTAAAAAAAATTTAAATAATTTTTTTTTAATATACATTTTGCCATTTGGATTTTAATTTGCCACGATTTGCTTAATATTCTATGTGTTGATATATGTCACTAAAGTATTGATTTGTAAATATTTTGCACATTTTAGAAATTTTTAACTCATTATTTCCTTACAGATGCTTCTGAATGAAAAAGCTGAAGCCCTTCAAGAAGAAGTTGAAGATCTTCTGCGCTTACCAACAGATCTCCCAGTACTTAATGAAACTGGAAATCCTGATAAAAAAAAAATGAATGAATGAATGTATGTAAATGATCTAGATTGAAGATGTCTACGAAACACTAAAATTAAGTAAACACCTATTCAATAAATTCAATTTTAACCAATTAATTAAGTTTTGCATTAAATTCTGAAACCTCAAATGACATCAAATGAACTAGGTGTTACCAAGAATCTTCCAAAATAGAAATTATTGCATTTTCAATTTTACAAAAAGCTACTTTGTTTGCCGCACATAAACTCATGGTTATCGCTATAAGACTTGCTGCTCAAACCTGTGTGAGAAAATGAGGTGGGGTTTCATATGAGGCCAGAAAGCATAAAAATAGAAAAAATAATAATCTGCACGCTATCAGCCCAACACTGGCCATAGCAGTGATATTATCTTATCTACAAATAATGATAAACCTCCACTTTATTCTGCATTTAGACCAGCATTTTAATATAACATAACTTGAGAAATGTGATGTCATGTTTTTTTTTTGTGCATGTCACCTATTTACTAGGATTCAACCAGATTATTAATTTTAGTTCAATTGCTACGCTTGTATTTACAGTTACAATGATTTATATAGCTCCAACATATTCCGCAGCACTATACAATAGATAAACCAAGACAAATAATTTGAACAAAGAACATTTGACTTATGAGAACAGTAGACGAAGAGGGTCCTTCCAAAACAGATTTACAAGCCATACACTAACTGGTAAGCCATACCAAGGGCAAACGGTATATACATTTGCTTTGACCGATTGATGTCATATTTCTGAAGTCTTTGTAGCATAATTTTAAAAATGTTAGGTTTTTAAGCAATGTTTTATTTGAGATTTTAATTAATTGCTCCTTGTACATTTAACTAAAACAAGGATAAAATTGATCCTAAACAATGCAGCTAACCATTCCGTATGGGCATAATGCCCTCAGTCTCCAAGAGTGCTCAAAGTATCTTCTCTTGTTACCGTAAGTGGCGCAACTATGTTTTTTTGTTGTTGTTTTTTTAATCCCAGTGACTTTACATTTTAAACCAATGTTCTCTCTTGGGTTATAATAGTGTTGGTTTGTTCAATTGATTGCTTTATGGACTAGAAAGGTGGTTAATGTAAATGTGTCAATTTCCACAATGTATCTTTGTGTGTCCTGTTTCTGTGGCTCAGATATGTCGGGCAATCCACTGGAGAATTCGCAGTGATAATCCATCATGCCTAGAAATCCCAGGTTAATTTATGGTTAGAGGCATTTCTTGAACTGCCTTGACATTTTTCTGTTACTTTTAGGTTCATGTTCTCCATATGCAAGGATACATTCTATTACTTGCAGTGTATCACAAAACAGCAGAAGTGATAAACTTATTATTCTATTGCCATTGCAATGTGTTTTTTGTGTGCACGTAATCATTTCTGGCAAGTGTTATTACAAAGTTATATTAATTGAATCTATTTACAATCAGTGCCCTGACATACATCCTCAAACAGGCAAATCTCAATAAACTTACTCTTAAGGATAGACACTTTTAGTCCAACATTTGAACAACATGTCTTTAAATGGTTTTCTTAATTAAAAGTGGGAAAGTCTCCACGTTCCAATGCTTTTTGAGCAGAATAATATAGGATTATTGCATCTTTGCTTGCTCCACGCTTAGTAGTTCTGTCAAAGGGTCAACACCCTCCATGATAATTTAATCAAACCCATGTGCCCTGGTAACTACCCCAGTATGTTTAGAGCACGTTCAGGGTAACCACTCTCCTGTTATTACCTGCCAGTATAATGTCTAACTCAAAAGCAGAAAAAAAGAAAATAGAACACAACGATTACATGAATTCTGACCTTGCTTTAATGGTTTCAAGGATAGAGGACTACTAATCTACTTAACTACTGTTGTCTTGGTTATGTAAATAGAGGGTCCACTATCCATACCAGCCAATTACAAAAATCTGGGCTCTACTACAACAAAGCAGGAACAGTACTATGAATGGTACATCTATGATAACTATGGACCCCAACTACAGAGTCTACTCAACATTCCTATTCTGAGCCCTTTCAATATGTTAGGGTTATTACAGTAATAAGAATATGACTAAAGCAAGTAACCATGTGTGAACAGATTCCCAAACTATTTTCTGTAGATGGTACTGTACACACAGGTAGGGAAGTATCTGTGTGTGGAAAGAAGAAGCAGGTAAATATGAAGAAAGATAAAGGGGGAAGTATAAGACAAGTAGGTTGGGGCCACAAAGGGCAAAAAGGTATCAAGGGAAATGGCCCAGTGGACAAGAACTGAGGAATATGACATTGAAAACAATGAATTGGCACTAGAGTACATGCACATTATTGAGGAAGTATAGTGTGGATGCAAGGTGAGTGTTCAGAGTCAGTGGGCACTGTAACCTGTACATCATCTGTGGGACTAAGAATGTTAGAGATCAGTTAAAGCACGTAGGGATATAAATTAAGGAGATATGGGGTAGCAGGATATAAATTTTGACAGGCAGCAGATAACTGAATGGGGACCTTTGTAATTGGTGTGGGCATGGCACTAGAAGGTAGGGTCTTGATGGGCCAAAGGGGGTAATATTTTGTTCTTTGACCCAGGCATCCTGCAAACATGTCCTTCCCAGCTGTGTAATATGAGGGGATCAGAACACTAAATCTGTGTACAAAAATGGAAATCCATTACATTTCAAAAAGTTGGGGCCGGTCTGCAGCCTGTTCAGCCCAAGGTGAAAAAAGAATTGAGATACCCAGTGACCCAACAAAAGGAATAGCTACTGCAGAAGGATGCGGGTACAGGTGATCAAATTAAAATATTTATGAGAAAGTCAATGTTACAATTAAAGGCAAATGTTCTGTGTAATAAATTTGATTACTGCACTTATAAAGCCTTCCCACGCCCTGCAACCAATAAGAGTGCTCTGATAGGTAAATAGTGAGCCTTACCTGATTGGTTACCTGTAAGGCTCACTATTTACCTAGTAAATCACCCCTCATTGTCTTTTAGAGCCCCCACCCGCCGCTCATTGGTGGGTGCTGAGGGGGAACAATAGGTCCTCCCCCCCCCATTGTCTGTTTAGGCCCCCACCCACCGTTCATGGTTGGGGTCTGGGGAAGACGACAAAAGGTCTCCCTCCCCCATCCGCCGCTCATGGGTGGGGGCCGCTGGGGGAAAATAGGTTGCCGCTCATGGGTAGGGGCTGGAGGGGCACCCTATGTCCATTGTTTAAATAAATAGCCCCCACCCGCTAGTTAATAGGTGCCCCACCATGGGGCCATTTATTGGAGGGGGGAGCAGCCACATACAGTCTCCCTTTAGTAGAGGAAGTCTCTCTTATTTACTAACACTAAATACACTTTACTTAGTATTAGTAAAGTTGGCTATAAGAACAATTGTGGTCTTCAGCCATTTGGTAGATAGCTCCCTGATATCATGGGAATTAGGGAGCTATCTACTAAGCGGCTGCAAGATGCAGCCGCAGCACGGATAAGAATTTCATTAATTCAAATTAAATTTTGAACCTACCTAAAACTACCAAATTGCGTCCTAACATGAATGACATGAATGGACAAACTGTTCTCATTCTTTTAGGACAATTTTCGGTAGTTTTGCTGGCGTCCTGTTTAGATTTGGGAATCATGAAAGCAGGCATCGTGAGATCACAGAGGAAAGGGTGAATATTGTGGGAACATTTCTTTGACCCACAGTGGGTCAAGCATAGGAAAAATACATCCCAAAGTCCCTACTTTGTCTTATGTTTTAACCCCTTAAGAATCAAACTTCGGGAATAAAAGGGAATCATGACATGTCACACATGTCGTGTCCTTAAGGGGTTAAACAAAACTAGATTAAATAGGAAGAAACTGAGAAAAGATCCTGAGAAAGGGAGAGAAGAGGAAGCGATTAGGGAAAGGTAAGTTTGGCATGACAGTGTCACTTTAAAAAAAAAAAAAAATAGATAAAATTATTCTTATTGGCATTTGTATAGCACCAAATTATTCTGCAGAGCTTTACAGTAATATAAATGGTGAAATGACCCGAGCGAGCAGGCGGGGGGCCCCACCGGCGGGGCCCACTCACTCACTTACCCACAGCCCGAGAACGCACATAACCCGCGGGGAGTGAGAGGGGACACGCTCACCTGGGAGGGGAACAGGGAACAGGGAGCAGTCGTCCGTACACTCTGAAAGGGGTGCCTGTAACGCGGAATACGCTGTTGATATCTGTATAGGTTTACATGTTATTGCAATTGTTTTCATGCACAGTTACGATGCCCTACACCTGCCCACTCCCACGGCGGACATTCACGGCCAGCCCATGGCCACCTGACCTGGAACCACACTGATGAGGATCATATTACCAACACGATCTCCACGACCTAGAGCTGACCAGGGAACTCACAGGGACCCGACGAGCAGGGACCGAGACACTACTCTCAGGTATTTGCCGACCACATAGATCCGGGGAGGGCTGGACCCACCCGGAATCCTCTTACCTCCTCCTACGACCCGGTAGGACACAGCGACCCTTAAAAGGTGAGGGGAACCCGCGGACCGTAGGAGACCGCGGACTTCCCACTCCCCGTCGCTGACTCCTCCTTGTCGCCCACAGGGGACAAGACCACACACACATACACTTCCCATCCCCATCGTTTCCCTTATCCACCAACCCTACTCAGACGGACCCACCTGACGTACCACCCCCAATACACCTAGACCAGACTGGGACGCATAGACTTACAGGCACACTCACCACCCCACCGCGACGCAAATGGCTCTCACACCGGACGACCTCACCATCCTTTCTATGCCAGAGGCGTCAACAAACCAGAGAAACGCTCTGGGGCGCTGAGGGACTTCCACGCCAACAGAGCATCCATCGTACTGATACAAGAGACGCACTTTAGGGAAGGCTGCAGACCGAAACTGACTAACCACCACTTCCCGACGGGGTACTATAGTGATTACCACGCAGGGAAGTCCAGGGGCACAGCCATCCTGATCAACAAACGAATTCCCTTTGAGGAGCGGGGTCAGATGACGGACAGGGAGGGCAGATACCTATTCATAAGGGGCACAATAGCGGGTCAGGCCTATACCATCGCGAATATATATGCCCCGAATCACAGGCAGCATAGATTCCTTACGACTACACTTAAAAAGCTGCAGTCTTTCACAGAGGGGATTCTCGTGGTGGGGGGCGAACCTGAATGTCGCACTGCACCCACGCTGGGACACATCCTCTGGCACCTCCCGCATACCGACACAACACCTCAACCAAATCAACGCACTTCTGACCCGCCACAAATTGGTAGATTGCTGGAGGGCCCACCACCCCGATTAGAAAGATTACACCTTCTTCTCGCATCCACACAACGCATACACCAGACTGGACTATGTCTTTACTACGCACTATCACCTGCCCCTAACACGTAATGCGGAACACGGAACAGCGACTTGGTCAGACCACGCCCCCGTAACCCTGACACTCGCATCCCCCCTCTACAGACCGAGAATCACTAAGTGGAGGCTTAACGACTACCTCCTCACCAGACCAGACCTAACAACAGACATAGGGGAAAAACTCAAGGAATACTTTGAGACGAACACGACTGAACACACATCGCCGACCATTAGATGGGAGGCGCATAAAAGCGTAGTCCGCGGACACTTCATCAGACAGAGCGCCACCCTCAAAAGGCAGGCAGACTGCCGAATGAAGGAGCTAGTGACAGAAATACAAAGCCTAGACTCCCTCAATAAAACTGCACAACACCAGACACATCAGGCGACATTGCTACAATTACGGCGTGAACTGACCAGCCTCCTCCACAGAAAGCACCACAGAGATGTGGTCAGGCATAAAGCCTTCTTCCTACTCCATGGCAACAAGAGCGGGAGGCTACTGGCCAGAATGCTCGCCAAAAAAAGACAGACGACATATATTGACAAAATGAGGGACACTAGTGGCACCCTGCAACGACTGCCCTCTAAAATCACAGACATATTACGGGGATATTACTCAGACCTATACGCCCTCCCACAGCCTCAATCGGACAGGGCGAAAGACGGCCTTCGGGCGAAAATCACTAAGTACTTGACGACACACCCCCTCCCGACGATAGACGACGACACCACTAACCAACTGGACGAACCCATCTCAATGGACGAATTGGCCCTGGCCATCAAAATGACAAAGAAAGGCAAAAGCCCAGGCCCAGATGGGCTGCCATTGAAGTACTATACAACGTTCGCTGACCACCTCTACGCCCCCCTGCTAGACGCCCTAAACGCACTACGAGAGGGCCATCACCTCCCCAAACAGTCACTAACTGCTCACATCACACTTATTCCAAAGGGTGACAAAGACAGGGAATACTGCGGTAACTTTAGACCGATCTCACTAATCAATGGCGATGTCAAATTACTGACGAAAATTCTTGCCACACGCCTCCAAACCCACATCCTACACTTGATACACCCGGACCAGGTGGGATTCGTCATGGGCCGTGAGGCAAGAGATAATACAATCAGGGCGCTGACCCTTATACACGGTCGGGGTGACAACGATGGAGGCCTTCTCTTGCTATCCACGGATGCGGAGAAGGCCTTCGACAGGGTTAACTGGCAATATATGTTCCATACACTGAATCACATAGGTCTGGGACCACACTTCAGGAGCTGGGTTGAGGCACTATACGACGGACCCACGGCACATGTCGTCGTCAACAGCGCAGTGACACAAGAGCTGACGATACACAACGGCACAAGGCAGGGATGCCCTCTGTCCCCCCTGCTATTCGTGCTGGCACTTGAGCCTTTCCTGGCCCACG
Organism: Pelobates cultripes; assembly: GCA_933207985.1. Lineage (NCBI taxonomy): Eukaryota > Metazoa > Chordata > Amphibia > Anura > Pelobatidae > Pelobates > Pelobates cultripes. The sequence continues at coordinate 186,345,147 of OW240917.1, read as the reverse complement.
TGCGGCACGACGCGGACATAGGGGGCATCACAAAGGGAGGCACACAACATAAGGTGGCGGCATACGCCGATGACCTCCTGTTCTTTGTCACCAACCCTGAGATCACGTTACCAAACATCCTGAAAGCGTTCAAGGAATACGGGGCAATCTCCAACCTTAAAATCAATTTTTCAAAGTCCTACATCCTGAATGTCAGCGTGCCCGAGGCCAGGGCCATCCCACTGAGACAGAGCCACACGTTCCAATGGGCGGATCGTAAGATCCAATACCTTGGTACATGGCTGACTAAGAAGGCCAAAGACCTTTACAAGGAAAACTTTGCCCCCCTATTAGACAGATTTAGACGAGACCTGTCAGATTGGGCGTACCCGCATATATCCTGGCTAGGCAGGATCCAAGTGATAAAAATGAATTTCCTCCCGCGCCTACTTTACCTTATGCAGGCCCTTCCCACCACTATTCCCAGGCACTTCTTTACCACCCTGAGACAAGCAATGGGAAAGTATGTCTGGAACCAACGCAGACCGAGAGTCAAGATGTCCACGCTGACACTACCTAAGGACAGGGGAGGCCTGGCTATGCCGGACCTTACCCTGTACTATGAATCCTGCCACCTCCAAAGAGTCATGGAGTGGTCAAAAGGGAAGGTACTCAAAATGTGGAAGGACGTGGAGTAAGCGGAGGCTGGGAGGCCACTGTCCACCCTGCCGTGGCAAGCGGGGGGGGGGAGGGGAGGACGTTGCTCGCCCTACACAGCAGCGACGCTGCAGGTGTGGAGGGGGGCGGCAAAAAGATACAGACTGGCGCCGTACCCATCCCCCCTCCTCCCTTTGACCCACAACGACGGCTTCCCCCCAGGCTCCGATCCCAACGCATTCAGAGACCTACTACACCATGACAACCCCAAACTACATCATCTACTTGACGGGGCTGACTGCGAAACACTCCCTAACCTCCTAGAGGGGACCACTCCCACTCTACTACACCACCTCAAATATAGACAACTAAGAAGTTATGTACGAACACTCCCAGGTGGCACAGCTCTGACGAGCCCACCACGTTCGAACGACTATGCATGGACCCAGAAACCCTAACAGAGCTACCGAAGTTCATGGGGAAATGGGAACAGACACTAGGTAAAACAATTACTGCTGGAGACTGGGAGAAGATGTGCTATTTAACGCATCACTGCTCGGTCTTCAGCAAGACACAGGAAACGGCATTTAAGCTTCTTACAAACTGGTACTGTACCCCGACCACACTCCACGCTATCAACCCAGACAACTCAGAACTCTGCTGGAGATGCAATACTGGCATAGGCACCACTCTCCACCTATGGTGGGACTGTGAGGCTATCCGACCCTTCTGGAAAGGCATACACGGTTTCCTCCAAACATTTTCTGATGCACCACCACCCTTCCTACCCGAGGCCATGCTCCTCCACCACACGAAGACCCCCAGATCACGATACAAGAAATCACTAACCATACGAATGTTAAATGTAGCCAAACAGGTGCTCCCACAATTCTGGAAGCAGACGGTTACACCCCCACTGACTACATGGTTCGCCCAAATGGAAGAGCTTAGGGCAGTGGAAGAACTTAACATGTGCGCCACTAACGCCTCCGACAAATATCTAGAAATCTGGTCACACTGGCTCCTGACGACCTCCAAAGCAGACTTCGCGCACAGACTCAGATACGAGGACCAAGTGACTGCAGACGAAGACATACCCCGACAGTAACCCGACCCCCCACAGACAGAACCCCCACACTACACACACACCCCTACAGACCGTATGAACCGCGATGATAACTCACTATAACTTCGACCCCTACACCACAAGACGGACAATAGGTGAGGGAAACGTGTTCCCCGACCTCTTAGACTGCGGCATTACACAGCAGCCTGCGAGTTACAATCGCCTCTGAACTTACCACAAAGACGACTCTATCATGACTTTACCTACCACTTAAGGACATGCGTGCCGCTGGCACGAGCACACAAACACGCATTGATACACGACGCGGCCTGTAACCTCCTGCCACGTGCACTAACTCTAGCTACATGGGGACCTGCATGTCCACACCCTCATATATCGCACCAGGTGAAAATACTACCTGTCTATGTTTCATGGGACCTGTGAGTCCAACAAGTCACTGTTCCTAACGTTACACTGTGACCTGCGCGTCACCAATTTTTGTTTGCATGTTCAACATCCTCTTTTCCTCAATTATCTGAACGAGGTAACCTTTTAACCAGCTTTATGGGACCTGTGTGTCCACGATGTATAATTAACCTGGAAAAAGGAAGATACCCAATAAAAATTATATTTACAAAAAAAAAAAAATGGTGAAATGTACTAATAAATTACAAATTGTTACTTGGCTTGCATGCTACTTAAAATTTTAAAAGTAGTTGAGCACTGTCACTTTAACATATTCACCTGTGAGCTAATCTCCTCCCCTTACCTGGGAGAAATCACCTGACTGCTTGGAGGGATGGTTAGTAATACACAGACTGTCCCCTTCCTTCCTTAACACTGTATGTTTTGTAAGCAAGCAAACCAGTTTTTTTTTTTCCTTTTTATACATGTTTATGAAAAGGCTAAAGAGAAGTTGAGGTTGGCCTTTGACTCATTAAGGCAGCAGAGTGTAAATATTTGCAACCCAAGCAGAAAGCTAAATAGTGTTTGGATGGGGGTTTCTTTATAAAGGTTAGTTGTGCTTTCTGGCATGCCCAGAGAGGAAATGCTTTCTTCCTCCTTGTAGTTTGTTTCAGCAGTATTTCTGTGTAACAGATTCATCTGGGTATTTTGGGAGTTTTTTTGTTTTGTTTTTTTTCCAAAGTTTTAAAAGCGTTGTTGCACTGGAAAGGTATCTGTGTGATGCTGCTCGCACTGTGCTTAGTGTTATTGTCTGGAGATTTGATAAAGGCAAGTGCTGGCTTTACTGGAGAAACTGTAGAACTTACGCTGGATCTGAAAAGCCGGAGTAGGTTTTCCTTAAACCAGAGATTTCTTTCTGTGACAGTTGATGCTAGCCTGGCATCAAGACCGAAGTACATCGCATTTCTTGGGTAAGTCATGTTAATGTTTGTGAAATAGAATGTTTTCTCAGCAATTGCAAATATTCTTTTTGCATCCTACACACAGTCGGCTGTTAAAGGAACACAACAATTTATTTTTCTTATTATATTTATAATATCCCATCTCATCATTATTTTTAATTCATGGAAAGTTGAATATTTGAAGAAATCACTTACCTACCTTTCCCACTCCCTTTTTCTGACCTATTTATGCACCTTTGGTTGGATTGTCCGTTATCTGACCTAATGCTCGTTATATTGCAATGGTCCACTGCTTTTCAAAATCATGTGCGCTTTCTGCCTAAAGCTTTTTCAGTGCAGCCAGTCCCTCATTAGTCCTTCAGGTTTGAATATAAATGTATAATGCATGGCTCTATTAAAATTTCTTTACCCATATCTTGGCTTCCTAGTTCAATTTGTTTCACACACAAGTTAACAGGAAAACCATTACCCCATAGAGATTTAAATTTTTTTATAATTCTTGAACTGTGCAAGCAATTTTTCGATATATATGGGTCAAGGTTGCTTCTTAAAGGCAAATTATAGGTACCAGAAGCACTACAGCTTAAAGGACCACTATAGTGTCAGGAAAACATACTTGTTTTCCTGTCACTATAGTGCCCTGAGGTTTCCCCCACCTTCAGGGTCCCCCTCCCACCGGGCTGGATGGAGAGGAAGGGGTTAAACTTACCTCTTTCTCTAGCGCCGGGCGGGGAGCTCTCCGCCTCCTCTCCTCCTGTTCGGCTGAATGCGCCGTGAAAATCACAGTGAGAAGCGCGGAAGCCCTCTAGCGGCTGTCAATGAGACAGCCACTATAGGCTGGATTAACCCATTTATAAACATAGCAGTTTCTCTGAAACTGCTATGTTTATAGAAAAAAGGGTTGATCCTATATGGACCTGGCACCCAGACCACTTCATTAAAGAACCACTCTAGGCACCCAGACCACTTCAGCTTAATGAAGTGGTCTGGGTGCCAGGTCCAGCTAGGGTTAACCTATTTTTTTTTTTTTTTATAAACATAACCGTTTCAGAGAAACTGCTATGTTTATGAATGTGTTAAGCCTTCCCCCAAAGCCTCTAGCGGCTGTCTCATTGACAGCCGCTAGAGGCGCTTGCGTGCTTCTCACTGTGATTTTCACAGTGAGAGCACGCAAGCGTCCATAGGAAAGCATTGAGAATGCTTTCCTATGCGACCGGCTGAATGCGTGCGCAGTTCTTGCCGCGCGTGCGCATTCAGCCGAATGGGCAGAGAGGAGGCGGATCGAAAGAGGAGAGCTTCCCGCCCAGCGCTGGAAAAAGGTACATTTTTACCCCTTTCCAGAGCCGGGCGGGAGGGGGTCCCTGAGGGTGGGAGCACCCTCAGGGCACTATAGTGCCAGGAAAACGAGTATGTTTTCCTGGCACTATAGCGGTCCTTTAAGCTGAAGTGGTCTGGGTGCCTATAGGTCCTTTAATGTAGTGGATATTGGGCATAGAGCCTGTCCAAGCAGGCTAAGCAATGTAAACCCTTTTCTGAGAAAATATAGTATTTACACTGCTGCCTATGAGGGTGAGGGGAACCTTTTGAAGTTTGTTTTCCTGGCACCAAAGTGGTCCTTTAAGCATCTCCAGAGAAACTGCTATATTAACAATAGGGTTAATCCAGCTTCTAGTGGCTGTCTCGCTGACAGCCGCTAGAGGCGCTTCCGCGCATCTCACTGTGAAAATCACGGTGAGAAGACAAGCTGGACGTCTATAGGAAAGCATTGAGAAATGCTTTCCTATTGACTGACTGACTGCGCGCACGGCTCTTGACGCACATGCGGATACAAAGCTGACATCGGGAGAGGGAGGAGAGTTCCCCAGCACCGAGGGAGCCTGGCGCTGGAGAACGGTATGTGTCTAACCCCTTCAGCCTGGCAGGAGGGGGGCCACGAGGGTGGGGGGGACCTAAAGACCCCAAGTTTGTTTTCCTGGCACTATAGTGCTCCTTTAAGCATCTCCATGTGCACAGTGTGGCAATATGCCACACATGAGTACTAGCCCTCCAATACTTCCCTAGGGGATTGGCTGAGGTTATCAGGATAGTATTCCTAACTCTAGTATTCCTTTAACCCCTTAAGGACCAAACTTCTGGAATAAAAGGGAATTATGACATGTCACACATGTCATGTGTCCTTAAGGGGTTAAAAGGACTACTATAAGTGCCAGGAACAGGGATGGACAGACAGCCTTCTGGGCCCCCGGACAAAATTGGATCCAGGGCCCTTTGAAGACAAAATATTAAAGGAGCACCATAGTGCCAGGAAAACAAACTTGTTTTCCTGGCACTAGAGGGTAATTAGGGCACCACTCCCGCTGGGGTGAAGGGGTTAAACCCCTTCAGCCACTTACCTTTCTCCTGCACCGGGCTCCCTTGGCGCTGGGGAACTCTCCTCCCTCTGCCTACATCAGATTCGAATTTGCATGCGCGGCAAGAGCCATGCGTGCATTCAAACTGCCCATAGGAAAGCATTACTCAATGCTTTCCTATGGACGTCCAGCTTGCCTTCTCACTGTGATTTTCGCAGTAAAAATCGTGGACGCGGCTCTCAGTGAGACAGCCACTAGAGGCTGGATTAACCCTCAGTGAAACATAGCAGTTTCTCTGAAACTGCTATGTTTTCAGCTGCAGGGTTAAACTAGAGGGACCTGGTACCCAGACCACTTCATTGAGTTGAAGTGGTCTGGGTGCCTATAGTGGTCCTTTAAGGACTAAGTAAATGTTAAAAATAACTTTCTAAAGTAAGTAGTCAAACCGTTTAAGAACAGTTTGACAACTTACCTGGGGTTTGCTGGGATATGAGGCTGTAGTAGGGCATAGGAGCAGTGGTGTGTGTGAGTGGGGCAATGTATGTGTGTATGGGGGGCTGTGTATGGAGGGGCAGTGTGTGAATGTGTATGGTGTGTGTGGGGTGGGCAGTGTATATATGGGTGACCAGTGTGTGTGTGTAGGGGGGGGGGGCAGTGTGTGTGTATGGGGTTGGCAGTGTATACATGGGTGACCAGTGTGTGTGTGTGGGGGTGCAGTGTGTGTATATGGGTGGTCAGTGTATGCAGTGTGTGTGTGTGTGTATATATGGGTGGGGGGGCAGTGTGTGTGTGTATATATGGGTGGGGGGGAGGTAATGTGTGTGTGTGTGTGTGTGTGTGTATATATGTGGGAGTTGGCAACTAGACCACTTCAATGAGCTGAAGTGGTCTGGGTGCCTACAGTGTCCCTTTAACCCCTTAAGGACCAAACTTCTGGAATAAAAGGGAATCATGACATATCACACGTCATGTGTCCTTAAGGGGTTAAAGAAGCTGTCCTGTTTCCAGAAAGACTTTTAAAAAGGTGGAAGCTCTTTATAGCTTAATAGTTTAAAATATGTATGAGAAAAATGTGTGCAAATATAAAAATGAATCATATACTAGAGAGCTGAATGATATTACATGAAATACATACAAATGGTTTGACAACACGTCAGTCTGTCTCAAATAGCCTACAAGGCTGGAAACTACTATGTACCTAAACTAGTACTGTGATAAAGAGTAACGGTATTAATGGTGTCAGTGCAAAGTGTTTAAGGTTTTGCAGGTCTTTGCCAGATCTTCAATTGTACATTGTGAATCTCATCAAGGCTCAGGGTGGTGGACGCGTCCATTGCTTCAGGATATCCTAACATGGCAGAGATTATCTACCTGACAATCCATAAAGCAGCGAAATTTGACTGACAGCTCTTTTATTGAGAAACATGTTGCATAGTGTGGCATAATTTGTGTTGGACATCTGGTTTATGAAATTTCCGAGGTTGGCTAAACAAGTCAAAAAAGAAAATAACTTTCTTTGGCTATTTTAAACTATCATCTCCCAGTGGTGGCATGGAGAATAAAACCAATATACTTTGTGGACGGTGATGATGTTGGTAACCGGGAAGACCAGATCAACAAACTCATAAGGAGACTGAATTATATATTCTCTGTTAATAAACAAATTCTGAAAACAAACAATAAAAAAAACATAAAAGGGTTAAGTTAAAGCAATTCCTCCCTGAAAATGAATACAATTTCTATATATAAGTTTCTGTTTGTTTTGAGGTGTTTTGTTTGTTTTGGGTTTTTTTGTTTTTTTTTATCTGCGTCACGGAATCAAAGCTGCTATCTTGCTTGTTATAGGTCTCAAAAGTTAATCACCTTAACCAGAGGGCTATCACCTGCATACCTTAGATTTGGAGGAACAAAGTCAGACTTTCTGTTATTTGACCCATTCAGCTATGGATCTTTGGAGGAAAATATATACTGGGACCAAAAACCAAACCAAGGTGAGGTAAAAATTGTATTTTGTTACTGGAGATTCTGATTTTTATTTGTCCTATTTTAAACAGAGCTTCCCTATAGCCTAAACTTGCAAAGCCCTTGTCTCTCTGGACTTAGTTGTGTTTTCTTATAGTTTTGCAATTGTGACTACATTCAGTTTGACAATTTCATATCATAATTGTGCTAAGCGGATAGGATTAACTTTCTTGAGACCTAGATAGTCTGAAGACAGATTCCAGTTCTTAAGGAAAAGAACAAGGCTAACATATATTTAAATCTGTTTAGTTTAGAAAACAAACTGCATCTCAGAGGGGATTTGAAACATTATACAAGTATATTCAGGGCCAATACAAACCATTGTCTAGAAATCTATTTATAAATAGGACACAAGGTCACACATTTAAACTAAAAGAAAAGAGATTTTGTCTAAGGCAGCGTAAAGGGTTCTTTACAGTAAGAACAAGAATGATGTTCAATTCTCTGCCTGACGAGGTGGTTTTATCAGAGTCTGTACAGATGTTCAAGCAGCAACTGGATGAATACTTGCAAAAAGAAAAAAAATTTATTTTGTGGATTGACAGCTACTTGTGAGAGATCTGACTGCCGTACCGGTCACAAAAGGATTTTTTTCCTACTTTGTTGCAAAATTGGAAAGCACTTCAAATTGGGTTACTTGGCCTTCTTTTGGATCAATATCAAAAACAGATGTGAGAAAGACTTGATGGACACAAGTCTTTTTTTTTAATTTATTTATTATTATTATTATTATTATTATTGGTATTTATATAGCGCCAGCTTATTCCACAGCGCTTCTTCATCCATTAGAACTAGATAACAAGTGTTAGTCAAGGTACATGTGTTTTGTATTCAGCAGAAACAAGGTCCAAATGCCCAGTGCGTAGATGCCAGGATGTATGGGGAAAATAACCACTCCGTAAGAGATCATGTCTTGAAGCATTAGACAGAACATGCATATGCCTCTTTACCCCCAGCCCCATTCAGGAACCTTATAAAAAAAAAAAAAGAAAAATTATATATAATAATTTCACCCCTCCCTATGAAAATACACCATAGTACAGTATAGAGTTAACAGAACCTTCTGCCTTTCTAATGGGCAGTAAGCAGCAATTGTGTAGAGCTCGCTGTGCAAGCAGTGAATAAGCCCCAAATCAACAAATTTAAAAGGTTAATCCAACCACCATGACCACTTCAGCTTCTTGGTGTGGTCCTGGTAGAAAGGGGACTTGATGTAGAGTGTTTCTGACACATCCAGAGTTATTGTGGGTTGTATGCTGGGGACAAGTTGCATCTCCAGTACATATCACTTCGGCAGCCCAGCATACTTGAAATAAAGAAAAGACTGAAATCTCAATGTCTTCAGTTCAAAATATTTGAAGACCTTTACAGCTGAATTTCATGCAACAGAGCTTCAGGTATGATTTTACCATTGCAGGGTGTATTAGCAGAATATGAAAAGGATAGGGCTTGTGATTTTTATTTGTGTATATATGTTATATTTTATAGCAATTCTGTTAAATCAAGTCTTCAGTGTTCTGTTCCTGTGGTTTGTCCATCTCCGTGTAAACTATTCCGCGTTGGTCATTCTGTCGAAACGGCTGTGACCAAAGTATCCAACTATTTAATTGCTGCTAAATCTTGCGGCCATTACTCTATCCTAATTCTCCTTGATCTTTCTGCTGCCTTTGACACTGTTGATCATCAACAGCTTCTTCGCATTCTCTGTAATTTTGGTCTAGAGGATACTGCTCCTCCTACCTCTCCCAGCGCTCTTTCAGTGTTTTTCTCTGACTCTGCCTCTTCCCCCCCTCAACCACTCTCAGTGTCCCCCAAGGTTCTGTCCTTGGTCCCCTACTGTTCTGGTAAACTCATCAGCTCCTTTGGCTTCCGTTATCATTTCTATGCAGATGACACGCAAATCTACCTGTCCTCTCCTGATCTCTCTCCGCCCATCTTGACTCGTGTCTCTAACCGCCTCTCTGTGATTTCCAACTGGATGGCTTCTCACTTCCTTAAACTCAACCTGTCCAAAACAGAACCTCTGGTCTTTCCTCCCTCAAGTGTTGCTACTCCTGTGTCTGTCTCCCTCCAAGTCAGCCGCGCTACCATCAACTCTACCTCGCAGGCTCACTGCCTGGGTGTTCTTTTCGACTCTAACCTCTCCTTCACTCCTCATGTCCAATCAATTGCCAAATTCTGTCTCTTCCATCTTAAAAACATAGCGCGCATCCGCCCCTATTTAACGCCAGATGTGGCTAAGGTGCTGGTCCATGCTGTTGTTCTCTCTCTCGCCTTGAATACTGCAATCCCCTTCTCAGTGGTCTTACGTGTTCCCAGATTGCACCGCTGCAATCTATAATAAATGTGGCGGCAAGGCTCTTTTTCCTGTCTGTTCGCACCTCCCTGCTCTGTCAGTCCCTGCATTGGCTTCCAGTTAGATATAGGGCTCAATTTAAAATTCTGGAGCTTGCTTACAAGTCCCTACATAATGCGGCTCTACCTATCCTCCCTAATACACAAGTATGTCCCATCGAGGCCCTACTTATATCCTGTGTCCGTACTCCAACCTCTAATGCTCGTCTCCAAGATTTCTCCAGGGCTGCACCATTCCTGTGGAACTCCCTTCCCTTCTCTGTAAGACTTTCACCCAGTCTGCACTCATTCAATAAATAATTGAAAACTCACTTCTTCAAGAAAGCATATCAATTAAACTGTTAGCAGGTTTTTATCCCCCCTCCTCTCCTGCAACTGTCACAAATTACCTACTAAGCCCTCAGTGAATACTTTTCTAACAACCTACTTCGTGCCCCTACTTTTACCCTTTGTGTCACTATACCCCACTCCCTCTAGAATGTAAGTTCATTGAGCAGGGCCCTCCACCTCTCTGTTCCTGTACGTTCAGTTGTCTGGTTACAATTACATGTCTGTTAGTCCACCCATTGTACAGCGCTACGGAATCTGATTGTGCTATATAAATAATATTATAATAATAGAAAAGAGTAGGCCATAAAACCATTAAAAAAGAGCTTTGAGATACGTTACAAATGGTCCTTTTGTAGATACAAACTTTCTAGGTGATGCATTTCAGCTACGGAAGTAATCTTCGGTCCCATATTCTCTAGTCCTTGTGTTACCTGCTCCTCCATTCTTCTTTAATTGTATTTTTTATTTTTTTTTTATTTTTTTTTAAAGGGGCCTGAAAACCTACTGTGTTTTTTTTTTTTTCTCTTAAAAATAGTTTGCTCATAGTTTAGTGATGTGAATTCTGTTGCACTATACAATGTATAATGTTATTGTCAAATCTCAGGAGGCATACAATTTCTGGCATTTTTATGTGTGACTGCCAATGTATATATGCAAATTATACCAGTGTCTGATGAATACACTGCAAAATGATTAAAGGAACACCTATAGGGTTAGGAACACAAACATGTAATTTTGACCCTATAGTGTTAAAACACTATCTAGACCCCTTGGTCTTGCCCCCCGCTAAATATAGTAAAATCTTACCTTTATTCCAGCACTTTGGCTGACATCATAAGTGAGGAGGTTGTGGGGGTGGAGCTAAACGCAGCCCAGGCCAATCATCATCTCCTCGTAGAGATGCATTGAAAAGGCAGTGTTTACAGCAAGAAGCATGCAGGGACATGCTACAGACACCAGAACAACTATACAACTACAGGCTGTAGATGTGCTGGTGACTATAGTGACCCTTTAATTCAATGTAAAGCGAAACAAATCAAAGCATTCAAAAATTTAAAGGGTTACTATCATACACCGGGAGTGATAGTGTATTCCTAGCACTATAACTACTGCCCTCCCCTTCCCTCCCACCCTCGTGCCAACCCCCCTGTAATAAACCCTTACTGTACTTAACCGATCCTAGCGCTGATGATATCTTAAGCCTATATATAGTCTGGTTTATAAACAGATTTTGAGACAATGGTTTGTATTCGCCATGAATATATAATTGTATAACGCTATCACCCCTCTGATGTACCGCTTTTCTAAACTAAAGACAATAAAATTTGTTGACCATTTTAGATATGAAGAAAGGTTAATTCTGTGAGGTATTCTAGCCCCTGTTTTGTAGACCTCAAGGAGGTGGCCCCCTTGACAGTAAAGGATTATTTTTCAATACCTATATTTGAGGCTAATGGCTAAGGGACTCGTAACTCAAATTTACTCTCTTTTATGCTCACACACTGGAGTGGGTGATCACTCAATTATTGTCAACAATGGGAGCAGTGGATATAGGGGATGCTGCGAAATAGGTGTCCATCTGCATCCAGTCAAGCTCCTCCGTATGGTGAAACCAACCATAGGCTATGCAGTGATAAAGGCACATCCATGTATATATCCTAAGGTGGTATCATTCTGGAGCAATATCCAGAACCTCTGCCGGGTATTTCACAGGCATTTTCAGTTGGACTTGTGGTCCTTTTTATTATATAAACTGCTGGATGAATTCCCTACACACCAGCTTGACACCGTAGGATTGTGAGATGGCTACAGACAGAACTGCCTTCACTGCAGGACGTAATGGCTAAAATCAGTGATTCACGCCTAATGTACAGGGTCACAGCTATTATACACAACTCACTACCCAAGTGTGAGAAGATCTGAAAGCAAATTGGGTCGGTACAATTGTTCCTTGTACCAAGTGTCACTATACTTTGCTGCTGAGGCATCTTAATAAAAAAAAAATGAATTAAATATATAAATAGATTTTTATATATACCCCATATGCATTTGCTTTTTTGAGTTTATTTCAAGATCCCATATTGTGATCGTTAATTCCCAAGTGCTTCCATACTTGAATGTTTGTAAAAAGATCAACATGATTTGTTTCTTCTAATCGGATCCAGACAAGCATCCTTTCCTATTATACCAATTGTAACATTTAACACGTTCAAAAACCTGATTCCCCTTGCTGAACTTCTAGTCACTCTATCCCAATTTATGACCAGGTAATTAAAATTTCCAATAATTAACATGTTACACAGATGTACAGTCTAACAGCTGTTCTTCCTCATCGATATTAACATTAGGTGGTTATAACATACCCCAACCAATAATTTATTTCTCTTATTTTGCCCCAAGAAGATATCTACCCATAAAGCTTCCACATTTTTCTCGCCACATTTCCGTTGCTCATAATTTTGTCTTTAACTCATGTTTGACATACAAACATACTACCTACTACCTTTTCCTTTTTTTTTTTTTTTTTTGTATTCCTCCCAAATAATTAACTATTTAAAGGACCACTATATGGTCAGGAACACAAACATGTATTCCTGACCCTATAGGGTTAAAACCACCATCTAGCCACCCTGGTCCCCTCATGCCTCCCTAAATATAGTAAAATCCTACTTGTATTCAAGTCTGGATCTGCTTGCTTATTCACTGTTTCTTTTTGAACTGCCTGCTGACATCAGCAGAAGTGCAATGCTTCCCCATAGGATTGACTGAGACTGACAAAGAGGCAGATCAGGGGCAGAGCCAGCATGATTCAAACACAGCCCTGGCCAACCAGCATCTCCTCATAGAGATGAATTGAATAAGTGATTCTCTATGAGGAAAGTTCAGTGTCTGCATGCAGAGGGTGGAGATACCGAATGTTTGGATGCATTTTAGGCAGCCATGACCCAGGAAGGATCTCTAACAGCCATCTGAGGAGTGGCCAGTCACGTTATCACTAGGCTGTAATGTAAACACTGCATTTTCTCTTAAAAGACAGTGTTTACAGCAAAAAGCCTGACGGTAATGATTCTACTCACCAGAACTAATACAATAAGCTGTAGTTGTACTATAGTGTCCTTTTACGTTAACTGTTCAGTTATGTGTCTCATCAAACCATGTTTCCGTTATGCATATTTTGTCATGTTACATTGTGTATGTTCTTTTTTTTATGTAACCATTTTATTAAGCTAACCACAGAATTAAACTCATTCTTGGTTTAAACAAACCACTATTTCTGCTTATAATCCAGCTAAAGGGTAGTGAGAACAGCACCAATTCTTCCTAATTTCCAGAACTCATTCTTTAGGATCCTTCGTTTCCTCTAATTTTGTCATTGGTACCAATATGGCCCATGAGAGTCAGGTCACCCTCAGCCCCTCCCAGTAATCTATCCACTCTGTCAGCAACATGCTGCACTGGAGTACCCGGGAAACAGCAAACTGTCTGGTTGAGACAAACAGATTATCCTATTTACTCTCTAAATAATGGAGTCCCCTACCACTACAACCTGTCAAGCCTTTATTACATTCTCAACACCACCCGTACTGGAGGGGCTGTAAGAAGGCTTCAGTACAGCTAATCCTGAGCTGATGCTCCCAACATCTTCACTCAAACAGGGAAATTTGTCACTTGTCACAGAGGTGTGGACCCTCGACGGATACATTCAGGCATGCATATATGTTACAAAATGTGCACTGCGTTGTTACAAGTTGTCATACCATTCGCAAATGGCTTGATTATTTACACTGCGAGGGCACCAGGGTACACCTAGTACCATAACAACTACAACATACTACAGTGACTATGGCGCTAGGATTGTTCCTTTAAAAGAAAAATATTCTGTCCTGGCTGTTTGCTAATGAAAACACTAAATCTGAATTTTATGGCAGCAAATTTGTGTGATGGAAGAGACCTTCCCCATGTTGTGGAGCAGAATCTGCAGTATCAGTGGCCTTCTGAAGAAAGACTAATCCGGCAAGAGGAAAACAAAGAAAAATACCAAAACTCTACTATCACAAGTAAGTTTACATTATATGACTTTTAGCTTGCAATCACTGAATGGGTCATTTAAAGAGTCCTTTTTCACTTGGCACCTAATACTCTTGCTAATTCACTGTTCAGCAAGAAATTACAACTGGCACAGGGTTAGTCACTAAAATGTAGATTGTTGGGAATTCACAATGAATTCAAATAATTGTATAATTTAGGCTAAAATGACAACACTAGAAGTATTACTGGGCTTGGATAATTTTATAGATTTGAAATTTACTGTGAAACTCTAACAATTCACATTTTAGTGAAAAACTGTCATGTTGAGGTTTAATTTATTTCATAAGAGAAATCAGGAAACGTTTATTTACACTACTGGTGACGTCAATAGAAATGGAAGTTAAAGGATCACTATAGTGTCAGGAAAACAAAGTGGTTTTCCTGACACTATAGTGCCCAGAGGGTGCCCCCACCCCCAGGGTCCTCTTTCCCATGGCGCTGAAGGGGTTAAAACCCCTTCAGCAGCTTACCTTATTCCAGCGCCAGGTTCCCTCAGTGCTGGTGACCTCTCCTCCCCTGCTGACGTCAGCTCCCTCTGCCGAAGTCAGCGGAGCCGAATGCGCATGCGTGGCAAGTGCCGCGTGCGCATTGAAGCTGTCAATAGAAAGGTATTTTTCAATGCTTTCCTATGGACGCTCTGCATGATGGAGGCATAATATGCCTCCAGCGTCGCAGATATGCCTCTAGTGGCTGTCCAGAAGACAGCCAGTGGAGGCTGGCTTAATCCTGCAATGTAAACATAGCAGTTTCTCTGAAACTGCTATGTTTACATCTGCAGGGTTAAAACATGAGGGACCTGGCACCCAGACCACTTCATTGAGCTGGAATTACTGAGAAGCTGATGAGCGCTTAAGTGACACAATGAATATATAAGATTACACAGCAGTGACTTTGTACAAACTGTATAATAAAATGCTGAATCTAAAGTGTTATGTAAATAAAGTTCTAATAAACCATATGGTTCAAGTAAAAATCAGAAATATTGCAATAAGTGTGCCGTGTGCAAACAATACAATATACCCATAGGATAATATCCAATATCCATTTAAAGCAAAAATATACTAAATGGTTGATACTTCCGAATTTTCTTGTGGCATTCAAAATACCTCAAAAATAGAAAACAAGAACATCATGGTGCCGACAGTCTTAATATAAGGGATAAAATATGAATAAAAGATGAGATAATGGTAGGATTGCCAACTCACAAATAAAGAGCTCTAAAAAGTGGCTCAATCTTGACAGCCTGTGGAGTCTCCCTCCCTCCTTTCAAGAGCCTTCTTGTGTTTCACTTGATGTAAGTATACGGAAGAAATACGGTAGGAAAAATGCAAAATGGTGTAGTATGCCTTTTTAAAACCAAATTATCAGAAAAGGGTAATACACTCATACGCAAAAGAGCCTTTTTCTGTAGGTTCTGTTTGTAAAGCGAACACCTATTTTAGGGCTATACCTCTTCCCTCCCCTCATCTTCCTCCAATGATATACAGAAACTTTTTTTGAATGAATGATATTTTGTGTATTGTATTGTAACAATACATTGTTTGCAACTATTTTGGATATTATCCTAATGGTATATTGTATTGTATTGTTTGCAAACTTATTGCAACATTGCTTATTTCTACTTTAACCATATGGTTTATTAGCACTTTATATTTTATTATAAGAATTTTACAAAATCACTGTCATTTTCTATATTCACTGTGTCATCTAAGCACTCCACTCTTTTTACCATATACATTTTAAGAGATTAAGGGATATATCTCAAGTGTTTTTGAGCAGCTCACACTTTAAAAAAAATTTTTTTTTATACATTTAAATTAGTTTTACTTTTTTTAACCGCCTTAGAAACATAGAATGTGACGGCAGATAAGAACCATTTGGCCCATCTAGTCTGCCCAATTTTCTAAATACTTTCATTAGTCCCTGGCCTTATCTTATAGTTAGGATAGCCTTATGCCTATCCCACGCATGCTTTAACTCCTTTACTGTGTTAACCTCTACCACTTCAGCTGGAAGGCTACTTCCTGATATTATTTTGAAACCTTTGTCCCTCTAATTTAAGACTATGTCCTCTTGTTGTGGTAGTTTTTCTTCTTTTAAATATAGTCTCCTCCTTTACTGTGTTGATTCCCTTTATGTATTTAAATGTTTCTATCATATCCCCCTTCTCGTCTTTTCTCCAAGCTATACATGTTAAGATCCTTTAACCTTTCCTGGTAAGTTTTATCCTGCAATCCATGAACCAGTTCAGTAGCCCTTCTCTGAACTCTCTCTAAGGTATCAATATCCTTTTGAAGATACGGTCTCCAATACTGCGTACAATACTCCAAGTGAGGTCTCACCAGTGTTCTGTACAATGGCATGAGCACTTCCCTCTTTCTACTGCTAATACCTATCCCTATACAATCAAGCATTCTGCTAGCATTTCCTGCTGCTCTATTACATTGTCTGCCTACCTTTAAGTCATCAGAAATAATCACCCCTAAATCCCTTTCCTCAGATTTTGAGGTTAGGACTCTATCAAATATTCTGTACTCTGCCCTTGGGTTTTTACGTCCAAAATGCATTATCTTGCACTTATCCACATTAAATGTCAGTTGCCACAACTCTGACCATTTTTCTAGTTTACCTAAATCATTTGCCATTTGGCTTATCCCTCCTGGAACATCAACCCTG
The DNA here is from genome assembly GCA_933207985.1 of Pelobates cultripes. Taxonomy (NCBI): domain Eukaryota; kingdom Metazoa; phylum Chordata; class Amphibia; order Anura; family Pelobatidae; genus Pelobates; species Pelobates cultripes. Next base: position 186,328,255 of record OW240917.1, on the reverse strand, counting down.
TTACATATCTTAGTATCATCAGCAAAAAGACATACCTTACCATCAAGACCTTCTGCAATATCACTAATAAAAATATTAAAGAGAATGGGTCCAAGTACAGATCCCTGAGGTACCCCACTGGTGACAAGTCCAAGCTTCGAATATATTCCATTGACTACAACCCTCTGTTGCCTGTCACTCAGCCACTGCCTTACCCATTCAACAATATTGGAATCCAAACTTAAAGATTGCAGTTTATTGATAAGCCTTCTATGTGCAACAGTGTCAAAAGCCTTACTGAAATCTAGGTAAGCAATGTCTACTGCACCACCCTGATCTATAATTTTAGTTACCCAATCAAAAAAATCAATAAGATTAGTTTGGCATGATCTCCCTGAAATAAACCCATGTTGTCTCTGATCTTGAAATCCATGTGTTTTTAGATGTTCAAAAATCCTATCCTTTAACATGGTTTTCATCACTTTCCCCACTACTGAAGTAAGGTTTACTGGCCTATAGTTGCCTGACTTCTCCCTATTACCTTTCTTGTGAATGGGCACAACATTCGCTAACTTCCAATCTTCTGGGACTACTCCTGTTAACAATGGTTGGTTAAATAAATCTGTTAATGGTTTTGCTAGTACACCACTAAGCTCTTTTAATAACTTTGAGTGTATTCCATCAGGTCCCATTGACTTATTTGTCTTTACTTTTGACAGTTGAAATAGAACCTCTTCCTCTGTAAACTCACGTGTAATAAATTACTCATTTATCCTTTTTCTTAACTGAGGTCCCTTCCTTCATTTTCATCTGTAAATACCGAACACAAATATTGAGGCAGTCAGCTAGACCTTTATCCTCTTCTACATACCTTCCTTCTTTTGTTTTTAATCTAATCCTTGTTTTACTTTTCTCATTTATGTATCTTAAAAAAGTTTTGTCCCCCTTTTTTACTGACTGTATTTTCTCTTCTGTGTGAGATTTGGAAGCTCTTATAACTTGCTTAGCCTCTTTCTGCCTAATCTTATAGATCATTCTGTCTTCATCACGCTGTTTTTTTTTATAATTACTAAATGCTAACTTTTAGTTTTTTACTATTTTGGCTACATCTGCGGAGTACCACAGTGGTTTCTTGAATTTTTTTGCTTTTACTGACAAGCCTAATGCAATTTTCTGTTGCCTTCAGTAGTGCAACTTTTAAATAATCCCATTTCTCTTGGACTCCATTTAAATTGCTCCAGTCTGATAATGACTCCTCTACACATATTCTAATTTTAGAAAAGTCTGTTTTTCTAAAGTCTAAAACTTTTGTTTTTGTGTGGTGTGACTCAGTCACTGTTCTTATATTAAACCACACTGACTACTGATCACTGGATCCTAAGCTTTCACCTACAGTAATATCTGATACCAAATCTCCATTTGTTAACACTAAATCTAGTATGGTCTTTTTACGAGTTGGCTCCTCAACGACTTGTTTTACAATATACTATTATTTTATGACACATATTTGCATATTTCATGTACTATTTTAATTCTACAATTTAAAAGAAAAGTAACACATCCTCAGCCTATCGCTGTGGGGAGTACTAAGTTAGTTTTTTGTTTTGTTTTGTTTTTTGCCCCACATACTCTTGCCAGCTCCCATGATTTCTTCTTAAGTAAATCAAAACTGCTGTAACTGTTTTTGGTCTTTATCCATTTGATGTTGTGTCTCCACAGGAAGTACGTTAGACCTACTGTACAGATTTGCAAATTGCTCAGGATTACATCTAATTTTTGGATTAAATGCTTTATTGAGAAAGGAAAATGACGTGTGGAACAGCACAAACGCAAAGCTTCTCATTGATTATTGCTCCTCTAAGAATTATGACTTGTCCTGGGAGCTTGGCAATGGTAAGAGGATTATTGCAAAGTAGTTTTTTCTATTTATGAATGTCGAATGTTAAACTCCAGTTTCTGGTTTTTGCATTGTTAAACCATATGTCAATAGAACACTATAGGGTCAGGAACACAAACGTGTTTAATCTACCATTTAGGTGGCTTGCCCCCTCCCTTAGCCGTCTTAGAAAAGGTGAAAACTTGCTTTCTTTCCAGGGTCATGCGGGTCTGCCGGCGCTGGCCCTGCCCCGGATCCGCCTCCTTGGTTACATCATCAGAATTTACGAGTTTTATCCAACCCAATCGTTTCCCATAGGGAAAGCATTGGATTGGCTGAAATCGGCAATGGGCGAAACACCATTTTGTCCAATCGGCACCTCCTCATAGAGATGGATCTTTATGAGGAAAATTCAGCGTCTCGTTGAACAGCAGTGCTGCCTACTGTGCACCATTGCTCCAGGAAACTCCTCCAGTGGCCATCTCTGAAAAGGCAGTGTTTGCATGAAAATGCCTGACAATGATTATACTCACCAGAACAATTAAGCTGTAGTGGTTCTGGTGACTATAGTGTCCTTTTATAGTGTGTGTGTCTTCATCATTCTATTTTTGTAAATTAAGTGTACTGCTGAGATCAAATCTGCAAAAACTTTAAATATGGAAAGCTATCTTCCTGGGTGGTGATGTTTTAGTTTATCGACAATTGTTAGCGTGCTTCTTTTATGTTTCCAGAACCAAATTCCTTCAGGAAGAAATCTGGAATTTATGTTGATGGTTCCCAACTTGGCAAAGATTTTGTCAATTTACATGAACTTCTCAAAAAGTACAGCAAATACAGAAATGCTGGGGTATATGGTCCTGACATTGGACAGCCTAAAAAACAGTCACAGATGATGCTTAAAAGGTACAATGTGTTTTTCAAAGTGTTATTTAATATTATTTTTTGTTGTTGTCATTGACTAAGGGGCGAGCCAGTCCAATTAACTTGCCGGTCAACCTGGTGTGAATTCACACCCAGTGAGGACAGAGCATAACAAAGCACTGTTTCATTGATCCATACAGGGCCCTAGTGTCCTCAACATAGCTCAAAAATTTCAAATAATGAGCTTGCACTATGCGTGTTGTGGACAGTTCCCTAGTGTTCCCAAAAGTGTGGACACAGTACCTGAAAATCTGGACTGTCCCATTTAAATTGGGATTGTTCAGAGGCCTGGCTTTACTGATGAGGATGGATAGCTGTTACAGCGCTCTCTGCATGGTCCAAGTGCTTTGTGAGGATAGTTCCTTGGTGTCCTGAAAGCAGGACACCAAGGAACAAATCCTGGACAGCAGGACAGGACTCAAAAATAGGGACTGTCCATTCAAAATCAGAACAGTTGGGAGGCCTTTAGTGTACAAATAGAGAAAAATATATTTGCTATGTATTTACTTAAAGAGGAAATTGTGGAGAAGTGGCAAGCAAATGGCAAATTTGTAAAAAATAGCAGAGATGCAAATACAGCTACATTTTGCTGATATCATTTAACCATTGATATACCAGGAATATTTTTTAAGTTGTCTTGGGTCTATAAAATACAAAATAATAATTTTGGTATTTTAAAAATAACTGATGCAAATTAGAAATTGATATTGATTGTGTAAACTCAATATTCTATGTATTTATATATGTGGTTGCAAGGATGTAAAACATTTTATTTCCAACAAAGAATTCATTTCCATTTTTTAAAACTGAGCTTCCTCAATCTGAGGAACTCCCTCCTTATAATTTCTTAACAATTTGTTCTCGTGTATTGTGTAACAGGAAGATACTGTAATGTTATATTACCAAATATATATGGAGTTTATTCAATAAACACCATATAGTAGTAAATTGCAAACCCAATTGTGAATTTTAGTTAAAGGGACACCACAGACCCTAAAGCACTTTGTGCTAAGAGTGTCTTCATGTTACTTCCCAATTTGGTTAGCTCTCTGGAGATAAACTCAAGAGGCAGCAGTTGCCCATAGCACCTGTATTGCAAGGAATTCTTATTGAGCTACACTGGGAAATCTGTGCTTGGTTAGAAGGGGAGGGTTTGCAAAACTTTAATAAAGAATAAAGTTATGGTCCACACCCAGGGATAAACCCCTGTAATACACAAAAAAAAGATTTCTATGCGAATAAATGAGGGAATGAATATGTTGCAAAAATTCACATTTACTGCTAATTAGTGCATAAAACGAAATATGGCAGAAAATGTATCATGGCAGTCCTCATACGTGATGAACATCAAGGCAGGCATGGTATTATGCAAACAGCAGAACAATAACAATCAGTTACAGATAACCTCTCCAATAGAAAATTATTTCTATTTAGTGATTACCATTAAAAAAAATTTAAGTATTCGATAATCATTATTGTTAACACAATATGTTGGAATCTCAGAATAGACCAGTATAATATAGGGGAATGGCAACAAGAGTGGTTTTGGATTTATAGACTGAAAACCCAGAGTCCAAAAGGACTTAATTAAGTTTTCTCCTTCTCCCCCTTTCTCAAACGCTCCTCAATACCTCTTTCAATATTTTCTATTACTTCCGTGTGAAAACCAAAATAATAACAATAAATTAATTGTATATTTTTCTTAACTATCAATTCTATCTAAATTATATCAATTTGTAAATTTTGGACTCAAATGTAATGGAATGTCTTCTCTGTTAAGACCTTTGGGCACTGTATTTGGGCAGGACCATGATCTATCATATTCTATTGATTTAAATATAATGGTACTGCTGTTCTCAGATCTCTAGTCACCATAATTAATCACAAGCAGGGCCGGACTGGGAAAAAAATTCGGCCCGGGCATTTTTCAATCACAGCGGCACCCTGAGAAAGCGGCGGGGCCAGAGAGGGTGTGTTTTGTCATCATTAATGACAAGCACTCCCCCTCTCAAAGGGAGCATATTAGTTCAATGCTCAGAGCCCCGCTGAAGAGCTCTAGCATGGGGGAAAGGCCCTGTTTTTGTTCTGCGCAGCGCAAGCAAATTTAATAACATGCTTGCACTGTGTTTGCTTTTAACTTGTCTCTGGTGTCTCCATAAGTGGGATACCAGAGGACAAAAGGGCCAAGAAAGCGTATGGTGCATGTGTTTGGAGTCTGCTTGTGGGATTGCGTGTGTGTAGAGTAAGCTGATTGTGGTGTGGTATTGTGTAAATAGTTTGATTTAATTTGTGTTTGTGGTGTAATATGTGTGGCTAGAGGCTGTAGAGAGTGTGTATAGGGGGCATAGTTTGTATAGGGGATGTAGTGAGTGTGTGCATACGGGCTGTAGTGTGTGTAGGGGTTGTAGAGAGTGTGTGTTTAGAGAATGTAATATGTGTTTGCTTACAAGGAATGTAATGTGTGCATAGGGGATCTTGTGTGTAAAGGACCCAGAGTGTGAATAGGATAGTGTGTGTGTGTGTGTGTGTGTGTGTGTTTATAGAGGATTCAGAGTGTATATTGGGTAAGGGATCTAGCGTGTATCTAGAGCGTAATGTGTGTAATGGTGCTGTAGTATATAATATTGTAAAGCGCTATATTAATGGCAATAATATTATGCATGCTGCACCCTTCACACATACACACAGCACACCCAACACACTGCGCCCTTCACACATACAATACGTCCAAACACATACCTATATAAGTGTATGTGTTTGGATGTATTGTATGTGTGAAGGGCGCAGTGTGTTGGGTGTGCTGTGTGTATGTGTGAAGGGTGCAGTATGTGTGTGTGTGAGGGTGTTCTTATCTACTGTCACATTCTATGTTTCTAATTTTCTTTGTCTGTTAACTGAGGGTTATTTACATACGTGTGTGCTGTATATGTGTTAGAGTGTGTTGTGTGACTGGAGGTGATGTGAGGGTGCTGTGAGTGTGCTGTGTGAGCA